>VDFB02000003.1:253951781-254152453 GCA_007258455.2 Sequoia sempervirens
TCCTTTTTTCATTGATTTTTCCCTTTTTCGGTGACCCCGGCAAGGTCAGGGGGCCGGGATGTATAGTATACCATGGGCTATACAGTATAGCATGATCAGTCACCACATACCAACAACACTTTCGAGCTTAGCTTTTCAAACTAAAAGTCTAATGTCTCAATTTATTTTGATCCCACAAATTCCATTATGTGGAAATCAAGAAAATCAAGGCAATAGTTCCCTATTGTTGACTTTAGTGAGAGAAAATTAAGATATAAATATAAATACTTAGAAGCCTTTAAGGATGAAATCTCTAGGGACAAGCAGTAGCACTTAGATTTTTTAAAGGTATTTGCTCCTTCTAAAGGGTTTGAAATTTGATGTCCTTGTTGAATGTTTGTTCTTAAGATTTTTGATCCAAGCGATTTTTTTTAACTAACTCAAAGATTGCACAACCCTAGGATAGAAGAAAAAATATTTTTTGAATTCCCACTTCGGTAAATCTAGCTGCGCTTATTCAGAGCAGATGATTAGAAGCTTGACCACACTAGCTCCCTTCCATGGCACTCACTTTTATGGGTCAGAAAAGCTTCAATTCTCACGAATCTTCCATGACAAACTTTTCATTTCTACAAAGAATCGAAAATATGTGGGACGGCTCCGGAGGATGACCTCCTGACACCAACAAATATTGGGATTTTGGATTCTAAACAAAGGTTCGTAGTAAGGGCATCTAGTTTAGGGGGTTCAATGATAACTCATTGTGAGAGATCTCCCAACCCTTGGAACAAGGGCTTTACACATCATAAAGACATTGGGGGAGAGTTATCATGCACCGCTTTCCATTGTTTATGATTTTCATCGCAACCACAAATTTATATAGTAGTTTGGAAGAGCTTGGCTTATGCTCATTACCACTTGGGTCGTTCCCTTGGGTGAGTACTTTTTACCACCAAGGAAATCCCTCTAAAGGTAAATAAAATAAAGTAAGTACATCCATATTTTGATCAATCTTTGTTTGCGTGAACAAAGAGAGAACACACACAATATACTTACACTCACAAGATTTTGTTAAATTTTAAAATCCCAAATTGAAGTGTGGATGCAATCTTTTAGATAACCTAATATCACTAAAATAATTTTGATTCTCAATATCTTCATGAAGTGCGAGAGAAGTGCATACACCTTTTAATGATACTAACTTGTAAAAAAGATTGCAAAACACAAAATACACATGTTCATTTTAACTCCAAAAGTAGTAATTGGTTCTTTTTATAGCACCAAGATGAAATGTGAAGTTGGCTTGTTCAATTTTTAGATCCCAAAACCAATACTAATAAGTTCCTAAAGTTCTTTAACCCTTTGATTGTTCTTTTTAAAGCCCAAATGAAATGTATTGGAGTCCTAAAACTGAAGATAACAAGATCCTAAATATGGGATTATAAATGCTCCCGAAGTGTTTAAAAACACTTGATACAATGAGTATCAAATTCTTTTTCTTTCACTTCCATGCTCCATGATCTTTTAAAACCTATAATTCAAGCTCCAAATGTTAGATGGAATCAAGAAATAAGAAGATATGAGGGTTAGATAAATGATTAAGCATAGAAACCCTAAAACTTAGACCAAGTTACAATGTGATTTTACTTTAGGTAAAAATTTGAGAAACACCTACACCATTGGATAGATTATGACCAAGATATGGCAATTTTAATATTGAGTGCAAAAGCAAGAAAACAAAGGTAGTGTCGCTATTTGAGTGCAAATAGCAATGCTGGAATGATTGTGTCACTATTTGAGGATTTGAGCGTCGCTCTACTAAACTCAATGTCACTTTGTGGAAAAAAAAAGACCGCATATGTGTCGCTATTTCCTCCAGTGTTGTTGTTTGACCTAGAAAGATAGAAATGGAAAAAATGACAGAAATGGCCAAAAAAATGTGTTAATTTTGAGATTTGGGCCCTCCTAGTGTAAAAATGTGAATGGTAGCTCTAGACCTATTGAAACATAGACAAAAAACACAATGTTAGTCATCAAACTCATCTAAAACAATCATTCCCCATGCAATTCATTCAAATGTAAAGAACAAAAAACAAAGCAAATAATATCAAATAAAAGTTACTAAATCTTACTCAAGACATTCAAACCCTCAATCCTATGGTAGAATTGGTGTTAATTTGATGTGGAAAGTATCCCTTCCCGCATTCCTTGCAAGCTTTGATGAACTTTGATGAAGATTGATGCTCCTTGATGAAATTTCACCATAACCTAGCTAAGATGGATGAAAGCTATGAAAACTTGGATGAAGTGTTGATGAATTTGCTCAAAACTTGTAGATAGTAATCTTGCATCAAGTTGTGAATCCAAAATCAATAGAAGAGCTCTCCATTTATAGGAAAGAAGGATGGAAGAATGAGAAACATGAAGGATGTGGAACTATACATAAGCCAAAGACATTGTGCCACTTGTCAACATTCTAGTGGAGAGAGGTGGAGCACATTTTGATCAATGTGCAAATAAATGCAATTAGGTGGAAATTTGAAATTTGAAAGTTATCTTGTGGAAGAAGAGATGGAAGAGGATTAATGCCTCTTGGATCAAGAAAAAAGACATGTAAGAGCTATAAATTCCAAGTTGGAGGACAAGTCCCTTTGGGAGGGAGATTTCAAATTTGAGGAATATTCCAAAGAGATGCCTTTTTTGAATGGAAATAGAAGAATTTATAAATCAAAAAAATTGATTTACTTGTGCAAGTTGCAAAATCTAGAGGATTTGATGGATTAGAGTTAGAGTTAATTAAGATTTAATTAACTTAGATGGAGATTAGCTGATTTGAAACTTGATTTAGATTTCCAGATTGATTTAAATCAAATGGGAGGAATAATGAACATTAAATTTAATTAAATAAAGTTTGATTTATTTAATTAAAAGGAGATGTTGTTAGACTTAAATCAAATAAAGGTTAATTTATCCAATTTAAAGGAGATGAATTTAGAACTTAATTAAATAAAATGATTTATTTAATTAAAAGAAGGTAATCATGAATTTAATCAAATAAAGATTATTCGATTAAATGGTTAGTACAAAGATGATTCAAGAAGAATTGATGTTAGTGAGTCAAGATAGAGCGCATGATATCAATTAGGATATTTTACATGTCTACAATAGTTAATGATTTCAGTTAAGAGTTGTGTTTAGAACAAAAATCTCCCATGCTTGTATATAGCCAGTGGTTGATTCTTTAGATAGTTAGTTGATTAATCTCATATTGGTGGATTTTTTTAGTAGTTGCTTCTTAGTTTTCAGTTGTAATCTATAGACATGTTGATTGTTCAAAAATGGTTTTCTTGAATACAATCTTTGAGCAAGATTTTATGTGATCTTTTGGAATGCATAATGAATGAAGTTAAATTTGATATGGTTGTGTGGAATCTGAAGATTTAGATTTGGTTTTAGTTAAGTCGAGAAAACCACTTGACCATGCCACTCAAGTTAATTATTCTTCACTATATTTATAGTTATTTTACTTTTGTTTAGCAACTATTTATGTTAGTCATTACTTTATAAATTACATGTAAGTTAAAATAGATTCTCATATGGTGATTATTAGTAATGATTTTTCATGTGCATGAATGCATTCAATTGAATTGTAGTACTTCAAAGGATAGATTGAGTTTAGTTACTAGTTTTGAGTTAGTTTTAGTAATTCTCTATTTACAATAATTAAGTTGCAGATTATGCTATAGGAACCCATGGCCATTAACACTAGTTTACTTCTTTTACTATTATATTTTTATGTGATTTTCCAACAAGTAGAATACCTTCAATAGAATAACCTAGGTTGTATCAGGTCTTTGAAGGCACATATAGTACAACACCATCACAAGTTTACAAGCCCTAGTTGAAAATTTAATGAAGTATTTACAATGTTGTGTGGATTGTTCATGTATTCATTCCTCTGAATTGTGTAATTTTTACCAATTTTACAAGACAGTAGTTTAGACTCTACATATTTGGCACTGTTGTCAGGGATGTGCTGCCTTCGTAGAATTTTTTTTCCAAGCTTTCATAGTTTACACTTTGTTTTCAACATTGCGATTATTAGACTTAATCTTTTTCAACATACCAAAAATTTCTACTAACATTGTGTAGGACCGTTACTATACAAAGCCATATTTATTGTATGTGGAGGTAGAGAGATTTGTTAGGATGATTCCTTCCCTCTACATACTAAGAAGTCATAGCAGATATTGGTGACTCTAGTACTCAGAGTTAGGGTAATATTAAAGAAGAAACTTCCCTTTCCCCAATATCTACTATGCCTACAGAGGATACATACAGCATCATGGGTGATGAACCAAGGGATGATCCAAAACATGCAACCTTTGAGTTTCCAATCACCCACCAAGAAAGGGCTATTGTGTTGAAGAATATCCCTCCTTCAACATTATCAGTCTTTTATGGGTTGGTGACTAAATATCCAAACATATTTATATTTGAATTTGATGTCCTATGTAGGAGTTATGACTATACCTCTGATGCTAATTGGCTCAAGCTCTTCCTTGCCACTCTAAAAGATGCATCCTTGAGATGGTTTATGGGATTAGACAAGGATGTTATTGGAGATTGGGATACCATGAAAACAATGTTCTTGGAAAAGTACCAAGACTATTGTAGAGGACTTGATAGGAGGGGAGATGATATTTTTAGTATTTCACAGAAAGAGGATGAGCCATTAGAGGACTATGTGGAGATATTTCATTTTTCTTTGAAGAAAAACCCACAGAACAAGTTATCTGAAGAATCCCTTAAGTTAGTATTTTTGAGAGGATTCAATGAGGACTCCATGGATGCCCTTAATCTTATTGGGAAAGGAGATATCTCTCAAATACCATTTGAAGAAATCTGCAAGGTCTACAAAAATTACTCTAGGACCTTCACTAAGAGGCCAACAATACATAACTTAGAGTGGTAACCACAATGGAAAAAAGGTTAGTTGTAGCAGCAAAAAACCATGAATTATCAATAGTCTATGCTTCCTCCTCAGCCACAACAATAAGCCATAATTCCTAATCCATCCAATCCAACATCTCAGCCACCAAAATCACTACAGTTACCTGCCCAACCTACACCTAACCCTAATAACAAGCCTATCCAACAAGCTTATACTAATGAGGCTATGCAGTACCCCACCTATGGGGTAGAGGTGAGTGATGTCCACCTCAGGTCATGGAAACAACTAGATGGACCTACATCCCCTTAAATCAATGATATGGAGGATGTGGAACCTACAACTGAAGCTTTACAAAAATCACCTCTAGAACTTGAGTCAAATCAAGTACATCAGACTACCTCAATTCTAAAGCTTACTTTCCCTAAATGCTTAGCCATTCAAAAATATCACACCCAAGCTAAGACAAACCTATTGAGTCAACTAAAGGATTTCAATATCAAGATTCCTCTCATCCAAGCTATTAAAGCCATTCCAATCTATACCAAGGAAGTTAGGGACCTATATCTTAAGAAACCAGGGGTAAAATGGAAGGACCCTCAGATAGTTCATGTCCTAGGGAAACTTGTTGATATCATGTTAGGGAACATAACTATCCCTAAATACATAGACCTTGGTAGTCCAATAGTGGAATATTAAGATTAATGGGACTCCTATCAAGAACACCTTGATAGACTTAGGAGAAACAATCAATTTCATGACTAAAGAGACAATGAAATTACTTAAGTTATCCAACCTTAGACCTACACCAACTATTTTATAGTTGGCTAATAGGACAACAGTCAAGCCTAATGGAATCATTGAGGAATTATTTATTACATTAGATTCTTGGGAATACCCTATAGACTTCATAGTATTGTAGCCAAAGGTCAACCTTGCAAGATATCCACTCATTCTAGGCATACCATGGCTAGCTACAACTGATGCATTCATAGGTTGTAGGTCTTGAAATATGATAATATCTAATGGGATTGTGACCAAGAAATTGGTTCTCTATCCTCTAGCCCAACCTCATGTTGATCTTGAGAAAACCATTTGGCACACTTTGGATGAAGAAGACCACTATTCCCTATAGACTTTGATGACAATCGAATGCAACCCTTTATTGGAAGATCGAGATGAAGATGATCTGATTTCTCACATAATACAAAATGACTATGGTAGGAGCCCATAGCAATAGGACTATCTCTCATGCTTATAAGATCCCTTGTAGAGAATTATACCTACCAACTCTTCAGAATAAATATATTAGATCTCCCATTCCTTACTACCACAATAGTGTGTACCAATAATTCCCAACCTTGACCTCTCATCTGTGCAAGAATCAACCAAAGAACTAGAAGTCATGCTAGGAAAATTGTTGAACATAAACAATGCATTGACAAAAGAACAACAAAATTCCTTAACTACTATGTTGCAAGCACACACAATATCCAAGTTGAATGGGACTACCATGATATGAAGGGTATATATCTTGAATTTTGTATGAATAGGATCTATATAAATGATGTTTATAGGCCCATTAGAAAACCTCAAAGATGAATGAACCCTACCTTGAGAAAAATAGTTAAAGCTAAAATTCAAAAAATCCTTGATGCAGGTTTCATTTATCCTATATCGAATAGTGAATGGGTATCACCTTTAGTCATTATTCCGAAGAAAGGTAGAAAATGGAGGGTATGTGTAGATTATAGGGAATTGAACATAGCCACTAGGAAGGACCACTTTCCATTTCCCTTTATATATCAAGTTCTTGACTCTTTAGCAGCGAAGAAGTATTTTTCATTCTTAGATGGTTTCAATGGTTACAATCATATAAAAATTGCTCCAAAAATACTAGGACAAAACAATATTAACATGTCCTTGGGGTACTTATGCCTACTATGTTCTACCCTTTGGTTTATGCAATGCTCTAGCTAACTTCTAGAGGGAAGTGCTCAACATATTTTCTGATTATGCTTATGATTGTATGGAGATATATATGGATGAATTAACCACATATGGGGAAACTTATGAGGAAGCCCTTAGCAATCTAGAAAATGTTTTAAAGAGATGTAAAGAACACAATTTGTCCCTTAGTAATGAGAAGTGATTTATGATGATGACTTAGGGAATTGTTTTAGGGAATTTCATATCCAATCCAGGAATCTAAGTTGATGCACATAATATAGAGATCATTTCTACATTACCTAATCCACAGAGGGAAAGAGATGTTAGAATATCCCTTGGCCATGTAGGCTATCATAGGAGGTTCATTAAATACTTCAGTATGATTTTTTCACCATTGTCTATTCTACTAGCTAAAGACATGGAATTTTATTGGACATCAAAGTGCTTACATTCCTTTGAAATTTTGAAGAAAGCCTTAACACAAGCACCTATTTTGAGGGGGTCAAATTGGAACTTACCCTTCCATATACACACTAATGCTTAAATTTTTTCTATTGTAACAATTTCGGGTCAGAAAGAAGGTAACAAAGAATATGTTGTTTACTACATTAGCAAGAATCTTCAAGGAGCAAAGCTAAATTATACTATTACAGAGAAGGAGATGCTAGCAATGGTGTATTCCATCAACAAATTCAAGCATTACATTACTAGTTGTCTAATCTTTATCCACACAAACTATATAGCTATCAGATATTTAATGAAAAATTATGTAGTAGGGGGTCGACTAGTCATGTGGCTGCTACTTCTACAAGAATTTGATATCACAATAGTGGACAAGCCTGGTAACACTAATGTAGTAGCAAATTTTATGTCAAGGTTACCAAAATAATCAAAAAAATGGGTAGTGGATGACTCATTTCCAAATGAGCACTTGTTTTCTCTTAATATACATATACCCTAGTATGTTGACATTGCAAACTACTTAGTGATAGGGTAGATTCCAAATTTCTTGGATATCTAGTTACTTGTTCTACACTAGCCCAAACAATATTAGGAGAAGGTGCATAAGGGAAGATGAAATGAAAACATTCAAAATCCTCACAACTGGTTGCTACTAGCCAACTTTACACAAGGATTCTATCAAATATACGAGGAGTTGTGATAGATTCCAAATAATGGGTAAGCCAACAAAGAGTGATGAAATGTCATTATAGCCATAGTTAACACTAGCTCCCTTTGCAAATGAGGTATAGATTTCATTGGGCCAATATCACCTACTTCTAACAACAAAGAATACATTTTATTTTGCTCTGATTATCTAACTAAGTGGGTAGAAGTAAAGGAGTTACAGTTTTCTAATGATGGAAATGTGGCTAAATTCTTATATGAGGCCATTTTTACTAGGTATAAAATACCTAGGGAAATAATGATTGATCATGGTCCAAAATTTACTTCAGGTCTCATTACCAAATTAGTTGAAGAATATGCAAATAGGCACAAAAATTCAACACCTTACCACCCTCAGACCAATGGCCAGGTGGAGGTTACCAATAGAGAAATTGAGAGTATTCTAACTAAGATATTAGAATTACATAGAAAATATTGGGTTGCTAGATTACTAGAAGCAATATGGGTAGACAAAACAATATGGAAGACAACTGATTTCACACCCTCTGAGCTAGTATATGACAAAACAGCAGTCCTCCCGATAGTGTTTGAGTATAAGACATTAAGAATAGCAGTGGAGTTGGACATGGATCTTACAACAAATGAAAAGGAGAGGATACAACACTTAAATGGGCTAAACAAAATCAAGATGGAGGAAATACATCATACTGAGATAGTACACAAGCAGAGGAAAACGTGGCATGGCCAATATATCAAGAAAAAGGAATTTAATGTAGGAGACTAAGTCTTATTATATGATTCAAGATACAAGGATTTCAAAGGGAAAATCCAATCTAGGTGCTTGGTACCATATGAGATCAACCAAGTCTTTCCTAATGGAGTAGTAAAGTTGCACACCATAGATGTAGTAAGTTTCTCTCTCTTAATCAATGGCCACAGGATAAAACTTTATAAGAAACTAGTACAGAAGGAAGATTTCATTCTTTCTCTATTTTAGTTGTATGGTCCTCTTAGTGATCCAGATACAAGTTCAGAAACATAGAATGATGATTTAATAGTAGTAGATATATCAAGTTCTTCAGGTGACTAAGTGGTTGAGCTACACAACTCAACCCCTGAAATCACTCAAGTTTAATTTTTTATTCCACCACACATGCACACACAACACAGTTACAATGGTGTACATAATTTTTCTAGAGGGACTTGTCTTATATATAGCTATCACCATTCAGATAGGGCCCTTTTGTAGTGGAAACTTGTAGCACAAAAGCTATCACAATTTAGACGGGACCTAATGTTGAAGGTACCCACAATGTTGTTTAGCAGGAAATTTCAAAATTGGTGCCACATTAATTGCATTTCATACCTTTTTCACCTCATTTTCCTCACACATGAAGTATTAGTCTTATCATAATAAGTACCCACAACATGCTTATCTTATTTCACACTACTAATTCAAATTTTAAATATTTGAACTATCACATCACTCATCTATCTATTTTTTTCATTACATTATACCTTCCACCTCACCATTCATTCACTTGCAATTACTTCTTGTCACATCAAATCATCCTGTGGATACATTTTATCTAGCTTGCATGTGTGGCGTTTAGCTAATCATCTCCAACAAGTACAAAAAAGTGCATCACCATAATTTTCATGGATTTCTTAATGCTTTCATTATGTATTTCCATATTAAATTATGAATGTGATATATTCATTCTAATTATTTTTATATTCTCTAATCACACCTTCACCTATCACGAGTTGAAGTGAGGCCATTTAAAACATTAAGTTGGGGGGAGGGTACAATATCAACCATTTTTTTCATTTTTCACCACCTAAAACCAAATGCAAACAAATAGACATGACATGTAAACCATTTTTGTCCTAAATTACACCTACCTTTTGGTGTTAATTTTAATTGACAATTCCCTAAATCCTGTGATTCTGAGCTAATTCAAACCAAATTTTAAGTTGATATGGAGGAGAAGAGGGAGTTGTTGTTATAGTATAATTGTAGTGAAGAGTGCATGGGAAAACAACAAAGCAAGAGAAGGGTTTGAGGGTGGTGAAGTGGAAATTGAGCTAAATTTCTAAAGTTATAACATTTAGCAAAGGTAAAGTGATTCATCAATAGGAGGTAATGTTATTAAAAGAGAGTCGTCAACACACTTGAAATAGATATTAGAAGATGGATTAGTATTTCCTATCTTCACAAGAGTTGGTTGGTTGGATTACTTTATAAAGTTGTAAGAGTTTGATAATGACATAATAAGTAGATTTATAGCCACATTAGATTGCATGATGAAGCAATGGTAAAAGGGTTTTCAGTAGATGCATTTGAAGGAGAAATTTCAAAAGTATCTATTTTGCCTATGACTTGATCTAGGTGGATATTTTGACCAAAAATTCAATTGTTCCAAATGCTCCAAGAATCAAAACCATGTCAAAGAGCTCGCTGATACGATCCCAACATTGCATGAATTGTGTCAATCAGAGATTGTACACAAAAGTTATGGCTAGTTGAAGTTTTTGCAAGTTGGTTGACTAGATGGTACAATTTTGACATCAACATGTTCCAAAAGTTTGAGAGAATGACATTGTGTCAAACAACTCATTGACACAATTTTGACACCACTTGAATCATGTCAATTAGAGTTCATATGCACAAGATATGGATGGTCAAAATTTACAAGAAAAAGGTTGACCAGGCCATACAAATGATGACATCAGCAGACACATTTGGTAGGTGCAGATGACATGGTAGGTGACAACATAATAGCTGACGTGGACAGTGCCACATATCAATGTGTGAGAGATACCACATGGCCCAATGGTTTGGTGCCACGTTGTACCCCTATGGTTGCTCGGTTGGATGTGGTTGTGCAAAATATTTGGAGGAGGCTCAAACCTGAGACCTCCCCCTTCCTACTATTTCTCTCCACCACCACATCATCCATGATCTTCATATATATAAAGGGTGATAGTTCTATTTAAACAAAGAATAAGAAAAAAATCCTAATAAAGGGGGTCGGGTGGTTTGAACCCTCGAACTCCCTTATCCAAAGAACTCGCCCAACCATTGCGCCACGCCTTTGTTAGTGGAAAAAAAGAGAAAAAAATGATATTGGCCCAATTTAAGGGCTTAAGAATAACATCATAAAATATTTTAGGGCCTAATTCATTTATATTAAACCCCCCTAAGATTAGAATTCATAAACTATAATGCTAATATTAAAATACAAATCTCCTAACTATTATACCAACCTAAGAATGATATTTAAAATATATCCTTATCAACCTTTAAAAGGAAACCCCAAGTTCCACAAATTAAGGGGTGCCAAACAATATTAAAGGATTTTTTTTAAGAGGATTTTAATTGGGAACAAGGCCTAGTTTAGAAGATATGAAATATATGTTTGTTAACCCACATACAAGATGTAAAATTGTATTTAAAGGGGGGAATTGTTGACTTGTGGGGAACAAGGGTGGGAAATTGAGAACTTGTTAATGAAATTGCTCAACTCCATACATGGAGAGGCTTTAAGCCAAGCTATTTTGTACTTGAAGGAGGGGGGATTTTCTAAGTTTCATTATTGATCGAGGAGACTTTGTGGATATTTTTAATAGATTGAAGTGCCTTGTAAACAAATTTTGGAGCATAATCAACATCAATCACTTTGTTGGAGGGGGGCCCAAAGACAGCCATTTGGTGAACTCCATTATTAATTTTTGTCTTTGTCTTCTCTTTTATGTTTTCATATTCCTATTATTTTAATCATTTTAATGTCTTTTTTAAAAGAATTTGAAATTATGTTAAAGACATTAAATTCCATTTACATAAATTAACATTCACTAAGAAACCGTCATAGATCAAGTTTGTATCAAATCTATGTTTGGCTAGTGTTTTTAGAAGTGGATGTTAACGCAATCTAGGAGCTTGCAAGGTGAAGGAACACTTGGAGAGTTCAATCTTGAGATTGGTAAATGAATAACTTTTCCACCACCAAAGATGGAAGAGACAGAAGTTGGAAAAAGTTTAGAGATTGATGAGAAAGTTTTTCAATGAGCCTTTCTCGATGTGAAGGCTATGGTAGAAGAGCTCTATTAGGAAAAGCGAGAATAGAAGAAGCATGAAAAAGGAGGATCATCTAAGTGAAAAGAATGAAGATTAGGAGAACAAAGGGAAAAGAGAAGAAGGTGATGATGAGCCTCCAAAAACTCCTCCATCTCCATCTTCTCCATCTTCTCCTTCTAATTCTACTTCTTCTGCTAATCCTTTCAAAAGTGCACATAAGCTTGTAATCAAATTGGATGTAAAGTTTGAACTACCTAAATATTATGGAGAGTTAAATGCATATAAATTAGATGATTGGGTTCTACAAGTAGAAGTATATTGTAGATTCAAGGTCTTTTAGATGATGCTTCTAAAATCAAATTAGCTACTCATTGGTTGGGAGAAACCACTCTCACCTAGCGGGAGAGTAAAACTTAGGTAGAAATTGCTCGACATGGTAGTGTTAATTTAACTTGGATGGAGTTTAAAGTTCCTCTTAAAAAATAGTTTTATCCCTTAGGCCATATACAATAGTTAACTATGGACTGGAAAACTTTTAGGTAGGGTAAGGGTCAATCTATCCAAGAATATACACATGAATTTAGGGAGCAGGCTATTGCACTTAATGTCTCATTATACACCCAAGACACATTGCTCAAGTATATAGGTGGTATTCACTCTTACTTAAGGCATACCATTTTGGTTTTAAATCCTAATAATCTAGATGAAGTATGTGTACAAGCCACACATTTGGAGTTCAAAGGTAAGAGTTGTTTCAATGATAATTCTGTCAAGAATCCATCTAAGCCTGAACGTAACCCCAAGGGAAAGGGAAAGGGGAAAAAAATAGCTACAATCAAGAAGGAGGGTGATAATCCCACATGTTCCCATTTCAAGGAGGGGCATGATGATTCAAAGTATTGGAAGCTGAATTCGAAACTAAGGCCAAAAAAGTATGGAGGAAACAAAGGAAAATAGAAGACTGCTACTATAGTACAACAAGATCTTGGATTTGACTCTAGTCATGAGATAAAGATTGTTGTTTTTGGGATCCAAGGTAAAGGAAAAGGTATATCTATTTCTTTTGATACAATTTTTTCAAATGCAATTGCAAGTGCAAGTAAATAGTCTTCTCCACCTAAAATTGATAAGTATAGAAATGTGTTATTTCACATTTGAGTTGTAACAAAGAATACTAAGGTTGATACTTTGTTTGATATGAGATCCCAAGTAAATATAATGTCTGAAGAAGTTGTTAAGAAACTTAACTTGGATACAACACCTCATCCAAATTCGTAACCACTTGGATGAGTTTGCAATGATGCACAATTACAAGTAACAAAGCAATGTAAGTTAAGATTTTCTATCACTACAAGCTTTATAGACGAGGTAGAATTTTATGCGGTTCCTTTAGATATTTGTGGCCTTGTACTAGGGAGTCCCTATCTTTATGAACATAAAGCAATCTTTTATAGGGGAGAAAAAAAATATCACCTTTTTAAGGATTGTAAAGAATTCATTGCATGGGCACATAAGATTAAGACTAATCTAACATTAGTGAACGCTAAACAAATGAAGAGGTTACTCAATGCTAGTAAAAAATTTGTATTAATGATTGTAAAAGCCAAAGAGGATGATAAATCTAAGGCATTCAAAGGGTGTGATCCAAAGCACAAAGTTGAATTGGTCAAACTAGTTCATGCCTATGATGACTTATTTCAGGAGCCAAAGGGATTACCACCAAAGAGAGAGATACAACATGAAATCAAGTTACAACAAGATGCACCTCTTCCAAACATTGACATGTATCATTTATTAGTTATGCAGAATGAGGAAATCAAGAATCAGGTTCAAGAGTTGGTTGAGAAAGTATTTATTCATCCAAGTACCTCTCCTTGTGGTTCTCCAATTGTGTTGGTACCAAAGAAGGATAGGTCAAGAGAATGTGCATTGAATACAAAGCCCTGAAAAAGATAATAGAAAGGAACAAGTATCCTCTTCCCCAAATAGATGATTTACTTGATCAATTGAAACATGCAATTTATTTTACTAAGTTGGACTTGCATAGTGGATATCATCAAATAAGAATTACAGATAATGATATATGGAAAATTGCATTTAAGACAAAATAGGGACTGTATGAGTGGTTGGTCATGCCCTTTGGGCTTTGTAATGCACTAGCTACCTTTATGAAAGTCATGAATGATGTATTTATTCCATTCATAAATGATTTTATCATAGTTTATTTGGATGATATACTTTTATTTATTCAAACTTGGGAAGAGCATGCAGAACAAGTGAAAAAAGTATTGGATGTATTGAGAAAAGAAAAAATGTATGTAATGATGCCAAAATGTGAATTTTCTAAGACATCACTAGTGTAATTAAGATATATTGAAGGAGGAGGTCACTTGAAAGTGGATCCTTTAAAGGTCAAAGTCATTGCAAACTGGCCAAAGCCAAGTACAACTACAAAAGTCAGAATTTTTTTATCTGTAGTACAATATTAGAGAAAGTTCATAGCTAACTTCTCCTACATAGCATCTCCATTTCACACACTCACAAATATGAAGAAGTATTTCTAGTGGGGAGGTCCACAACAAAAGGCCTTTGATACTTTAAAGGAAAATCTAAGCATTACACTAGTTTTGGCTCTATTGGATCTACAACAACCACTTGAAATTGAAACAGAGGCTAGTGGGTTTGCCATGGGAGTAATACTCATGCAAGGAGGTAAACCTATTTTCTTTCATTCAAAAACTTTCAAAACTGTGGTAAGTAACTATCCCACATATGATAAAGAACTGTATTCATTAGTTCAAAGTGTAAAGAAGTGGAAACATTATCTAATGGGTAAGGAAATGATAATACACACAAATCATCAACCACTTCAATATTTGCACTCACAATCTAAATTGCAACAAAGCAAGAACTTTATGTGGATGGGATTTTTATAGCAGTTTCATTTGGTTATAAAATATAAGAAAGTGGTTCAAAATGAATTTGTGGATATGTTATCTAGGCCTCCTAAAAATGCTACAATTATTCTTCAAAGTAGTTCAATTGCACATGAATTTACCAGGAAGAATATGCTAAGGACAAAGACTTTAACGATATATATGCAACATTAATTCAAGGGAAACATGTAGAAGAGAAAGACTACTATGTGCAAGACAAGGTTTTTCTATCACTTAGGTAAGTTATGTATTCCACAAGATGAACAAGCATAGGTAATTAGAGAAGCACACATGTCATTGATTGCTAGAAACTTTGGGGTAAGAAAAAAAATGTCCTAACTGCAAAAATATTGTTATTGGCCTCGCATGCAAGAAACTGTATCCAAGTACATTATAGGATGTGTAATGTGTGCAACAAGCAAGCCTAGTAATAGGAAATTAGTGTTGTACAAACCTCTACCTTTACCATCCTATCCATGGGAGAGTGTCTCAATGGATTGTGTTAGGGGGCTATTAATGTCTAGAAAATGGCATGATTATTTGTTCGTGGTAGTGGATAAGTTTAGTAAAATGTGCATTCTAATTCCTTGTAAAAAACAAGTCACAACTAAACTGACAACACACTTTTACTTCCATTTTGTATGGGTTCATTTTGGGATTCCTACTTCTATTATAGCAGATCAAGATTATCGATTCTTGGGGGAATTTTGGTCAGCATTGTGGGAACTCATGGACACTAGATTGAAGAAGAGTATAGCTTTCCATCCATAGAATGATGGACAGACGAAGGTAATAAACAAGACAGTTGTGCATCTTCTCAGAGGTTACTACAGTAAGCATCCTAAGTTGTGGGATGATAGTCTTTTTTATGTGCAACATGCTTACAACCATGCAACACACTCTTCTACTCAAAGATCTCCTTTTGAGACTTATTCCAGTTATCTTCCAAGGAAACCTATGGATTTTTCTTTCAGGAAGGAAGATGTTAAACATGGGTATCATGATGCAGACAAGGCCTTGAAGTTCATCCAAAAGATCTAAGAACTCGATCAAGCAGTTGAAGCGTAGTTGGAGAAGAGCCAGGAAAAGTACAAATCCTAACATGATAAGCATAATCTTGATCATCAATTTCAAGTTGATGACAAATTTTGGTTACACATCAATAAAGAATGAATGCAAGGTGAAGGTAGGAAGCTTAAGCTGATCAGGTATGGTCCCTTGGATATCTTAGAAAAGATTGCTACCAATGCTTTTTTCCTAAATCTACCTCCTATACATATCTACTCAGTGGTTAATGTGGAGAATTTGAAGTTGTATGAACCTCCAATGATATTGGATGAGGAGGCTGATGTTTAGATTCCTTCTATTGATGATTTATCACTTGAGTGCATAAAAAAGTTGTAGGAAGATGTCATCCTAGATAGAAATGTCAGAACTTCATGAAGGGGTGTTGTTGAGTACCTTAGAGTGGGATTTAAAGGGATGAATCCTAGCAAAGTAAGGTGGATGGACGTTGGAAAATTGAGGCAATTGTACCCTCACTTACTTTCTATGTAATTAGGCCTTTGGAGGTCCAAAAATCTCTCCAGTGGGGAGGACTAACTCAGGTGGATATTTTCACCCAAAATTCAATTATTCCAAATGCTCCAAGAATTGGCGCCATGTCAAAGAGCTTGTTGATACGATCCCAATGCTACTTTAATCCTGTAAATCAAAGATTGTATGCAAAAGTTATGGCCTATCAAATTTTCTACAAGTGGGTTGACTTGATGGTACAATGCTGACATCAACATGTTCCAAAAGTCCAAGAAAACTAAATCACATTGAAGAGCTCATTGACACAATTTTGATGCTGCTTGAATTGTGTCAATCAAAGTTGACACACATAAGATATGGTCGGTCAATTTTTTTGGGAAAAAGGTTGACCAAGCCGTATACATGATGACATTAGTAGGTACAGTTGGTAGGTGTAGGTGACATGGAAAGTGACATCACAATAGGTGATGTGGATAGTGCCACGTGTCAAGGTGTGAGAGGTGCCACATGACCCAATCGTTGGGTTCCATCTGGGACCCCTACGGTTGTTCGGTCGGATGTGGTTATGCAAAATTTGTTGATGCTCAAACCTGAGACCTCCCCATTCCAACTATTTCTCTCCACCACCACACCATCCGTGATCTTTGTATATATAAAGGGAATTAGTTCTATTTAAACAAATAACAAGAAACAAATCCCTAATAAAGGGGGTTGGGTGGTTTGAACCCTTGACCTCCCTTATCCAAAGCACTCGCCCAACCATTGCACTATGCCTTTTTCAGCAAAATAAAAGGGGAAAAGAAAATATTAGCCTGATTCAAAGGCTTATGAATAACATCGCAAAATATTTTATGTCCCAATTCATTTATATTGAACCCCCCTAAGATTAGCATTCGTAAACTATAATGCTAATATTAAAATGCAAATCTCCTAACTATTATGCCAACCTAAGAATGATATTTAAAATATATCCTTATCAACCTTTAAAAGGCAACCCCAAGTTCCACAAATTAAGGGGTGCCAAACAATATTAAAGGATTTTTTTAAGAGGAATTTAATTGGGAACAAGGCCTAGTTTAGAAGATATGAAATATATGTTTGTTAACCCTCATATGGGATGTAAAGTTGTATTTAAAGGGGGGATTGTTGAATTGAGGGGAAAAATGGTGGGAAATTCAGAACTTGTTAATGAAATTGCTCAACTTTATACATGGAGAGGCTTTAAGCCAAGCTATTTTGTACTTGAAGTAGGGGGTTTTTTTCTAAGTTTCATTATCGATCAAGGAGAATTTGTGGAGATTTTTAATAGATTGAAGTTCTTTGTAAATAGATTTTGGAACATAATCAAGGATCAATCACTTCGTTGGAGAGGGGCCTACAGATGTAGCCATTTGGTGAACTCCATTATCAATTTGTATCTTCGTCTTCTAATGTCTTTTTTAAAAGAATTTGAAATTAAGTTAAAGAAATTAAATTTCATTTATATAAATTAACATTCACTAAGCAATGGTCATAGATCCTAACAGATTAGGACTAGAGTAGAGTTTCTAGTTTGAGCAAATGAAGTGGTTGCAAGAGAAGAATTCTATGAGTGAGGAGAAAACTTGGGTTTGTCATCCCAAGTTACAAAAAGACTCTTTGTTCCATGGATTTGGGCCAACTATGCTTCCTATGTTATTAGATACCTTACTTGTGATGGTAGATAGAATCTTCTATACACTAGACATTTCAAATTACTTAGTCATCTTCACCATAATAAACTAGTAAATGTTTCAAATTACCTCTACAATATGCTAAAAGAGATGGCATCTGAATACAAGAGGAAATAGAGTGATACAACTTTAACACATCATTGTTTAATATCCCTATTAGCAAAAAGGAGCATGAGAATTCAATATCCCTAGTGTTTCTAGGAAGACGCTATGAAATGTCAAGATATTAAAAATCTACTTGAGGCACTTGTAGTACCTAAAACCTTAGAACCACAAGCTAAACCTACAAGACAAAGTTATCCTATCTCACCTATGGATTCACCTACTTGTAGCCAAGGTGAGCCTAAGGAGCACAATGTGCCAAAATCTAAGTGACCAATAGTAGAATAAGTCTTGTAATCTTCCAAACCACCTAAATTCAAGAAAAGAAGAGGTAGTACATTGAAAACATCAACACCTTCTAAAACACTAAAGAAAAATAAGGATATCTAGAAGTATAAACCTACACCTAGGCACTCAAGCTAGTTGAAAAAGCAAGGTGTTATGAGGGGGAGTGTGGAAAAACCTAAAGAGGAGACAAAGGGAAAGGAATAACAAGAAGATGATGTGATGTTGGTTGAAATAGAATCAGAAATAAAGGGAAATACCTCTAGAAATGTGCATATACCTGCAAAAAGGAAGAGGTATGTATCCACCACTTCTAATTCAGACTTAGGAGAAGCATTCATTTCCAAGAAAACACAAAATAAAACCCCAGATAGCCCTAATCATGAAGACTATGATTGTATAGGGGGTGGTAATGAACAATTTTTACAAATAGAGGAGATGATTTTAGAGGATAGAAATATTAGAAAGGAGATTCAAGAAGCCATAGATAGAATTAAACAGTTGGAAGAACTAATGCATGGTTATGAGAAAAGAGATAAAGGAAGGGATAAAAAGATACAAGAATTGGAGAAATTGTAGACATATGGACATGGTGGAAATTTGGATCTATTGGAACTATTTTCCATGACCAAAATAGGGGATGGAGAACATACAGTAGCCAATCAAAACCCTCCTACCACAAAAACTCCAATTTACCACACAAAATTTTTCTCTTGGATACCAACAGTGGAAGGTCATTGATGAATTCTCAAAGGAAAAATAAAAGTGGAGAAAGGAAAAAGAAACTTTGATTGCAAAGCACACCAAAGTGATGGAGGGAAAGGACATTGAATTGAGTAAAATGGAATTTAGAATGAAATAAATAGCAGATAAGGCTGCCAAAATTATTAGGTGCAGACCCCCAACCAGAACATACACCTTGTTTCTCTAGGAAAAATTCTTAAGTTTTCAATTCAGTGAGTGGATCAGCGATAAACCAATTTCTATGAGTAGAAAGTTTTAACTTCTCCATGTTTTTGTTGATGCAACCCCTGATGAGCAAGACCAACTATGTGAGTACTATCTGTATAATTATGTGGTTTCAAAGGATGCATAATGAAACCCCTGATGAGCATGACCAACTATGTGAGTACTATCTATATAATTATGTGGTTTCAAAGGATGCATAATGAAACCCCTTAATGTTTTTGGGGGGTTTGTAGGTAAGAGCTTTAGCATCCTATTTTAGAAATGAATAATTTAGAGGTGAACTCATGGAGGAGCATGTAGAAAGAGAAACTTCAGTTGCACTTCTAGTGAGGAAAGATTCCAAAGATCCTAATGAGATAATAGATGATTGGTTATGACTTCTGAAACACAAGGGTGTAGGAAGATAACTTATGGAGGTAAGGATACAAGGCTATAATAGAATGAATACATTGGCAATTGAGTTAGTTCAAAATTGTTATAAATATGTACAAGAAAGGTGGGATAGTTTGACTCCTAAGCTACAAAGGAAAGAACCTCATTTAGTATATAACTTCATATATATGATTAAAAAAGTGAAAAGGTACATGGATATTTCTATTTATCAAGCAACTAAATAGATACCACTCACATTCCAACTACCTATGCTCCTATATCTAGTTCCACATTGGACAAGAGATAGGATGAAGGAATGTGAGGAGGTTGAAAAAAGTAGAATGAAGAGACTTGCAGTTTATAGAGGGTTCTACCTAAAGCAGAATAATAGAGTAGATAATATCATGGACCTCAGGGAGATTACACTATATTAAAATATGTACCCTAGTGCATTTTTCTTAAGGATGAACACAAGTATAGTTGGGGGGAGTGATGAGTCTATTTAATAGTCCATTTCCTGATGTTCTTATGGATGTTTACAAGCATTATTAGACAATCCTTTTAGAAATATTCCTATGCTATGAATCTCTTTATGCTTATTATATAAACTTGGACTTCAATTATAGTAATGGAAATAGAGTTATGATATAGTAGCATTGCATAATTTATATGTGAATATGTATGAAATGTGGTTGGAATTATGTGTTTAATCATAGTAGTTAGCTTTGTGTATGTATTTTGTGGATTAACCTCTTGTAGCCCCAGAAGAAACTGTAGTGCACAACCAAAAGAGGTCTTGGACAATGAAATGGGGTAAGTTCTAGAACAAGCTGAGCATAATAACTATCATATGGAGACACTTGATGGAGTTAGTCATGCATCATTATGATAGTTAATATGGCGTTGAAGAAGAATAAATATTTGGTTGATAGGATACTGTATAACTGATTTTTTATTCTACATGTATATTTATTTTGCATAGTTTTAATCCTATTAGAACTCGTGTTTCTTTTCAGTTGTAGTTTGAATAATTCAATATTAATTACACACTATGATATCTAGGTAGTTGTAGTTAATGATTCTAGTTAAGAGTTATGTTTAGAATAAAACTCCCCAATGCTTGTATATAGCCAGTGGTTGAGTCTTTAGATAGTTAGTTGATTAATCTCATATTGGTGGATTTTTTTATCAGTTACTTCTTAGTTTTTAGTTGTAATCTATAGACATTTTATTGTTAAAAAAATATTTTTCTTGAATACAATCTTTGAGTAGTATTTTATGCGATCTTTTGGAATGCATAATGAATGGAGTTGAAGTTGATATGGTTGTGTAGAATCTGAATATTTAGATTTGGTTTTAGCTAAGTGAAGACAACCACTTGAGTAGGCCGCTCAAGGTAACTATTCTTCACTACATTTATAGTTATTTTACTTTTGTTTAGCAGTTATTTTTTTTAGTCATTACTTTATAAATTGCATGTAAGTTAAAATAGATTCTCATATGGTGATTATCAATAATGATTGTTCATGTGCATGAATGAATTCAATTGAATTGTAGTACTTCAAAGGATAGATTAAGTTCAATTACTAGTTTTGAATAGTTTTGAGTTAGTTTCAGTAATTCTCTATTAATAATAATTCAACTACATATTATATTGTAGGCACCCATAGCCATTAGTGCCAGTTTACTTCTTTTACTATTATATGTTTCTATGATTTTCCAACAAGTAGAATACCTTCAATAGAATAAACTAGGTAGTCTAAGTTCTTTGAAGGCACATATAGTGCAACACCACCACAAGTTTACAAGACCTACTTAATAATTTAATGAATTCTTTACAATGTTGAGTGGACTATTTAGCTTGTCATTCCTTTAAATTGTGTGGTTTTTACCAAGTTTACAAGCCACTAGTTTAGACTCTACATTGAGAAATTCTATAAATATACTATAACTGGTTATAATATTGTGAGCTAATCCTCACCATGGTTTTTCCCATGTTTGGTTTTCCATGTAAAAATCTTAGTGTTTATGTGTTATGTATGTTGATATTTCATGCTTTCTTTCTTTACTACAATTGAATTAATGTTTTGGTGATCAGATGTTTAATAATTGAATGGTTTAAGGGAATACTGATTCACCCACCCACCTCAGTATTCTAGGTATTCAACAATTCTAGTATCAGAGCTTGGTTCCTTGGAAGGAATGTAACTCTGCTTAGGGAAGGTCTTGGAAGTTGAACACATGGCTGATAGAAATTTTTCCATTTCTTCGAAAGAGATTCCAAAAATTGGATTCATAGAAGAAGATTGCATGCTTGAAAATATGGAGAACTCAAAGTTTCCCTTGAATACCTTGAAAAGGTTGAAGATGAAAATAGAGACCTGAAAGAAATATCAAAGAAGAAAATGAATGCATCAAAAATTTGAGAGAAAATCAAGAATTTAAAAGAAATGCATAAGGAAGTCAATGAACAATTGAAGCAAGAAAATGAATCCATTTTTGGTCTAAAAGTGCAAGTTGAAGAAAAGAAAATAATTGAAGAATGCTTGAATGCAATGGTGAAAATAAAATCAGAGGAATGTACAAGGCTTGAGCAAGAAGTGGTAAATCTAAGATTAGAGTTGGGGAAAGTGAGAAGTCATGAAGAAAAATTCAAAATGAGTGCTACAAAGCTTGATGACATGATTGAAAATTAGAAAGGCTCTAAAGACAAAGAAGGTTTTGGATTTGAGATAGGAGAAAGTTCAAAGTTAGATCATACATCGAATACCAAAAGGAAGATTGAAGATAAGAAGAATAATGGCAAGATCCAAAAGACATATTATTTAGTGTGTAGCATGGGGTGATCATATAATACTCCACCTACCAATCCTTCTATCGCCTACCATATAATTTGTAGGGTCATCCTGTAGTATTCCCCTCTTGTAAATCATCTATTAGTATCCTCTAATATGGTATCATTTTGATCTCCTAGTAGTGTAGTTTACCACCCTAACTACAAACCACAGGCTCCTCTACATCCCTCTCCACCTTATCATCCATTGATCAAGCCATTGATATGTCTTTCCAATACTAGATCACTAGAAGCATCACATGATCATCACTAGTGGAAGTACAATCTCCACATCTAAGCCACTTCATCATTCTTTCAATAATTTTTTATTTTTCTTCCTTTGTTAGCCCCTTATCTCTTTGTCTACCCTACGTGAAACCACTTTTACATAGAGAATATTCACTTTTTCCATTTTGAATTCACCCTTTTGGTGGGTTTACTAAAAAATAAAGTGCATTCACTTTCTCTAGTGCATTTACCTTTTCATCAATACATTCACATTTTCATTGGTAGATTCTCCTATCCTTAGAATATTTACCCTATTATTAACATATTTTTCCTTGTATTATTCACTAATCAAATGTACATTCACTTTATTTTTAGCGTGTTCACATATTTAGTTGTTAATTTTCTCAAAATATTCATGTTCACTTGGTGAGTCATTGATTTTCCTAAACAACAACAAATTCACCTAATCATGTTAGGAAAATTTGTCACACATGTTTTTCTACCTCATATAAACATTATAACTGTGAGACGAGGATTGTCAAGGTGGGTCAATTATGCTTAATACATGATGAATTGAAGCATAATTTACCCAAATAAACTTGCATCTACCAAACAAGATCATTCAAATTGGGAAATTAAACTAAGTATTTAATTGAAACTAAAAGTTACAAACTACATAGAAAATAGTTAAATTCCTACTCTAACTCATTTGAAACTTATCGTGTTTTTTAATTGGGGTCATGTTGATGTGAAATGATGACCCTTTCCCAATCCCCTAATTAGTGAGCCTATTTCAGTTGATACTATGGAAGAGAATTGATGAAACCATTGTGATAAGTGGATGAAAACCTAGTTTATGCTAAAAATGAACATGATGCAAGCTAAGTTACCATGATTTTATGCTAAGAATGAGCTGATTATGCTATTTCTAAGCTAATATAAGCTAATTCTAAGCTAAAAGATGAAAACCCTAATTTATATACAAACTAAGATGGATGCATGGAAGCCATTAATGAATCCTCTAAGCTATTATGCAATTAAAATTAACTAAAACAAGTTAAAAGTGAGTGAAAGATGAGTGTGGATGCATATGAGATTCAAAAACATAAGTTTGTAATTGAAAGATGGATCCATTTATCTCCAAATAGTGTCCTATTTATAGGAAAGAAAATGAGAAATGGAGGGTTGAGATTGACAAGATTAATCAATAGTCCAAGATCAAGGACATCAGAGGCATGGATCATGGATTCTTATCAACAGATGAGAATGCATGATGAGATTTAATCAAGGGTTCAAACTTGCCTCAAACAAACAAAATTTTGACCTGCACACACAGGTCAAAGGTGACTTGTTCAAAAGGTTAAAGGTTAAAACTTGCTTAAGAAGCCAAGTGAAAATATCCCTTTTTCAAATAATGGAGGAATAAGAATAAACTTTTGGAATATTAGATTGGGTGAGGTAAAAGACATTTTGCAAATTAAAGAAAAGTTTTAATTGTGCAAAAAGGGGATAAGGAATAGTCCATGGGAATATTCCCTTTTAAAGGAAAATTAGTTTAATTGTTAATTAAACAAGATTTAATCATGCAATTAGGGGATTAGAAGAATTAAAGTGATATTCATTAAATTAAATGATTTAATAAATGGGGAGAAGAGAGAGATGATATTTAATTAAATAACTTAGGGTTATTTAATTAAATAAGATGACTTAGGGAATTAAATTAAATATTTTGATTTATTTAATTTAATAGGATGAAACTTTAGCATGAAAGGGGGTGAATTAACCTGATTAAATTAATTAGGTTAATGGATGAAAATGATGTAATTAATTAAATAGTTAGGCTAATTTAATTAAATAAGAAAAAAGAAGATGGGTTTAAAGAGGAAATGGTATTAGTAAACCTATTTCGAGTGTATGATAACATTTAGGAAATTTTTCAGTGTCTACATTTTTCACCTCTTTGAAGTGAGGTACATGCTAATTCGGTTCAAAGAATAACAATTTTTGGATTAAAACTGTTGCATAAATCAATAAACAAAAAAATTCTAATTTTTTAGATGCCCCAACGGAAGAATAAAGCTAATTCACTGCCCCCTCAAGAAATCGGGCAAAATTTTTGAATTTTGGGTTGATTTCTTGATAAAGGTGAAAAGCTACCCTAAGGGTCTAGAAAGGATATGGGATACAAGAATTATGCCAAAAATGCAAAAAATTGATGCAAAATAAGGTCCAATGTGGAAAAATTAGTGAAAATGAGGATAAACCCTATCTTCAAGGTTAAATTAGGGCAAAAAACCCAAATTTTCTAGATTAAATAAGTCAAGAAGGGTCACTTTCAATTCATTTATGCATTCACACTTAAGAAATTCTTGCTATTTTGAGCTCTGACCCTTTGATGAAATGGAACGTTGAGAGCTTCCCAGACACATCTCTAACCAAGTTTGAGAGTTCTAGCGGGTTCCAAGTGTAGGACCACCGGTATGTAACTCCAAACTTGATTTGAAATTTGACTTTTGGATGCATTTATTATGCTTTCAAATTTAATATTTTGCGGCGTCGTTATATAGCGACGCCCAAATTGAAATTGACAACACTCAAATGAATTATAGTGACGCTATTTGCGATTTAAAATTAGGGTTTCTAATTTTAAATGGCAATGCATGCTTGTATAGCGACACACTTGTTGATCTAGAAATTAGGGTTAGGGTATGCCAAAGATTAAAATGCAACACCCATGTGTTTGGTGATGCATGTTGCGATTTACAATTTTAAATGCTTTGGGTGTTGCAATTTGAAATTTGAATAGAGCGGCGCTATTGAAACCAACAATGCTTTTGTGATTTCTAAGTTGTAAATTATAAATTGAGTCAAATTTCCTTGATTTCTTGATGTTGTGTGCTTCATGGATGTAGGAGGACCTTCCACCGCTAATGTCATGGGAGCACAGGCTCACTGTGTTGGAGAGACTTGGTGATTTGTTAGAGTTGCGCTAGGAGAACCTGGGAGAGATTGGCCTTTGGTATGTCACGTATACGCCCGTGATTTGGACAAATCTTGTCATGATGATTTCTTTATGTGTGAGTTGGCATAATAAGATGTCGTCTTTCCAACTTCTGATAGGCAAGGTGATAGTGACCCTAGAAGTTGTATGGCATATATTGTGTTTTCCCATACATTGTGACCATGTGATCTATGACATTGATGTCAGGTTTGATGTCTACCTTAAGGTTATGGAGATGGATCATATTGCTTTAGTTACATCATAGATCAAACTTAAGTCATACAGAGATCATGTGTCGACCTTCAGATTGATTATTGCAGCCATCATTTCAGGTTTGGTTGCCCCAGATAGACGCAACAAAAGATTTAGACTAGGATGGAGCTTGGTGTGGCATCACATGTTGTACAGGAGGATACTTTTTGCATGGGGTCCCATGATGCTAGCCTCCTTGTATCATGATTTGCATGATTTTTTTTACTATGATGGGAGAGTGATTGGTGCAAGGGTGACTTTGCTACACATTTGGGCATGGGAGCATGTTGTCGTGCTCCAACCTATTGTTCATATGGAAGACATGGAGCCAGATGATCCCATCATTTAAAGGTATAGAGATTCCATTACACTAAGGCACACTGGACAAATTGGGCTCCTGTATTGGCAATGGGTGATTAATGACATGATAGTTTTCTGCTAGCGCCCATGGATTCAGATGCCACCATGGTTTGATGATATAGAATAGCTATACTTCACCAGGAAAACCTGATATATGCAGGGCCATGAGCATCATAGCAATGAGTGATATCTACTAGACAAGGTAGCATGATAGTTTGGAGAGGTCTAGGATAGACCCGATGATGCATACAAGGCCATTTTTGTGAGATCGACTAGAGAGGTTCCCACATGGGGCCTGACCACTCCAGCTCTTGAGGTAGTCAAGAGCTTTAGGCAATTAGTGGCTTAGACTTGGGTGTATGATCAAGGTCAAGAAATAGCACAAATGATGCCTGCATATGATGTTTGGTTTTGTTGACTGTCAAAATGGCACAACAACATGCAAACAAAATATTACTACTTTCTTTCTCCTGAAAGAGAAAGACAACACATGGATGTCTTAGCTCCCAAGGTCTTTGTAGTTGGTTCTCAACTGTGGTGATTTCCCTTAGTGGTCAATGTAATAGTAATGTTCAAGGGGCCTGCTGGTGTGAGCTTCTGGATTGTTCTAAGATCAAGCATGAATTTAAACCTACTCTAACCAGGGGTTTTAAAGAAACATAAAAGGATATATCAAGGTTTTGGTACTGAAAAGAATGATAATTCACCTATCTTAACTAGACTTATTACCTTTCAAGGAATTGCTAACTAAAACTGAAGAACAAAATTAACTTGTGATTAACACAGAGTTTCATTCATTCACGGTGCTAATTTCAACAACTGATTATAAGTTACCATTTAAACAAAACACAAAATATGATTTCATTCCTTGAAAGCTTTCAAAATCAAATGATTAACTCAAGATAAATTTCATTCTAGAACAAAATATGAAGTAGATTCGAATCTGGTTGCTTCTATTGTTGGTGAAAAAAATAAGCAACATTTATAAATCTAGCACGATCACTAGTGTACAGAAAACCTGTCTTCAAACTGCATCCATCTACACTAAGGAAACTGGAAAGATACATTTCTTTCTATGTTGAATTTAACTCCTAACTAAGAAGACAAAAGAAGCTCCCTTTACACAGAAACAGAATGCAGTTTTCGTCCCCTCTACCCTTCAGAAAATTCCTATTCTTCCAAATCTGCCTCTAAACCTATCTATTCTATTTTTGCTAACCTCTTCTTTTTTACTTCTAACCATTTATTTTTTTTACAAAGAAACATGATGCCATATATATAAACCACCTCCTGAAAAGAATGTCGGTGCCTATTTTTAGGGTTTACAAAACATCCACAGTGCCAGAAGGTCAACGTCTAGATCTTTTGAAGAGAGTCAGTTCTGCATTAAATGCCCACTCCTGCCATCCACGCTGGTGAAGGATCATTCCAGGGGTGATCTGTAGATCTTTCATAGCTACCACATTTAATTTTACGCCTCCATGTCCATTTTTAAACTCTAGCGGAGCTACCTTGAATGCTCAAAAATATCATCATTAATGATGGTCTACTTTTTCCAATAGATCTCACAGTTGTCCCCTCTGACTCACAGCTTCCTTCTTCTACCTTTGGCCCTCTTCCCGCTCGAGATCAGTCCCTCTGCAAGTTATCGGCATGACATGGGTCAATCGGTGAGACATTTTGGTGAGCCTCAGAAGTCACATCGAGCTCATTTTTATGTCGGGAGAAAATCCTATTTCGGGGAGACCTTACCCCGAACTCCTCTTCTCTTACCGAGCCTACCTCATTGTCAGCAAGACTCCTTACTGTCAGCCAAAGGCTACAATGAGTTATCCTTGGTTATACTGATGCCTTCTTTACTAGGAAATCCATCATTGTCGGTGAGACCTTCAACGAACTCCTTTTCATTCTCACCGAGCTTACTCTTATTGGCAAGACCCTTCTCCTTCGCTGAAATTTTTCACGGAAGGAAACACCTCTCGGTGAGATCCTCTCGAACTCATCTTCCTTTCAGAAAAGCCTACTTGGTTGGCAAGAAGTCACATCATAGGCACTTCATTTGTTTGGAGTCTCCCCGATTTCCTCTTGTTCTCATTGAGCTCCTTTAGCTTTGGCATGAATCTCGCCCTTTAGCAAGACATTATACCGAAAGGGGAACCCTTTGGCGAAACCCCCCAACTGTCGAGGAGATATCCCCCCAAAACAAATCCATCTCGCTGAACTCAAATTTCATGTTGGCGAGACTCTTGAACTTCGGCCAGACGTCTTGGTGCACATCTTTCTTCTCCTCAAGGGGATACCCTGTCGGTGTGACACTTCTTAGTCGCCAAGACCTCTTGGCAATGAAATCTTGTTTTGCTGAGGCCGCTTCATTCCGTTGAGACTCTGGTAGATCGGAAAGACTTATGCCGATATTACTTCATGTTGGCGAGACTTTTCCTCTTCGCCGAGACCCTACCTCGAGAGACATCCTTAAATAAGTAATTCGATCTTGCAAGAAAGATGCTTTAATTAATTCTCAAGAATAAAATATATCAAAATAAAAGACTATTGCTTAAAATTTCATTCAATCTTCCATGCCTTTGTCTTTTAGACAAAAGAAACCCAACTCTGGTGGAGGAGGGACTAGGATAGAACTGGAAATAATACCCACCTTTAGAACCGGCAGAGGCAGAACCAAAACTGAATGGGACTAGAGGGTAAATTGGATGAATCATGGTGGAACCGGGATTGGGACAAGACACGACCTAGAAACCACATCCCCATCAAAAACTGGCGGGGGCGGGGCCAAAAGGAAACCGGAACCAGGACCAAAGTTGGGATGGGAATGAACCATGGAAATAATCAATATTTCCAAGTTCATACTCCATCCCGGCTCCACATCCACAAAGGAAACCAAAGACGCAAAACATGGAAAGAAATGCCGGTGGGGTCCGAACAAAAGTTGATCCCGGGCGAAACAGAACGGGGGCGGAACAAAACCAAACGGACACAGCGGAACCGGGGCCGAAACCAAACCTGAACCAGAAAATTTCTAAAAGTTTCAGGTTCAGATTTCATTCAGGACCCGCCTCCGATGTCACTTGAAAAGAAAAAGAAAGGACAAGGAAAAGAAAGAGAAATGGGGAGGGAAAACCCCACGAGGAAAAAGAAGAAGAGGAAAGCGAAAGAAAGAAACACGCAGAACCGGGATCGGAATGGAACCCGAACCAGAAACATCCTTAAAGTTTCAGGGTTCGGTTCCAGTTCTGGTTCTGAGTTCGCCGGAACAAACGAAAAAGACTCGCAAGGCAGAAAAACCAAAATGGTAGAATCAAGATCGAGGAAGGAAAAGAAAACAGAACTTGGAAGGAATTCCAAGTTCGAAATCCGCTTCGATTCTGGGCCTGCTGAAACAAGAAGAAAAAGATGCAAGGGCCAAAAACATCCAAGGCATAGGACACAGAAACCAACAAAAGACCCACGAAGAAGAGAGAGAAAAAGCGGAGTCAGACCCAGGATGGAACCCGAACGAGAAACTTTGAAAAAGTTTAACATTCCGATTCGGACCCGGACCCAACTCCGAGAAAGAACAAAAGATGAAGACAGAGAACCGTTAGAATCGAAACCAGGGATGGAACAAGACCAGAACTTGGGAGTAATTTCCAAGTCCGGTATTGGTCCCGGTTCTGCCTCCGACAGAACTTAAAAGAAAAATGCCTAAGGTAGGAAACCAAAGGCCAAAGGGAAAAGAAAAAGGGGGACCCATTTTTTTCCAAAATAAAATGGGGTGGTTATGCAAGGCATAACAAATGGTGACTCGGCTGGGAAAAATGGTTTAACCATTTTCAAGAAACCACAGGATTCAGCTACCCAGCATCTCTGGTTTATGACCATTACAACTCCAGTTGGGTCAATTTTAACGAGCAAGGTTGAGCTAGAATCTTAAATGAAAATCAACACTGGCTACCCTGATTCTCTGTGTGTGCTTGATCTTGCATCACTCTCTTATAAAGTTTTCTTCATCTTTCAGACAACAATGTGAAATATTTGAGCTACGTGAGTTGATTCCCCTTAGCTATCATGCAATGATATCCCAGGCATTGCTCCACTACCAGTCAGGCGTCCATAGCCCCAACGGAGATACCTCTAGTTTTCTCACAACATTTCTCTACTGCCAATCAGGTGTCCATAGCCTCGGTAGAGATAGTGGAATCACCCAATCATATTAAGTCTTCTTTTCTCTTTTGAATAGTTCTCTTTTTCTTCTTTTTTTATTTATAGGGTTTCAGATATTTCATTCATTTCTTTTCAATATGTCATATGTTTAACATCCAATCTGGGTTGAAAACTACCATGGACCTCATAACAACACTTGGGAGATCAGATTTTTCATTCAAATCTTACAACATTGTCTCCCTAGGACAAATAAACCATTACAAGAGGAGATGATCTTGATGATTTGTGATAGATTCAGGGGGAGCTAATGAAGGCTATTTACTTTGCACCTTGTTTTCAAGACTTTCCACAACTTCTATTGACAATGGGCATAAAACAAAGAATTTAGGACAAAAGCGCCCAATCAACAAACCTAAAAATATCTAAACCACTTCTCTCCTAATAACCAAAGTATGCTTCAGATAACAACCCACCATTTCAAGATGGAAGGAAATAGGCCAGCCCATAAGAATAAAACAAGATCAACACCAAAGAACAAAGGAAATAAGGGGACAGGAAAAAGGAACAAGCGAATAGAGACCCAAAACTATTTACAAACAAAAACGCAGACTATTTACAAGCCGAAAATAAACAAAATATTTACATGAAGAACAGCTGACTATTTACATGCAGAACATAAAATTATCATGCTTTATGACTCAAAATAATGCTTAAGAAACTGCCCATTGACAGGCAAGGGAACAGGTTCTCTAGTTAAACTACTCAGTCTAAAAGAATTTTCTCCCAAGATCTCAACAATTTGATAAGGACCTAGCCAGAGCTTGTCAAACTTTTGGTGACTGCCCTTCTTTTCACTGGATTTATCCCATAACAACACAAGATCTGATATCCTAAAGGCTTTGATTTTGGCTCTTTTGTCAAACCAACGTTTGACAATAGCCTGATGTGTGAAGAATTGTTGCAAGGCGGCGTCCCTCTGCTCTTCTAATTTTAACAAGGCAGCTAACCTCACTTCTATCCTATCATCACTAGAATAGAATTTTTGCATGAACTCAAGAATAGTTATTTGTAAATGGATAGGAAACACAGGCTCTTGTCCATACACTAGTTTGAATTTTGAAGTTTTTAAAGCAGCCTTAATCCTAGTCCTATCAATAATGCAAATCTTAGTTGGGTATGCCAGTCCCTAGGGTTGTTTTCTAACAGTCTTTTTATTACCCCTAGGAGGTTTTTATTGGTTGACTCTACTACCCCATTGCCTTGTGGATAATAATTTGAAGAATACTTCAAGACAATTTTGCAATCATATACCCAGGAAATAAATTCAGCAAAAGAAAAGGCAGAGCCATTGTCACATACCAGAGCGAAGGGTATCCCAAACCTAGTGGTGATGCATTCAGTGAGGAATTTGATCACTACCTCCGTTGTGCTATTCCTGTAGGGTATAGCCTTTGTCTGCCTTGTGCAGTAGTCAGTAGCAGTCAAAATAAACTTGTGTCCTGTAGAAGAGTTTGGGTTAATTACCCCAATAAAATCAAGCTCCCGTTGGGAAAATGGCCTTACCTCGTAAACGGGCTGCAATGGCATGGCTGCATGGCATTATTTTGATGCAGAAATCTGAAATATGTGGCATGTTCTCACATGCTGATGGGAATCTTTAAACACACAAGGCCAGTAATAACCAGATCTGAGGATCAGGTGTGCCAACGAGTCCGCAGACCCATGACCTGTGCCATGTTTCCCATGAAACTCAGAGATCACACGTTTAGCCTCTTGGTGATCAAGGCATCGTAGGTACACTCCTTCGAAATTCTTCTGATATAGCAACCCTCCTTTGAGCATGTAATGTGAACTCTTCATTCTTAGTGCTCTCCTTTGAGTTGCATTCATTCCCTCTAGACAACGATTATTGAGCATAAAGCAAATGATATCAGCATACCAAGGGTTGTTTGGGAAGGACTGCGTTGTGTATTGCTGACAAATGATGTTGTCACCAGCATTTTCCATGGACTAAGAAAATCCTGTACCTCTAACTAGTTTCATTGGGTGTATCTCTAGATCAAACTCCTGCAAGATGGCCATCCATTTCCCTCTTCTTTCTCCTAGCTCGCTCTACATAAGTAGGGACTTCACAACAGCGTCAAGGACTACAACAATAATCTGGCTCCAAAGAATGTAATGTCAGAACTTCTTGACAGCCCAAACTAGTGCAAAAGCCTGCTTCTCAAGAGGTGGGTATTTAACTTCAACATTTTTGAATGGAGAACTCATGAAAGCAATCGGCCTTTCTTCCCCCTCCTCTCTTCGTTGAGTTAGGACAGCCGCACAAGAATGCTCAGAAGCAAAAGAATAAATATAGAATGGTTTTAGGTAATCGGGGCTGGTGAGAACTGGAGCTTCCGAAATGGATCGCTTGACTTGAGAAAATGCAGCCTTTGCCTCATCACTCCACTCTATTTGTGTATCCTTCTTCATCATTTCATTCAAGGGTTTCACAATTTCTGCAAAGCCTGTGATAAACTTCCTCACGAAGTTGATCTTTCCAAAGAAGGATCTCATCTCCTTCTTGCTTCCTGGCATGGCTATCTTTAGAATGGACTCCACTTGGTCTGGATCAATCGATATTCCTTTCTCAGAGATTATGTGTCCTAAAAGTTTCCCTTCAGAAACCCTGAACACACTTTTTGGGATTCAAGGAGACTCCATACTAGATACATCTCTGGAGAACTTTGGCTAAGTCTGCAGCATGGTTCAATCTATCTTTGGAGAACACTGTCAGGTCATCCATGTGAACAAAAAAACATTTACCGATTATGTCCTTGAATGCTATGTCCATGGCACATTGACAAGTTGCTCTGGCATTTATCAAACAGAATGGCATTCTTTTATAAGCATATGTTCCCCACTTGGTAGTGAAGGCTATCTTCATTCTATCTTCACAGTTAACCATTACCTGATTGTATCCAGAGTAACCATCCAAGAATGATATCATCTGAGATCCATTAACGTTCTGCAAGACTTCATCTAGAGAAGGAAATGGGTAATTATCTTTTTCTGAGGCTTGATTCAGATTTTTGAAGTCCACACATAGCCTGATTTCTCCGTTTTTCTTACAGACTGGAACTAAGTTAGCCACCCATGTTGAATGGCATATAGGGAAGATAATCCTTGTAGAGAGCAATTTCTGAACTTCTTTGAAGATCAATGGTTCAATCAAGCCATTGACGAGGCACTATTTTTGTCGTAATGGCTTGGCCTCAGGCTTAAGGGGAATAGTATGAGTCATTACAGTAGCATCAAATGTCTTTAGGTCTTCATATCCCCAAGTTATGGCAGAAATATCTTTCTTAAGTGCCATCATTATGTCTTTTCTGATTGCTTCAGGGCAAGCCTTCCCTACGTAGACATTCCTTTCATGGCCAAAATTAGTTAGATTAACAATTTCATATTCGCCTCCTTTATCTTTAGCTGATGCCTTCTCTCGAGCCCTTGGGTCTGAGTCAAAAATTCTTTCCAAGGCCACCATTCACTTGGGAATGCTATTGTTTTTCAGATTAAGGACCCCTTCTGTATCACAATCTCCAGGGTTCCAATCTCCTTGATCTCTATTGGACTCATTAATAATTTGTCCTTCAAAAACATCTGAACTTGCTAGGAAAGCAAGGATATGCCAGTCATCATCAAAAACTTGAAAATTCTTGATACTATCAGGAACTGCAAGGGTGGAAATTAATACCACTGAGAATTTCTTGAGTTTGGAGCCCTGCATAGGTTCCAGGGTGCTTGCAACAACAACTAATAAATCAGCTATCTGATTTTCTTCTCTAGGGATTAAGCTAATCCCAAAGGCATCAAAATTTTCAATCAGGTTCCATACCCAATTTCTATATGTTGCTAACCTTTTGTTGTGACATGTATATTGGCTGCGCACTTTCTTGATAACTATTTCTGAGTCTCCCTTGACCATCAAGGCTGTGAATTTCTTCTTATGCGCAAACATTAGTCCCTGTGCTAGGGCTTCATATTCTGCTATGTTGTTTGTGCACCCAAACTGCAACCTATAAGAAGCAAAGAAGGTTTTCCCTTTTGGGTTGGTTAATACAATTCCAAGACCACAACCTGTCTTAGATTTGGATCCATCAAATGTGAGGATCCATAGTTGATCGCGAGCTAGGGTTGGTCCTTGGTGGGCTATTGTGGGCATTTGGATAGAATGAGCCAAGGGTGGAGCTACTTGATTTTTTGCATTAGATATAGGAAATAGGTGTTCAATAGGTTCTTCAAGAGTAATCCCCAATCCTTGCACAGATGTATTATGTGACCCAAGGTTATCCTCTTGAAATTCACTTGCATCTTTGGTTAACCCCTTAGTTTTTGGTGTATTCGTGAGTATAGGGATGCCAAACCAACTTTGAGGCTGATGCTCATCAATATGCTGATTTGGACGTGTGTCTAGGATAGGTTCAATTTGAGAAGGAACCTCCTTTGAAAGTATTCTATCCCTGGTTAACATGGTTGCTTCCTTGGCTTCAAATGAGAAGCAGTCTGTAATGGTCTCAGGGTGGCTTGAGCCAGCTTCTCTACCTTGGGCAACATGATTTAAAATGTCAATGCAAGGTTGACAAGCCAATTCAGAGTGGTTTTGGTAATGTACCTTGCACCAATTAGGGAGTAGTAGAGTTTGCAAGTCGGTATCTTCTCCCAAGACCAGCTAATCATGTTGCAGCTTTCTGATCAAGGCCTACTGATTTTTATTAATTGTGGGGTCAGGGAGTTTCTGTATTGACATGCCTTTTGAATTGAGAACCAAGAAGGTAAGAATTTCTTCTCTTTTGTAAACCCCTATCTCAGTTTCAAAATAGGCTACCTCATTGGGGAAATCATACTCAGTGATGATATGCTTGAGGCGGGGCTCACTTTCAATTCTAATATGGGTGGGAATCCCTCTCCATGGCAACCACATATGTGAGAAGTCAAGGGAAAGATATCCCCCTAGAATTTTACTCAAATCTTTGCTTAGCAGCATACCATAGGTCTCAGGGATGTCTGCTACTTGAATATCTATGTTGGTTAGGATCCTAGGGTTTTATCCTACTTGCACATGTATGTTTCTTAATTCCCCCACCACATTAACCTCTGTCTTGTCAAGTTGAATGACCTTATTTGTCTGGATCAGGTTCAATCCTAACTTCTTACATATAGAGAATGGCATGACATTTCCAGAAGCCTCTGAATCCAACAAACAATTATGTAGGTTCTTCCCACAAATTCTTAAACTCAAAAGAAAAGGTGGAGTACCTACCTTGTTTCTGTACAAGGCTGCATTCATGTCCCCAGCAGGTGCTTCTTTGTTCTTTCCTTTTGATTTGTCAGCTTGCTCCAAAGCTTTTAGTACTATCTCCATTTGGGTAGGGTACCATTTGAAGAAGTCAAAATATGACAAAGGATTTTTTTGTTTCTACATCTCAGAAACAATATCAAATTCAGCATTACAACTCGCACTACCCTTGAAAACACCAGAGGAATTACCCTTGCTATGGAAGTCAGGCGGGCCTTTTGGTGGAGGAGGATTATTATCAACACTTTGATTTGGAGTCACCATGTGATTAGGTGGCGCTGATGTGGTGAGTGGTCCCTTATTTTGATTCCTTAGGAAGTGTCCCCCTTTCATCTGAAAGGCTTGGGCATCATACGAATCTTCTTCTGGTTCATTCTCCTCTTGCCTTGGGAATGAAGATTCCTCCTCAAAGAGGTCATAAGTCATTGATGTATCTATTGAGCCACCATCTTTGTGAGGATTCCCTTGGAATTTTTGGGCATCTTCCTGTGCCATCTTGACAACTTTCTTCATTTCAGGGCAGTTCACCTTAGAATGGGTTGCAATATCATGCAACCTGCACCAATTGGTCATGAAGTTGAGGTCAGCCACATTTGCAGTATGTGATCTCTCCTCATTAGCTTGATAGTTGTGCGAGACTCCCCCATTATTGGGCCCTGTATTCCACTATCTGTTGTTGTTTGGCCTTTGGTTATATCCTCTATTCTGGATTTGATACCCTTGATTAGAGGAGCTTTGGCCTTGATAACCCCTTTGGTTGTAATTGTTATGATTCTGATAAGTACCCTGATTGTTGCTATTTTGACAAGGGTAGTTACCTTGGTTTTGGGAAGGGTTCAACCGAAGTTGAGGCATGTCATTTGTAACTTGGGATAGTGTTTTCTTCAAGGTCTCTACCTCATTTGTAAGCTGATCTGTCTTTTCACTTTCCACATTCTTGGCAACAGGTGGCTGACCCCCATGATTTGGTGTTCCAATTTGGTGCTGATGACCATGGGAACTTTGAGGAAGCTGTGATTGTTGAAAGGTATCAGAAGTCCCAGTAGCAAAGAATGGGATAGGTGGTTGAGTTTGCAATTCAGACATCAGTCCATAATGGGAAGGAGACATTCCCAGGATAGTATTGAATAGCGGGGTTGGGCTATGCATCCGATATCCTATTGAAGGGAAACCTCCTCCCAAACTTCCTTGTTGAGAACTGATTTGTTGTTGCAGCTTGATAGCTAGATGATAGACTTTGGATAGAGAATCAATATTAGCTAGTTGATAAGTCCTTTGCAGGAACAAGCCAAGCAAGGGGTCTATAACTCTAAAGTAAGCTTGAATGGCGCTATTCTCAGCGACTAGATAGGGATCTTCCAATCTCCTATACATTCGTTGGAATCTGGTATTGAACAAGGGCAAGGATTCACAGGGCTCCTTCCTGATAGTAGAAAATTGGTGATATAAAAGAGTTGGATCCACATAAACCCTAAACTAATTGATAAAAGCATTTTCCAAGTGTGTCCAACTCAGAATGGAACCTTGAGGAAGATTAAGGCACCAATTGTATGCCATATCCCCTAAGGAATAAGGGAACAACCTACAAACTACGTCACGATGAGCTATCTGAGCTCTGGTACAAGCATCCTTGAAAGCTTGTATGTGCTCCTCAACACTCCTTGATTCACCATGAATGTACTTGGGGCAGAATCTTTTTGGGTTCTTAGGCATGTCATGAAAACCTCTAGGAATAGTCCCCAATGGAGAGGGATTATTCTGAAAGAATCCCATTGGTGGCGGTGGTGGTGGTTGAGCTAGCTGTTGTATGGGTTGAACTAGCTGTGATGACAATTGAGATGGATATGATGGTGGATTAATAGGTATCCACTGAGGTATTGGTAAAAAACTTGGTGGAGTGAATGAAGCTGATAAGGGTGGTATGATAGTTGAGCCAGGCTTATGACTCCTGTGTCTTGTTGGGGTCTTGAGTTCTATGAAGGGTGATGGATTTTTAGTTGATCGAAGAACCCTGTGGGGCCTTTCTGGAGAGAAAAACCTAGTTTTATCCATTTTTCCCTTCTAGGCCCTCCTTCTAGCACCAGTCTCTGTTGACTGTCAAAATGGCACAACAACATGCAAACAAAATATTGCTACTCTGTTTCTCCTGAAAGAGAAAGACAACACATGGATGTCTTAGCTCCCAAGGTTTTTGTAGTTGGTTCTCAACTGTGTTGATGTCCCTCAATGGTCAATGTAACAGTAATGTTCAAGGGGCCTGCTGGTGTGAGCTTCTGGATTGTTCTAAGATCAAGCATGAATTTAAACCTACTCTAACCAGGGGTTTTAAAGAAACATAAAAGGATATATCAAGGTTTTGGTACTAAAAAGAATGATAATTCACCTATCTTAACCAGACTTATTACCTTTCAAGGAATTGCTAACTAAAATTGAAGAACAAAATTAACTTGTGATTAACACACAGTTTCATTCATTCATAGTGCTGATTTCAACAACTGATTATAAGTTACCATTTAAACAAAACACAAAATATGATTTCATTCCTTGAAAGCTTTCAAAATCAAATGATTAACTCAAGGTAAATACCATTCTGGAACACAATATGAAGTAGATTCAAATCTAGTTGCTTCTACTGTTGGTGAGACAAATAAGCAACATTTACAAATCTGGCACAATCACCAGTGTACAGAAAACCTATGTCTTCAAACTGCTTCCATCTACACTAAGGAAACTGGAAAGATACATTGCTTTCTATGCTTAATTTAACTCCTAACTAAGAAGACAAAAGAAGCTCCCTTTACAAAGAAACAAGATGCAGTTTTTGTCCCCTCTACCCTTCAGAAAATTCCTATTCTTCAAAATCTTTCTCTAAACCTATCTATTCTATTTCTGCTAACCTCTTATTTTTTACTTCTAACCATTTCTTCTTTTTTACAAAGAAACATGATGCCATATATATACACCACCTCCTGAAAAGAATGTCGGTGCCTATTTTTAGGGTTTACAAAATATCTATGGTGCTAGAAGGTTAACCTCTAGATCTTTTGAAGAGAGTCAGTTCTACATTAAATGCGCACTCTTGCCATCCACACTGGTGAAGGATCATTCTGGGGGTGATCTGTAGATCTTTCGCTGCTACCAAATTTACTTTTACACCTCCGTGTCCATTTTTGAACTCCAGCAGAGCTGCCTTGAATGCTCAAAAATATCATCATTAATGCTGGTCTACTTTTGCCCACAGCTCTCATAGTTGTCCCCTCTGACTCACAGCTTCCTTCTCCCTTCGGCCCTCTTCCCGCTTGAGATCGGTCCCTCTGCAAGTTATCGGCACAACATGGGTCAATCGATGAGATGTTTCGGCCAGCCTCAGAAGTCACATCGAGCTCATTTTTATGTCGGGAAGACAATCCTGTTTCGGGGAGACCTTACCCAAAACTCCTCTTCTCTTACTGAGCCTACCTCATTGTCGGAAAGACTCCTTACTATCGGCCAGAGGCTACGACGAGTTATCCTTGGTTATACCGATGCCTTCTTTACTGGGAAATCCATCGCTATCGGTGAGACATTCAGTGAACTCCTTTTCATTCTCACCAAGCTTACTCTTATCTACAAGACCCTTCTCCTTCGGTGAAATTTTTTGACGAAGGAAACACCTCTTGGCGAGATCCTCTCGAACTCATCTTCCTTTCCAAAAAATCATGCTTGGTCGGCAAGAAGTCACAACGAAGGCACTTCATTCGTTTGGAGTCTCCCTGATTTCCTCTTGTTCTCATCGAGCTCCTTTAGCTTCAGCGTGACCCTCTCCCTTCGGCAAGACATTATACCGAAAGGGGAACCCTTTGGTGAAACACCCCAACTGTCGAGGAGATATCCCCTCGAAACAAATCTGTCTCGCCGAACTCAAATTTCATGTTGGCGAGACTCTCAAACTTCGGCCAGACCTCTTGGCACACATCTTTCTTCTCCTCGAGGGGATACCCTGTCGGTGTGACACTTCTTAGTCGCCGAGACCTCCTAGCGATGAAATCTTGTTTTGCCGAGGCTTCTTCATTCCATTGAGACTTTGGTAGATCAGAAATACTTATGCCGATATTACTTCATGTTGGCGAGACTTTTCCTCTTCGCCGAGACCCTAGCTCGAGAGATATCCTTAAATAAGTAATTTGATCCTACAAAATAGATGCTTCAATTAATTCTGAAGAATAAAATATATCAAAATAAAAGACTATTGCTTACAATTTCATTCAATCTTCCATGCCTTCGTCTTTTAGACAAAAGGAACGCAACTCTGGCATAGGCAGGACTAGGATAGAACTGGAAATAATACCCACCTTAAGAATCGGCGGAGGCGGAACCAAAACTGAACGGGACTAGAGGGTAAATTGGATGAATCATGGAAAAACTGGGATCAGGATAAGACACGACCCATAAACCACATCCCTTGCCATCAAAAACTGGCAAGGGCGGGGCCAAAAGGAAATCGAAACTAGGACTGGAGTTGGGATGGGAACGAGCCATGGAAATAATCAATATTTCCAAGTTCATACGCCATCCCGGCTCCACATCCACAAAGGAAACCAAAGACGCAAAAAATGGAAACAAACGCCGGCAAGGTCGAAACAAAAGTTGATCCCAAGCGAAACAGAATGGGGGTGGAACAAAATGAAATGGACACAGCGGAACCAGGGCCAGAACCAAACCCGAACTAGAAACTTTATGAAAGTTTCGGGTTTGGATTCCGTTCAGGACCTTCCTACGACGTCACTTGAAAAGACAAAGAAAGGACAAGGAAAAGAAAGAGAAAAGGGGAGGGAAAACCCCACAAGGAAAAAGAAGAAGAGGAAAGCGAAAGAAAGAAACACGCAGAACTGGGATCAGAATGGAACCCGAACCAGAAACATCCTCAAAGTTTCGGGGTTCAGTTCTAGTTCGCCAGAACAAATGAAAAAGATTTGCAAGGCAGAAAAACCAAAACGGCGGAACTGAGATTGGGGAAGGAAAAGAAAACAGAACTTGGAAGGAATTCCAAGTTCGGAATCCGCTTCGATTCCGGGCCCGCTAAAACAAGAAGAAAAAGATGCAAAGGCTGAAAACATCCAAGGCATAGGACACATAAACCAACAAAAGACCCACGAAGAAGAGAGAGAAAAAGCAGAGTCGGACCCGGGATGGAACCCGAATGAGAAACTTTGAAAAAGTTTAACATTCCAATTCGGACCCAGACCCGACTCTGAGAAAGAACAAAAGACGAATACAAAGAACCATTGGAATCAGAACTGGGGATGAAACAAGACCAGAACTTGGGAGTAATTTCCAAGTTCGGTATTGGTCCCAGTTCTGCCTCTGACATAACTTAAAAGAAAAACGCCTAAGGTAGGAAACCAAATGCCAAAAGGAAAAGACAAAGGGAGACCCATTTTGTTCTAGAATAAAATGGGGTGGTTATGCAAGGCATAATAGGTTTGCACCTCCTCGATGGTTGACAAATCTAGCAGGTGCTCCTCCATGAGGGCTCGACCCAGAGGCACGGGAGTAGGGGTCCGAGGTAGAGGACAAGGTGGCTAGGACGGCCAGGATGGGTATGTTCTAGGGGCTCCCCTAGTTAATGTATAGTAGCCTCCATAGGTTCACCCACATGTACAACCATAGGTAGCACCACCACCAAATGCGAGGGATGCCCAAATACAGTAGGTGCACATGCTGACTAGTGAGCAAGATCAGGCCCACAAGAAAATTTTGGGTATTATTGCTGAGAAAGACCAAGCACGACAATAGGTGGTGGTTGTCACAACAAAGAGAGATTATTCATTACAATGGGTACAAGTTTTGATCGCTGAGAGAGACCAGGAGGTTTCCAGGTGCCAACAAATTGAGGCTATGATGGTGGCGACTCATGGTTAGACTATTTTAGCGAGGTTGTATAGAGAGGCCATTACAGAGGCTGCATATTATAGACAACATTATCATTGTGATGTACTAGAGACACTAAGACAACCCAATTTTTCACAGTGTAGTGATGCACAATTGCAAGTAGAGGATCAACCTAATATGCAGGCTAGAGAGGGTAGCAACCACCAGGGCTATTTTTTGATGTACAAACACTTTTTTATTTTTTCACTCCATTCCTTATCATAGATATACATTTATGGGCTCCTTTTTGATAGCCTCATGGGTATTGTACTTTTGATTTTTTTTCATACATTGATCCATATTTTATACCATGACATTCATTTTTTGATATATATATATATATATATATGATATAAATACGGATTATTTATGTTGTGATGTGTTCACTTTATTTCATGCATGGATGGATATGAGATGCCTATGTGATATGCAATGATCATGATATGAATGGATGCAATGTTATGTTCTTTTTCAATACCTTTTAATGATATGTTATGGAAAGAATGATATGTGATGCAAATGATGTGGATGCATTTCTTTTTGCGTATTTCTATGCATTTTTATGATGACAATGTATGCATGTGGATGTATGGATGCAAATGCTCTATGATATGCAATGATTTAAGATGCTTAGAATAACAAATGTATATTATTAATCATAACTCAAATGATTATGCAAAATGTAGGATGTGCAATGATTATGAGATGGATGCTATGATTATGCTATGATTATGAGATGCATGTATGCTAATGGTTTGTGGATGGAGGGTGGATTCATTGATGATATTTTTGTTGACTATCATGATACTAGGTTAGTCTGAAGAGAATATAGAAGAATAAAGAATGAATGATCGTCGGTTTTGATGATTGCTTCAAAAGATCCAACAAGTCTATGATCCATCAAGACTTTATTAGGGATGGTGACGAGACAATGCAAAATGTAGGATAAAAATGTAGGATGATGATGTGCTCACACTTCAGGATTGGGATTTTTCGTCATTCCTTATTGTTTGATATAACACATATAGACAAGATGCATCAAGGTATTGATAACCAGGACAATGTTGTATGTAGTGTAATGGACTTTGAATTAACAAGCAAATAGGATAGTTTTTGTTCACACTTTGACATATGGAAACCTCATTTGAATGCAAGTTATAAGATTTAGAACATATTGGACCAAAGCATGTGCAATAGTCAACAACATACCCTAAACAACCTTCTTACACACATCTAAGCAAGAATGCAGCAAGATTATTTTACAAGAGTACCCACAAGAACAACAATTGAAAGATAATGATTGATTCCCCATTCCTTTCTCTCTAAATCATTTTTTTAGACATCATCAATGGGTCCTTAGAATGGGTCATTAAGATAAACCATAAGAAAAGATCAAAGACATATATTTAGTGTTATCTATATATTTTACCTAGTTTAAGTTTAGCTTAAAGTGATATCTATTATTGATGTCCATTGCAGGAAGGATACATCCTAGGACATGTTGATCAGAGTTTGTTTGATGTTATGATGATGATGCTAAGATGAGCCATTGATATAAACTTCACTGAAGTATTTTCCTATGATTTAGAATTTAGATTTTGACAATTAGGTTCTCACTTTATGACTTGCTATACTTTTTTTCTATTCGTTTTGCCAAAGGTTGAAGGTGATGATTGATTTATTATGGATGAAGGTTTATTTCGGGTGAAATCGAGATAGGATGGGTGGTTTTTTATTTTTTTGGAATATTTCAATGTTTTTGGTATTTTGAAATGTTTTGAGGCTATTTTGGTCTTTTTGAAAGTTTATATGAATGTTTAGGATTTTCAAATTTTTCTGAGGCTATTTAGGGTTTTCTAAATGTTTTGAGGCTTTTTAGGTCTTTTTGAATGTTTTCTATTATTTTTGTGTTTTCCATTTTCAAATGGTTTTGTGTTATCTAAATATATGGATATTTAAGGATTTTGAATATTTTACCAATGTTTAGGGTTTTTCTAAGAATTTCTAAGTTTCAACCAAGAATCTAACCTAAAGACCTATCCTAGGGGCCTCAGGGGTAAATAAAAGATAAGCCTTTCTTACGTTATACATGTAGAGACCACGCAGTTCGATTGACTCGATCTAGTTACAAGATGAAGATAAGAACATATGAAAGACGTTAGTTTATTATGATGGACTCCTAAAGGACTGACCTAGGGTGTCTCGAGGGCACATCAACGATGGCCTTTCCTACATTAAATCTCAAAGACAATGTAGTTCAATAAGGGGTACCATCTTTTGGATTTTCAACTTTTGACCATTTTAGGGTTTTTGATGTTTTCTAGATGTGTTGGATTTTTCCCTTTACATTTTTATGAATGTTTTTGGATTTTAACTGTACAATATTTTACGAATGTTTCTAGATTTTCTGATGAGACAATATTTTCTAAATGTTTTTGGATTTTGAGAAGAGATAAGATTTTTGATGAAAACAAGATTGACAAGAACCTAATATTACCCATAACGAAATGTCCCTAGTGTGACATGTTAGACTACTTCGATAAAGGCAGGAAAAATTGACCTTTCGAATATGCCAAGTACTGCTAAAGGGTTTATGATACCTCACATTGTCAAGCCATGAGAAGAATGTGGATGAGGGATAAATGGTGATGCAAAGAATGATAGAGACAAAAGAGCCAAAGAATAGAGGTGCTTTATTTATGCAAGGCACTTGTTTGCCAAGTTTTCACCAAGGTACTTTCCCAAAGCACCACCAAAGTGGTTTTCACTAGAGGAAAAAAAAAATTCTTTACTTTTTCAATCCTTTTTCTCATTTTCTTGGATTTTGATTATTTTATGATTTTTTCGTATTTTTTGATTTACACCCTTCAAGACTAGGCATATTTTTTTTTGAGATGCAAGCTATTGGTTGGCTCCAGCAAGGGTTCACCTTCAGGTGTTGACAATTGGTATGCTCTTGATCCATAGCTAGCTATGATGACAAAGGGACCCAACCAATTAGGTTTAAAATTTCCTTTACTATCTTGATTTGGAAGGTTCTTCTGATTCTGCTTTAGGACAAGATCTTCGACTTGGAATGACTGACATTTGATCCTCTTGTTATAGCTTTGTTTCAGTTGATTTTGGTATACTTGCAAATGATTGAGGTCATCAAGACAAAATTCATCTAGGAATTCTAGTTCATTTAGCCTAGACACTCCATATTCTTCCTCAGTAATCAGGTTTTGCAGTGATACTTGCATTGGTGGGAGCTCAACCTCAATAGGAAAGATGGCTTCTGATCCATAGACCAAAGAGAAATGGGTTGCACTTGTAGGTGTGCAAATACTAGTTCGATAGGCCTAGAGAGCGAGATTTAACTATAGATGCCAGTCATGACCAGCTTCATTAACTATTTTCTTCAGGATTTTCAAGATAGTTTTGTTTGTAGCTTCCACTTGACCATTTCCTTTGGGATAGTATGAGCTAGAGAATCAGTGTTGGATATTGAATCTTTGGCACAACTCTTTCACATCCTAATTTTTAAAGGGGGTTCCATTATCTGAGATGAGAGTTTGTGGAACACCATAACGATAGATAAGGTAATTCAGGATAAACTTGGCAATTTGTTTCCCTATTATGTAGGTCATAGGAATGGCTTCTACCCACTTGGTAAAGTACTTAGTGGTGGTTATGATAAAATTAAGGCCATTGGATGAGGTTGGGGTGATTTTTCCAATGAGATCAAGGCTATGGTGTGATCATAGGCTGCAATTCTTAAGCTAGAGTAGGAATTAGATCCCCATGTTGTTAACACAGGATGTGATTCCACACATATTGATGAGATTCATTTTCCATGGTTGGCCAATAGAACCATGTCCTCAATAGTTTCTTAGCTAATGTCATACTGTTAGAATGGGACCCACATATGTCATCATGTACTTCTGTAAAATTAGTTAAGGCTTCCTCTTAGTTAAGACATCATAGTAATTTCCCTTCGATGCTTTGATGATAAAGGGTATCACCTATGATCACAAATCAGGATGCCTTTTTAACAAAGGTCATTTTAAGGTTCAGGGTGATATTTGATGGGAGATTTCCTCTACTTAGGTAAGTGAATATGTCATGATACCATGGAGATCTAGGACCAACAATGACACATGCAAATTTAGATTTAGGGATTACAAAAGTTGGTATGAGAAGCTATTCTACCAAGAACTCACATTGGAGAACATTGTTCGACATGTCTAACATTGATCCAATTGTTGCCATGGCATCTGCTACTCTATTTTTCATGTGAGGAATTTTCTCAAAAGCTATGTCTACGAAGAGATCCTACAGATTCTCCACCATCTTCTTGTAAGGAGTGAGCTTTTCATGTTTAGTTTGATAGTCATTATTGACTTGGTTGATAACTAGTTGTGAGTCTCCATAGACTTTCCTCTCTTGGATTTTCCACTGAGTTGCTATCTTTAGACCTATGATTAAGGCTTCGTGCTCAGCAATGTTATTGGTACACGGGAATGATAGTCTGTATGACTTTGGGATGCAATCACCTTGCGGGGTAATAAAAAGAATGCTTGCTCCTGATCCATGTTGGGTGAACGATCCATCAAAGTACATCTTCCACTGAGCTGTGAGATTGATAAGGAACACTGATTCATCAGGGAATTCAGATATCAATGGGTTCTCTGCATAGATAGGTTTTTATGCTAGTTGGTCTACAATCACTTTTCCTTTGATTGCTTTATGCTCCACATAATCTATGTCAAACTCTATTAATATCACCACCCATTTATCCATTCAGCCTGTGAGAGTTTCTTTGGATAACATATGTTTTAATGGATCGATCTTTGCAATGAGCTTGATTTGATGTGACAACATGTAGTGCCTCAAATTTTGTGAAGCAAAAACAACTACTATGCATGCCTTCTCAATGGTTCAATATTTCATCTCATAGGCCACCAAGGTTCTATGGATGTAGTAGATGGCTCTTTCCTTTCCATTTTAATCATGATGTGCTAAAAGAGCTCCTAGTGCTGCTAGTTGCTGAGATATATAAGATCAGCGGCTTGTTGGGTATTGGTGGCATGAGAACTAGAGGTGTTAGTAGAAAATATTTGATCTACTAGAAAGCTTTATTATAATTTTAATCCAACTTGTAGGTTATCCCTTTATGGATAAGATGTGAAAAGGAGTGAATTTTATCTTATAGTTGTGCTATAAACCTTCTAATGGACTGCAGGATGCATTGTAATCCTCTCATTTGCTTTAATGTTTATAGTGGTTCCATATCTAGGATGGATTTTACCTTTACTGGATCAATTTCTATCCCTCTTTGTGAGATAATAAAGCCAATAAATTTCCCTAATGTGACTCCAAACACACACTTTTTTGGATTTAACCTTACTTTGTATTCTTCAAGCCTATCAAAGATAGGTCCTAAGACTTGTATGTGCTCACTTCTCTTCTTTTATTTTTCAAAAATATCATCCACATAATCTTTGACTATTTTGTGAATCATGTTGTGAAAGATGAGGGTCATTTCTATTTGATAGGTTGCCCCTGCATTCCTTAACCTGAATGACATCACATTCCAGCAATAGGTTCCCCATGGAAAAGTGAGTGCAGTTTTGTGTTGATCCTCCTTAGTGATTATGATTTGATTATAGCCTAAAAAACCATCCATGAGTGATACAATTTCATGCCCTACTATTAAGTCTACAATGAGATTGATGTCAGGAAGAGGGAAATCATCCTTTGGGCCTACTTTGTTTAGGTCTTTGAAGTCAGTACAGATTCTGATGCCCCCAGTGGGTTTTGAGACTGGTACCAGGTTTGAGACCTACTTAAGATAATCTATAGATCAAATGAATCCAATGTCGAGAAGATTTTGTAACTCTAGTTTGACCAAGAGTGCTATCTAAGGGTGCATCTTTCTTAATTTCTATTTAATAGGCTTAGCTTCAGGATAAACTGCTAAGTGATGTACAACCACTTCTGGATCAAGGCCTAGCATATCTGTGTATGACCATGCAAAGTTGGCTCTATGCTCTTTAAGGAATGTTGCTAGGTTATTTTGTTCTTCATCCAAAAATGATTCAGGATAGAAAGTGATCTTAGGTGCTTCCTTTGTTCCCAAATTGACTAGAGTGGCTTTTTTTGCTAGTACTATTGACTTCTTTGGATACATTACACTAAAGGGGAGATTGAATCCCTCATCCTTGGGAACCTTGGAGAGGTTTTCACCGTTGAATGCATCCTTTTTTTTTTACTATTTTAGGATCAGAGTGTGCCACTAGGTGATTTTCACTCAAGGATCTACATGTTAGTTGCATTTCATTAAATTTGCAACTAAAGGATTCAATCATCTCCCCATAGTATGCCCCTATGTCAAGCTCTTTTTCGAAGCCTACTTTGTGATCTACCCATGATAAGTTGTCATAGATTCCCATGAATTATGAGATCACTTCATCATTTTTGAATAAATCTAGAATTGATGGCCCTTGTTGATTCATTTCAATAAGTTGTGGGTATACTAGGTGTATTTTAGTTGGTTAATTGCTTGATACAAATGATGTTATGGATATCATAAAGAGGGTGTTGTTCTCAAATAAGTTAGCAACATCAAGGGGAAAGTTATCTAAGGTTGTATCACATGATGTAGGTGACCAAGAGGAAGCCTCAACTCATTTAGCATAAATATGTTTTCCAATAAGTGTGATCTTGATAGTAGTACAACCTAAGCCAAGATTCTTTATTCGTTTCTTAGGAACAATGGGTTCTAGTAAACCATTATCATTCTATCCTAACATCTCATTCTTGTTATATCCCCAATTTTGCATGAGTTGTAAGCCTTTATTATCATCTTCCATGGGAATAACAAGAACAGGTTGTTCATCTTGATAAAGGAGTTTAAGGATATCTTCCTCATTGACATCTTCTCAGTTCAAATCCCCCCACTTGGTGAAGGTATTAGTTTCCATCTTGACTGTTTTGGGTGCTTTGGTGCTAGACGTGGGTTTCCCATGTGACTGAGGAGAAATAGGTAACTTTCCCAAGACAAAGGTGTCTTTCAATAGTTTGTAGTTTCCCCAACCATCATCTTGGATCACTGCTTTGACATTGGGTATACTTTGCACAATAGGTATTTTTGTTGCTTAGGTAGAGGCTAGGGATGATGGGTCAACAAATGATCTTGATGGTGTAGGCCCTTCATCATTTTTGGGTATTTGGAGGATCTTATAGAAGTTGGCTTCAAGACTTTTACAATAGTAGAAAGGCTCAAGATCTCCAAAGATAGTAATTTCTCTACCTTTGAAAGGAAACTTCACACATTGATGATAAGTTGAGGCTACAACTTTTAGAGCATGGATCCAAGGTCAACCAAGTAGTATGTTATAGGGAACATCAATATCAAGCACTTGGCATGTAGTTTCTACAATAAGATGTCCCACTTGGATTGGAAGTGCAATGATTCCTTGTGATACCTGTTCTTGGTCATCATATGCTCTAATGGTGGTACTCTTTGTCTTCTCAATAGTATCTTCTGAATAGCATAGATTTTTTATCAACTACAAGGTACAAATGTTCAAACTAGCACCTCCATCTACCAAGACATTTTTGACCTTGTTTTTATGAATGACAACCTAAAGATGTAAAGCACAATTGTGAGATGGTTGTGATGGTAGGTCTTGCTTGGAGAAGGTGAGAAGATGGTTGGTGATGTGGCCTACCATAGCTTGAAATTGATCGGTAACAATATTCTTAGGAATGGATAACTCAAACAAGGCTTTCTCCAATATCTCCCTATGTGCAGGGGATAACCTTAATAGCTCTAAGATTTATATTTGTGTGTGGGTCTGCTTAAGATGATCTAGAAGATTGTAGTTGCTAGGATTAGATGTGGGAAAAGTAGGTTATGTCTAGATTGAGATGGGACTCCTTGAATTGTTATTTTTCCACGTCGTGTGGTGACTCCACATTTTGTACTAGCTCCTTTGATGGTGACAACAATAATAATGCTATCATAGGAAGCCACTATGTTGGAATAGGTATGTTGCACATTGGTGTTATCCTTAGCTTTGTTGTTATTTTTTTCTTTGTTATGATCTAGCATAGGGTTCTTGTATATCTTAAGATCTTGATTCCTAGCTGGTACCTCAATAGATATGGTATCGTTCTCTATTCAGTCTTGGATAATATTCTTAAGTTTCATGCAGTTTGTTGTTTTATGTCCTTTGATTTTTTCAATCACAAAGATCACACTTGTTATAACAGGATGGTTTCTCTTGTGGTTCTTGGTAGTTTTCAAAGTTGGGAAGTGTTATTAAATTTGACACTACCAACTTCTTCATGATGGTTTTGATAGGTTTTGATAACTATGTGTACTTAAGTTTGGGATAGTTATTCATGTTAGTAGTTTTCCTTTGTTGCTTGTTGGTGTTATTAATCTATTTGTTTTGAGGAGGTGTTGTTTGTTGCATAGTCGGCTAGATGATAGCAACTTGATTGTTGTTAGGTATAGGATAATTTAGTATTACCTTAGTGTCTACCACACCATCATTTGTTATGTTTTTTTTCTTATCCCAGACATGAGGTTTCTCATTCAAACTAGTTGAAGGATAGTTGTCTTTGTAAGCTTGAGTATTTACTTATGAGATTAGAGCTCTTTTGATGTTAAGGGCTCTAGGGACAAGTTCTTCATATGATGTGATGCATTGCATTTAAAAGTGGAATGATAGATTTGGATCCACATTGGCTATGACGATTCCCACTTTTTTTTCATCGAGAAGAGGCCACTTGCTTTTACTAGCTCTTTTTCTCCATCTTTGCAAGAAATTAGCAAAATTTTCCCCTTGATTTTTTCTAAGAGTGTATAATTCTTCTAGACTGACATCCATGTCAAGATTGAAGGAGTATTGATCGATGAATTTATCAGTAATTTCTTGGAAAGTTTTGATGCCAGGAGTTAGATGAGAAAACCAATCCATAGCATGACCTGTTAAACTTCGAGGGAAGAGGTGCATTAGATATGAATCATTGTAAGCCACATCCATGCACATGACGTTAAATTATTTGATATGGTCCACAAGTCTTCCTCTCCCATTATATTTGTCAAATTTGAGGATTTCAAAACTAGGAGGGAATGGTATCATTGCTATGTTTTGGTCAAATGGATAAGGACACAAGTTCTATGTATGGGCTTTCTTTACCTTGCCCATGCGAAGGTCCTGCATTTCTTGTGAGAGTAATTTTAATTGTGATGCTAGATCATCTTGCAAGTTAGGTGGAGGAACATATGGTAGGATGACAAATGGGTTGTATGAGGTGTATGGTTTTGTGAGATCCTATGAAGATGATTAGGGTATTGATGTATATGTTCCTAATGTGTTTGGATTGACGATGTTCTATTGAGGATTATAATAGGAACCTTGTTGATGTTGTTGGGCATAATATTGAGCTAGTAAGGCTTGATGTTGAGCTTGTTGTTGTTGATATGCTAGTAATGCTACTTGTTGTGCTTGATGTTGTTGTTGTGCGACTTGTTGTGCTTTATGTTGTTGTTGTGCGACTTGTTGTGCTACTAAGGCTACTTGTTGTTGTTGTCACTGTTGTTGTGCTAAGGATGCTTGTTGAGCTTGATGTTGTTGTTGTTGTGATAAGGTTGCTTGTTGAGCTAATGTTGTTGTGCTAAGGCTGACTGTTGTTGTTGTTGTTGTTGTTGTTGGGATTGTTGATAGGCTTGTTGTGCTTGTTGTAAAGCTAATTCATGTGTTTGCAATGTGGAATCAGGTGGTTGTTGATACATCTAGGGAGGATTATGGATATTGATATTTTGAGTGGGCAATGGATTGCTGATGAGAGGTAGAGGGTTCCCTTGATTCAACATTCCTTGTAACATGGTAGAATGAGGTGGAGGAATGTATGTTTGAGGTCTTGATTGATTTGGAATAGTAAAGGGGACTGTGGGAAAAGATGAGGATGATTTCATTAAATTTTACACAGGAAATGACATACTAGGACCTTGAGTCCATTGATTGAAAAGATTTCCTTGTGCCCAAGATGTAAACAAGGGATTTGTGATCAAGGTACTTCCTAGATTGACAAAACTTGTAACCAAGGGATTATTTTGAGGTGGATTGATAGTGGATGAGGTGGAAATGGTAGATGGCATGGATGAACCCACCGGAGGGTTGGATAAAGATGTCACTATTTGTGTTAAGGGTTGGTTCTGTGATATGGTATTGACATGTCCTTATGTGTTGTTTTGAGGTACTTGGTCTATACCACTTTGCGTGATGGTGGGCACACTTTTGATATTCATAGGTGTGGATGAAGAAGGGTGTCCCTAAAATTTTCAAGTGGTTGTGGAATAATGAAGTTCAAGTGGTGTGTGTAGCTATTTTGGAGTTTCAGGAACAAGAGGAGCACCAAAAGTAGGTGTCCAAGCAGTTGTTGGAGGTGGAGGACTAGTGTCAAGGGTACCCACAAGTGTACTACTTTCAAATGGTAAAGTGTGACCAAAGTCTTTAGCAAGGCTGGTTACAAGACTAGGAAAAGATGTTTGATTTAGCCCTAGCAATGGAGTTGTGAAACCTTGTGTTAAATTGTGTGCCACAAATGTTAGGGAAATAGGAGCTACATTTTCAAATGTTTGATGTTCCATAATTTCTTCCCTAGTAATCTCAAATGGATTATTTGTGGCGTCTTCAATCTCATATGGTCCTGAAGGAGATGACGGTTGTTGTAATGGGGTAACATGGCTTCTAGGATCAAATTAGAAAGGATTTGGATCACTTGAGGTAAATGTAACTTTGGTTTTCTTCATGATTCTCTTGTGTTGTGATCTTGTCTTTACCATAAATTTTGTGTCACCTATGGGAGATTTATGTTGAGTTTTGTAATGTTTGAACTCTCTAGTTGACTCAAATCTAGGTAAAAGGGATGCTCTAAGTATTTTTGGAGCAAATGATGATAATGGGAGATGAAAATATGAGTGATGTGGGAAGTGATCTTTGCAAACATTTTGGGACAAAATTTTTGACTTAAATTTGATGTTTTGATGTTAGGATAAAAGATGTTTATGAACTTGTAAATCTTTAGGGAAAACTTGTGACCTTTAAGATGAACTATTTCAAATATGATAACTAACTTAAGTAAGTGCATGGAAAATGATACATTTCACATACAAAGTAGCTAAGCTAGAGGTTGGTTTGATTTGATGTCCAAGTCATAAAGTGTTAGTGTATTTGAATTTTTTTCAAAGTTTAGTGAAGTGAAGGATGAATTTTGATGGTGTTAGTGAGAGGTTTGACCCAATGTTGAATTTAAAGTGAACCTTAGTTTTGACAATACCAAGGTAGTGAGAATGATGCTAGACCTCTAAAATTTTCAAATCCTAAAGAACCAATGTTGATTTAGATTAGAGGATGGATGGGGATGTTTAGACCTATTTGGATTCTCATAGCTCTAGTATAAAAGTTTCTTAACAATTGATAGCGATTGTGGTAAAGTATTGGAGCCCACTTCCTACTAAATTGTGCACTACAATACCTACAATACCTATGTTTGTAGTGATAGGATGGGGATCTTCCCCTATGGATTTTGATTGTTCGATGGATCATTTAGGGGAGTTTGGTATCATGAAAAAAGACCAGGATTTTGACTCCAAAAGAATGTATATAATTTTGGACTGTATCTTGAAGCGTGTCTATAGAATTTTGCTACTAATTTGTCTCTATTCTTGTGAAACACTAAAAGGTGTTTCTTGAGGGCTTTTGGAGTGAGATTCCTAAATCTAAAATGATGACCTGTAGACCTTACCTTAGGGATCCTGATTTTGCGTGAGATCATTTACAAATAGTTTAAGTTTATGGAAGAAGGGAAGATATTTATTGTCACGCAGGTGATGGTAATGTGGGCCTTCTAGCATCAGTATCAATTTTTTCCTCTTCTTTGTCTAAAATGGTTGTTGCGTTTATCCACTATGTATTTATTTCCTTTGTTTAAAAAGTGAAGCTTCTCAAACTGCTAATGAGATTGGTTTTTTCTCCATTAATGAGTTCAAAGTTTGGTTAAATAATAGCACCTAGAAGATTAGGTCATTCAATGGGAGCGATCGGTCTCGAAATAGTCATGTGGGGTTCATTTGTCATTTTATCTTGCTTAAGTGAATTAATTTTACAAACACTTGTCTTGATTATGTTTCCAAACTAGATGTTTATGTCAAAAAAATCATAACTTTCACAATGTCTATTTCATGAAAATTATGAGATTAAAGCCATAATTTTCCTATGTTCTCTTTGGGAAAATATAGATTTGAGATTAATTTCAAGATATTTAGAAATTGCTAAGGATAAACCCCTAGCACAAGCAGTAATAACAAGGCTAACTAAAGAGGTCCATATTTAAGCCAAAGTGTTTGAAATTTTGAGGATGATAGTGAATGTTTGTTTTTGTATCATTTTGAAACTAGCTAAGTGTTAAACTAACTCATAATCATTACAATCATAGGATAGAAATGGCTATATTTGTTGAGTCCCCACTCAGATTTCTCTAAACACTAAACAATGTGAACAGTTAGAGATTTGGTGACACTAGCTCCCCTCCACAACACACACTTCTCAAGACCACCAATTCTCAAAATCCTTAAAATCTAGAGATCAAAAGGATTTTTCCATTTCTAAAATTGAATAGTACAAATGTGGGGTGGCTTCAAAACAACCGTTCTTGCACCAACAAATATTTTAAGGATTTTTGGCTTCTAAGCAAGGGTTCATAATAAGGGATTATAGTTTAGGGGGTGCAATGATAAACTCTATCAAGTGGTCTCCCAACCCTTAGAACAAGGTATTTATGCATCATAAAGATACTGGGGGAGAGCTATCATGTACCACTTCCCATTGATCACAATTTTTATTACAACCACAAATTTATATCACAGTTTGGAAGAGCTTGGCATTAGCTCGTTAGCACTTGGGTAATTCCCTTGGGGTGAGTAATTTTTCCTACCAAGGTATACCCTCCAAAGATAAAAAAAATAGCAACGAAGTACATACGTAGTTCGATCACATTCATTTGTAGGAACAAAGAAAGAACACACGCTATGCCTTTTTCTCACACTCGCAAGGGGGTTCAATTTTAATCCAAATTGAAAGATGTAGGTGATTTTTCAAAGTGTTAAGGAAAGTTTTTGTTTCTCAAGATCGCCAAATGGCATGAGAGAATTGCACACACATTCACTAACAATGTTGAAAACCACAAAATATAGCAAATAGTTGTAAATTTTAACCCTTCAAAGCAGTGATGAGTTTGTTTTAAGCACCAATTGAAAAATGAAGTTGCCTTGTTCAGTTTTAAGCCCAAAATAAAATAATGATGTGAAGGTTAAATTTCATCCAACTTTGAGCATTCATTTTAAAACCAATTGAAATTTAGCATGTTTCCTAAAGTAGAAAGTTGAAAGCATCAAACAATTATTACAATCATAGAATTTTTAAGATAGAAAAACTTTCTTCAACTTTCGCTCCATGTATTTGAACCTACAAAACCCTATTAGTCTAATAACTAGAACACAATTAGAAGAACATTAGTGGTCAGATAAATCTACGAAATTAAATCACATATAATAAAAACAAGCATAAAATTTCCTACCCTGGATGGGCATCGTTGAACACGATAGTGTTGCAGTTTGAAGTATGGGTGTTGCTTTGGTGAAAATGAGTATCACTTTGTAGCAGAAATAGTGAGTATGATAGCGTTGAGATTTGGTCTAGCCTTGCTTCTTTTAGTGGCATCATGATTTGAAATTTGTTAGTTTTGCTCTGGTGAAGTTTGGGCATCACTATTTGAAATTTTTGATACCTCCAAATTAAATCAGTGTCGCTAGATTTAAATCAATGTTGGTGTATTAATTCGGTGTTAGGATTTCAAATTGTTATGGCATCGCTATATGGCAATGCTCTTCAAAGGGCCTTAATATTTGAGATTTGGGCATTTTTGTAGCCTGATAAACAACAAACAAATGAAATTTGAGCTAAAAAAGTGTTAACGATTTTCCCTCCTTCTAGCACTACAATGTGAGATGAGGATTGTCATGGTGGGTTTATTACACTTAATCCATGATGAATTGAAGCATAATTTACCCAAATAAACCTACATCTACCAAACAAGATCATTCAAATTGGGAAATTAAACTAAGCATTTAATTGAAACAAAGTTACAAACTACACAAAAAATAGTTAAATCTCTACTCTAACCCATTTGAAACTTATCCCATTTTGGAATTGGTGTCGTGTTCATGTGAAATGATGACCCTTTCCCAATCCCATGATTAGTGATCTTATTTCAGTCAATTCTATGGAAGAGAATCGATGAAACCATTGTGATAAGTGGATGAAAACTTAGTTTATGCTAAAAATGAACATGATGCAAGTTAAGTTACCATGATTTTATGCTAAGAATGAACTAATTAACCTATTGCTAAGCTAATATAAGCTAATTCTAAGCTAAAAGATGAAAACCCTAATTTATATGCAAACTAAGATGGATGCATGGATGTCATTAATGGATGCTCTAAGCTATTATGCAATTAAAGTTAACTAAAACAAGCTAAAAGTGAGTGAAAGATGAGTGAGGATGCATATGAGATTCAATAGCATAAGTTTGCAATTGAAATATGGATCCATTTGTCTCCAAAATAGTGTCCTATTTATAGGAAAGCAAATGAGAAATATTGGGTTAAGATTGAAAATATTAATCAACGGTCCAAGATGAAGTAGATGAGAGGCATGGATCATGGATTCTCATCAACAGATGAGAATGCATGATGAGATTTAATCAAGGGTTCACACTTGGCTCAAACAAACACACTTTTGACCTGCATACATAGGTCAAAGGTGACTTGTTCAAAAGGTTAAAGGTTAAAACTTGCTTAAGAAGCTAAGTGAAAATATCCCTTTTTCAAATGATGGAGGAATAATAACATTTTTTTGGTATATTCTCATGGGGAGGAAAAGGCATTTTGCAAATTAAAATAAAGTTTTAATTGTGCAAAAAGGGGATAAGGAACATTCTATGGGAATATTCCCTTTTAGAGGAAAATTAGTTTAATTGCTAATTAAACAAGATTTAATCATTCAATTAGGGGATTACAAGAATTAAATTGATATTCATTAAATTAAATGATTTAATAAATGGGGAGAAGAGAGAGACGATATTTAATTAAATAACTTAGGGTTATTTAATTAAATAAGATGACTTAGGGAATTAAATTAAATGTTTTGATTTATTTAGTTTAATAGGATAAAAAGATAGCATGAAAGGGGGCAAATTAACCTTATTAAATTAATTAAGTTAATAGATGAAAATGATGCAATTAATTAAATAGTTAGGCTAATTTAATTAATTAAGCGAAAAAGAAGATGGGTTTAAAGAGGAAATGGTATTAGTAAACCTATTTCGAGTGTATGATAATGTTTAGGACATTTTTCAATGTCTACAGTAACTATATCTAGTTTCAAACCAAAATTTCAAATTGTGTACTTGAAGTCTTACACACACTCCTCATGCTTGTGTCTTTACTTAGTCGATTTAGTGCTCCATGTGTGACTTGTTGGTCATATTTTCTCCACTAAATTTCACTCTCCTTGCGAATTCACTATTCACTAGGATTAAAATGAATAGTAATTTTGGATGATGAAAATAGGAAAATTATAATTAAGTTACCAAATTTATACTCAACAATCAATCAATAAAGCTTAAGATCTATGCATAAATCAAAATAATGAACACTTATAAAATAGAAAAGACTTGTATTAATTCCATTGTTTGTTTGATATTTGATTGCTCTTAAAAGTAGCATAGCCATGATAGTACAATGATACTATGATAAAATGAATTTGTAATAATAATGATACATTCTCAAAGATAATGAGAGCTCTATGATATAAAATATTGGTATGAATTCACTACAAGGATATAAAACAATGTTAGATAAAGATATAAGATTGATCTAGTGCTAGGGCTAGTCCATAATGTGTGAATGAAGGGTTTATTTCTATGTTACACTCAACATTTTATCAATGATGGAGATTAGTTAGAAGAATCAGTGGATGCAAAAAATTAAGAAAGGGTAGGAGATAAAACTAGTAACTCGACTAGATTGATGAGGTGAACTAGTTGAACTAATTAAATAAATCTATTTAATTTAGAAGCATAGTTGGAAAAATATATTAAAAATTTATTTAATTTGGAGGGAAAGAGGTAATTAAATAAGTTATTTTAATTTATTTAATTATGGAAGAAGTGTTAGCTGATTAAATAATTTTTGAAAAATATTTAATTGTAGTGGACAAAAAAATTAATTGAAAATATTTTAATTAATGTTGGAGGGAAAATGATAAAATAATTAAATAACTAGCAAAAAATTTAATATAAATAGAAGGAAAGATTGAGATAATTAAATAATTTAAAATTATTTAATTAATATAGATAGAAGAATTGATGAAAAAATAATAAAATGGAAAAATGGAAGTGTGATAGTCATTTAGGTGTCTACATTTTTCCCCTCTTTGAGACAATGCATTTTATAAAGTGTTGTTTCAAAGAAAATTAGTTCAAGGTATATAATAAAAAAATATGCTAATTGTGTGCCCTTGTATGGTCTATTGTACCATGGTATGGAGGTAGGATTCACCCTCAAGAGATCGACCAAAAATAATAATTTTTTAGTTGAGCTTCTAATAGGAAAGATAAACTAGGTCTAGTAGATTGGGGATGAAAAAAATGGAGTTAAGTGGAAGAAAAATAGACATGAAGGGTGATGGGATGAAGTAAAATGAAGGGGATCTAAGAGTAGGAGGAAGAATTAGGGGTAGATGGAAATATGATAGATGGATGGACAAGAAAATAGAAAGATACTTTATGCTTTGGTTATGCTAAATAGAATGTAGAATTTTTCTTTTTGATATAGAACTTGTGAATATTATACACCGAGGTATAAGGAACCAAGATGATGTTGTATCCATTTCATGGAATTTTACTCTAAAAACAAAAATGGGTTGTCCTTATTCATGCCATACCTACAAAACCTTGTCACAATGTGTGAGGAAGTTAGACTTAGAGTATGATAATCCTAGCACACAAAAGTTATTAAATTACTTTATATGCAAAGAATAATACTAGAATCTATTCCAACACACACAAGGTAGATATTTTCGTTGGTCATATTACAAGAACATCCCACAAATAATTTGAAATACAAAAATAATGAACATGCCCATTTCCAAGCTTCTCTAACCACACAAAAATATATAAATATTGAGTTGGCATTGAGAAAGCATAAAAATGAGACAAAAAGAAAGAAAAAGACCAATTGAAGAATTAATAAATAGGTGTCATATCTCTTTCTAAAAGATAACCTCAATTTTATATATTTCCTATTGTAGAAAAGATACATTTTTAAGGCCTCAATTGGTTGGATCACAAATGAATAAAGATAGGTTAGGCAATAAGCTATGTAGGTAGCAAACTTGTTTCAACCATAATTTCTAGCTTAAGATCTTCATGAATGTTCAATGTTTCAAATAATATGTAGTTTAATTTTGTTTGAGTGTTAAGTGTAGGTAGTGTATGCACAAATTGTACTTTCAAGATAGTGGGAAAGATCTAATATAATGACTAGGTCAAGTAAAAGTTCCCTAGTTGGGTGTAGGATCATTTATTATGAAGTGGAAAAGTGGACTGAATTTTATTATGATCTTTAGATAGGTGGAAAAACTAATATTGATAGTTTATGAAGCCATGATAGGTGGCTAAGTGAAATAAAGTAAGTTTATTATAAGTTAAATGTACATACTATTATCTCAATAAATATTGTGATACCCCAAGGGTTAGGAAAATAATTCTTGAGGTGAACATTATTGATAGAATATTCTAAATTTCCCCCCTTAAGCATGGAAAGTTGGTAAGCTTCACATCCATAGATTTCTATGATGACAAAAGTTATTAACTAGTTAGGCTTAAATTTCAACTTCTTATCTCAATCTTGCTATTTGTTTTTTAATTTTCTTTTAATACTAGGTCACCTACTTTGAACCTAGGATTTTTTATCTTCTTGTTCTAACTACGATGAAAGTGAGCCAAATGATTTAGTATGTTAAGATTCATTTTATAATAACTCTATCTCATACAATTTGGATACTTGATACTCCTCACCATCAATGAGATGTTGTAAAGGGGCCCTTATTGAAGGAAGCTCAATTTTGACAGGAAAAATTACTTTGGTACCAAAAAAATAAGTGAAAATGGAGTGATAATTGTAGATGCATGAATGCTAGTATGATAATCCCATAGGGTGATATTAAGTTGCAAATTAAAATCAGAGCCAACTTCATTGACTATCTTCTTAAGAATTTTCAATATATTTTTGTTTGAGGCCTCAAATTGACTATTACCTTTTGGATAATATGAGGTGGAAAAGCAATGTTAGATATGAAGTTACTGGAAAAGATCATGAATATATTGATTTTTGAATGGCTTACCATTATCGCTAATGATGAAAAGTGGGATACCATACCAAAAATAAATAAATTAAGATAAAATTTTCTATTTTTTTCATAATGTTGGATAATAGTATGACTTCTATTTATTTTGTTAAATACTCAATGGTAGTGATACTAAACTTGTGACCATTTGATGTGGGGGAATCAATTTTTCCTATGAGGTTAAGCCCCCATTGTGAAAAGGGGAAAATAGTGGTTATTGATTGTAACTCCTATGCATGTGCATGGAGAAAATCCCCATGTTCGAATTGACAACATTTTTTAATGAATTGTTGTGCATCTTGAATCCTAATCATTTGATAGTAGCTTATTCTAAGAAATTTATTAACAAGGGTAGGACCACTAGAATGTTCCCCAAATACACATTTGTGCAACTCATGTAATGAAGTTTTAGATTCTTTTAAATTTAGAAATCTAAGGATACCTTTGAGACTCCTTTGATATAATGTATCGCTAAGGATGAAGAAATGATAGGAATAATATTTTTATTTTTTATTTTGGGTACTAGATAGATTACGTGGAAGGGTGTTTTCATGAAGGTATTTTTAAATGTCATGATACTATGGGGATTTGATACCAATAAATTTGCATACTAGTTTAGACTCTGGGACATTGAAGGCTAGGATAAAAAAATGTTCTACTAGAAAATCATAATGTTGGCTATTATGAGTGTTAATTTTCAAAACAAGATCTAGACTAACTATTAGATTAGATCAATATTTTCTTTACTAAATATTTGAACATAAACCAATGAAGGCATTATCATTGGCTAACTTACAAAAATAGAGCTAATCTATCTAGGTTTTGTCCCTTTGTTGAAAAGAGGGAAGAATGATATAAAATGATTTAATTAACTGAATTGATATGAAACCCTAATATGAAAATATGAATAATTACATAGACAAAACAAAAAATTAACAAAAATGAACATAGATTTGAAGCATGCAAACAAAGAGGAATGTGTCACCAAAAGAAAAATATGAACTAGCTAGATAGGGGTGTTGCACACCCTTGTCCTATGGTTTTGGACTGCTTGAGTTAAAGTTTGGAAGTTCTAGTGCTCCCCTACTCTGTTCATCTTTGAAATCTCTAATTTTGCATCTAAACCTACATAAACATAGATAAATAAGGGGAGAGGTGACTATATAGGATTTTTCCTTTTTCAAACCCCCATTTCGATATTTCTACTTTTACGAATAGTTTATTTGATAAAGATAGCAATGTGTGTGCTTTCAATCTTAAGTGTACATTTAAGATTGTGGCAAGTAGTGATAAGAAAAAAATAGATAAAAACCATACTCAAGTGCATTATATTGGATTCATGCATGAATTAGACAAGGAAATGAAAGGTCCAACCCAATAGAAAGGTAATAATACTCAAGGGAAATCAACACAAGTTACTTCACTTTGGGTAGTAAGGTGATCAAAATTATGAAGGTGAGAACTAGTTAAAATCATGTCTCGATTGTGTTGAAGATGCATAAAATCTAAACACAAACCCTTGATTCCAACTTTTCCTACAATATTCTTCAAGATTCAATCATCATAACAAAATAAAATAGAATAATTTATATTTCTCATAATTTTATATGTATAAATATTAATTGTGGCAGTGATTCATTGTAGTACAGTAGTGTTATCTTTATTGATAAAACATTCATGTTTAAATAGGGAAACCTAGGAATAAACTTAGGTGTATGCCAACATGTTTAAATTTAAATTTTGGCAATGTTTTAACATGCAAATATTGAATTTGAGGTCACATCACACAAGACAAAGGCCAAAGGTCATATGTGACCAAATTTTTCTAATGAAATGGTGGGAGCAAAGTGCCAACACCCCTATCCACATTTTTTGTTGCCATTAAAGAAAGAATCCCAAGATTGGGGTCCATTGACTTAGGTCTTGACCCATATTCAAGCATTTGGTGGAGTTTTAAGGGTAAAAGGTCATCAAAATTGTGTTTAAGGGTATCATCAAGACATTCTCTTGAGTTGGATGTAAATATAAGGCTAGATAGTAGTCCTAAAATAGACTAAGGGAGTGGAACCTAAAGCAAGTACCAAATATAGCTTAAAATTTTTCTTGCACCATTAGGGAACACAATCTATGACACTACATTTAACCCCCACTTTAGTGGGAATATGACACTATGTGTATATGGAAGCTAAAGTATAAGAAAGAAAACAATTAAAAAAACATGTAAAACATACTATAGAGGACACAAAACATTGTCAAGCAAGAGAAAAAATATCCTCTTGATGAGTGTTTTTGCAAATCACAACACAGATAAAATAAATGAAAATCTCTTGAAAGGAAATCTAACCTCAAAAATTCAGAAAGACAACCCCCAGGCTTTGATAGTTAGGTCTTGGATTTTTTAAAATGACTCAATGGTTTATTTTTTTGTTGTTTTTACAATGGGCCTTACAATTGCTTAGTTGCAAATTGAATAATAAGGGTTTGAAAAATCTAAATTTGATATGATCCCCTGGCTATATTCCTAGATCTAAGATTTGAAAATAGAATTTAACACCTAATATGAGAAGAGATTAAGCTAGAAATTTTTTTAGGACAATGAAAATAATGACTCAATGTTGTAGATAGGTGAATCCCTCACAAAACTAATTCCTACTTAATCAGAGATTTAACTCACAATGTTGCAAGAATAGTGCAATCTTCAAAGGAAATGAAATATTTTAAGACAATAGACATTCATGCATATACCCAATTCTTGGTGCAATATAAACATGAACATTCACAATTGAACTAATACTAAAATAAGGCTCAGAGTAACCATACAAAGTAACCTACAATCAATAAATTACAAATGGTTTGAAGCATAGATCTATCATATGTCTTCACACTTAATCATCATCATAACTGAATTGAATCTAATAATGAAGAAAGGAACCATGCATACATATGAAGCAACAAGTGAAATACCAATCTTCAATGCTTTGCTTCTACTAATTTCAAAATGTTGGCTACAACAATTCCAATTCAACAACCATTTACAAGTGAGAGAAGACTGCCTTTTATAGACAAGGTTTACAAGATTTGTGGCAAAATCAATGGTGAAGATCATCTCAATTCACCAAAGGCCAAGATTATAATTGCATTTAATAATTTGGAGCACATTAAATATTTCCAACATATTCATCGTCCATCTCCAACTAATCCTATTACACATCTTTATCCCAACTTATATACGAGCTTATAAAAATAACTCCCCCAATTGGCCTGTAGAACACTCTTGCATAACTAACACAAGCACAAATTATTATGTAAAATGTCATCAAATTCTTGAACTATATCATTTGATTATTGTTTATCTTTCTTCCACTTTAAGTAAAACAACTCTTTCTTGGACTCCTCGAGAAGATAAGATATCCAAAAGGGACAGAAAGTAGTCATAGAATCCCAAAACAATTTCATATGAGGGGCACATCATTAAATATTTATCATAATTTCTATTCACCAATCTGTTTATCTGGCAATGAATTTAGGAAACTGTTCATTTTTAGTTACAACAACTCCTCCATCTTATAAAGATAAAGCAATATCCCCCAAAACACATTTCATAAGATTTTGAGCACATTCTTCAATGTGTGGCGATATTTGGTCGATAGATCTTGTGCAAGTCTAAGACTAATATTTAAATTTTAAAGATTCAGGCATAAATTTTGAACATAATACATACACAACATCATCACCCTTCGATGTAGATCCAGCTCCAATAAGGAAAAATCAATTAAAACTGATATATCCTTTGTAGGATCTTTGAACTGGTTGACTTCCATTTACCTACATAGAAAAAAAAATACTTAACTAATTTCATATACTAGATGAGCATAAACATCATACCAAAGTTCAACCTTAATAATAGGCACAATAAAACTAATGAATTCAAATAACTTTACTCAAAAATATATATATTCACACCATAATATTTATGCTACAAACCATCTTGAGGGCACATAAATGGCTTAATACAATTTTTTCATCCAAAAGAATTTTACAAGATTTAGGAAACATTTGCAACCCAAATTATGATAGATCGTGATTATATCTCGAGGTTGGTCTTGAATCCAGTCAATCAGAAATGGTTGAATTAATACACTTATCATGGATGTATGATCTTATAGATTAAAAGGATACATTCTTGGTATGTAATAACAATATGAATGCAACATAACCTCGCTTTAATGATATTTTGGCCAACTCAAAGATTCAGTTAAAATTTTCAAGCTAGCATAAGTATTGTAGAATTGTGAAACATTCAGACAGCCAATATGAATGCAACACAACCTCACTTTAATTCCACAAGGGACATAATAATTCAACTTTCTCAAAACATAAAGCTCTCCCATAATGAGATAATAGTTCGAAGTGTATAATTAATTCATGGAATTGTGCAGGCATCCAAGATGAATAGAATGATTTAATAAATAAAGGGTATTCTAATTTTGGACCCTTAAATGGAGATTTTAGTGACACTAATAGGTATGTGTAGACACGTAAAATGTATCGATTGGCATTGTGCATCTGATCCCGACTACTAACATCGTTTCATCCTGAATCATCCTTTGGTCTAACCATTTAATCAAGTTTCCTTATTTGATTAAATTCATCAATTTCCTTCCCTTAATTAAATAAATCATTTTATCTAATTAAGTCTCTCTCTTTTGTTAATTAAATCAATCAATTTGATCTAATTATCCCTATTTAATTAAATAATTAATTTTATTTGATTAAATATCTAAAGTCTATCTATCAAATTAAATAAATTAAAACCTTATTTAGTTTAATCTAACATCATCTCTTTTAATTAAATAAATCAAAATATTTATTTAATTGATCTCTTATCACCTTCCTCTCATATTTGATTTAAATAAATCCACAAATCTAAGTCAAATTTGTCGCATCACCTAATCTCTCATTAAATTAATTAACCTTTGATTAATTTAATCTCATATCATGTCCCATCCTCTAGCATTTACCACTTGCACATGAAAATAGATTTAATTGATTTATTAAATCCCTATTTTCCTCAACAAGGCATCTTTTTGGAATATTCTCCAAGTTTGAATTCAAAAATCCAAGTGGACATGTACATCCAACAAGGAATTTACTCCATCTTACATGTCCTTTGCCTTGAGCCAAGTTAATGCATTTTCCCTTCCCTCTTGCAAGTCATTTCAACAAAATTCAAAATTCAAAAATAAGCATTTATTGGCACAATCCTCAAAACTTGCACATCCCCCATCCACTTATAGATTGACAAGTGGCATCTTTCCATTGGATGAATGTTAGTCCCACATTGCTCAATTTTGGACATTCATCCTTCAATCTCATCTATAAATAAGAGGCTTCATTCCTCATTTGATCATCCACAAATTATGTAAAGTTACCATGCTCAAATATCTATCAAATTTCATCCATCATTATTGAATCTTAGCTAGGTTATGCAGGTTTTTAGCTTGGAGCATTCACCATCTTTCATCAAAGTGGATCAATTGTCATCAACACATTAAGCTTGCATCATAGGAATTGGGAAAGGGCCAATTTTTACATCAAAATGGTACCAATTCCCCCATGGGATCATGAGTTTGCTAATTTAAATTAGGATTCAATCTATTTTGTTGTTTTCATTATTTCTTTTCCTAATTTGAGTTTTGTAAATGGATTTCATGGGGAATCCTTGTTCTTGCTTGCAATTTCTAATCTAATGTGTTTATTCTTATTTTTTTACAGGTATTAGGATTAGGGTTTGCACATTTGGCGCTAGAAGGAGGGATAAATCTCATATTTAATCACTTTTCTCACAAAATTCTCTATTTTTGTTTATACACAGAAAAATTCCAATGCTGGAAGCTTAGCGTCACCATATAGCACTGCTGACTCTCCAGCATCACCATACAACACCACTGGAAAGTCAAACTATGACGTTGAAGTCTTCCCACCCAAGAATTTGAATTTCAAACTATGACGCTTGACCAATCTAACCCGCAGGAATTTTCAAAAAAATCAAACAGTGACACTGGGAAAAAGTGTGACGCAGTTGAGCTCATTGGCTTGGACACAGAGTGATGCTAACTAGTAAGCGACGTTGTGCAATACCACTAAGAAATCAAACTACGACGTAGTAACAGGTTGCATCGCTAGCAGGGAGTAAAAAGTTGAAGTTTCATTTTAGCACGTGCATTTTGTCATATGATCAATTTATCTTTTGTTTTCTGCTTTTTGACCTCTGTGTTTTGTAGAATCTAACTAGTTTTCTCTTTTGTAGGTTGGATCAATTGAAAACAAAAGAGGAAGAAGCATGATGATGGTATCTTACAAAATCAAAGTGTTTTTAAACACTTTAGTGTTTTTTTAACACTTCTAAGAAATTGTCATCTCTTTTTGCTTAGGATACTAATTTTGTTTGGGCTTTAAAAAGAATGTTTTCAATTTTCGCAAGGGTTGAAAATGAACATTATGACTACAACTTACTAGAGTTTGTTTTTTGGTTAACAATTGAACAAAACAACTCTCATTTGTCCTTTGGTGCTTTAAAAAGAATTCATAATTTCTTTGGGGATCTAAAATGAACATGTGCTATTTTGTTTTGTGAGGGCTTACTTGAACTAACTTCAGTGAAACAGGACGTATGCACTTCTCCCGCGCTTGATAGTGATCTTGAGAATCAAAAGGCCTTTTTTGTGATTTTAGGTTGAGATAAAGCAATCACCTCCACACTTCATTTTGGGTCCAAAAATTGAACAAAATCTTGTGCGAGTGTGAGTATGGAATTATTGCGTACATTCTCTCTCTCTGTTGCAAACAAAGAATGATCAAGTTACGTGTATTGTTTTTTACTCACTTTTGTTTATCTTAGAGGGCCTGCCTTGGGGAAAAAGTACTCACCCAAGGGAACAACTCAACCAGTAACACTCTAAAGCCAAGAGTATTTCCAACTGGGATATAAATGTGGGTATTGGAATAAATGTCAATATCATGTGGTTGGCTCCAATGAGATGGATCCGAAAGGGGACTCTTGCCATATGGGTCAATCTCTATGAACGGAAAGTCCTAATTAAAACTCATGTTTTAGAATTTCCAAAATCCTTTGATCTATTTGTTGGTGCAAGAATGGTCATTCTGAAGCCACCCCACACTTTTACGATCTTTTAGTAGAAATGGAAAACATGCCATGGGATTTTCATGGGTGTTGATGATTGGCTGCCCTGATTGACGTTAATGAGTTGTGGAGGGGAGCCAGTGGGGTCAAGCATCTAACCATTCACTAAAGATAAGCGTAGCTGGAGTTGTCCAAGTGGGAATCCAACAAATATTGTCTTCCACATCCATAGTGTTGTACTTATTTATGGTTTGAAAATGCTTTGCTTGTTCAAAAACATCTTGAAAACAAACACTTAAACATCATAATCAAAATTTCAAACCCTTTAGGAGACAAATACAATTGACTCAATTCATGTGTTATTGCTTGCCCTTGGGATTCACATCCTTAGAGGTTTCTAAACATTTGGATTACATCTCAATTTGTCTACTAAAGTTAAACAATAGGTAACCCTTGCCTTGAATTCATTGAATTTCCACATAACATACTTTGTGGGATTCGAAGAAATTAAGACATTGGACATCTCGCTTGAAATACCTAATCAAAGAAAGTGTTTGTGGTAAAATAAAGTCACTAAGGAAAGCTAAACAAAATAAACTCTCATATGTGTTGAAACCTCACGATTTTCAAGATGTCAAAATCCCAAAATGGAGGTCCTTGATTCAAAATCCAGAAATGTATGTTCAAATTGAATCAGTTTTTGGTTATAAAGGTCTATAGAAGCATTGCATGTTCTTCAATACCAAGGTTTTAGGTAAACAAAGGGTCTTTTTTAGGTTCATCTTAGGATAAAAAAGAAATCAAAATCTTTTTTCATCCATCCTTCAAACATCAAACCAAAAATCATCTCATCATCACCTTTTGAGAAATCTTGAAATCATCCGTTATGCTAGGCTTTTTGGGAAAAATCAAAATCATCAAATCCTTGAGACAAAATCCTTGAAATCTTTATCAAATAATCTTTGGCTAGGTATGTGTAGATGCATCCTTTTGCATATGCTTATTCAAAGTTATCAAACCATATTTTTTAGCTAGGTATATGTAGATTCATCCTTCTTCATATGCATGGTTAAACTATCATCTTGTTTGAATAGGTGTGGGTAGATGCATCCTTCCCGCTACACATATTCAAATTATCATCCTTTGAGAAAATATATCCCTTAGATAATCATCCAACATCTTAGGGTCTATTTGTTCAAAATCAAAGCAAACCAAAATCAATCAAATCAAGGACAATCCCAAATCCAAAAATCAAAATCAAAATCCGAAACATATCTAAAAATCCCAAAATTCTAGCATTCTCCTCAAGATTTATCAAAAGATCAAAACATCCACATCATCCATCTCTTGCATCATCATCATCATATCACCTTTTGATCCTTAAGATATCCTAAAATTATCTCTTTTGTGCATAAAGTAAAGATCAATCCAAAGAATCAAGAGATTCATCTCCCATATTCTTGAAAATTGATCCTTGTTTTATGGTTCAAACTAGATCTCAATACAAGAACACGGAATCCGAAAAGGAAACACCCGCTCAAGTGACCTAAGTCAAACGAACATTGAAATGAATCTCATCAAATCAAGTAATCCTTTGACTATTTCATCATCACAAAACCCACAAGAGGAAAACCAAGGAGAAGATCTTACCTTTGGGATGTCACATGAAGAAATAACCGAAATGCTCCAAAATTTGGAAAACCATAAGATCATCAACATCATGATGAGACTTAACCCATCACTATACATGCTTGAACTAGAAAAACAAGGGGCCAAATTACCTTCTGATTTCGACACGAGTACTATAGTGGAGACATATTTACCTCCAATCTCATCCACCGTCCCCATCTCATCTACACCCCCATCCCAAAGAATCACTCAAAACATTCCGCAAATCATGACATCTTTTGCTCCAACTCAACCTAATGTCAATAAGGGAAATGCATTTCTCAATGCTATTCAAGCACACCCCCTTGTTAACAAGCAATAATTGGATACAAATACCATCTCAGAACAAAACATACCCCAAAATTCATTACACAAGTATGATCCTCTCACTTTCCATCATGATCCATCATCATCATCCTTCCGTGCAATACCTCAAACTCCTCTCCTCACAAATTCTCAAGAAGAAGGTGACATGTTCGGACCTGGGGGAATTTTTGACACCACAACATTTTCGCAAGAACTCACACCCCTCACATTTCCACCTCTTCCACCATTGCCATCATCATCCACACCACTCCTTGGCTTGGGGCCTCCACCTTTACCAAATATCAATCAAACCAACATCCCAAACACCAACCAAAACATCAAGCCAAACACTCAAAGCTTGTCATCGATATCGTAACAACAAATGACAACTACACAAGCAATCACAACATCATCAACCACCCCCTAACATTGCAAAGCATGGTCTCTCAAGGACCAACCACATCAACAACACCATCCACCACTCAAACTATCAATACGACATCACCGCTCACCACCTCAATGAATGCCATTCCAAATCCACCACCACCTCCACCACCACCAACTTCTAGCATATCGAGCCAATACCACATGGCATTGCAAGAAGCTCAACAAGCCACTTTTCAAAGGTGATTCTTACAAGTGCAAGAACAAAAAGCCACATAACTAGCTACTCAACAAGCCACTCAAGCTGCCCAAGTAGCCCAAGCCGCATTACAAGCACAACAAGTTGCACAAGCCCAAGCTTTATCGCAACAACAACAACAACAACAAGAAGCCACTCACACTGCGGAAGATACTCAAGCAGGCCAAGCCACATTACAAGCATAAAAGGTTGCTCAATCCCAAATTCTATTGCAACAACAAGCAGTGCAAGCACAAGCCCAAGCACAAGCAGCGCAAGCACAAGCTCAAGCTTAGGAAATTGCCCAATATCAAGCACAATAAGTGCAAGCACAAGCACAACATCTTTCACAAAAAAAAGAAGTGCAACTACAGGCATATCTGCAAGCAATACAACAATATCAAGAGCAACAAGAGGCAGTCCAATTGGAAAAACAACAAGCACAATAGCAAGCACAACAATAGGAAATCCTAGCACAACAACAACAAGCACAACAACAAGCAATCCTAGCACAACAACAACAAGATCAACAACAAGAATTGTTCATACAGCAGCAGGTAGAAGCATACCTAGCTCAGTACAATATACAGATACCATCAAACAACACACCAAACAACCCACCCATCCAACCCACAATCAAAACACCCCAGAACACCTTCATCCCACCCCCTGATCCGCAAAACGATGCAACAAAAAAAATTAGGTTGCTCTCGCAACAAGTGCTCAATCTTTAATCAAGGCAAACCACAAAAACACCAAGCAACTTGTGTCCCTATCCATTTGATAGGAGCCTAGTGATGAAACCATTCCCCAAGGGATTTTAGATCCCCAAGTTTTACAAATATTGTAGGATGGGAAACCCTGGAGATCACATCAAGGAATTCTAGGTTCATTGCATAGAAGTCACATACAATGATACTTATCTGATGTGGCTATTCCCTAGGAGTTTGGCTAGCCACTCTATGGAATGGTTCTCTCGCCTACCTACAGGCATCAGAACATTCCAAGAAATTATAGATGCATTCATTAAAAATTATGCATGCAACATTACAATGGATGTTAGTCTAGAAGAACTATCGGCTCTGAAACAAGGTAAGGCTAAATCATTCGCTTCATCCTACAAAGATGGTGATCTAAGGCCAATCGTAGCAAGTGGACCATGCCAGAGGAACAACAAGTTTGCACCATTATATCCAACCTTGAAGGCCTCTTGGCATTTCATCTCAATGTACAAGGGATCACCACATATGATCAGTTGATCTCCAAGGCGCTCAGCATCGAACGAGTTGTTATGACTCAACTCGCAGGATCAACTTCAGACCCTGAACAACCGCCCACCTTCCAATTACAACGATAAACCTCGCATGTGGGAAAGGAACAAAAATGTTACTAATAATGGTTTTGTTGATGCCAAGGTGGTCATTAGTGCCCTGCGCCAAAATACACCCGTACCACAAATCCAAATCCAACACCAAAGCAATCATCATGTAATACAACAACCAAACAACTATCCAACAATCAACAATCTCAATGATTAGATGGGACCACCCCAATGGAATAAGAGCTATCCAAAGTGAAAATACACTACTTTTGGGGAGCCACTTGAAGTCATAATGAAGAAGTTGATAAACAAAAAACTCATCAAGGCTCCTACCTTTGAGAATTACCAAGAACCGGATGTGAAACCTCCTTGATATAATGAGAATCAACTCTATGAATTCCATAAAATCAAAGGCCATACCACGAACAGTTGCATGAGATTAAAAAACATAATTCAAGATCTCATCAATAAAAGAATTATAAACGTGGAACAACCAACAGGAAACCAAGATCTTAAGATATACACGAATCAGATGCCTAATCATGGAAATAAAGGGAATAATAATAACACTGATAAATGGAAAGGCAGCCACACAAATGTGAATCATGCGTACGAAACAGTCGTTGCCTCCCTAGATGAAACCTGCATGGTCATCACCATCAAAGGTACCCATGTTGATTGTGGAGTCACCACAAGAGGTGGAAAAGTTACCATCACAGCATCATCCTAGCCAAACAGAATCCCTGCATCTAGATCAACTCAAGAAAACGCCAGCACAAATGTCCATTATGGATTTGCTAAAAATCTCATTTGCCCATAGGAAAATCCTTGAAGAAGAGTTGGCTTCATCCACTGTCCCCGCAGATCTTGATGCGGAACAATTCCAAGCTATGGTCAGAAATATCATTACGCCTAATCTCCTCACATTCTCCGACCAAGACACTAGTAGAATTTGAAAAATAAATGACTACGTGACTAAAACTTTTAGTCACGTGACTAACACTAGTAGTATCTTGAAAATAAATGACTAATTTGGTCATTGGGTAAAATCAAAATTAAATGACTAAATAAATGACTAATATAATTTAATTTGTATTAAATAAAATATATATTATATATTAATTATAAATTGTATTATATTTATATATTAATTTAATTTGTACAATGTAATAATTTATTAATTATTAATTTTAATAATCTTATATTTGCATTAAATATTTTTATTAAAGAATATATTATATAATAATAATAATACATTTTTTGGGGCAGCTAAAACATCTTGCACACGAGGTCACGAGGTCACGAGGTGTAGTTTGCCCACCATCCCATGGAGGGCGTGTAGCTGTAAAAATATATATAATAATAAATTTAAATATATTATTTATAATTTAATTTGTCTTATATAAAAATACATTTTGTACTAATTATAATTTTTTTATTTATATTTAAAAATTTATAATATACGATATAATATATTATAATAAATATAACCATAATTTATTTATTTTTAAATACATATATAAAATATAGCATATAATAACAATTTCATGTAATGCAACACAATGAATTCCATGTTTTTTTTCTTCGTTGTCCAAGTTGTGTTTATTAGTCCCTGCCTGTAAAGGCGAAGACTAATGTTATCGGGTGAGCAAAATCTGCATTAATTTGTGCCTTGGGAATTGAGTGAGCAATTATACATAGTCATAAGCCAAAGTCTATTTTTTTAATTGTTTTCTTGCATATAAATTGAACATTTATCAAGCTTGATATTGGCCAGGGGCTAATTTCCTGGGGTTTTAGGTTTCTGGAAAAGAAAAAATAAAAGAAAAGAAGAAGCCTGTCCAATAAAAGTGAGGAGGAAAAGTATTAAACATGGCTTCCTAATGTTTTCTCTCTTTTTTTTCACAGAGGGCACATAGAACTGGAGCTAGATGTGTGGCATTGTAAAAAGGGGTTCACGTGCCTTGTCTATGCTTCCACATTTTGCATTCATGCATCTTAGAATAAAGAACGATTTTTGTTGGTTTGCAGGACATTGGTTCGCCTATTTTTCTAAAATCAAATGCTCACATTTCTCTTTGAACAACTTATCTTGTTTCTTCTTCCACGATTTGCAACATTCTGAAGCTTTTTCGTCTAACTCCATTATTGCATTCATTTGGTTCACCATCTTTAGCATCTTCAATTTGGACCTGTCGATTATGAAATTTGGTAAGTTGTTTCATTGAATACCTCAATTCTACAGTCTTGTAAAATTTATGTCTATAGACTTTGCATTTTTTTAGATTCTGTATAATGGCCTTTAATATCCAGGATTGGAGGCTCAGGAATGGATATGCCAAGCAAAGCTAGAGTATGTGTGGTTAAGTTTTATGGCCATATTCCATTATGGGTACCCTAGTTTTACCATTTTATGAGGGGGGATTTAAGTGGGCTTTATTTGTTTTGCATGTACAGACTATGTCAGGACTGGTCAGTAGCCCAAAAGAACTACCCAAATGGCTCCAGCACTAGCCAAGCAGCAGGGCATGACAATGAAGTTTTTGTAGGATCGAATCAAGGTTGGTGGTAAAACCAGGGTTTTAGGTGATGTGGTCACATCTTTCACAACAAGAAAAAACTTGGTATTACTTCTGAGATGACCTTCTCTAAAAGGTACTCATCATGGCGCTACTTTGTTGTATTTTCTTTCTTTCATGAAAAGGAGAAATCAAAAACAAAAAAAATTACTTATGTATGCAGCCACGACTTTGCCTAGTGTATTTGAGGTTTAGTGTAATCCTCATGGTTAAATCTATTTGAGGCCATTCAACTTTCATCTTGGACCTGATATCACATTTAGATTTGTAATATCCAACACCTCTACATTGTTATGTAATTATGTATGGTGATCTGCCTTATAGTCTAGTGGTTACTTTACTTGGATTAGGGCTTGCATTTGCTTAGTGTTTGTGTGGCAATGTCGCACATCCTTTTGATTCCATTTCTCATTGTAGGTCATGAGTAGGGAATGGAGTTAACAAGGCTTTTCAATTTGTGTTACAGTGCATTTTGTACGCTGCTACACCTCACAGTCCTATACTATGAACTGGAAACCTCTTAAATGTTTGTTTTGAATTCTAGTGTTTTTTGTTTCATTCATATAGATTGGTTTAAAAGGTGAACACCATCGTCTATATTCAAAAATAGGGGCAAATGTTGTATAGTGGAATTCAAGCATGTGAACACAGAGAATCTGCACAAGATGGCCTGTTATGGTGAGTTGTCTTACACTTTACTTTTGAGGGACAAATTCCATTCTTTATGGTTGGACATGCCCCTTATTATTGCCCGCATTTACTTGCCTATAATCACTCTCTACTATGGCTCTTCTCTTTCTTTTAGGATTTTCATCATTCTTCACCTGATCAGTAGTTTCTTGAGCCTCTTCCTTATTAGCCAGAGGTTGATGGCTTTTGGGATCAATCCCTTTTTTCATTAGCTTCTTACTCAGGTGTGTATTCCAGAAATTCTTAATTTCATTATTTGTTCGCCTGGGCAGTCTTCCTGCAATCAATGACCATCTGCACATATAAAGTCAAGAATAATCAAATTCCTCTTACAAATTGAACAGTAAGATAGATAAACCAACTTAGAGTTTATGAAAGAAAAAAAAGATGAAAAACTCCTCAAACTAACGTGAGACTTATCAATGATATTAATTCAAAAATATATAAACTAACTTCTGCACTAAAACTTACATAACAGACATAACAAAAGATATCCAAACATTGTGACCTGTTTCATATTACTGGGTATTGATAAAAGAAATCATCAACATTATCATTCAGTATTGCACTTGGAGATTTCATCCCACAGATCATCGATCTTCCATTAACTTATAAAAGCTTCTAATTTCAACTTAAGGACAACATTCTTGCTAATAGAGTAATAACATGTTGTCAGTTTGGCAGTAATACAAAACAACCATTACCGATTTCCCAGTAGTCTATGTAACCTGATTACAAATTCCTCTTTGTCAGGAGTAATGTTTCCACGCTTTATATCAGGCCTAAGATAGTTCATCCACCTAAGCCTGCAACTTTTTCCACACCTTAGCAGGCCTATCATAAGAACTCAACATCATAAGCTAAGTTTTTTTAGCAGAAGAGTGTAATTGAAATCCTCAAATTTTGACAAGTAGATTACCTACTTTTTTTGGTAGAGCCCTCCATTGGCCTTCTCCATGGGCTTCAATAAATTTTGTCAACAACATATCCTCCCTAGCAGCCCATGGACCTCTGTGCAAACCCACTTTTGAACAACAAGGAGCTCTTCCCATTCTCTTTGGCAACGGGACAAAAGCAATCACACACTGACTAGACACTATCTACACAGTGTCTGAATCAGCTAAGGAATACAATCACTTCATCACTTTACTAAAGTTCCTGCTTAGGTGTTTTTTAGAATTGGAATAAATGTAGAAAGGAGAATCAATTTTCTCATTCTCCCAGTATCCATGTGGGAACTATTTAAAAGATCCACTTAAGCATATTATAGTGGCAATTTATTCTAATTATTAAATCTAAAATCTGTGTGTTATATTAGAGTTCTATTTAGTGTGAATATTGATTTGCTTTTCCATCGATCATAAATTCAGAATTTTCATAGCCGGTACCGTTGCTCTCATTCCCTTTCACAAGGACTAAAACATTTAAAATCAACTGCCATTCTTAGGTAATATTTATAAGCACATGTTTTATCAACAATGAAATCTAGATACTCTGGAATATTCTCACTCCAAGCTCCATTTCTTCTGACTGTGTGGAGATTACTTATACATTGTTAACAAAAAACTGCAATAAAAAACTTTGTAAAACAAACTCATTCAAACTTGTTTTTCCAAGAACATATAATTTCACCTAATTATTATTTTTGTGTTTCTATTTTGCTACTATACTATATTTAGAAAAATTGTTCATGAGCACAATTTTTCCTCTTATAATTTGTATTATACTCTAACGATGTTGATTAGAGCTTGTGATATATGGCTTTATTGTTAGTTTCTATTTACAATAATATTGGATAAGGTTAATGTTCATTGGGAAAAGATTGCATTGTGGTCAATGTAGGATTCTTAATGAAATCATTTGCTGCTCCTGTATAATTTGGAAACTTGTCTATCTCAAAACAGAACCTTGAGAAATTGCTTGCCTTTAGCAGAGCATCCACAATAGGTGAAGACTGCTTTGCTGTAACATATATTTTTGAGGAACCTACCATTTTGTATTCTACAGTGCTAAAGTTGTTCTACTATATTTGGGCAGAGACTTGTAGCAATGGTTTTATGCCTTATGGTAAATAGTTGATGCAATGTTGTCATATTTTTATGTGTAATGTTAAGGAGTTATGCATTGTAATGAACACATACAATGTATTAGATCTTTATATAAGACTATAAAGAAGTTAGTTGTTTATGTGAGGGGCTCAGTAGTGCATTGCAGAGAATTCTATTGGTAAATTGAAATCCCTTGATCAAGTGACAAGTGATATCATAGAATCAAACCAAAAATATTTTGATTCTAACTTAGAAATCCTAGATGATGCCCTTAAAAAGAAAGGAAAAGCTAGCCAAGAACATGGATGACTTGAGAGAAGAAAGAAGAAAGAACAACAAGAAAATAATAGCTCTGATTTAGAAGTCTCTAACTCTGGAAACCCTAACGATGCCCCTCCATCTGATGATGATCTTAACCCTAATTTTGATCCTATGAATGATAACCATTGTCCTTGATAAACTAGGGAAAGCTACTTAACCTGATATGATATGATGCCAAAGCTTTCCCAAAGCTTTTCCACTCTTAGACACAATTACTAGCTGACAAATCCCTTTGAGAAGATAGGCATCCCGTAAAGCAGCTATGATGTAGTTTACAGTCCTACAAGTAAATTTGGTTCAATGTTACTGATGGTATCTGAGAACCAATGTGAAAATGAAGCAACTGCAAGCATTGCAACAAGTCTTCTTGAAGGGAAAAATAGCAATCATGATTGATCAGACATATTATAAATTTATAACTGTATAACAACTTACAATTACAGTATGAAAACAAAAGCAGAAGAAAGCTTGTCAAACCTACTTTTCTGAGCCTGTGCATGACTTGAATGAGTTTGTTGGTACTAAGTCCAAATTTACCACTTTCACTAGAAGTTCCAGTCTAGTGACCATTGTGCTTTGTGCAGAGCTTGGCTCTTACCCCAAATACTGGCTGAACCTTCACCGCTCTACTAGTTTTAATCACCAGATTCAACTCTTCCATCTGATCAACACACAAGTAAAAAGAAGAATCCTTGTGAAAAGAAAATTAATAAGGCATACGACACCAAATTACAAGTGCTTCTGATAACTTGTCAAAAAGGTAAGGGAAATAGATAAGCTAATGAACTGCTCAAGAACTAGCACAACTTTAATACCCAATCTCATTGCTAATAGAGCAGTTTCAATATAAGTCTTGTTGGCAATAAAATAAAGACACGAGAGAGATATTAGGATGGGAATAGAAAAGCTTAATTATCTACCAAAAATGCATAAGTGTCAGTTCAACCAAAATCAAATATCCAAAGTTAACTAATTTTATCAACATCAAATGTGATGCATTCTCTAGTCTTTTTCCTAGAATCCTTATACGAGTGCAAACGATAGTGAAATTTGAGTTGAGAGAAATGGTTTCAGAAATCCCCTATGCATAATGGATCCATGTGGTTAGTTGCCCACTTGATGGCATACAGTGGATTTGTAGAGATAAAACATTTGGTTATCCTCCAAATTTGATGCAAAATGGGATAGCCACATATTGAAATCATCAATAAACATAAAAGAATACCTTGAATGCATATCACTAACTGCTGAGTATGAGCCATACACACATTTGCTTCTGGTTAATTGCTTAGAATCTAGTGAAGTTTTATAAATTGTAGTCAAGAGATGAATATTTCTCACTTCTAATGATGTTCTCATCAATATGCAGGGTATGGCAACACATTGTTAGAGGAGGATATTTTGTGATTGATGCTACATGTGGCAATGGGCATGACACCTTGTCATTGGGAAAAATGGTATGTGAAGAATCGAGAAAGGGGCTTGTTTACCGGATGGATTTCCAACAATCTACCTTGCAAAATACTTCTTCTTTATTAGATTCCACACTTACACCCATTGAGGTATCTTGTAATCCATATCAGCATGAGTTGACAATTTTTTTGGGTATTCTTATAAATAGAAAGGTCTATTTGTGATTTCAATATTTTCTATGATATTTTATAAATAATCTGTAATGTAGACAATTCCAATGCATGCATTCTTCACTACTTCAGGGACTTTAGCCTTGATTATCTTATTCATTTTTTCGTCTTTCTGAGGTTATTCTTAGGGAATTTTGATTTGTGATCTAGAAACATAGATGAAATTTTTTGATGTGGATCTGTAAAACTAAATTTAAATTACGATAGTTAAAGTAAATGCATGGACTTCATGCCTATAAAGTAAGGAATTATTTGTACATAGAAAGAGTATTACAAATAAATCTGAAGAATGGGTTTGGTTTCATAATATTCAAATGCAATATAGATGGTCCCACATATATTGCTAGGAATTTCTATCTAGGTAGAGTATCTTGAAGTGTCAATCAAAGGGATACAAGCAGAATGCAACTATGGCAAATATGGTGTTGAGATTTTAGAGGCAGTAGTACTTACATAACCATACTATTAGTGCTAATCTCAAATGAAAAAGGGTCTTGATACATTACATTTTATCATGACTTTATCATGACTTGATAAATAGGGTCTTGATACATTACATTTTATCTAACCATCCTTCACAACTACACTTTTGGGCCGAGTTAAAGAATTAACCTTTTTAGAGGAGTCCAGACTATGGTCTTCTCGGTGACACTAGCTTACCAATGGTCCAGCCCACCCTTTGGAGGTACTGCCTGGAATGAGATCAACCAAATTTGTAAGATGACCTGCCAAAGTTCACCCACCCAGCATCGTATCCCAAGAGCACTCATAATACCCTCATTCCGCTGAAGAAAGAAATTAATTGCTACCAAATTATGGAAAACTTGTCCACCAAGATAAATTTTACCTTGGATGAAATGGAACATAGTTTTTAGCTGGTGAAAGAGAAGGCATTTATTTGCAAGTTTATAGGTGCTATACGTGGACCCATGACTCTCAGATCTTGGGTTCAAGAGAATTGGAAGCCAGGTGGAATTGTTGGCATTCTAATGATCTTAAAGGTCTATTTCATGTTCACATTCTCCTCAAAACAAACAAAGATACAGATTTCTTGGTGGCCCCTGGTTCATAAAATAATCTAGTCTTTTCATAAAAATAGGGATCTACCAAGTAATTGCTAAGGAAGTTTGGAAAAGCCGTTTGAGAGTATATTACAGCTTCTGAGTTCCCCAAACACACAAGGGTCCTAAAATTTGCTAAAATTTGTGTTAATATAGATCTGATTAAGCCATTACCAGATAATACTGTTGGAATATGTTGCGGAAGTAGCCAATGTTTAACGAGAATTTTGGATTTTTTTGTAGAATCTGTGATGAGCATGGTCATCTAGCTCACTTATTCTTCTCCCAACAATAGTAGGAACAACAACAACCACCTGCAACAAATCAAGAGCATAACAATTGCCAAATGCATCAAATAACATGGGAACATTGGGAAGAGATATCCCAAGAATTGACTAAAAGACAACCACTGCTTGGATCTGCACATTCCTGGGAAAGGTTGAATCAACAAGGAGGAGAAACAAAATGAACAGACTACAAGGAAGAAAATAGGAGCAACTCTCTTAGCTGAGCAGATAAATCTTTCAAACCCCTTTGAAGCTCTTGCTAAACTAGGAATAGAAGAAATGGAAGATATTCAGGATAGCCTGGAAGCGAACACAACATTCATGACCTCAAGCCCACAGCATAGCAGAATCCTCAAAGTAACAGGAAAGCTAAAAGGGATTGTAAAGGAAATACATATGTTTTCTACAGTTGTGGACACCTCAAAGAGTCAAAACCAATGATCGAATGTAGGACTACTAGAGACAAACATAGAGGTGGGGGTAACAAATGCCAATTTTACCTAATTCAGTCAAAATACCTCAAAGATATTCAGGATAGCTTGGAAGTCAACACACCATCCTTGACAACATCTCAAGCCCACAGCATAGCAGAACCCGCAAAGTAACAAGAAAGCTAAAAGGGATCGCAAAGGAAATATGTATGTTTTCTCCAGTTGTGGACACCTCAAAGAGTCAAGTCACTCAAAAACAATGATTAGATGTAGAACTACTAGAGAAAAACCTAGAGGTGGGAGTATCAAATTCCAATTTTTATATTACCTAATTCAGTCAAAAGTTGAAAATTAACTGCAAAAATCTAGACATATTTGTTACCAGATTGTCTCTGTTCGAAGGACCATCAATCCCAGATTTGTGATACTGCATGTCCTGAAATAGTTCTAGAGTAAATATTGTCTTCTTAATGTTTTTTTTTGTGGAATATTAGAGGCCTCGAGGAGCACAATAAATTCTGATGAAGAGGATTGGATGCTCAATAGTTTCTATGATTTTGGTAGATTTTTTTTGTGGATTTGGCATTTGCTACACTTGGATTTTTGGAACCTGTTTTGTAATACTCTTACAGACTAATATCCAAAATTAATTGTTGTTGATGTTTAGATAATGATGTAATTTTCTTTATAAATGCTTTGTTTCTAATTATGTGATCCCCTATAACCTTTGACCAGTTGAGCTGCCCCTTTCTCATATAGCGGTTGAAGCTCAGGATTTGAACCTGTGACCACTATCTGTGTCTTTCAATGGCTCAACCATCCATTCTATATGCCCCATGGAATTTTATAATGCATTTTTAATAGAGTACTTTCAATTGTATTTAGAAAAAGTTAACAGTTCACAAAGACACTTGATTTTGTGAATTTGAATTCTACACAACTCTAATTTTTTTTTGTGAATTTACATTCTTATGGTTGCACTGCTTGTTTAAAGCAGGTTGAGTATGTAATATTGTTGATGTAACATTGAACTAAGTATATATATTTGAAACCTAAAACTTTTGAGTTTTTCATTTAATTGATTTTTTATGTGATATCACATCAAGAAAATCAACAATGTTTTATTGAGGTTAAATAGGTACACCCAATTGTTGGAATGGAGTATTCACATGGTATGTGCAGTAGTTTGAATGCCAAAGTCTTTTCAAATTTATTTTTTTTTGTTGCAGAAACAATAATCTCCATTATCTAGAAAAATGGGAAATTTGGGAGGTTGGTTCAGTTATTGTTGTTCTTTTATAACAATGCCAGTAATCAGGTGACTCAGTTAGTTGATGTTCCTTTGATGAATGACATGATGTATAATGATCTATCATCATTTCAGGAAATGGATTTCCATACAAAAAGAATGGAAGATTTCTTGGCAAATTGTTCGAAGGGTGGAGAATTTGGAGATGATGCCTTATTGACCCCAAAATCTCATGGGCTAGGGAGTTTTCTGACTCAAAATGCTTCTATTGCATGTGGTCATGATCAGTTTAGTTTGATTCTGGATATTATATCTTCAGACTGTCACCCATCTAAACCAAATCCATCTTCTCCTATGCCTTTGAGTGAATCTGCATCATCTTTACCACCTACTCAGTTTGTAGAAGGATCAACAAGTCATGGAGTAATAGGGTCAAGCAAGCAGCTTCAAACATCTTTAACAAAGACAGGACCACTTGTTTCTACAACAAAACTTCTATATGAATCAAATGGGTCCGAAGAAACAAAGCCTTGTCAGTTAGTACCTTTGGTTATTGATGGAGCTGCATCAGTTGAATGTAATCAAGTTTCTATTGGTGATGTTGCTAGCTCCCTTTCTAGAAACATGCAACTAAAAAAATGATTTGTATGTTTCTTCTGAGGAAGTTGTGGACCCTGGGAAGGAGTGCCATAAGCTTCTTCATACTATACATAATTTATCAGTGGTGTTGCTTGCTAGTTCTTCATCTTCGCTCAATATCAGAGAATCTGACATTCAAGTTCTCCAATCTGTCATTTGCAATCTATCATAGTGTCTAGTGAAGGGGATGTGCCTTTCTACACCAATAGATGGAACTGTATCAGAACTTGACGAACCAGTGATCACTCCTAATGTAAAGAGAACTCCAAAGGTTTGTTTTTAAATCTCTTTCTGCAATTTGTGTTTATCATAGTATAATCGTGTGTGTTCAAATTTTTTGAATCATCTTCAACAAGCATGCTCTGGTGATCATGAATTCTCTGAGCACAAAAAGCATTGCTTTTCAAGGTATGAATAGGGATTGGCTTAAAGGATTTGTTAGGATTGGATTATCTCTTTGATATTTTTTCTATAATAATTTTTTATGAAGGAAATAATGCCCTCAGGGTGTTTTTTCATTCAAACACTGTTTTGAATAGATGCTTATTTTCAACTTGGAAAACAAATTTTAGATTTTCTGAAGACCCTGAAAACAGATTGGTTGAACTAGATATGAGTTACTTAAATGTATTATTATTTCTTTGTAGTGATGCAATGTAGAAGACATCACGCCTATGATTTGACAAGCTTCCTCCCCAAGCATATGAATAAGTCTAATTCTGAGCTATTTATAAGTTATCCTAAAATATAAGCTTTTTTGACAACATTGTTAGTTGAACTATTTCAGACACCTTTATATAATAATATACTTGAAGTTAGGCAATGTGCTCCATGATTAAGAACACATGACGTGGATGGTTGGGTTTGACAACTTTTTAATTATTTTTAATAGCTTCCATGATGTTAAAAGCATCATAAATGCTCATATGCTCTTGGTAATTTATTATTTATAAATCTTAAGGGATATTTCCTAAGGGAAAGAACCAACAACTTGTTATGAATGGTCAGAGAAATTTAAGCAGTTATTGAGGTACATTCCAAGCCTATTTTCTACACACTTTCCAAATAGAGTTTTGAGGGAAAAACATGAAATGTCATGTTTTCATTTTCTTTTTACCATAAGCGAAGCCAATAATTGAGATGGAGGCTTAAAAGAAAAAATATGCTATCCTTTTTTGTGCTTTAAGCAAAACCTGATTAACCCAAAAAATTTTGCATCTAATAGCATTTTGGAATTTCGGGAGAACTAAAAAATATCTAACTGATTAGCTAAGGCTGAGACAATTCATGCATGGTTCATGATAAGCTTGTAATTGTTCAACAATAATGGGTTGTCCATACTTTAAGGCATCTCATCATTAGGAATGGTAAATGCACCAAGCTATCACTATTCATATCAGCTGTTTGTCTTTGAGTTGAATAATCCTTCAACTTGATTGCCTTACTGAAACATTCAAAATGTCATTTTGGAAAGAACAAAAAATAACCTTGAGTAAAGATTACATGAAATAATGTAGGATGTATCCATTAATTGTCTTTTCCTATTGGTGCTTGTTGATTACTGGAGGGATTTTGTGTTAAGCTAGGAGGAATGATGTGTTAGCTTTGCTCATGAATTTTTGGATTAGCTTCATGATTTTGTTTTGTTTGAATCATGGACTTGTTTTGATTGATCTTTTTGGCTATTCTTTATATTAGTACTTCTAATTAAATTTGAGGAATTAATGGGCTTAGCTTATTTCATTGAAGCACTGATTCAAATAGATGTTTTTTTTTTTTTGGAAAAAAATATTTGATTTAATTAGATTTTCATAGGTAGACATGATATCATAATTATGGATACAACTGTGCAATGGATTTCGACTCTACAATATTGGATTTTCTGCAACTTTAAGGAAAATTGGCTTATGTAGATTGGTGTCACATAAATGTTCTGTCGTGTCTTTGTAGCAATGCAATGGATAAAACATCAATGTTAAGATTTGACAAGATTCCTCCTCAAGCATACAGACAAGTGTAGGGGCTGAGCTATTTATCCAGTGGTAACCTTCGTTTAAACAACATTGCTTGTCCAACCTCTTTAGAGTTGTCTATAAAAATATGCTTGAAGTTAGGCTATGTACACCATGGATAAGAATAGATATGATGTCAATGGGTGGTTTATGCATCTTTTTTATTTCCTTTAGCCAGCTTCCATGATAATAAAAGTATCACAAATACTCTGAATTTATTAGAAACTTATTGTTTATCTATTTCAAGAGTGTATTCTTCTAGGACTAGGGGATAGACAAGTAAACAAGAACAAGAAGCTTGTTTGAGTGGTAAGGAAATTGGTAGCAGTTCTCAAGGTACATTCTAAGCCTACTTAGTTGCATTCTTCCAGATTGGGCGTAAAAGGAAACATGGCTTGTTTTCTTCTTTGTGCTGTAAGGAAAACTGGATAACCCTGTTTTATAAGCATTGGATAACATTTTGGAATTTTATTCCAAATTTTAATTATCTCTGAAATAGATTTTTTCTGGAGGACTCTACATCTAATCTTGTTTTGCTCAAATGTGGAGACAATCCATACACATTTCTCGATAAGCCTGTAATTAACAATGATGGGCTTTCTATACTTAGTCATCTCATCATTAGAAGCAACAAATGCACCAAAGGTATCATTATTCCTATCAGTTATTTATGCTAGAATAAACCATCACCTTGATTGCCCTACTAAATTCATTCAAAATCACATTTTTTAAGGGAATGGAAAATAATCTTTGTTGAAGAGTAAATGAAATAGTCTAGGATGTCTAGATTGATTCTTTTCTTTTGGCCATTGATCCTTGCTAATTACTTGAGGGGTTTCTTGTAGAGCTAGCAGTATTAAAGTTTGTTTTCTTCTTTGCCCATAATACCATATTGACACATCATCGTAAAAGTATAATAATATATGACTAACATTTTTTGGTGTAACATTTTTCTCTTGAAAGGAAAAAAAACATATAAGCATATTTTGAGATATTGCAAGTTAAGAAATAGGACTTTTGAATTAAAGGTAGGGTAGATTTTAAAGGAAACATTATTTTTGAAAGTGTTTTGGTCACTTTCAGATCCAAGACTAAATTTTGAATTAGAAGGTCTAAAATATTTAATCTGGTACTTGTATTTTTAAAGGTGAACCCCTTTTTCTTGGCTGGGAAGGGTTGAAGCCCTATGATGGCATCACCCTGGGAATTCTCACCACACAAATGTACTTGAGAATCAGACTTGGGCTAGCAATGGTAATCTCCTGCCAATTTACTGCCAGACCACTACCTAAGAACATCATATGGTATTTGGTTCTAAATTTAGATAATCTGATTCAATCATTATTCCTTTCTTGATTTACTTTTGTGAATTGGTAAGACATAAAAATTGATGCGAAGTGTGTAGTAACTTTTGTTGCCCTTTGTTCCAGATCCAGTCTTGAGATTTCAGCTACTTGATATTGAAATGGCTAATGAAGAAGACAAAGGGATGGTGTCTCATCATCATCATCAGATTTACTGTTTGACAAGCTTATAGATAGGGTATGTAGATGAATATTTTTGTAGATTACTTTAACAGAATATTTTTTTCCTTTCTATGTGCATATTAGTTTTTAAAAGTTAATTGTGGCCTTGTTGGTATTTTAACAAGTATTGTGTTTCTTGCATTTGTATATAATACTACGTTGTTAGTTTATAGGCTGAGTGACTACGAATCAAATTACTGATTCAATAAATACTAAATAGTTATTCTCCTTGATTCCATTGGCAACCTGTCATAGCTGCAACCTTGAACATAGAAGGGTGTGAGCATTTAAATAACCTTCCTGATTCCATTGGCAACCTGTCACAATTGTAACACTTGAACATGGTAGGGTGTATAGATTTAAATAACCTCCCTCATTCCATTGGCAACCTGTCATAGCTATAGCACTTGAACATAGAAATGTGTAAAGGTTTAAATAACCCCCCCAATTCTATTGGCAACTTGTCACAACTGCAACACTTGAACATAGAAGAATGTAGAGGTTTAAATAACCTTCCTGATTCCATTGGCAATCTATCACATCTGCAACACTTGAAAATAGAAAGTTGCATAGGTTTAAATAACCTCTCCAATTCCATTTTCAACCTCTCATAGCTGCAACACTTGAATATAATAGGAAATTTTAAAGGTTTAAATAACCTCCTTGATTCTGTTGACAATCTATCACAACTGCAACACTTAAAAATAAAATATTGTCACAATTTGAATAATCTCCTTGATTTCATTAGCAACCTGTCACAGCTGCAACACAACACTTGAACATAGAAGGGTGTGGACATTTAAATAAGCTCCCTGATTAAATAACCTCCTTGATTCCATTAACAACCTGTCACATCTACAACACTTGAACATAAAAGGGTGTGGATGTTTAAATAAGCTCCTTGATTCTTTTGACGACCCGTCATAGCTGGAACACTTGAACATAGAAGGGTGTGGACATTTAAATAAGCTCCTTGATTCCATTGGAAACTTGTCACAACTGTATCACTTGAACATGGTAGGGTGTATATATTTAAATAGCCTCCCTAATTCATTGGAAACTTGTCATAGTTGCAACACTTGAACATAGAAGGGTGTAAAATTTTAAATAACCTCCTTGATTCCATTGAAAATAGAATGTTAGGATGTGTTCTAGAGTGCTTCATTAATTCAAATATTTTGAGTGATTCCATGAGATGAAATCTCTTTGAGGCATTCTGTCAAACAATTTAGGTGTTTTGTCTACGATTCTACATCTTGCATATATGTCTACCAGAACATATCCAACTATAACATCTAACAAAAATTCCCCTACCATTATGCTTTGGTGCAAGTTCATAGCCCATCTAGTGTGCATGTCCAACACCAAAGAGAATGGAAAGGTCTTTTTTTCTACCCAACTACACCCTCCTATTATTTCCTCAGAAAAAAGGATGCCTAATTATTACAAGAGATTCATAGAATATCAGGTTCAGATAAAATGGAACATAGACCTCACCTAGAAACCAAAGAGTCTATTGAGTGCTTTATTTTTCTTCCAAAGGTTCTCTATGAAAGAATAGATCATTGTCTCTTGACTTATCCATTCCTCTTCATTTTCTCCCAATGATTTTATAACTCTAACAAAGCATTTAGACTTTTCAAAGCTTTTTAGATGAAAAAATAGATGAGCAGGCTTCTAGTAGCTTCCCATTGCTAATTCCAAGGATAGAAACTCTTCCCATGGAACATTCCATAGTATTTTACATGGTATTGTAAGCATTTTATTTGATGATGGGCACTAAAAACATAGGAACAAACACTTTTATAAGTGCCTTAACCTGGCATGACAATATTTCAAAAGATGATGCAGTCTAAATGTTCCTCGTATAAATCTGACCATGCAAATTTTGAAGGTTCCATTGAAATATTTGTGCATCCAAAATGTCTCCTTTCTTTTGCAAGGTAAAGCACCATCTGCAAAGTCAACAACATACAAATCAATGTTCTCTCTTTAATAGCGCTCAGCAATACATAAGAAACTAGTGCAATTTTTCCATTAATATGTCCAGATAATTTGAAGATCAATAAAGCACTAGTATGTGAATGGAAACACATTGTCATTGATGGCATGGTTTATTGGTGTTTAGATGGTGTTGTTTCAGCACCCACCTAGTGTCAAGCCCTTTCAGGGCTAGTGGGCTTGTGGTCCACTTTACTCGTGCACTTGGACTATTAGTTGTTAGGGGATGGGGCCCCCTATTTGTGTTCCCACTAGCTAGGCCCGGTTAATGCCAATAACTTAAGCTGACGGCCCATTCAAAACCTCAATTTATAGAAAAAATACATGAAACACATTAATTTACAGGTTAAAGCATAAAGGTGACATGCACTAATTTCTTGAAGAGATTCTCATTCAACCCTGATAACAAGTACAAAACTAATGAAATTATTGAATTGGGCTGTTAAACTTTTGAGGATAGATGATCCAAATATTGATTTTTTTAATAGCTTTCCTATAAGATTGTTGATATCAACAAATTCACTCACTTATGTTTATTAGTATTTAAAATCTATTGTTTTATTGCCATACATATGTGTGTGTGATATCCTTATTGTAAACAAATTTATATATCATAGTGAATCAAATAATTAGACTAAAACTACATTTGGCATCTGCATCCAAACACACTTGGACTAGACTATACTTACATAAGTCAACACTGAGAACCAAACCAGATTTCCGAAATCAGTAATCATGGTGTTATTGTCATTAATGTTTATATCATATTGGTATCCTTAGAATTATTACAAATGGTCAATTTACAAAACCTTAACAAATATTCCGTAGATATTCTTTTTCATAAATAGATAAAATATAAATATAATAATCTGCAGGAAAGTAAAAATTCCCGAGTAAAAAGTGAAAAGGGAAATGACCTGCCTAGATGTTTCCCTTTCATTATATTCTTAAAGAATTCCACTACTCTGGATGGCACATGAGATCCTGATCCTATTTGAAATAGATTTGTTTCCGAATACCTGAAAACATGTACAACTTCCACCAATACCATGCACAGTCAAGGAAACAAATTCCAAGACTCCACTCACAGGATGAACAATAATACCCAAGAATGCTCTCCCAAGACCATGTACAAAACCAATAACACCATGTTCTCTTGCACTTTCCAAAGGTTTAGTTAACACTCTAGAGAAACCAAATGCCACACCCTGTGCTGAAGCCTCAGTGCCTTGTAAAATGCCATCACCAACTCCTGTAATTTTCCTTGAAGAATCCTACAAAAAATCCATAAAAATGTCATATAAGGACAATGAATATGTTCATATTTCTCAAATCTGTGGATTTTTCCTCAATTTAAATATAATTTTTATGTTCACCTATTTTATACACAACTGAAGGAATTGTCCATCTGTGGAAAGTTTGGCAAGTCCTTTACTCAGAGATGCCAATGTTGAGCTTATCATACCAAGTAAATCTACTCCAAAAAGAAAATGCAGGGGATTATGTATCAAATCTCTCCAAATCCGGTGGGTAATTGATGGTAAGACAACACTTTTTCTTATGAACACGTGTTTGTGAACAACTTTCCTAAGATGGATCTGACAAAGCAAAGAGTTGCAATGATCAGGAACATAACTTCAAATGTTGACTTGTTTTCTTTCCATTTAACATGAAGACTTGAAACAATCAATCTAAGATCACAACTATTGATCCATAAATTCAATCAAAATTATTCATATGTGGAAGTTGAATTGAGATGTTGCACTAACTTGCATTTTGACTATATTCCCAATAGTGTCAATTACAGGACTCCAAATACCAAGCATTCCATGAGGCCTCTGGGTATGTGTTGTCTCTAGTGAAAAATTTCACCTCATTTATGCTATATCAATCAAACTAACCCATAAAACAAAGTAGTTAAGTAAAGTTCAACCTCAATTACATTGACATTAAAAAGATTGTCCATTTTCATCTTTCAGTGATCTGAATGAGATTAAAATTGCTCTCAAATAATGCTTGAGAATAAGGAGTGCTTAAGAGCTCATTAAAAATCTCTTCCCTTCATCTTGATCCAGTCGTAGCACCTTGACATAAGAGCAACAAAAAAAAGTTCTTTTATATTGATGTTTAATAAAAGAATATGAAATTATTGCTTTGGAATTGCCTGAAATGCTTTTCTTTCTTGCAAAGCAGTAGATTTTGAGGTAGGAATGGAATTTTAACAGAGTGTTTGGTGTTTCCTCCCTTTAATGTGATAATTTTGTATCTTTCCGATGGTCATGTATCTGGATTTCCTTTGTCAGGTTTTTGAGAGTTGGAATCCCAATGCAAAAGAAATAGTCCTTTCAAACATGGCAACAACTTTTGATTCGATTCTGTTATATTTTGAGGTTTGCTGCTTCAAATCCTCAAAATGTAATTTTTTATGCTTTAGTTCCTAAATGATGTAAAGAAAAAATAATTAACACATTACACTATATTTACTCATTTGAACAAATGCATAATTTCTTCTGTTTCTTCCCTTATTTCAGGATCCTTTCACATTTTCTAATTATCATAGAGTAATACAAGAGCCTTTTGATTACTACATGTTTGGACAAAATTGCATTCGACCATTGATTGATTTTAGGTATTGTTGTTGTGATTCCCAAGAAGGTTTTAGTTCTTGTTTTTTAATCTGATAGGATTGGTTGTATCTCATAGGAAGGTTTCTGATTATAGATTTAAGCAGTATTTGATCACCCCTAATAATAGAGAGGTAGATTATTTTTCCTCATGCTTTTTCCATTGAATTTTTTTTCTATTAACTATGTAGTTTTGACAAATGAACAATAAGGTTATTTTGATTTCTTAGACTAAAAATGACATCCTTGAGTAAATTTTTCAATGTAAGGGAGGTTGTATATATGTTAGGCTTGCTAGGGGAATTGGATTGCTCAACAAGAAAAGATTTCTAAATTAATTTAGCTCTAACTCTATGGGAAAGATGATAGTTTGATGGACATACACAATTCTACATGTATGGGAGTGATGAGAGTTGGACTGAACATCTAAAGAGGTTCCAGATATGCTAGAGGAAAGCTACGAGGAAACTAGATTGATAATGTTTGAAGTTTTTTTTACTTTCTTAGATGTTGAGTCTAATTAATAAGTTTAATGTTGTGTTGCAACTTGCAGTTGAGTATGTTGATATGATAAAGGCTAGCATTGTCGATCCTCTAAAAGTTATCAGAATTGCATTAGTTGATGTAGAAAGGTAAAACTATTTATCTTTATTATAATTAGTGGAACTTGCAACTACAATATCTGATAAAAATCTACTTCCAAATATGTTTTTGACGTGCAAATTTTGAAACCTTATTTTCAGGTTACAGCTCCAAATTGGAGAAGTAAAAGGTGAATACCAACGAGAAAGAGTTTGGAGGAGCCAAAACCAATAGTGGTGGGAAAGTTGTGGATTTTCAAGGGGATTAAATGGGTTGAGCCCCTATAGGAGGTCCCTGCCCTTCCAAAATGACTGCAGTTAAGGAAGGGGAAAACAATATAAGTATATGAAAATAGGAGTATTTTGTTTATATAGTGTCAGTAAGTTGTACAGTGTCACTGAGACATTGAATGTAACCAATGAAATTTTTATTTTCCAATCAGGTTGAATAAAGTAAATTTTTAGAGTGGTTTTTTCTCCACTCATAAATACTATGTTGTTTGTGTTTGTGTTTGATCAATCATATTTGTTCAAGAATTTTAGTCTACATTTCATGGTGCTTCTTCAACATTGGAGTATCTATGATACTTGAAGTTTATATGCATTAATTTGTGAGGATTAATTAAGTTAGATTTGATTTGTAATGACTAAAGTAATGACTTACATGACTAAATAAATGACTACCATGACTAAATAAATGACAAGTTAACAACAATCAAATTAATGACTAAATTAATCACTAAATATATGACTAAACAAATTACTACTATGACTAAATAAATGACTAAATTAACGACTAAATCAATGACCAAATCAATGACCAAATCAATGAATAAATAAATGACTAAAATAGTTTAGTCATAAATTTGGTGGTGTTATAAATGACTACAAATAAACCACTAAAATAGTCACGTGACTAAAATTAATGACTAAAATATATGACTAAATAAATGACTAAATAAATGACCAAATCAATGACCAAATTAATGACTAAATCAATGACTAGATAAATGACTAAAATAGTTTAGTCATAAATTTGGTCGCGTTATAAATGACCGGAAATAAACTACTAATGGTCACGTGACCAAAATTAGTCATATATATGCAATTTTTAGTAGTTTATTTAGTCATATATTATTGTTTTTGTACTAGTGATATTTCCTCGCTCAACCATCTCACAATCGTGCACTCCACTTAGAAGCCATCGTACACAAAAGAAAAGTCAAAAGGGTCTTGGTGGATGGAGGTGTGGGCTTGAATATTTGTTCTCTCAACCTCATCAAATAATTCAAAATCTCAGAGGATTCTATCAACAAAGGAAAGGGTATCACAATAAGAGCATATGATGATCAAGAAAGAGTGTCTCAGGGCACAATCAAACTCCCTATTCAAGTAGGGCCTGCTATCATGGAAACCACTTGTCAGGTCTTGGACCTCGACTTACCATATAACATCCTCCTAGGATTCCCATGGATTCATACAATGAAGGCAGTAGTGTCAACTTTCCATCAATGTGTGAAATTTACACATGAAGGACAAGAAGTTACCATCCATGGAGATCCCAAACCCTTATCCTATTGCAAAATCCTTGAAGCAAAGTACTATAAAATTCCCCAAGTACCAAAAAATGATGAGGGCCCATCTACGCCATACATTGATCCTACCACCCTCGCATCCACTTATGCAACAAAGACACCCGCCACTACCGCCATCCCCACCATCTTTGACATTAAGGTCATCATCCAAGATAACGGTTGTGGAAACTACAAGCTCCCTAATAATGCTTATGTGGTAGGAGAGTTATCACAATCTCCTAGATCACAGGGACATCCACGAATAAATGAAACCTCCACATCCCAAACGTCTCCTGAAGACTATCCCAACTTTACAAGTTCGAGGGATCTTGGCAGAGAAGTTATTGAGGTAGATCCATCTCATATGCTATATCAAGATGAAAGCCCCATAGCTAATTTACCAATGGATGACAGAAGCAAGGGTCTGCAAATGATGCTTGCAATGGGCTATGACATAAACCAAAGACTTGGGAGAAACAACAATGGTCTTATAATACCTATCATGTCGGAGACACGAGCAATATCAAATCTTGGCCTTGGATGTACCCCTCTGAGTATAACCATACGTGGCCGAAGTCCTCTAGTTAGAATGGTTAATAATCCTCCTCAGCCAACTGTAGCAGAACTACACTTACCAATATCTACAGGTCATGTCATAGATAACTTTACATTTGATATAACTGATGTCTATAGTAGTAGTGATGATGAGGATTCCACAACCAACTTACCTAGGATATTTGAGGATACCACTCTTTGCATGATTAGCACCCTATCTTTTGAATCAGACCACCAAAATCATGAGATTCGCCTAGTATATCCCCAACTCATCCACTATGACCAACGAGGACCACTAGTTCTTGATACATTCAAAAATGATGAGGCGCTCTTAGAATTCATGGGACTGCTGGATAACATTATAGGTGGGGATCATAAAGTAGGGTTTATAATTGAGCTAGATACACATGCCTATTATGGGGAAATGATTGAATCCCTCAGTCGCAAAAGTTAAAAATTAAGAATAATATCCAAGTCCTTGAGTGAAAACCACACTATGGCACTCTTCGAACAGAAAAAAGTAAAAAGAAAGGACATATCCAATGGTGAAAACCTCTCTGAGGCACCCGAGGATTGGGGATTCAATCTTCCTTTCAGAGCTCTTCATCAAGAAAAATCAGCAGTCTGGCAGAAAAATGCAATATGGTCAACCTAGGAATAGAGGCAACCCCGCACATCACATTCTATGTAGAATCATTACTATCAGAGGAACAAGAACTCCTAGTAGCCTTCCTAAGAGAGAGATAGATAAAATTTGCATGGAGTTATCTTGACATGCCAGGAATTGATCCAGAGACTATGGTTCACCACTTAGCAATGTATCCAGAAGCAAAGCCTGTTAAACAAAAGCTTCAAAAAATGCACCCTCAGATCGCCTTATTAGTCAAAATGGAGCTAAAAAAGCTATTAGATGCAAGATTCATTTGACCAATAGATTATCTAGAATGGGTGTCAAACTTGGTACCTATTTCAAAACCCGATGGGAACATCAGAATCTGTATAGACATCAGAGACTTGAATAAAGCATGTATGAAAGATGACTTCCCACTTCCAAACATTGACATGATCGTAGATATGATAGTTGGACATGAAATGTTGTCACTAATGGATGGATTCTCAGGGTACAATCAGATCATGATAGCTAAAGAGGACCAACATAAAAACAACTTTCACTTTTCCAATGGGGACCTATTGCTAGAATATGATTCCATTCGGCTTAAAGAACACAGGAGCAAGATACCAAAGGGCCATGACATTGATATTCCATGACATTATCCATAAGACGGTTGAAGATTATGTTGATGACATTCTAGCTAAGTCCAAAAAGAGAAAAGATCACATAGCAACCTTAAGTGCCATTTTTGATAGGCTGGAAGAGTACAAGGTTAGATTAAACCCAAAGAAGTGTGTCTTCAACGTACAATCAGCAAAATTGCTATGATATATAGTGTCAATGAGGGGTATCGAGGTGGATCCAACAAAGGTAAAAGAAATCCTCAAAATGGAAGCACCAAAAGCATTAAATCAATTGAGAGGTCTCCAAGGCAGGCTCCAATCCATTTGAAGATTCATAGCATAGTTGGTGGACAAACAGAACCCATACTCTCACCTACTCCATAAGGGAGTAATGTACAAATGGGATACCATGTGTGAAGAGGAATTCAATAAAATCAAAGAAGATCTACTGGAACCACTAGTCTTAATGCCACCAATCCCAAGAAAACCATTGATTCTCTACGTGTTAGCAACAACAGCAGCCCTTGGAGCTCTCCTAGCTCAACATGATGAAAATGGAACAAAAAGGGCTATCTATTACATCAGCAGAACAATGGTTGGGCATGAGCTAAACTATTCATTCATTTAGAAAGCATGCCTAGTGGTAGTGTTTGCATCACAAAAATTCAAACATTACATGTTGGCACACAAAATAAAACTCATTGCCAAAATTGATCCTCTTAAATACTTATTGTCAAAGACAATGCTCATAGGAAGAATGGCCAAATGGGTGATGATACTGTCAGAATACGACATCAAGTATGTGGAGAGGAAAGTAATCAAAGGCCAAGTCATCATAGAACAACTTGCAAAAGCACCAATCTATAAAGAGAATCCTCTCATCTCAGAGTTTCCAAATGAATCTATCTTCAATCTCATTGTAGCTGACCACTAGAAACTGTACTTTGATGGCTCATACAGCATGGATCAGGAGCCGGTGTCTTCTTTATCACCCCACAAGGGGATTGCATACCAAGGTCCTACAAACTGGCATTTCCCTGCACCAACAACATTGCAGAATACGAGGCTTTACCCATAGGTCTCAAAATAGTAGTGCAGTGGAACATTATAGCTCTCAAAGTATACAAAGACTCTCAATTGATAATAAATCAAGTGAACGATGAATACCAGACTAAGGAGGAAAAGATCACTCCATACAAGAAATTGGTGGAGACTCTCAAAGAATCCTTCATTGAAATCACATTTGAGTAGATTCCTAGAACCAACAACAGAGCAACAAATGCCATGGCAACAATTGGATCCTTGCTCGACATCCCCCACAACATTCCAAAATATGAATTCCTGATAGAGTAGCTTCTCATTCCTACATTCGAGGTAGAAAAATTAGAATTCATGTGCGAAATCATTGGTCCCGGTGATCCTTGGTACCATGACATTTACACATACCTTTGAATAGGAGTCATACATGCCGACTTACCCTCAAACCTAAAATGAACCTTTATCAAAAAGGAATCTAGATTTGTCATCCTAGGAGATATCCTATATCATAGAAGGAACATTATTGCATTGCTTAAATGTTGGGGAGGCATTAACCACTCTAACTAAAGTACATAACGGTATATGTGGTTCACACTTGAGTGGAATGACCATAGCTAAGAAACTACTAAGGATGGGGTATTATTGGCCCACAATGGAAAGAGAGGCACATGATTATGCCAAAAGATGTCTACAATGTCAGTAGCATGGGGACCTCATCCATGCTCTAGCTCAAGAGCTTCATCCTATCATCACACCATGGCACTTTTTGGGGACTTGATCTCATTGGAAAAATCACGCCCACCTCATCTAACGGCCACAAATTCATCATAACTGCAATGGAGTACTTTACTAAGTCGGTGGAAGCCATACCCATGATCAATCTTTGGTAAGACAATCAAAAACAAGTCTAACAGGTGAAAAGTGAAAACTCAAAACATCAAGTCTTAGGTCTAAGTCAGTGCATAAACAAGTTGGTCAACTCTTCGCATCAATAACTCATCATCCAATCAGTCCCATATCAATCATTTGAAATAACGCTCTAGATAAATGAAATGACGTGCCGCCATCCACTAACATGTCCTAGGATGCATCCTTCCTACAATGGGAAATATCTTTTTGCAATAGTTTTGGTTCTTATCCTTAGAAAACACATCCTCTTTTGGTTAGCGGTATTGAAGAACATCAGCTTGTTTGTTTACTTTGTCTTTATCTTTTGACTTATCTTATTGCACTCATTCCAAGGACTTCTTGATGATATCCGAACAAGAGGATTTAGAGAAATAGGAATGTGGCAATGATCATTATCTCTTGTCTGCTATGCTTGTTGGACGTTCTTGTAATATAACCTTGGCGAATACTTGCTTTGTTAGGTATGTATGGATGGAGGTTTTGGGTAGCTTATTGACTATTGCATTGATAGGTTATACCTTTCCATGTTTTGGTCCGAGGTGTTTGAAACCTCTAAAGTGCATCCTAGCAAGTTTTCTGTATTTCAGGTGTGAACAAGGATACTCCTATCTATTTCTCAAGTCAAAGTCCATCACACTAGGTACCACACCATCCTGGTTTTCTATACCTTGATGCATCGTACCATGTGTGTTATCAAACATAAGGAAATTGGCCCTTTGAAAATCCCAATTCCTCGGCAAGTAATCATCATCATTTGCATTTTCATCATCTTGTGTCTTGTTGAAATGACTTCTTCTCTTTCATTTCTTCTTGCTCATTGCACTAACAAGGTACTATGATAGTTCATCATCATTGTCATCGATCCTGCATCCACAAATCATTTGCATATTGCATAAGCATATCATATAGGAAACACATGCATTTCATTTCCATCATCATATAAACATGTTATTATAAGCATTCTTCATAGATAAGCACATCCATTTTATTACATTGCATCCATTCTTTGCATCACATTGCATTTATCACATAAATCATTGCATAACATTCATTTGCATAAAAATTTCATAACCATTTCACATTACCACCTACTGCATAATCATAGATCAGCATCATAAATAGTCCATTGCATACATACTTGCATAACATCATAAAGTCATCTCACACATTATGTTCATAAAACATCATCATATCATTGCATATAGTGCATCACATTAAATGCATCACATACATTACATTTATCATTTAATATGTTTAGGATAATAATATTTGTTATTCTAAGCATCTTATAAAACCATATCATTTTCATTATATCATATAAAACATGACCATCGCATTCACATTGCATTATATCATCCATTAACCATCCATATCATCTCATAAGTAGCATCGCAATCGTTTTTACATTTCATTGCATCAATCATTCCACATCATTATAAGCATAAATCAAAACATAAAATATCTATTACATGCAAAGCATATTTCCATCCATAAACATTTCATATATAAACAGGATTCATACCATTTCACGTATACAACATAGATCGTTTCCATATCATTTTGCATATTACATATCATATCATTTTGCATCATTACATATCACATAAATACATCTGCATAGCATAGGACAGCATAGTATAGATCTGTTAGTCATAATCATTACATAATACATATATCATCGGAAATAAATACATCCATAAATGCATCATATAACATCATAAACATCATTGCACAACATATAGAAATAGAATCATCCATGCATAAATAAAATGATATGCATCACATCACATCAAAATCATCATCAACTCATATATATCATCAATAATGTAACTGTCATAGTACAAAATAATCGGATCACTATACATATATGTCAATCAGTACAAAAGGCCCATCGGGCTATCAAAAATGAGCCCATAAGGCACAAAAAGTATCATCTCGATCAAGGTCTACCCCATGTATGTTGGCCTCGTCCCTGTCACTGTGACCCTCTGCTGGTATGTGGCTAGTCCACTGCGAGTACTCTGGGACCCGTGCTACTCTGGTTACGGCCTCATGATAATGCATCCGATAGTACTCGGCCTCTCGGATGACATTCTTGTAAGACCAAACGAACACTATAATATAAGAGGAGGATGTCATGCTCTCCAACTACTATCTCTACCCTAGCTCTGTAGTTTTCTGTAACTCTGCAGCTTTTCTCTGTTGTATGGCCTGATCTCTCTAGGCCTTGATCTTCTCTCTCTCGGCTCTAGCCTGATCTCTCTCCTCTATCAAGGTCTGAACCTAGTCTTGTAGCTGAGCAATCAAAGTATCTTGGGCATCCACCTACCCTGCTAGTTGTACTGGTGGTTGTGCTTGTGGAGGTTGTACCTGAGGCTAATCCTTAGCCCATGGTGGTACACTTGGCGACACCTGCTGCTGGTCCTACATCTGTACGTCAACCGGATCTGGCTGAACTAGGGGCACGACCGGCTGAACCTATCATGCACCAGCCCTCCATTCTCGTCCTCCCCCTCTGTCTCTCACCCTCCGTCGATCAGGGACTGCTCCTAGAATAGTCAATCGTAGGAGAGGCTAGAACCAATCCCTATATGCTTGTGTCGTGCCTAGATCTACAAGCCCCTGATCGTAGGCCCATGGCTGAGCCACTAACTATCTAAAATTGTCGACGACCTCCGTGGTAGGAATATACTGCCCCCATGAAACTTGTGCCATGGTACGGGCAAAGACGGCCACATAATCATCATCTAGCCAATCCTGGGGCTCAAATTGATGTTGCACGCACCCAAGCAGATATCTCTCAATCATCATATGCTTTCGCCCCTACATGTACCAGTCCTGGCGAGCAAAGAAAAGTTGACCTGTATCACCGGCCCATCTAGGGCGACCAAGGTATGGACACCATATAAATACCTGCATCTCGTCCAAGACCCTCCTCCAGTAGGGGATCCCGTGCTCACCTATGTGTGTAAAGGACACACTACCTCTATAGCACCACACGAGGGGATCATCTGGCATCATTGAAACTGTAACAATCTATGGCCGAAGGACAGCAATGTGCTCCCACACCCATATGTGGAGAAGTGTGATGCCTGCTCTGAGTGCTCTGCCATCAAGGTAGACGTACTCGTGGAGATCCCTGTACAGAGAGGATAGAAGCACCAACCCCCAAGCAAAATGGACTAGTCTATCACGAACCATCCAATCCCAGCAAAGTTCCCAACCAGGATTGAAGTATCACCCTCGTCTATCTGGGGCAACGAGACCCAAAATAACCACTGCAACGACCAAGTGGAAGGGAGGTGCCAAGGTCCTGTGTCACTCGAGCTCGATCTACCCCTCGCAAATAATGATGTCCTTTATGGTGAGGACTCTATGGCAAGCATCCCACCGACCATGAATCAACAATCTCAAAATGGGCCAAACGTCTTCCAAAGGGACGGTGGCCTCGCCGGTGTGAAGGTGAAATGAATAGGTCTCACTGTGCCATCTCTCGGCAAGCGCTGATAGAATCCTCAGGTGAGTGTGGATAGGCACTGCGTAGGAGATATACCATAGCCCCATGTCATGAAGTCGGTCTTGATCTCTATCGCTCAGGTATTGCAAGTAACCGAATAGATCCTACGACCTGTGCTCTCAGGAGTAGAGCTCCCTCGCCGCATCCTGCATCAGGAAGGGTCATCATGTTAATTTTTTTGAAAAATTCTTCACTGGGCATCCAAAAAACCTCTCCAGCATTGCAATCCATGAAGTCATCGCAGTTTGATTTTTAATCAAACTCCAACGCTAGGGCACAAAAGGCCAAAAGCGCACCGTCATGGTGCACTTTCCTTCCCAACGGCGTCGTTTGCAAAGAAACAAGACCGCCGCGTTGCAATTTGTAAATCCCCCCGCTAGCCATGACCTCAGTGTTGCAATTTGGAGTTTATTTTCATACTCCAAATTGCACCGCCATGGTGCAGTTTGATTTTTGAGCGGCGCTATATAGCGCTGTTGTAGAATGACCGACTTTGAATGCATTAAATGAAGGCTAAAAATGAAAAATGAAGCTCAGGTAGGGGTCACTTACTGGTGCCCTAATGTAGGGTGGTCGCTGGTACATCTAGAATCGATCAGAAATATGTAGAAGAAGTTGTCGTTGTGCCATATCGTCGGGAGGTCAGAGCTCAAATATCAAGGTTGCTAATGGATGTGTGTAAAAATGAATTGAAAGTGACCCCTCAGGCCCCTTTTAAGCTTGAAAATTAGGGTTTTTTTCACCCTTATTGGATGTCCTGCTAGGGTTTTGGACCCTTGAAGCTATTTTTGTCCAATTGAGGCCTGTTTTACATCATTTTATTGCATTTAGACACATTTTTGGCCTCCTGGAGACTTTTCAGACCTGTTAGACACCTTGTCCTCTTTTTTCGTGAGATCACCCAAAAATTGAAATTTTCATCCAATCTCTCGAGGGGGCAATTTATTGGCATGTTTTCTCTTGCTAGGCAGCAGTGGGGCAAGATTTTAGAAAGCAATTTTTTTTGGCTTTGATCGAGATTGTTTATTCTTTGAACCAACGCAACTAGTGCATTGCTTCAAAGAGGGGAAAAATGTAGACACGTAAAATGTACCGATTGACATTGTGCATCTGATCCCGACTACTAACATCATTTCATCATGAATCATCCTTCGGTCTAACCATTTAATCAAGTTTCCTTATTTGATTAAATTCATCAATTTCCTTCCCTTAATTAAATAAATCATTTTATCTAATTAAGTCTCTCTCTTTTGTTAATTAAATCAATCAATCTAATATAATTATCCCTATTTAATTTAAATAATTAATTTTATTTGATTAAATCTCTAAAGTCTATCTATTAAATTAAATAAATTAAAACCTTATTTAGTTTAATCTAACATCATCTCTTTTAATTAAATAAATCAAAATCTTTATTTAATTGATCTCTTATCACCTTCCTCTCATATTTGATTTAAATAAATCCACAAAACTAAGTCAAATTTGTCGCATCACCTAATCTCTCATTAAATTAATTAACCTTTGATTAATTTAATCTCATATCATGACCCCATCCTCCAGCATTTACCACTTGCACATGAAAATAGATTTAATTGATTTATTAAATCCCTATTTTCCTCAACAAGGCATCTTTTTGGAATATTCTCCAAGTTTGAATTCAAAAATTGAAGTGGACATGTACATCCAACAAGGAATTTACTCCATCTTACATGTCCTTTTCCTTGATCCAAGTGGCATTTAATGCATTTTATCTTCCCTCTTGCAAGTCATTTCAACAAAATTCAAAATTCAAAAATAAACATTTATTGGCACAATCCTCAAAACTTGCACATCCTCCATCCACTCATAGATTGACAAGTGGAATCTTACCATTAGATGAATGTTAGTCCTACATTGCTCAATTTTGGACATTCATCCTTCAATCTCATCTATAAATAAGAGGCTTCATTCCTCATTTGATCATCCACAAATTATGCAAAGTTACCATGCTCAAATATCTATCAAATTTCATCCATCATTATTGAATCTTAGCTAGGTTATGCAGGTTTTTAGCTTGGAGCATTCAGCATCCTTCATCAAAGTGGATCAATTATCATCAACACATCAATCTTGCATCATAGGAATTGGGAAAGGGACAATTTTCACATCAAATTGGCACCAATTCCCCCATGGGATCATGAGTTTGCTAATTTAAATTAGGATTCAATCTATTTTGTTGTTTTCATTATTTCTTTTCCTAATTTGAGTTTTGTGAATTGATTTCATGGGGAATCCTTGTTCTTGCTTGCAATTTCTAATCTAACACATTTATTCTTATTTTTTTGTAGGTATTAGGATTGGGGTTCGCACAGTATGATCACATGCCTTTTAACAACCATGCAACTGAGATTTTCACATCTTAATCCCACCATTATCCTTTTGAGATTTAGCATTGGATCTTACCATGGAATTCCTTTTCAGTGGATGCCCTATCAAATGGATTGGAGATAATTCAAAACTAAAGAAGGAAACTAAAGTTTGAAAGATATTATTCATAATATTGCAGAGAGGTTGGAGAGACCATGATATTAATCGGTTTTTAATAGGCAAGTATATAAGAAAGACACGAATATATACAACCCTCATTAGAACAATATGACCATAGAGTAGAATTAGCATATGATGAAGTTAAAAAAATATGAGAATCCCTCAAAAGTTGAAGATGGGGTCCCTTAAATAATTTGAAATCTTGATAATGAAGGACAACCAAAAATATGAAATGAAAGAGCCAACTTAAGTCCCCTTTAAGATTTGATTGCAATAATAAGGAACTTGCCCCTTTGCTTCCCTCAAATGATAACTCTAGTTTTATCAAAATTCCACCATGACTTGCACATGGAATTGCTTAAGAATATGAAACATGATGATCATACTCAATTTTGGAAAATACAAAAAAACATCCACACTTAAGCCCTAAGACAGTAATCATAGAGATCATTTGCGAAACTTTGAGGATGATAATGAGGTTGTGGAGATTCAGTGGTAGGAAATGATGATGGCATGACCAATATTCCTCAAGAGTGTTAAAATGCTATGATAGGGATATGGATGCTTATGGCTCGACATAGACCCAAAAGAACACCATGTTATGGCCAAAACTTAAAACATCCCAATTAATTATGGAATATAAATACATGCCCAAACTTGAGGAAAGTTGGAGGTTTTTGAACTCTAATGAAATTTTGAGGTCATCTGACCAACCATCAAATTTTTGCGGTCCTCCCAAATGTCAAACTTCAATTGCAACCAAAACTTGAAATATAACATGCACTGACCCAAAATGATTTTATCTAAATCTTGTAAGAGGGAAATATGGATTAGAATTAGTACCGATGAAATCAATCAAATGAAATCAAAACAAAGGATAAAACCCAACCTACTCATGAAATGCAATTGCCATAGCATCTCATGTTGGAGTGTATTTGTGTTGATCTTGATATGTTGGATTTCTTTTCAACATAAAGCCTCCATAATTTGCAAAAGCTTGATAATGATGATGATGATGATGACCTAGAATGCAAGAGTGTGTACTCAATTTTCTTAAGAATCACACTGACATGACCTCTCCACAAATTTTCCAGATGATTTATGAGAGAAATGAGGATTATTTTATAGATTTCCACATTTCACATGAATGGTCTTGATGCAAAGATCAAAGATCAAGATCAACGGTCAATGTTTGTTGAGAGAAAATAGATTGAGTAGTTAACTGAATTGATTAATCCAATTAAGGGAATTGATTGGATAATTAGTGGAAATTTGATATCTTCATTAGTGGGATTGGAATAATTGGTGGAAATGATTGATCAATTAGCAAATTAGATTGAGTAATCAATGGATGTGATTTGATTAATCAAAATGTTTTAGAATAATTAATTAAATAAATAAATAACTAATCTTGAGAAGAACGTGCAAGATGAAATTGATTTAATAAACAAAATTTTATTTATTAATAGACCATGTTGAGTGAATTTTGGGAAATCAAATAATTTATTTAATTATTTAATTTGGAAGAGGGAAAGTAGATTAAATAAATAATTAATTATAAGTATTTAATTAAATTTAGAAGAATAAGTAACGATAGAGACATAATTGTATGAGGCTGCATCTGGGAAAAAGGTTAGCTTACAGAAGAGTGTTATTTTCTTCTTCAACACTATGATTCCAAGACAAATTAGGATTGCTATTATGCAATGTCAAATTGGTGAATTGTCTGCTTCTTACCTGGGACTCCCCTTATGTTCTAAGGCCCCTGATTCTTTGTGGAGGGGTTTGATCAACAAATTTAATTCCAAGTTGGCTAGGTGGAAGGGGGCCTTATTGAGCCAAGCGGATAAAGTTTAGCTAATTAAATCTACCTTTCAGAATATTCAAGTATATGCTCTTAGTCTATTTCATATCCTGGGGAAATTTTGTTGATATCTTGGAAGGCATTCAGAAAAACTTCTTATGGACGGGGGTTGAAGATAAAAAAAGAACTCATTTAGTTGCTTGGGATGATGTCTATCGGTCGAAAAAGGCTAGGGGGCTGGGTATTCACAAAATCAGACCATTTAACATTTCCCTCTTGGGGAAACAACTATGGAATCTCTTTGTTAGCCAAAAGTTAGTGGGCTAAAATCACTTGGAGTAAATACTTACATGGTGTTGATGGGATCAGAGATGTGGTTTCTCATGAGTTTAATTCTTTGAATGGTTCTGTGTTGTGAAATTCTATGTTGAAGGCTTGTAGGCTTGTTGCTAAGGGTCTCTCCTGGCAGTTGGGGAATGGGAGGATTATTTTATTCTGGGATGATAATTGGATTGGTAACAGACCTCTAAAGGATAATCCTTGGGATCATCCCTTTATGGAACTTTGTATGCGTCTGGTTGGAAGATTTTTTGTTGATTATATTGATGGAGGTTGTTGGAGGAAATTGTATGAGTTGGACCCTGGTCTTGAAATTATTTATAAGGCTATATCAAGAGTTCACATTCTAACTAGTCATTCTCCTGATAGTTCTGTTTGGAAGTCATCTTCTGAGGGTAACTTTTTTGTTGCTTCGGCTTTTTCTCTTAATGATTCCTTTACGGGTCCGCCTCCTTTTTGGGCTTTTGTTTGGTCCTCTAGACTGATTCCTAAGATCAATATTTTCTTCTAGATCTTCTGTCAGAATAAAATTCTTACTACTGATAATCTGATAAAAAGAAGTTTTTTTATGCCCAATAGATGCTTTCTTTGTGAAGAGGAAGCGGAAAATACTTGTCATTTGTTGTTTGGGTGCAGATATATTGGTGTGATCTGGAATCATGTGCTTTCACCTTGGAATCTTAGTTGGGTGTTCCCTAGTTTTGTTAAAGACTTATGGTTCCAATGGGTGTACCCTTCATCCAATCTGGCCTTGTAGATTTTGTGGTCTCTCTCTCTGCCTCATTTGATTTGGGGGGTGTGGTTGGAGCATAACAACAGAATTTTCAGGAACTCTGCTCTTCATGCTTTATCTGTGGCCCATAAGATTTGTACTGGTATAAAGGGAAATTTTCTTTCTAGGATCTCCTTCCATGATGGTCAAAAGATTAATATCTACTCCTATGATATTTCAATTGCTCAAAAGTGGAAGTTTCCTTGTGATATATCTCTCCCGATCTCTAAAGGGAAATCTTCAAGAGATGGTGTTGCTTGGAAGGCGCCACCGGATGTTTGGGTTAAGATCAACTTTTATGGTACTGCTAAAGGTAATCCAGGACCTGCTGGATGTGGGGGAGTGATTAGAAATTCTAATGGTAGGCTTGTCTCTGTTGTGGCACTCCATTTGGGAACCTAGACAAACCACTTTGCAGAGGCGACAACTACCTATCATAGTCTTATTTTGGCTCAGAGAAGAGGGTACAGGAAGATTTGGTTGGAGGGTGATTCTCTAAACATTATTAATAATTTGAAGAATATATCTCCCCCATCTTGGACAATTGAGGCCTTGATCAAGGATTCCATTGAAATTATTAAATACTTTGATAATGTTTATATTTCCCATATTTTGAGAGAGGGAAATCAGTTAGCTGATTTCTTCGCTAACTTTGGTGTTAGAGATAGTAAGGTCTAGGAGTTAAATGAACCCATCCCTTATGAGGCCACGACTATTGTTATAAATGAAAGTTAATTTATTCATTAAGGTGTGCACGTCCTTGCTCACGTGGTTGAATATCATTAGTAAGGATGTTATGGTTATGATTTTGAGGAAAGGTTGTCATATGGTGCAGAGTTCAAATTCATTATGGTATGTATGTCTTGTGGCTTCCTTCACACGGATTGTGGGTGTTAGTCACATAAGCTTCCAGAGTCTTCTATTGGATAATTCAGTTTTGGGTGGTGTCTATTGCTTCCTTCTGAGTTTCCTGTTGAGTGCTTGGTCTTTGTTTTCTATTGTCATGGGTGGGGACAAAAATCATGTCGAGCCCAAATCCTATGATATTGCTAAGCTGAGAAAGGAGGTGTGGGAGATTTTAGAAAAGGGTGGTCTTACTCCTTTCATGGAGAAATTGCATGGAAATAATCCTTAGGTTACTGAATTGGTTGAGAAAGGGTGGAAAGGGAGAGCCCTAGACTTGGGTGGTAGGGAAATTGCAGCGGATGAGGAATTCATAGCCCAGATTACTGGCTTAGAAATTAAGGGTATGAAAGTGTATAGGGATAATAAAGAATCATGGGACGCGATGTCCTTTTTCTTTAAGAAGAATCAGATTGATGACTTGAAGCTTGCGAAGAGTGGTGGGTATCTGAGGAGTTCCTTGAAAGATCTTTGGCGGGATGTTGTTGAAGAAATCATGAGGTATGTTACCTTGGAAGGAAGGTACACAACCATTAACAATTACCATATTTTTTTCCTTAATAATTTTAGGCACAAGAAATGGTTGTCATTTCCTTATTATTTGCTGGTGTTGATGGACTGTGGGATTAAAGTGCATAGGAAGAATCCCAAAGACCCTATCCTACATTTGGGGTTGATTCTTTTGATTTATGAACATGTGAAAGCTCATGAGGTCCATAAAACTCTTGTTTCTTTGAAGGATATTTCTACTAAAGCTAGAGAGGGTTATGAAATTGAGTCGAGTGAGGAAAGGGCTTCTAAAAACTAAGGAAGAGGAGGCTTATTTTAAATAAAGAATCTAAGTTGGATAGGGATGATGATCCTGACTATGTCCCAGATTCGTATGCCTCTTGGAGGAGGGCCCCATATCCCCTATTCAGGGTAAATCTGGGAAAAGGAAAATGGATGAGGAGGCAGGTTATATGACTTGCAGTGATGATGTGGAGGCGATTGGTCCTTCTAAGGGGGGCAGAGATAAAAATGATCTTTATGGGGAAGCTTCTTCTCCCCCCTGCGTCTAGACTTGTATAGGAACCTGAGGAGGGAAGTCAGAAGAGAAGGGTTTTGAAACTTGGTCAACACCTGGAGAAGGATTTCCCTCTCTTTTTGGCTGGTGGCTTCCATGGTGAGGATTCTCCAAGTGTTGTCATTGGGTTGCCAAAGCAGGAGAAGGTTAGAGTTGTGGGTGGTGAACAAGCTGCATGAACTAATAAAGTGGATGCAGATAGGATTTAGAAGAGGAAGGCTGATGTGGAGCAAATTGCCAATTCCATTCGTAGGATGAAGTCTCCTATCCCTACTGGTAAAGGTAAGGATGCTTTTGATGATAAGGTTCATCAGAGTTCTTTTGAAGATGACATTGTTGGGGGAAATCGCATTGAAAATTTTGATAGGGAGGATCTTTCTGATGTGTTGGGATCAACTCATGATAATGTCAATGTGCTTTTTAAACTTTTTAAATGGTTCTTTCATGAGATTAATAGGACCAATGTTAATATTAAAAGTATTGCTTGCAAGGCTGAGGACCCTTCAATCCAAAGCCATATTGATTATTTAATGGTTGGTCTCAATACTATTGCTAATAGTATGGCGGAGGAAACCGTCAATTTGAAACAAAGTATGGAGGGAAGAATGTTATCCCTTGAGGAGAAAATTGATAAAATTTGGAATGTGGTCATGAAGAGTGGAGAAGCCCCTAAAGTCTTGACTATTTCAGACTCTGCGATGGCTTTCTCCCCTAATAAGAGAAAGGAAATTTTGTCTGCTGATGGTGGAGGATTATGTTGCTATTAAGGGTGCTACCAAAGGTTTTGTTTTGAGTTGTGAGGTAAAAAATGGTGGGCCTGGGGTGAGGACTAGAAATAGATTGAAAAATTAGGCTAGGGACTCGGGTATTGAGGTTTTTGATATTGGGGTTAAGGGATAGAATCTTGCTGCTAGTGAGACGGAAGCTATTGAAATTCTAAACAATATGTAGTGGTTTTTTCCAATTTCTGGTTGTTTTTTGGATGGTGGTTTGTTGACTTTGGGTTGATGGTTGTTTAACGTTGTTCCCTTTTTTTCTCAGTTGTTCCTTTTGTAAATGGTTTCAAGCCCCTTCAAAACCTATTTTTTACCTCTAATCAAAATGATAGAGACATAATTAATAATTAATGTTTAATAAATTAATCAGAAGGATTCGGGTTAAATCAGTGATGACATAGTGAATTAATTAAACAATTCAAGATTATTTAATTAATAGAGGAAAATAGGGTTAAATGATGGAAATGATGTTAAAAAGGGATTAATGATGCAAATGAAGTGAAATGCAATAATGATAATGAAAATGATGTTGATAATGGAAAAATGCAATTCAAGAGTGTGTGATAGGTGTTAAGCCATTTTACATGTCTACACTTTTCCCCTCTTTGACACAATGTAATTTTGTTATTTCAAAAAATTCAATTTCAGATCAAGAAAGAAAAAAATTTCATGATGTCCCATTGTGCCCTATAAATTAATGGAAGGATGACAAGATGCTAGGTTGCCCCCTCAAGAGGGAAGCCAAAAAAATTATTTTCAGGTCGGGCTCACAATAAGGTTCAAGAGTAGTTCTGATGCATAGAGGACAAAAAATTAGGACCTAGGGGTCACGTTTAAGGTTCAAGATGATCTAGGAAATTCCAAATTTAAACTAGGAATGTTTCCCAAGGTAAAAATTAGGGTTTTGTAGGGGTTAAATAGTAAATTAGGGTTGATTTACCCCTCATTTGTACTTTTAGCCTTAGGTAATTTTAGAGCTCTGGTGATATTTTGCTTTGATTGTCTATTTGTGATGGCACAAGTTTTGAGCACACCAAACCAAGCGAATGTGATTCATTAGTACTAGTGACCAATAGGCACAAGGATTACAGTGTGTACACTTTTCATTCTTGTTTTCATCTTTTTATGATTTTGTAATTAATGTTCAAACTTCAATTAGGACGATAGTGGTAATTTTCAAGTTTTGTTGTTATTGGCGTGATAATGCTGCTAGCATACTAGGTTAGATGACTACTTTCATTAAAAGCCACCACTAACATTAGAACAAGTTGCTATAGTTAAAAGTAGTTGATATTTTCTAATTGCAGTCATGGAAAACAACCACTTGTTAAAAAAAATTAAGAATACTACTATCGCAAAACTCAACCGCTATCATAGTAGAATAGGCTTGCTATCATGATAGAGAGCTGCTATCATAGTAAAATAGGGTCGCTATTGTAAAATAAGGCTGCTATCATCCTAGAAAAGGCTCGCTATTGTTAAAAATGATTGTTTAAGCTAGCTCAATTCCAAATTTAAGTTCTTTATTTGATTTTCTAGCAAAATTTTGATGTTGTGGGTTAAATGTTTGCAGGCGGTTCTTAAATCACTATATTCCAGAGAGTGACAACTGCGACACCTATTGGACTTCATAGTTGAATTCTAGGAGCTTGAGAGGGATTTCTTAGATTTTTTGGATCGTGACATATTACCTGTAACATGCTCAAGATCAGAGCACATAGGACTATGATGACTGCTCTATTTGAGAGATGGAATTCAAAGACTTCTTGTTTTCATCTACCTTCAGGAGAGTGCATGATCTCTCTTGAGGATGTATGGAGGATCTTAAAGATTTCAATCCATGGGGATTTTGTCACATATGATGTTAGGTTGGGCTTGCCATGCAATAATTACTCGATGTTCAGTAGCTACAAGTTATTGATTCAGAGATCGACCTAACTTTGTTCATTGAGGATGCCAATCCTATGGTCAAGGTATTGGTAGGACTAATCATTGGGCCACTAATGCCTAATCATAGAGCACGAGGATTCCTAGCTGGTTGGGGGATTTTTATTTAGCAAATGATGGAGCGTTCTACTGTATATTCCCGGGGACCATGTGTGCTTGCTCATTTATACAAAGATATGTATGAGGTTATATATCAAGGTGGGAGTAGCATTTTAGGAGGAATGAATCTTCTCCATGTATGGGCATGCAAAAGGATAGCAATTACTTAAGTAGATGTCTTAGTTTGATGGGATCCTAATGATTCCTACTCATATAGATATTTAGTTTATTTGCACTACACAAAACTAGGAAAGTTGTCTTATTAGTAGGAATTTTTTTATGATATGACTGAGTTCATTTGGCGCCCATATATGGCTTGTGAGGCATGGGTAGATGATCAAGAGAATTTGACCTAGATTTCTAACAGACTCATTGGTTGATTGGTAGAGTGGATATTATACTTGAGAGATACCTTCTAGAGAGGGTCCTAAGACAATTTGACAAGAGATGGGCTTGCTCGGAAGATGATTACCATGCCCTCTTTAGACACATGGCTCTATAGGTCAATGCATGGGGATTGAAGGCGGATTCAAGGAGAGCGGTTATAGCGTTTAGAGAAATAGAACCTATTGGCTATGGATGGTTAGTTGGTCCTTCAAATCCAGGGACTACCAAGAATTATTCCCAGTGGTGGGCCCATAGACGGCTACTGAGATTTACAGTTTATGTTGGTGTTGGGACGGTTATTGGTCAGGTTCAGAGGATGGTTGGTTTGGCTGCACAGAGAGGAGATAGATAGAGGCTTCACATTGCACATGAGAAATATGAGAGAGCTCAAGCTAAGCAGGATGATGGGGATCAAGCATATCATGATGGCCAAGCACCACTAGACTAGCAGCAGGCACCTCCCCACAAGGAAACATGGCAGTTTGGATTGTATAGCTCATAGCCAAAAAAGATCAATTCATACATGATCAAGATGTTAGGGTTGATGAGAGGGATGTTGAGATGGCTTGGTGATAGTCTGTAGATTCCTAGATAGTTGTATTGACTATAGAGCATGATACTATCAGGGCTAAGTGAGATGCCTTGAGGCAGGAGTTAGCCATCGAGAGATAGCAGCAATTTGTAGCAAAGATTTCACTAGCTTCCTCTATTCCATGAGCACAGTATCAGGCTTAGCGGGATCAATATTTTGGAGAGGCTATTTATTATAGGACGCTCTACGAGTTATTGGTTCCTAGAGCAAGGAGACATCCTAGATGTAGGGTGCTTAATAGTACAAAAGGTACAAAGTCAAGTCAAGAGGTCAATCTGTTAGCAAGCCTTTGGTACATCCTTCAAGTCCTCTATAGCCACATTAGTCTGCTGATCATAGACAACATAGGTCACAACATGATGGGGAGTAGCATAGATCACCACCTCAGGACAAACAACATGGTTGATTTATATTTTTATGATCTTTGTATTTTATTTCCACAAACTCGATGTAGACACGTTTTTATGTGGATTATGACATGTTATGAGGTACTTATGTGATGGATGATATGCTCATGTTATTTTGTACTTTCTTGATTCTTTGATATGATATGGATGATTTAAGATGATTCATGTATGCAAATAGATAATGTTATATTATGTATGATGTTTGATGATATGATGGACATGATATGCATTGATGATTTTTTGGATGCAAGATGCATGTGGTACTAATGATATTTGTGATATGGAGATGTTAGTAAGAAGAAATGTTAGTAGGAATTTAGAATAAAAATGATGATCTTGATCTAATTTTTTAAAATACATAGATTTTTATTAATATAATGATATGCATTGATGAGTTTTATTTTTCTTTCATGGAGAACTAAGTAGTGTTTAGCAATCCTTATTAATGTAGCGAATAGACACGATATACCAGGGTATTAATGACCAAGTAGGATTTGCATCTATTGCATGGACTTTGACTCTAGAAATAAGGAGTATTCTTGCTCATACCAGACATATGGAAACCCTGTTAGAGTATATGGTTGATAATTTTCAAAACATTTCAAACCAGTTACATAGAGACATATATAGCGTGCCTAACATGTACCCGCTACATGAATTTCCCCAAAATGGCCTTCACACAAAAAAAAAAAAAAAGTATTTTCCATGGTAGTATTACAAAAACATCCAACAAATAGAGAAAAAAAAATCAATGATCAATGCCCCATTCATTCCTCTCTAAATCCTTATGGACATCCTCAAGAGATCTTAGAAATGTGATAACAAGATAAATCAAAAAAGATAAGATCATAAAAGATAAACAATATTGTTGTATCACTTGTGATAGATGTTTTGATATTTCATGATGTTACCCCTCGATGATGCCTATTGTAGGAATGATTTATCTATTAAGACACACATTAGGATGTTGATGATGATATTCAAAAGGAAGAGTAGTTAACACTTAGGCATTGTTTTAGTCTAATAATGATCCAATCGTTTTGTTTCTTTTCTTGGAAGTTTTGGATTTTGATGTTTTCTTTGCTTTCTAATTGTGTTGTCAAAGGTTGAAGGAGATGATTGTTTATTATGGATGGAGAGTTTATTGTGGATAGGTGATAACAAAGAGGATTTTTTTGAGATTTTTTGAATTTTTTTGTGCTTTTGAGGTTATTTGATGCTATTTTTTATGTTTTAAAAGATATTTGGATTTTTTTGGTGTCTTTGAGAGATTTAGAGACCAAGAAAGACACCTAAATGGGAATGACCTAACACCTTAGGGGCTCATCTATTATGGCCTTTCCTATGTATGCGTAGAGACTATGTAGTTTGACTAACCATGATTGACACTGTTTTTGGAGTATATCTAGATATTTTATGATTTTTTTTAGATTTTGATAAGATATTTGAATGTTTTTGGATTTTTGAAAAAATTTAAAGACCAAGAGGGACACCTAAAGGGACCAACCTAGTGCCTTGTGGGCTCATCGATGATGGCCTTGCCTAAATTATACATGTAAAGACATCATAGCTATATTATTTTGACTTGATGTAGCTCATCTGAAGACAACCTACAATGTTTTTGGGATTTTGATGTTTTACAAGTTTGTTTTGGATTTTGACAGTTTTTTAGATATTTTTAATTGTTTTGATAGTTATCTAGAATTTTTTTATTTTGATATTTTTTTTAATGTTTTTTATTGTTTTGATAGTTATTTGGATTTTTTTATTTTGATATTTTTTTAGATGTTTTTTATTTTTTTGATAATTATCTAGATTTTTTTATTTTGATGGTTTTTTTAGTGTTTTTGATTTTGATAGCTTTTGCAAATGATGGGATGAACAAGGATCCAATCCGCTACTAGGTTTAGGAGGTTTCCCCTAGTCTAGGATAGGATTACGTTTTTTAGGGACAAGTAGATAAAATGGATGGTGGATAGAGATGGTGCAGCAAGGTTCAACTCTTGATCAATTATTGAGCCATGGTTGGGTGCACACTTTATTATGCAATGGATGGAGTGAAATGGATGTGATAATATGATGGCATGGATGCAATAGTATATGGATAGTGTTGATAGATGAGGATGCAAGAATTATTCAAATGTAGCACCTATTTACTAGGTTTTCACTATGGTATTAGTCCTAGAAACACCACAAGGTGGTTTTCACTTAAAGGATGATTTCTTTTTCTTTACTTTTTTCTTGATTTTTGATTTTTTTGATTTTTTGCTTGGGATATTCTAATACGCTAGGTGTAGAACTTATTGAGATGGCTACTATTAAGAGGTTCGGCTAGAGGTTCTCCTTCTAGAGTAGCCAACTGATATGCTCCAGAGCCAAAGCTAGCTATGATGATAAATGGACGTAGCTAATTCGGTTCAAACTTACCTTTCTGATCTTGATTGAGTTGGATCTTCTAATTTTATTTTAGGACCAAGTCACCAACTTGAAATCTCATGTTCTTTATTTTCTTGTTATAGCTTCACTTGAGGTTATCCTAATAAGTTTGTAGGTGGTTTAAAGAGCTCAATCATCTTTCATCTAGCAATTCTAGTTCATTGAGTCTAGATACCTGATATTCTTCATTGTTGACCATGTCTTTTTGGGATACTCGAAGTGATGGGATCTCAACCTCAATAGGTGAGATAGCTTATGATCTATAAACCATGGATAAAGGTGTCACACCTATAGGTGTATGAATGTTGGTTTGATAATACAATAAGGTAGGATTTAGGTGTAGGTGCCAATCACGACCAATGTCATTAACAGTCTTCTTCAAGATTTTCAAGATTATTTTGTTTGATGCTTCCACCTAACCATTTCCCTAGGGATAGTGTGAGGTATAGAAGTGATGTTGGATAGATAACCTAGAGAAAATTTTGCATACATATTAGTTTTTAAATGGAGTTTCATTATCGATAATGATAGTCTAAGGGATTCCATTTTAATAGATAAAATAGTTCAGGATAAAAATTTCAACTTATTTTCCCATGATATAGGTGAGAGGTATAGCTTCTATCTACTATAAAATACTCCATGTGACAGTTATGATAATTTTTTGTTCATTGGATGAAGTAAGAGATATCTTTCCTATCAGGTTGCGTCCCCACTATGAGAAGAGCAATGGTGTAATGATAGGACATAGCTAGATTGTGCAGGTGCATGAACAAGATCATTATGTTGCTGACATTGACGACACTTCTTGGAATAACATATATATTCTTTCTCTATTAAAGGCCAACAATACCTCATTCTTAGCAACTTCTTCACTATATTAAGTCCACTAGAGTGAGACCCACAAACACCTTTGTGTACCTCTTGCAAGGAAGTTCAAGTTCTTCTTTTGCATTGAGACATCAGAGTAACGTACCATCAAGAATTCGACGATATAAGGTATCTCCAAGGATGGAAAATCAAAAAGTTTAGTAGATAAAGGTTTTGTTTTGATTAGTTGTTAGGTGAGGTGGTATGATTCCATGTTGGATATAGGTGAATGTGTCTCGATACCAAGGAAAGTTAGAACCAACAATATTACACACAAGTTTGGATTCTAGGATATCGAATGCTGGTATAATAAAATTTTCCACTAGGAATTTGTATCTAGGAATGTTCTAGGGTATGTCAAGGAGTGAACCAATAGTGGCCATAACATTGATAGCTTTATTGTTAATCCTTGGGATTTGTTCAAAGATGATGACCAAAAAGTATTGCTTGAAATTTTCCACCATTCTCTTGTACGGAATGAACTTGTCATCTTTAGTCTATTATTCATTGTTGACATGCCTTATGACCAGCTGGGAGTCACCATAGATTTGTCATTCTTTTATTTTCCATTCCACAACCATTTTTAGCCTGATGATCTTAGTGCTTCATATTCGGCTATATTTTATGTGCATGAGTAGCATTATCAGAGTTTATTACATCAATTTAAGGTCCAACATAATGTCAAATTCTATGGGTGTTCAAGTTCATGTTTTGTGAAGGCTAACATTGTTGTAGATATCGAAAGCATGCAAGCATTCTATCAAGCAAGATCCAAATCCTTGAAGTGGTGTGTATGTCTTTAGTCCTTCAAGGAAGCCATTAAAGGGTGGTGACTTGCAACATTTTTTTCATTCATCATTTCCTTCCTTTCAATTAATGTTTTATCATTGATATTTTACCATTGTGGAAGTGGAAACAATTACTTTGGATTAGACTGAGGCAAGCCCCTTATATGGCACAATGTTTCCCCTCTTTGTGAATGTGAAATTTGCTAGTTTGAAGAGGATTGAAAATAATTTGAAGATCCATTCTCTATTGTTGCATTTATCATCATCAACCTTGTCAAGACACATAAACTCACCTACAAAATTTCTTTATGAAATTCCAACAATGGGATAGGAAAAAAGTAGGAGCTCAAATATAACACTAGAGGGCCTTAAAAAAAATTGAGAAAGACACCCTAACAATAGACCCAATCACCCAAGGGTGACCTAGTCCTACTACAACACTTAAATTCTACTTTTGGTGATAGGTACATCGTCATCTGCACCTTCTATATCTTCTAGAACTTGATTGTTTTCATTTATCAATTATTGGGATCTTGCACTTTACACATTAGGTCATATAGTCTAATTAGGGAAATCATTCCAAAATATTTCCAATCCATTCCCATCCTCAAAAAATTGCAAATTTGGGTCCGATTGACTCACCTTGGAGGTTGAAAGTCAATCTATACACCTTGTTGATTTGCATCCTAATGAAATCTTAGAAATGATGAAATAAACCCTAGGTCATGAGTATTAAACTTGGGGTGTACCAAATTTTTATGTTTCATTTTGGTGAACCTAACATCCTAACACTACAAACTTTTTGAAATTGGAAGTCCTTCAAACCCTAGGTCTAGATTTATGTTGCATTGCTTTGCATTTCTTATTTAGGGTTTCATTTTTGCATTCTAAAAGTATCAAAAATTATAAAAAATTGCATTCATCTTGCATCATAGCTTATATTAGAATTTCTTTCAGTCATCTTAAGATCTGATTTACATTCATTAGGTGGTTAAAATTTCAATTTTTTCATTGCATTGCATCTTTTATTTAAGCCTAAGAAGTGAAAAAAATGCACTGTTTTGTTTCAAATTTGCATCAAAATATCATTTTTAGAATTTTGCATCATAGACTCAATCAATTGCTGCATGATTAAGATTTGGAAATTGCATTCAAAATTATCCTTTATTATTTCACATAATTTGCATTTGAATTACATTGTCTAAAATTGAAGAAATTCTAGAAAAGCAGTAATTGTCAAACCTATTTGCAAATAGGAACAACCTAAAATATCAAACTAAACATTCAAATTTTAAATTTTTAGAACCCTGTTCAAAGACCTAGTTGCCATTGAGCGACCTTGTCCTTGTATAGGTGTTTATGTAAGATTTTTCACACATTTTTGTCTTCTTTTCTCATCCTATTTGTGCTTGTAAAACCAAAAATTCGAATTCATAATTGCATCTTTTTAGGCATCTTTCATATAGTTCAAAAAGTGGAAAACATTGCATTGTTTGATTTCAAAATTACATCAAAATCATCATTTTTAGGTTGTGGCATCCTAGAATTAGTAAATTATTGCATAAATTAGATCTCAAAATTGCATTTAAAACTTGTAAAAATATTTACACCTTTGTTTCACACTTGCACTTTGCATTACATTATCCTAAATTGAGAAAAATCTAGAAAACTATCATTTGTTCAACCTGTTTGCAACCAGAGAAAGAAACATTTTTTTTATTATTATTATTATTTTTTTTTAACGAGGGGAATCGAGTGCATCACGGCCCCCCATATAACCCCCCACTGCCGGTAAACTTTTTACCGTGACCGGTAGTGCTGGCGGGACACACCAACCGGTACCACGGGAGCGCCGGAGAGTCGAACCCATGGTGGGCACCCTACGACAGGGAACACCTTAACCAACTGAGCTGGGACCGGCGCCCCACCAGAGAAAGAAACATTAAATAACAACATAAAAAATCATTTTTTTCAATTGCTAAACCATGATCAAGGACTCAGCCACCCTTGGGCGACCCTGTCCTTATACAAGTGTCTTAGGAAAATTTTCTACAACCTTTTGTCTATCTTATCTTATTCTTGCATACTCTCTTGTCGAAGGTTTTCATTATTTTCATAGATGGTGTTGGGTATAGAGTTAATCTTCAGCTCTTACATGGTATCAGAGCCAAGCCTTGTAAAAACCTTCTCAAAACTGACGGTTTGGCTACTAATAGTGAGAGAGCTAGGTTATTTGTAGTAAGGTTGAGTATGCTCTTCCCTTGTACCATATGGTGAATCTCCAGGAATTAGAAAAGCTTGAAAAAATACCAAATTTAAGGGTTTCTCTATATGTGGGTTTTCATGGAAGGTCACTTTTGGCTTGTGTTGGAGGAAATATGAGCTTAGATTTGAGTTCAAGACAGCTGAGAAAGTCAATATCAACTCTTCTTTCACCTAAATCTAACATTTTTGGCCAAAGTTGTGAGGGTTTGAAGAAATTCAAGATCTGGAGGTTGTAGAGCTTCTGGTACACTTTGAGCCTGATAAGACCTCATCATTGTCTTCAAAAGTCCCATGATACAAATTTTGATATAAAACACACCTATATTCAGTGTCGGTTACTTTCAAGGAAAATTTTTTTACCCAAGCAGGCAGTACGACCCGCCCAGGTATAGGGTACGATCTCTTATTTCACAAAAAAAAAATTAATAATATTCTACAGGGTTGCAATATTTTCATTTTGTAGGTTTTTTTTTGGCCAAAATATTATAGTTCTGAATAAATATTATTTTTGGTCTATAATATTTTTTTGGGCACATACAATAATTTTAGGGGTTAATATTTTTTTTGTTGACATATTTTATTTAGCTTTAAATCTAAAATCTACAGACAAAGATTGTAGTGTCAACAAACATTTATTTTTTATCAGGTGTGTATTATTGACTATGTCAACCCACTTGTCGACTATCCCATCACCAGTCAAGTCCACCAGTTTCTCCTGTCGGTAATTCTTCTCTAGCCTGCTCAAACCTATTGACCGTCTAGTCTCTTGGTCCAAGCACTAGTCTTATCACCAACTAAGGGCTCTATCAAAAGAGTGGTGCCACCATAGCCACCATCGATAAACCACCCTGATGCTGCCTAGTATGGAGGTGCTATTTTTTTGGCCCCCAAGAACCATCAGTCATATGGATGACCTGAAGCTAGCCCCTAAGGGCTAGAAATTTGTGCCTAGTTAGCCTACGAGGTCCTCCAAATGGGCCCCTTTTTCATTTTTCAACAACTTTTTTCCATGATATCAAAATTCTACAAACAAGATATTGACCAAAAGCTAGTTTCACGTACTTTGTAGTGGTGTAGGTATTTGCTATATTTTGTTGCAGGTACAAATTATTGGCAATTGAAGTTAGATCTCTCCTTTGGACCTCTAAGCTCACAACTTTTTGCTAGTTTCTTCAATTTTGGTGATTCAAATTGCATTTTGAAGTTATTTGAGAGCTCTTTCAATTGGTTCGTGCACTTTTTTCAAATTCATCCCTAAGTGTGATATATTCAATTTTTTGCATATTTGCTTTTTGGTTCATAACTTGGATATATTATCTTCTAGAGAAGTTATGCTTGTGGGGGGGGCCTTCATATTCAGTTGTATTTTCAAATTTGGGATTTACTAATTGTTGTTGAAGGTTAATATCTTTGTAATTTTGGAGATCTATCATAGTTCATCATGGGATTTTTATTTCATCCTTCTCTAATTATGTTGAAAAGGGGAAACTATAAACAATGGAGAGATGGAATTATAAAACATCTTTGATGGCATCATTTTTTGCCACACTTGTCTAATATTGGCCCCCCTCTTGGTATTGATAGTAAGAAATTTTCTTGGAGTTGCAAAAGAGATCATGTCTTAGGAGTTATTACAATACATATTGATGATGCAACTTTGAATGTTGTTGATCATTTTGAGTATCCTCATACTATTTGGACTAAAATTTGGGAGATATGTGGAGATCCTAATACTCAACCATTTCCAAATAATCCTATTTCAGATTGTCTTGTGCCACTTCATTCCTCAGATAGGATACCCTATGATCATAATACTATGCAAGAGTTTACAAATTTGGAATACTTTGAATCTTTAGATGAGGATGATGAGGGTTATTTAAATTCTCCTTCTTCTCCATCATAGATAGTTGTTGTACCTTCACCTTTAGTGATTCCTTGTGCAAAGTCATTGATTGAGGCTCCCATCATTCTTGTTCAGCATGCCCATTCATCTTTTGTTGATGATTCATTGAGAACTTCCATTGATTCATTGCAACAAGTATCTCATTATATTCTTGATTGGGATTCCTATTTATCAAACATTGTATCCTTGTTTGTGGAGTCTCACATTTTAGATTTGGAGGAAACATTTGAGGGGTTATCTCTCCTCTTTGATGAAAACCATTACACAACTATTGTAAAACCATTTGTGTCTTTGGATCTGGTTCAATATCTATTTCCACATAGTCTTGATTTGATTGTGGCATCTTCATCTTCAATGGAAAAGGAGAAACGAGTAGTTTTCAAATACATCATCATCATACATATTCATTCTTCTTTCTTTTAATTTCTATCCAAAATGGGAAGCATTCTTGCATTTTTACTTGGTTTTGTTTCTTCTGAAAGGAAGACACATTTTTGTCGATATTGAATCATGTTTTTTCTTCAGGGACTTTCATTTTGTAGGTGGTTACACATTATGCAGGGGCTCCATAGTCTCTCTCTTTCCCTCCTATGGGGGGCTATTGATTCTAATATCTTTATGTGATGGATGGTGTACTTGGGGGGTATCATGGACTCCTCCATCCTTCCTCACTTGATTGTTTTCTTTTCTCTAATTTAGAGAGGATTTTTTTCCCACAGGGTTTTCTCGTTTTCTTTTTGTGAGATATTTCATTTGAATTTGTACATAGTTACCTAAAATAGCCTCATAGTTGGGACCCATATTTTCATCTTTTTGCATCATTTTCATAATAATCTTCTCTCTAAGTTGCACTTAAGGGGGGTGGTTGTGTGAATATAAAGTCTTGTACCTAGTAATTTATCTTACTAGGAACTTAGGGGACTTATTCAAATGTTAAGTTTACTTAGGATAGAAGATTATTTCTCAAAGTCTTAGTTGGATTTTCTAGAACTTACCTTATCTAGGTTTATTGCATGATTCTTAGGTAGTTAGTTTGTTAGTTGTCACATTTCATAGGATTAAGACACATGTCACAATAATGTTCAGTCCTATTCCTCACCTTGCCTATATAAGGAAGATCATTGTACACATATGTAATATACTTCATACCTCATCATCCTTTTTCATAGGTCTTAATATCAAGCAATCACATATTCTTCCATACTCTCTTGTAGAAGGTTTTCATTGTTTTTGTGGGTGGTATTGGGTATAGAGCTAATCTTCAGCTCTTACAGAAAATGATTTTCAAAAAGGTAATTTTACCCTAGCATATAGTTAAACCTATTACTAGTATATTTCATTTAAATCACGATAATGGGAGCTAGTGAACTTTGATTTTAATATTGCCTATTGTGTTGGATTCATAGTTCCATTCTCATTCATATCATATGTTTGTTGATAGTTGGTGCTATGATATCATGACCCTATCATAAGAATTTTCATCACCAATATTAATAATTCAATGTGGTTACATTACTACCCTAATTCCACCTCTATAAAGCAAGCAGAATCGAGGGTGCATACATCTAGCCTTAAATTTCATTATCCCTAGAAGTTTTGAAGATTGACATGTATAAATGATTTTGAACAGCTAAAAAATCAATTGCATAGGATGTGGTTTCTAACATTGTGGTTTTACAGATGACTACATTAGGGGCTTCATTCTCTCATCGATAAATGATTCACAATGTCCTTATGAGTATCCTTTTTATGTAGCAGGATTTGCTTTCGATACTTTAGCTTACATATGCACGTAGTGTCATATGGTTGCTAAAGTGGGGGCTAAATGTAGTATCATAAATTATAATCTATTTTAGGTGATACTACAATTTCACACTTAGTTTGGACCTTTTTTAGCAACCCTTGCATTTATACATTTTTAACACCCCTAAATCAGGCCCTAATCTCCCAAATTATGCATTTGATGACCTATTTTTAATAATTACTAATGAATTGCAAGCGAGAACGGATGCATTTATCTAATACCATTAACCTAAAACTTAAAGTCCTAAAACATAGGGATAGCACACATTCCCTAGGTGTGATTTTCCCCTATTTTGGTTCCATTTTCAAATATGTTGGTGTCATAAATTTTTTATTTGTAATTCAATTGTCTAAAGTTGGCTATCATGATCTGATTTATAGGAAATTAGATTAGAGGCCTATAAATACCTTGTATTTTCACCATTTGAAACTAGAAGGAGAATTTTGAGAAAGAGAAGAAGAAAGAGATCATTACATTATGTCCAATACATTTCAATTTGCAAGTTTTCAAGCTTATTTGAAGAATTGATCAAGTCTTATTGCATGATTGAAGGTTGATGCCAATAGAAGAGTATGATGGATTCTAGGCTTGGGAGATGTATTTGGCCATTTCCTTCAACCTAATGACTGGTTTCCTAATGTTCTCATCTTCAAGATTCATACAATTTGTAGCATAAAGCAAGGTATCATTATCTTTTAGATTTCATAAGGGTATTTGACTTCCTCTTAGGTGGATCTTTTCATTTTCATATAGGAATCCTTCTCTAACACACTTGAGTAGGGTTTTATACATTTTTAGCTCATAACAACCTTAGACGCACTTAAGGTTATGGCACACACTTTTTTCAATCAGATATTTGGTTATTTTTGGAGGTAGAAATACCAAAATAGGGGTTTGATCAAGGAAAAATCCTATATAGCCACCCCCACCATCTCTTTTATAGATTTCTTGTAGGTTCATATCCAAAGACAAAAGTTAACAAGACTAGAATCAGAGGTCAGATAGAGCATCACAGGTCAAAATTTTTAGATCCGAAAAAGGCCTAGAAGGACACTCACACCTTGGGTTCTTGTGTCCTCCAAAATCAGCCTCAAATTTGCAGGATAGGTGCACAAAACTATACCTTTCTCAAATATGTTGTCTAAATTTCTATTCCAATTGTCTAGTTATCAGAATCTTTCTTTCAAGTTAAGGTACATAGTTTCTGTCAACCGAGGATTCAAGAATGGGTCGATTACGCTTGATTCATGAAGAATCAAAGAATATTCATGACACTAATACTCAATCTTAAACAAGATCATTCAAATGAAAGCTAATGAGATGAAATGTCAGCATGAAAGGGGGTGAATTAACCCGATTTGATGAATTACGTTGAATAGACAAAAATGATGCAATTAATTGAATAGCTAGGCTAATTTAATCAATTAAGTGAAAAGAGGATGGGTTTCAAGACTCATAAATGATGTTATTATACCTGATTCAAGTGTATGATATCATTCAAGAAATTTTCCAGTGTCTACATTTTGCCCCTCTTTGAAGCGAGGTACCTACTGCTTAGGTTCAAAGATTGATGCTCTTTAGATTAAAAATTGCTGCCCAGATCAAAAAATAAAAAATTTCTGATTTTTAGATGCCCCACTACTGAAGGATAAAGCTTATTCCCTATCCCCTCGAGAAATTAGGGGAAAATTTTGAATTTTTGGGTTGATTTCTTGATAAAGGTGAAAAGCTACCCTCGGGGCCCAAAAAATCTACAAGATGCAAGAAACATGTCCAAAATGCAAAAAATAATGCAAAATAAGCTCTAGTTTAGCAAAATTGGTGAAAATTATGATAAACCCTAGCTTTAAGGTTAAATTAGGGCAAAAAACCCTAATTTTTTTGTATAAATAAGCCAAGAAGGGTCACTTTATTTTCATTTGTGCATTCAAAGCTTAAGGAATTCTTATAAATTGAGTGTTAACCCTCTGATGAAATTGTGCAATGAGAGATCCCACAACACATTTTCGATCAGGTTCAAGAGTACCAGAGGCTTCCAAGCACAAGACCACCGGTATGAAACTTGAAATTTGATTTGAAATTTGACTTGTTGATGCATTTATTTCTTTTTGAATTTTAAACTTTCATAGCGTTGCTATATAGTGATGCTAAAATTAGGATTGGTGATGCTAAAATGAATTTTAGCGATGTAGACATGTATTACGATGCAGTTCATAATATGAATTGGGGTTTCCAATTTTAAATTGTGACACATGTTTATAGTGACACACTTCCCGATTTGAAAATTAGGGTTAGAATTTCCAAATTTTAAATCATGATGCATATGTGTCTGGCGACGTGATTTGTGATTTGCAATTTGAAATGCCTTGTGCGTCATAGCTTAGAATTTGAATTATAGTGACGCTATTGTCATTTTGGAGCCAAAAATTCCAAACTAAGTCATTTTTTTCTAGATTTTGATGTTGTGTGCTTCATGGGTGCAGGAGGTCATTCCACCTTTGATGTCTCATGAGCACTGGCCCATAGTTTTGGAGAGACTTGGTAATTTATCCAAGTTGCACCACGAGCACCTAGGGGACATTGGCTTATGGTATGTTGCATATATGCCCATCATCCAGACACATCTCGCTATGATGATGGTGTTGTGCAGGAGATGGCACAATGAGACTTTGTCTTTCCACCTTTTGATAGGCGAGGCGACAGTCACTTTAGAGGATGTATGGTGGATTATGCATTTGTCAATACATGGAAAGTGTGTGATTTATGATGCCGATGTTGGATACGATGCCTTCCATGAGGTGATGGAGATTGAGGACCTCATTCTAGTCACTTCACAAATCGACCTTGAGATGTACAGAGGTCGAGTGCTCACATTCAAATTGATAATTATAGCCATCATTTCTAGTTTGGTCACTCCTAACCAATGGAGTAGAGGATTCAGCCCAGGATGGGGCTTGGCATGGCATAGGATGCTCTATAGGAGGACACTATTTGCATGGGGGCCAATGATGTTGGCCTCATTGTATCATGATATGCATAATTTTTTCTACTGTGATGGCATTTCTATTGGCACAAGGGTTACCTTGCTTCATATTTGGGCTTGGGAGCATATTGCAGTGCTCTGATTGATCATGTAGATGGCCAATGTTGAGCCAGATGATCCTATAGTTTGGTAATAAAGAGGTTTCATCACTCTCTAGCATACAAGGTAGCTTGGGCTTCCATACTGGTGCAAGGTCCTAAACAATATGACAGTATTTAGATGGCAACCCTAGCTCCAGATGCCAACATGGCTCAATGATACACAACAACTCTTCTTCGCTAGATATACCATGTACATGCAAGGTTGGGAGCATACTATTATAGAGAGATATATGCCAGAAAGGGTGGCTCAATAGTTTGGTGAGCAGCAGGATAGGCCTAATAATGCATATAGGGCCATCTTTGTGAGATCGACTCAAGAGGTTCCCACATGGCGACCTACTATCCCAGCTTTGGAGGTGGTCAAGGGTTTCTGGCAGTTAGTGGCATGACATGGGAATACGACTAGTGAAAGGAAGACACACAGATGATGCTTGCATATGATTCATGGTTTACACCCCCTCACCATTTGACATATCCAATGGGTGTTCCTCCATAAGGGAGACTGAGAGGGAGGGAAGTAGGTAGGGGTAGAGGTAGGGGATAGGATGGCTAGGATGGCCAATATGGGTAGATTCTCAGGGCTCCACTAGTGGGAAAACCTCCATAGAAGCCTCTTGTTCAACCATAGCTAGTGTAGCAGCAACCCGTTCAACCACCACCATCGGGGCTAGATCCTTGAGACGTACAGATTCAACAAGTACAGTAGCAAGTGTAGACAATTACAAGTGAGCAAGATCAAGCCTGCCAATAGATTTCGGTGATCACTGCAGAGAGGGACCATGACTATTGAGAGAGATCATGAGAAAGACCATGCGAGGTAGCAGGTACATACCATGACTATCGAGAGAGATCAAGAGATTAGTCATTGCCATTATTTGGAGGTGATGACAGTAGCTACAAAAGGAAAGACTATATCTATCAGGATATACAAAGAGGTTGTAACTGAGGCAACCTATTACAGGATGCACTATCATAGAGATGTTCCATAAGCACTCAGACAACCTGACTACTCAGAGAGGAGTGATGAATGGACCAGGGCTGAGGGTCAACTAGAGAGATAGGCTAGAGAGGGTAGCATCCATCAGGGCTAGCTTGATTATACAAATACTTTTTTATTTTGTTGCCCTATTCTTTGATATAGAGATACATTCATGGGCTCCTTCTTGATAGCCTTGTGGATATTGCATTTATGCTCGATATTACATACACTGATCCAAATATTATAACATGTCATTCATTTTTTGATATATATATATATGAGACGGATATGAATTTGATATGATGTGTTCATCTTATTTCATGCTTATGATTGTATGGATGCATATGATGTGAGATGCTTATATGTTATCATGTATGAATGCACTTTGCTTATGCTTATACGATATGTGATGATACATGAGATGAAATGATATGGACGGATGCAATGTTATATTCCTTTTCAGTATCTTTTTTGTGACATGTTATGGGATGGATGATATGCAGATGTTATGCTATGATTATGTATGTAAATGTTATGGATGCATTTCTTTAAATTATATATTTTCTATGTAGTTTTATGAGATGATCATGTATGCATATGGATGTATGGATGGATCATGCAGATATTTATGCTTATGATATAATAATGCAATGTATTTTTATGAGATGTGATGCAACAATTTAAGATGTTTAGAATAACAAATCTATATTATTCATCATAACTCAAATGATAATGATGATGTAGAATGCATGATGTGATATGTAATGATATGCAATGATTATGCTATGATAATGCAATATGTATATATGTTGATGATTTGTGGATGCAAGATGGATGCATTGATGATTTTTTTGATGAATATCATGATAGTAGGTTAGTGTGGAGAGAAGATAGAAGAAACAAGATGAATGACCATTGATTCCAATGATTGCTTCAAGAGATCCCACAAGTCTATGATCCACCGAGACTTTATTACAGATGGTGATGAGAAATGCATGATAATGGTGAATGCATGATGATGATTTGCTCACTTCTTGGGATTGGGATTTTTTGTCATTCCTTATTGTTTGATATAACACATAGACATGATGCATCAAGGTATTGATAAACAAGATGGTGTTGTATCCCATGTAATGGACTTTGACTCAGCAAATAGATAGGATGGTTCTTGTTCACATCTTGACATATGGAAACCTCATTGGAATGTAAGTTAGAATATTAGAATATATTGGACCAAAGCATACGCCTTAGTTAACAATGTACTCCAAACAACCTTCCTACACACACAACTAAGCAAGCATGTGCCAAGACTATTTTACAAGAATACCCACAAGCACAACAAACAAAAGATAATGATTGACACCCCATTCCTTTCTCTCTAAATCATTTTGATAGACATCATCCAGAGGTCCTCAGAATGGGGCATTAAGATAAATCATAGGAAAAGATCAAAGAAAAATAGTTAGTGTTATCTATATCTCTTGCTAGTTTATTTTAGCTAAGGATATTTATGATATTGATGTCCATCGCATGAAGGATACATCCTAGGACATGTTGATCATATGGTTTGATGTAGGATGATGATGCTAATGATAAACCATTGATACAAACACCACTGACTCATTTACCTATGATCTAGAATTTAGATTTTGACACTTAGGTTCTCACTTTACAACTTGCTATACCTATTTTCCTTTTTTTTTTGCCAAAGGTTGAAGATGGCAATCAATTTATTATGGATGGAAACTGTTATTGCAGGTGAAATTGAAATTGGATGGGTGATTTTGGATTTTCTGGAGTATTTCAATGTTTTTGGTATTTTGAGAATGTTTTGAGCCTATTTTTAGTCTTTTTGAAAGTTTATATGAATGTTTTGGGTTTTGATTTTTTGAGGCTATTTAGGGTTTTCAAGTGATGTTGCTTAGGTCTTTTGAATTTTTTTTTACTGTTTTTGTATTTTATGAGTTTTCAAATGTTTTGGGGATTTTCTGTTATTTGAATGTTTAGGGATTTTTTGAGTTTTCGACCAAGAACCTAACCTAAAATATCTATCCTATGGGACTCAGGGGTTTATCAAAGATAATCGTTGCCTACATTATAAACGTAGAGACCGCGTAGTTCAACCGACATGACTTATTAACAATGAGATATGAACAATTGAGGGATGCTAATTTATTATGATAGACTCCTAAAAAATGACCTAGGGTGTCCCAGGGGCACATCAATGATGGCCTTTCCTACATTCAAGCTCAAACATGACGTAGTTCAACAATAGGACACTATTTTTGGATTTTCGATGTTTGACCTTTTTAGGGATTTTTGATATGTTTTGGATGTTTTGGATTTTTCCTTTACAATTTTGTGAATGTTTTTGGATTTTAGTTGTATAGGATTTGGATGTTTTTAGATTTTGATGAATTTTTGTGAATGTTTTTGGTGTTTTCTGATAGCCACTAAGATATATAAGAACCCAATATGATTCATAATGAATTTTCCCAGGTGTGATATGTGATAGACTACCTTGATATAGGCAGGACAAACTGACCTTTGGAATATGCCAAGTACTACTAAATGGATTGCAATACTTCACAACATCAAGCTATTATAAGGACGTGGATAAGGCAGTAGATGAATAAATAGGATGAATAATGCAATAATGGTAGGATAAAGAGCCAAAGAATAGATGGAAGTGCTTTATTTATGTAAGGCGCCTCTTTGCCAAGTTTTCACCAAGGTACTTTCCCAAAGCACCACCGAAGTGGTTTTCACTAGAGGACGATTGTTTTTCTATACTTTTTTCAATCATTTTTCCCAATTTTTGGATTTTGATGATATTTTGATTTTTTTATATTTTTAGATTTATACCCTTCAAGACTAGGCATAAAACTTTTAAGATGCAAGTTGTTGGTTGGTTCTTGCAAGGGTTCAACTTCAGGTGTTGAAAATTGGTATGCTCTTGATCCAAGCTTGATGTGATGACAAAGGGACCCAACCAGTTAGGCTCAAACTTTCCCTTGGTATCCTGATCTAGAAGATTTTTTTTATTCTACTTTAGGATAAGATCCCCTATTTGGAAAGACCAACATTTGATCTTCTTGTTATAGATTTTTTTCAGTTGGTTTTGATATACCTATAAGTGATTAAGGGCATCAAGATGATGCTCATCCAGGAATTTTAACTCATTTAACCAAGATATTTTGTATTCTTCATTGGTAATCAGGTTCTATAGTGACACTTGCAATGATGGGAGCTCAAACTCGATAGGCAAGATAGCTTCTAATCCATAAAATAGGGAGAAAGGGGTTGCACCTGTTGGCATATGGATACCCATTCAATAAGCCCAGAGAGTAGGATTTAGTTGTAGATTCTAGTCACGACTAGCTTCATTGACCATATTCTTTAGGATCTTCAAAATGGTCTTGTTCATAGCCTCAACTTGACCATTTCCCTAGGGATATTATGGGGTAGAGAATCAATGTTGGATATTGAATCTTTGGCATAGCTCTTTCACATCTTGATTCTTAAAGGGGGTTCCATTATCTGAGATGAGGGTTTGTGGAACACCATAACAAAAAATTAGGTAGTTTAAGATAAAATTGGAAATTTCCTTCCCTATTATGTGGGTCATAGGAATGGCTTCAACCCACTTGGTAAAGTACTCAGTGGTTATGATAAACTTATGGCCATTGGATGAGGTTGGAGTGATTTTTCCTATGAGGTCAAGTCCCCACTATGAAAAAGGCCAAGGTGCGATCATTGGTTGCAATTCTTGAGCTGGACCATGAATCAAATCTCCATGTTGTTGGCACTGGACACATTTTTGCACACACTGATGAGCTTCTCTTTCCATGGTCAGCCAATAGTACCACGTCCTCAATAGTTTTTTAGCTAAAGTCATACCACTAGAATGGGAACAACATATGCCATTGTGTACTTCTATTAAAGCAATCAAGGATTCCTCTTCACTAAGACATCATAGAAACATCCCTTCGATGCTTCAGTGGTAAAGGGTATCACCTAGGATCATGAATCAAGATGCCTTCTTGAAAAAGGTCTTTTTAAAGTTCAAGTTGATATCGGATGGGAGGATTCCACGACTAAGGTAGATAAATATGTAGTGATACCATGGGGATCCAAGACCAACAATGACACACATAAATTTAGATTATAGGATTTTGAAAGTCAGTACGAGAAGTTTTTCTACCAAGAATTCACACTGTAGGATGTTGTTCGACATTTTCTAACAATGATCCAATTATTTCCATTACATTTGTTGCTCTGTTGTTCATGCGAGGAATCTACTCAAAAGTTATATCTATCAAAAGTTCCTTGAGACATTCCACCATATTTTTTTAAGGAGTGATCTTATCATCCTTAGTTTGATAATCGTCATTGACCTGGTTGATAACCAATTATGAGTCTCCATAGACTTTCATCTCTTTTATCTTCCACTGAACCACTATCCTTAAACCTATGATTAGGGATTCATACTGAGCAATGTTGTTAGTACAAGGGAACGATATCCGGTATGAATTTGGAATGCAATCACCTTGAGGGGTGATAAAAAGAATACTTTCTCTTGATCAATGTTGGGTGAATGATGCATCAAAGTACATCTTCCACTGAAATGGGTGATTGATAAGGAACAATGATTCATCAGGGAACCTAGATATTAAAGGGTTCTCTGTGTAAATAGCTGCCTCTTCTAGTTTTTCTATGATCACTTTTCCTTTCATTGCCTGACATTCTACATACTCTATGTCAAACTCTATTAAGATCATTACCCATTTGGCCATTTTCCCTGTGAGATTTGTTTTGGTTTCGAGGATAGCCCACCCCATCACTTCTATTCAAAGGAAAGGGAAGAAATTTATTTGGTCAGAGCAGTGCCAGGCAGTGTTCCAGACTCTTAAGGAGAGATTGACCAATGCACCAATCTTAACAGTTACTGATCCTACTGGGATTTTTTGGTTTGTACAAATGCTTCCTTGGAGGGTTTAGGATAAGTGTTAATGCAGGATGGTCACATGATTTCCTATGAGTCTCACAAACTTGAGGATCATGAGATAAACTATCATACACATGATCTAGAGTTAGACATTGTGGTTCATGCTTTGACGAGATGGAGGAACTTTCTATTAGGGCATCGGTTTCAGCTTCACAGTGATCACCGTAGTTTGCAGTATATTTTCACGTAGCCTAATCTGAATGCGAGCTAGAGATTATGGATGGAGTTCCTATATGAGTATGATTTTGAGGTGAAATTAATTCAGGGAAAGGATAATGTGGTTGTGGATGCACTTAGTAGGTGGAGACATGAGCTATCAAAAATGACTCTTAGTGTGGACTTGAGGAGCCAGATCCTTTCAGCACTTCCTTTAGATAGTTGGTATCAGAAGGTGAGGTCTAAGGTGAAGTCAGGTAGAGTTTTAGAGGGTAGATTTGCAGGATATTCCCTTGAGTTAGATGGCCTCTTGAGGCACTTGGGTCATATTTATGTTCCTTCCTCATGAGACCTTCATACTCTTATCATGTTAGAGGCACATCGGGCACCTTATTCAGCTCATCTGAGTGTCAAAAAGATGCACACAAACCTTTGACGGTTGTACTTTTGGTCCAGAAAGAGGAGAGATATTGTTGATTTTGTGTTGAGATGTCTGGAGTGTCAAAGAGTGAAGGCAGAACACCAACATCCTATAGGACTTTTACAGCCTCATCTAGTCTTGGAGTGGAAATGGGACATTCTCTCATTAGATTTTATTATTGGTTTGCTCATTTCTTCCTGTTAGCATGACACCATTATGATCATGGTGGATAGGTTGATGAAGGTGACACACTTCTTTGTTATCTAATCCTCATACAATGCTTCATCAGTAGCCAAATTTTTCATGGAGGACATTGTCAAGTTACACAGTATTCCTCACAGGATTATTTTAGATAGAGATTCAGCGTTTACTTCAACTCTTTGGATGTCCCTATAGCATGCATAGGGACTCAGTTGAACTTTAGTTCAACTTAAATCATCCAGAGACTGATGGGAAGATCCTCAAGGATATGCTTCAGATGTACATCATGGATCAGTAGTCACGTTGGGAGGACTACCTGTATTCGGTGGAGTTCGCATACCATAATAGTTATCACAACTCTACTGGAATGCCTCCTTTCCATGTGTTATATGCTCATCCTTGTCGGATCCCCTTGAGTTGAGATCATTTGGAGGATAGGGTTCTTGGTATAGAGATGCTTCAGGAGATGGAGTAGCAGATGTTTCGCATTAGGGAGAATTTGGTGGTAGCCCAGGGAAAACACAGGAAACATGTCAATGCTCACAGGGTGGAACGTCAATTCTCAGTTGGAGATCAGGTATTCCTGTGGGTGCATCTACGAAAGAATCCAATCCATTATGGAAAAGGCTCTAATATCGCACAATGATTTGTTGGGCCTTTTGATATCTTGGAGAGGATTGGTCCTGTAGCATACTGTCTTGCTTTGTTGCCTATTCTCTCATGCATTCATGATGTGTTTCACATTTTAGTTCTCAAAAATTATTATCCAAATATATCTCATGTCCTTGATTGGAATTCTTTACAGGTAGAGGACGGGCAGTTGTCTTTGGATCCCATGGGCGTCATAGAGCATAAGAGACTCACACTCAGGGGATGATACATTGATAAGGTTAGGGTCTAGTGGGATTCTACGAGTCTTCTGCTACTTGGGAGGATGCTTCTAGGATGAGATAGTTATACACATATTTGTTTGCAGGCTTCCAAGAGTAAGCCTGGTCGTAGGGGGATGTAGTGCCCCTCAGGTTGCTTTCAACTTCTGATAGTTACTTGGATTGTTGTTGGACATTATGATACTTGTTTGATGATACTTGGAGAGTATGACACTTTGATGCATAGTTATGATGACACATTTATATTTGATGTTTATTCTTATACCAAGCTTAGTAGATCAGTTTCATTGATTATGTGGTTATTATTGATATGAAAATTATGTGATTTTTAGATGCATGATCTTATCATGTTTGGATATCTGATTATTGTGCATTGATGTAATGGTGAAGGGGAATAGGGCCGCATCACTCACTTGTGAGTGCCCTATGACGCTACGATTTTCCCTTCACGGTTTGTTTGCTTGTTTATATATGCACATGTTTTAATGTGTGGTTTGTTGTAGGTTGTAGGTACCAGGCATCGACTCCACCTAAATTGTCAGGTTTGAGCATGCCTTAATCCCAATGGATTTTGTTGATTCAGAGATAGCATTGGGTCCCCCACATTGAACCATCATCCTTGACAAGGATGAGTGTTTGTTGTCACACCCTATCTATAAGGTTGTGTTGGTATGTCGATGTTGTTGTCATTTTTCTTTCCATTTCGTCATGCGGTCAAGTATTGTCTGACTATATGTTCATTTGAGTGATGTTTATGATTGTGCCTTTGTTTGGTTATTTTGTTAAAAATAGAGATTAACATATTTAAAAGGCTTTGGAATAATTAAATAAAATCTTATATATAATTAAAGTATCGATTTAATAAATTATTATTAAAGTATTTATTTGATTTTAATAAATTGTAATTTATGGTTTAAAATGAAATATTTAAATAAATATATTAAATTGATGGGATTGTGCAAGAAAATTATATGAGAGATTAAATTAATAAACTAAATATTTTAAATAGTTAAATTAAGTGTGTGTAATGCAAGTTATGGTGAAAAATTATAAAAATAATAACAATTTGAAGAAGTTATGAATAGTGGGGAAAAAGAAAAAAAATAATAATTTAAGGAAGTGGATGCAGTTACAGATGGGGAATAAATAAATTAGTTAGAGTTAACTAAGAGGGGGATTTTGGATTAATTTTTGGGGAGAAACTAATTTTGTATTTTGTTTCTGGGAGTTTCTTGTTCTTGGAGTTGTTTCTCTGGTTCTTGGAAACTTTCTTGGGGGTTTTCAAAGCTATAAATTGGGGGTTTTGCGGTGTTATGGAATCTCAAAAAGAGTAGAAGCTGGAATTTGGAAGAGCTCTGCATCAATACTATAGCTTTTTCAAGCATATATACTAGGTTCCATTATTATTCCTCCATTTTAATGTTGAATTAGAAACAAATAAGGCAAGATTGTGTTGTTTGAACAAAATAAATTGTTTGAATTCGAGTTGTGCTTATTCCATAAGCTTTATGTTGTTGATTACTTTGTATTTTTCCCCAAATTTGATTGCTATATTTCTATTATCTTAGTCCTGGCTCAACTTTGGGTAGTCGTAGTCTCTATCTCTCAAGCATTCAATAATCCTATGTTTTTAAACTCATCATGAGACTACATAGGTCGTCACCCTATTCTAGTTATTTATTTATCCTTAGCAATCTAAGCAAGGATTTGATGTCACCCCTATATTATGGAAATCAAGAGACAATATTTATTTGTACCTGTGTGTGTGAAAATTGGATCAATTATAAATGAATTCAAACACATATCAATAAGACATTAAATCAAGAAAACAGAAAAGGAAAATAGAATAAGCAAACTGTTACTGCAACTTCCTCGAAATCGTCCTATCTCTCTCTAACTCCAGCGTTTTGTTGTTTCCAATGGCTCTCAGATCAGCAGATCAAGCTCAACAAAATGAATAGCTGAAGAATGAGATTTGAAATGCACACTATGCTAAATGCAAGGCTATGCTAAGATGATAATATCATTGTGATGCTGAAAATAATGTGAATGCATAAACGTATATGTTTGTCGTGTAAATGTGTGTATTAGTGTGTAACCAATGCATGGATTTGTACCAGTATTTATAGAGTCTTAGAAAGGATTCGATTGGTTGACATGTTTTAATGGCCTGGATTAAGCTTGTTTGAATGGACGGTGGAAGATTTTCGTAAGTGGAGAGGGAGATAGAAGGTTTCCCTTTTCCTTCAATTTTTGTCATTGAGATCTGAAGGGAATTTAGCGTTTCGAATAATGAGTTTAGAATGAGTTAGAATTAAATTAAATAAATTTATTTAATTTGTAAGTGAAGATAGATATAGAAACTCTCATAATTAAATAAATTATATTTAATTATGTTTTAAAAGTGAATTTAGAGTGTAATTAAATATTTTGAAAAATATTTAATTATTTATGGAGTGAGAAGAAAATATTAAATAAATTTGATTATGGGATGAAGAGAATATTCCATTATTTGAATATTCAAATATTCAAACTTTAGAATGATATGATAATTAAAATAAATAATCATATTTATTTAATTCAATTAAGAGGAATGTGGAAAATGATAATTAATTAAATAAAATTATTTATTTAATTAATGTAGAAGAATCATAAGAATGAACAATATAAATAAATAATTAAATTTATTTATATGTAGATGACTTTAGGAGAATTAATTAAATAATTTATATTTAATTAATTAACAAGCTTAATCATGACCATTTTTAGATGCATACATTTTGCCCCTCTTTGAAGTGATGTGTGAAACGTATTGCTTCAAAGAAAAATAAGATTTTTTCCCTTGATATGCTTTCGATGTTGCTGCTGATGATGCCCCCTCGGGAGGTAAATCACGGATGATAGAGAGTGATTTAGCTCTCGACAAATGATGGAAAAGAAATGTCCCATTTTGAAAATAAAGTCAAAAGGTAGCAAACTTACCGCTGTTTGACTTTTAAAAGGTAAAAAAAGTTGAAAAAGACAAGTCATTTGCACTTTTTGACTTTGTGAATATTGTAGCTCTGAGAGTGACCTTGCGACATGGAGATTCCATATCATCGCCACCAATTCGAGAGATCTCGTTGATACTAGAGGCCAACTGCATATGGACCACCGGTGAGTCGATCTAACTGCTTGTGCTTTCAAATTTTTATGTTTTTGAATCAAAATTTATTATTTTTTCGAGGATTTTGGGTTTGAAAATGATGTTTTAGCACTTTCGATAATTTTTTCGGTGCTTAGGGTAAAAATAATAGCGCATATAGGCTAGATTTGAAATAGTTAGTTTCAAACTAGTTTAGCGCATTCGATGAAAATAATAGCGCATATAGGGTGTCATTCAGAAATTTAGGAGTATGGCGCATATAGGGAAAACAGTAGCGCATATAGGAAAAAGCACATCGAGCAAAAACAGTGGTGCATACAGGGAAATCGTGCATCCAGTGATTAAAGTAGCACTTAGGTTGATTAAAGTAGCGCATATAGGGAAATCGCGCATAGGGGATCTATTTGAGCGCATATAGCAAAAAGAACGACGCATATGGGTTTTAACACATAGAGACCACAAAGTAGTGCATATGGGTTTTAGCGCATAGAGGCCACAGAGTAGCGCATATAGTGAAAATAGGCCGAATGTATGATTTGATGATAGTAAAGTGAAAATGATGATGAATATTGCTTCCTTAGTCAATAGATAGTGAAATTGTCATGTCATCATGCTGATATGGATAGAAATGATAGAATGATCTGATGATTGATTTATAACTTGGCTTCCTAGAGTAGAAATCAAAGAGTAATTGTCTGAACTTTGTTTCAAAAACAAAGAGTAGATTGAATGGTTAATTTTTCTTCTCATAAATGAAAAAAAAAGAGTAATTGTCGGATAAATGATTGATATGACTTCTGATAAATTTCTATTCTGCGATAGAAAACAAATAGTAATTGATGGTAGAGCAGATTGATATGACATCTAAATAGATAGATTGTGTATTGGTTTTCCTGATGGGATTGATTGTGTGATATGAATCATTGATAGGATATGATGCATTGATACGAGTCATTGATATGGGTCTAATATAGTTCACTTGATATAGGTCACTGATAGATATGAGTCTAATTGATTTTGATTGATTGAGATTCAATGATTGGTATGATTCTGATTGATTATCCTTGTGATGAAAATAGGAGGTTTTCAAAAACCTCAAGATTAGAGAGCAGCACTCGGTAGGGTGGGATAGGATACCCGAGTTGACACCTACTGATATAGCTTTGATAGATACATGTGGTTTGAGATCCTTGTTGGCTATGCTGCCGATTCAGGTCAACAGAGGATTGTTGACAGCACTGGCAGAGTGATGGCATTTGGAGCACAACACCTTTCATATGCTGACTAGTGAGGTGACGGTGACTCCGGAGGATGTGTACAGGATTTTGGGTATCCCAGTGGTTGGTGCCCTTGTGTACTATGATCACAAGGAGCTTGGGAGTACAAATGCTTTGAGGAGGGTGTATGGTGATGGAAAGATAGTTGGGTACTAGGTACCATGGGCTAACTTTCGAGGATATCCAGCCTTGCCTGCAGTTTTGGGTGCGTTCATTGGAGGTCTCCTTTGTCTGGATCATCGGGAAAAGGGATTATCAGTGGGATGGGGCAGGATTATGGAGTAGATGTTGCTACAGCCGCGGAGATATGCATGGGGGAGTTGTATGTTAGCGCATCTATATCATGATTTGCATCAGGTGGCGTATAGGGGTGCTTCCAATTTGTCATGTGGTGTGACACTGCTACAGATCTGGGCATGGGAGCATCTTGCTGTGACGAGACCGGCGTGCCCCAGAGTTAGGCCTCCAGGTAGGCCCTATGTATATATGTATGCTATGTTCCTTACCTAGCCCAAGCTGGGCAAGATGGATTACTGAAGACGAATTCTAGATGATATGGATACAATGGTATGGCGACCATATCTTGATTGTGAGCCATGCGATACAGATGATATAGAGATGTCATTTGTATACATTCCTCGGTTTCTGATAGGGAGGAATCCTTTTATTCTTGAGAGGTTTTTGGTGTTGCGGGTGTAGAGACAGTTTAGATTTACCCAGGGGCTACCACAAGGGGTTGCACACTATGCCCAGAGTAGAAATGAGGCTGGATGGGGGCCATGTATTTCCTATCAGATAGCATATACAGAGTTCCAGTCATTAGCGCCCGAGGCATGGGATGACAGGTGAGACATTGTTGATGCCAGTATGTCTAATGAGTATTCTCTATATTACCACACACATCCCTTTCCACGGTTTACCAGTCCCGTTGAGCCAGCACCCATTCTAGTAGTACCATAGCCAGGGGCAGTGAGACAGGAAGAGGGGGCAGGTGGAGAGAAGGGTGCACTTGGAGGAGAGGAGGAGGAGAGTTCCAACGGAGATGATGGAGATGATGGCGGGGATGAGGGATAGGTGTTGGGGAGGTCGAGGCTAGATATTCTGAGGGGTGTCTAGATCATGCGACAGCCGAGGACAGGGATTGGGTGACGGACAGTGATCTGGATGCGATCCTCATCTCAGTAGGGGCAGATAGCTACTCTTCAGGCCCAAGTGCAGACACTGCAGGGACAGCAGGGACAATTGCAGAGTTAGCTGATGCAGTCACAGGGATTTATTGTACAGCTATAGGCATAGCTGACATAGGCACAGGCATAGGCACAGGCAGAGGCCCAGGCACCTACGCCAAACCCACAGTTAGCCTAGTTGATAACAGAGAGAGATGCATTCAGACGGAGGGTAGTGGAGGCCGAGGGCGTTGCTCAGAGGTTCATGGGCATGGTAGAGAGTGCCTCATTGTAAGATGCCATTGTAGAGGGCATGGAGATGGCAAGGGAGGCTAAGTATTACAGAGTTAGGTACGAGGAGCTGTGTCCTCCCAAGCACAGAGAGCCATTTCCCTGATCTCGCAGCAGGACTAGGAGCAGATCATGGACACATACACAGAGCATGGGAGTGACTAGGCCTCGGCGGATCCAGACGCAGGTACCAGTGGCAGGCCACCTCCTTCCAAACCAGCTCCATCAGGGGCATCGACCAGCTAGTAGATACATTTCACAAGTGTGTATCATTTTTTTAGCATATCTCATGTATTTTCCTTTGGATATTTCAGTTTCATCCGATATTTGGACATTTGTATCATTTTTGATGAGTGATGATATGCAGCGGCAATGATTGTTTTTGATGATGTGATGAGCATTTTTTAGATGATTATGTGATATATATTTATTTCTATGTGTTATGGATTTTGGTATGTATTTGAATGATTTGATGACTAACATGATATGCAGGATGATTTGATATGATGTTTTTATTATGATGATGATGATTTGATGATGTGTACTAATGATGTCATGCAGGTGGATGACTTATGATGTGTATATGGAAATGTATGTATAGAATGTTTATTTTTGGATTTTTTAATGTAGGTAAATGATGATAATATGATGAAAAATGAATGTTGTGTTCATGATATGCATTATGAATTTGTATGATAAAATGATATGAATATTGATAGGAAGTGAGATTAATAAAATAGTGATGAGATGTATGATAAAATGATATGTGATGAAAATATAATGATTTGTAATAAAAATGAACGGATAAATGAAATGAATAATAATGGATTTATAATGATAATGAAATGATAATGAAATGATATGATAAGATAATGATACAGAGATGAAATAAATCATGATAATGATAATGATAATGAAATGACGAAATGATGATAATGGAATAAATGATAATGATAATGACGTGATAAGATAATGACAATGAAACGATGAAATGATAATGAAAAGAATATGAATGATAATGATAATGAAAATGAATGAAATGATAATAATGATAATGAAAATGAATGAAATGATGATAATGAGAATGAAAATGAATAAAATGATGAAATGACTATAATATGATAATGATAATGCAAGGAGGAGATGATAATGAAAATAATATGAATGATAATGATAATGAAAATGAATGAAATGATGAAATGACTATAATATGATAATGATAATGCAAGGATGAGATGATAATGAAAATGAATGAAATGATGAAATGACTATAATATGATAATGATAATGAAAAATGAATGAAATGATGATGAACCAAACATCCACATTTTCCTCCACAAATAGTCCAAAGAAACATGACAGCGATTGGCCTTTCAAAACTCTTGATGCAAATCTAATACGCAGTTATGTACAATGACCTAAAATGAAATGCAACTAAATGAAACCAACCATTTTGTTGAGCCTTTTGGCTAGCCTGCTTGAATCATCATAGAGCGTTTTAAAATGTTGGAAGTGTGTACAAGCATAAGAGGGGAAATTAGCACCAATGATGACCTGAGTACAACTTTCATGATTTTTGATATAGCAAGCGAACACAAGCATCTAGGTATAATTGAACCGAGATGACCTGAGCATTTCTTGCACGAATAGACAAAGACTAACTATCTTTTGATGCAAATTTGGAACTGTCATCAATGATAAATCATGTCTCGCGGCATACTTGCAACAAATGGATAGTTATTCTCAATACAATAGACAAAGAAAAATCATCCTCTTTCCTTGCCACTCTAGTTCAATACATCATCAAGTGTGCTCCATAGAGATGATATCGAAAATTAAACAACCATTGTTTAAAAAAATGAAATATTATTATTCCAAACATTATTCATATTATAGATCATCCAGCTATGAATCATAATAGGGTACGTAGCTGAAAATTACTATGCTATGGATCAATGATTGGATAGTTATGGTTTGATTTGATTGTTTTATTTTGCATGATTTGGCTTTGATGTCACTGTCTCGTTGTTTCGGTAAAACCTGAAAGTTGATTGCCCCCAGTATGTCGATGTTTGCCCTCGGTATTTGCTGAAATGAATATGTACAATAAATCAAGCCATGATAAGACATTATCATTCTAGACAAATGATGATAGCATGATGCTGGTATGGCCCTAAGATGATGGAAAAGATGCATGAAAATGAAGGCTAAAAAGTTAAGTGTAGAACATGAATTTATAGATGGACAGCTACAAATAACGTTTGTTTGCCAGATTTTCACTATTTGTTTTTATTATATTTTTCTTGTCAATAGACTGCCTGTCGCTAGGTTTTCACCCTATGACGTTCTCGTCCTTTTTTTCTATTTTTTTTTAAGGACCTTTTCTAATTTTTTTGTATTTCTTCAGGACTTTTTCTGATTTTTTTGTATTTCTTCAGGACTTTTTCTAATTTTTTTGTATTTCTTCAGGACTTTTTCTGATGATGATAACCGCTTTAGACAATACTTTTTTAGGTGCATGATGTTGATAGGTTCGTCAAACAGGTCCCCTTATGGCGTTGATAGCTTGTAGGCTCATGAACCATAGACTACGATAACCACATAAGGTCCTAGCCAATTGGGTTCAAACTTTCCTTTCTTCTCTCTGTCTTGTTGATTGCGTGGGTTTTCTTTCAGAACAAGATCACCCACTTGAAAGGTATGTGGCTTTACTTTGTGATTATAGCTGTGAGACATCATCTTTTGATATGCTTTTAAATGATCAACTGCTCTTTGTCTCTTTTCATCTAGGAGTTCAAGCTCTTGGAGTCGGGAAACTCTGTATTCATCATTTGTTGTAAGACCTTTTAGTGATATCCTAAGTGAGGGAATCTCAACTTCTAAAGGTAGTATGGAAACTGCTCCATAGACAAGAGCAAATGGCGTTGCTCCTGTTGGTGTGCGGATACTGGTTCTGTAGGCCCACAAGGCGGGATTGAGTTGAACGTGCCAATCTTTCCCTGAATCATTCATAGTCTTTTTCAACATTTTCAATATTGTTTTATTTGAGTCCTCGGCTTGGCCATTCCCTTGTGGATAGTAAGGTGTTGAATATCTATGCTGAATGTGAAATCTTTCACAAAGTTCATCAACATCCTGATTTTTGAAAGGACGTCCATTATCTGTAATAATGGAGTTGGGAATGCCATACCGGAAAATAATATAGTTGAGTATGAATGATGATATTTGTTTGCCGGTAACTTTAGTAAGAGGTACTGCTTCAATCCACTTGGTAAAATACTCTGTAGCTGTGATGATGAACTTATGTCCATTCGATGAAGAAGGATGAATCTTGCCCACTAGATCTAACCCCCATTGAGAAAATGGACAGGTTGGCGTGAATGGTTGAAGTTCTTGTGTAGGAGAATGAATGAGATTCCCATGAATTTGACATTTTGAGCATGTTTTCACAAAAGTGAATGATTCCCTCTCCATTGTAGGCCAGTAGTAACCCTTTCTAATCAGTTTCTTGGATAAGGTCAGTCCACTCGAATGAGTACCACAAATGCCACCATGAACTTCTTGTAAAGCTTTGTCAGATTCCTCATGTTCAAGACATCGAAGTAGAGTACCATAAAGACCATGGCGATAAAGGGTGTTAGCGATAAGAGTGTAGCGAGCAGATTGACAGATAAAATTTCATTTTTGGTTACGAGATAAATCAGGTGGCAATATATCGTCTTTGAGATAGGCATAAATTTTTCTGTACCAAGGTGAATCGGATCCTACCAAGTGGCAAATGATTTGGCTTTCAGGGGTATCATAAGTAGGTGTAAATGATTGTTGCACCAGAAATTCATAGCGAGTCTGAGTTTTTGGAAGTTGTAACAATGATGCAATCATAGCCATGGCATTAGCTACCTTGTTATCAAGCCTTGGAATTTGTATGAATTTTATGTCCACAAAGTATTTCTTGAAGTCATCAACCATCTTTTTATATGGTAACAGTTTGTCATCTTTGGTTTGATAATCATCATTGATCTGATAAATGACTAGCTGTGAGTCACCATACACCTGTAATTCTATAATTCTCCATTCCAATGTTGTTTTAAGTCCGGTGATTAATGCTTCATATTTGGCTATGTTGTTGTTGCATGGAAACATCAACCTACATGATCAAGGAATGGTGTGTCCTTGAGGGGTGACGAAAAGTATGCCTGCCCCCGATCCATGTTGAGTGAAAGAACCATCAAAATATAAAGACCATGTTTGTTTATATTCTGCAATAAAGACATCAACATCTGAAAATTCAATGTGTAGGGGATGGTATGCTCGCAATGGTGCTTCAGCTAATTGATCGGCGATAAATTTTCCTTTGATTGCCTTGCGATCAACATAATGGATGTCAAACTCACTCAGAATCATTACCCACTTTGCTAATCTTCTTGTCAATGATTTTTTTCTTAACAAATACTTGAGTGGATCAATCTTTGAAACTAGATTGATTGTATGAGTTAGCATGTAATGCTGAAATTTCTATGAAGCAAAGACTACTACTAGACAAGCCTTCTCGATAGAAGTGTAGTTGAGCTCATGACTTGTTAATGTTTTGCTGATGTAGTAGATTGCACGTTCTTTTCCTATAGTCTTCTTGCACTAGCAGTGCCCCTAGAGATGTCTCTGTTGCAACAATGTATAATATTAGTGGTTTGTCTAGATTTGGTGGTATGAGAACTGGTGGAGTCATTAAATACTATTTTATTTGTTGAAAATCCAATTCACATTTTTCATCCCACTTGAAAGGAACATTCTTATGCAGTAGATGTGTGAAAGGTAAACTTTTGTCAGCTAATTATGCAATGAACCTTTGTATAGATTGAAGTCATCCCTGTAGTGATCTCAACTACTTGATGTTCCTTAGTGGAGGCATTTCCATAATTGCCTGTACTTTCGTAGGATCCACTTCAATTCCTTTTTCTGAAACAATGTACCCCAAGAGTTTTCCAGATTTGACCCCAAAAACACATTTCTTGGGGTTGAGGCAAACTTTGAATTTCTCTAATCTTGCAAATATTTTGGACAATATTTCAAGATGTCCTTCTCTGGTGTATGATTTTTCCAGTATGTCATCTAAATAATCTTCCATGAAGATATGCATCATGTCATGAAAGATTGTAGTCATGGCTCTTTGGTAGGTAGCCCTAGCATTCTTTAGACTGAAAGGCATGACATTCCAACAATAACTTCCCCATGGACATGTGAAAGTTGTTTTCTCCTGGTCTTCAGGTGCAATCTTGATTTGGTTGTAGCCAGAAAAACCATCCATTAATGAATACATGGCATGGCTAGCTGTCAGATCGACTATAGTGTCGATGTTAGGCAGTGGAAAATCATCCTTAGGACATGCTTTGTTAAGATCTCTGAAATTTGTGCATATTCTTACAGTTTTATCAGGCTTAGATACAGGAACAATGTTGGAGATCCATTCTGCATAGTCGATTGGTCTTATGAAGCCTACATCAAGGAGTTTTCTCAGTTCTTCCTTAACCAATAATGCAACATGAGGGTGCATCTTTCTGAGTTTTTGTTTCACTGGCTTGGCCCCTGGTTTGATAGACAAGTGATGCATGATAAGATTAGGATCAAGACTAGACATGTTAGTGTAGGACCACACAAAATTGACTTGATTTGCTTTCAGGAATTCCATGAACTTTGGTATTTCTTTCTCTATCATTGATGCAGCTAACTGTAAAATTCTTGGTTTGTCAGAAGTCTCAAGATTGACAGCATTTGTAGGCTCAATCAAAATAGGTTATCGCTCATGGTAGTGCTCTGGGAGAGTCTCAAGATTCCCATCGTCTGGTGCCTCAAAGAGGTTTTCACCATTCGATGCACTCTTTATTTTATGTTTTGTTGGATCTAATACTGCCATATTCTGGTTTTCACCATTAGATCTTTCTTTTTTTTTTTTACTTTTGCAGCTAGGAGACTTGACACTCTCCTGATCAAAAACTCTATACCAAAAATCGTTGGTGGAACAATCATTTGTATCCTCTATAGAAAGGAAGTTTATGATAGCTTCGTCACTTGGAAACATAGGTATATCGATAGGCTCGGTTGAATCCCAATCAATGAGATCGGGATAAATCAAAGATAGCAGGTCGTCAGGTTGTGTGAAATCGGCTATGGTTAAGGTCATAACAGAGTGGTCAGTAGGATCCGAGGTATGAGGTGGATCAATGATGATATTGTCTTCATGATAGTCTTGTTCGTTTAGATCCAATTCAGCATCACTAGAATCATGGTGACTTTGTAGTTCAAATTCGCGTGTTTGGGTCCCTGAACCTTGACCTTCAATTAGAGTTGGGGCATACTGGTGTATTACATCAACCTCTTTGTCCCTCCAGAACTCATCATTGTAAATGGCGTCCCATTCATATTCAGCAGAATCTGTGTCAGAATTGTTATCCACGAAGTTCTGAACTATTGCCAAACATGCTTCTCATGAATCTGAGCCTTCTTGCAATGTGAAGATAGTGCCATGCATTTGTTTGGATGTGCTTTCTTTAGAGTGAGTATCATAACCCAATCCAGTTTTCTCTTTTGCAGCAAGTCCATGGAGGTGAATAGGTTCAACTACTCCTTTCCTTTTTCCAATAGGACCTTTATCATAGCCCATCTTCTGCATGATTGAATACCCTTTTCCATATTTGTCCGTGGGTAATTTGACATTAAAGACTGCTTCATCTTCATCTTTATACAGCTAGTTTAAATTTTTTGTATCCTCAGGGTCTTCCATGGGGAATTTTTCTTTGATGAATTGTCCATTAAATTTTGTGATTGGCTCTTTTGGCGGTTGCTTTGATGTTGATGTTGCTGATATTTGATGTTCCATGATAGTTGGTTGTCCATGTGATCGAGGTGATGTAGGTAAATTGGCAAGACAAAGAGAGTACTCTCCAACTCCATGGTCCTTGAATTTCAATTTTTTGTCAAAACTATTGGTTAATTGACTGATTTGTGTGTCAATCTTTCAAGAAGTCCTAGCATGAGCTTCTCGATTGTTAGGAACCAAAGTATCTTGACTGGCTTTTATGTTGGCACAAGTTTGAATATTGGAATTATCAGCTGGTATCATGATTTCCTGTCCATCATAAGGAAACTTAAGACATTGATGATAGGTTGATGGGATGGCTTGCATTTCATGGATCCAAGGATGACCCAACAAGATGTTGTATGCAAGATCACGGTCCAATACTTGACAGAAAGTATTCTTGACAATAGGGCCCACTCTGATTGGCAGCATGATTAGACCCTTGGATGCTCTTTCTTCATCATCATAAGCTTTTATGGTAATCTTTCTTCTGAAATCAATGGAGTCCTCAAAAAATCCTAAAGCCTTAACCAACTTCATGGTATAGATGTTCAAACCAGCACCTCCATCTATTAGAACTCATCTGATACGAAACTTGTGAACCATGACTTCTAAGTACAATGACGAATTATGGGGATGAGTTATGGAAACATCATCCTTTTCAAAGAATGAGAGGCAAGTGGGTGAGGACAAGTGTCCTACCATGGCTTGAAATTGGTTCACATCCAAATCAGTGGATACATTTGTCTTGAAGAGGGCCTTTTCGAGAATTTCCTTATGGGCTAGAGAAATCTTTAATAGTTCCAAGATAGAAATTCGAGCGGGGGTTTTCCAAAGTTGGTTGACCAAATCATATTGATATTGAGGTGGAGGTTCAGTAGATTTTGAAGAGATGCCTTTTAAGACAACTTTAGCTTGCGCCCTTGTTGTTGTGTTGACTTCTCTATATTCCACCTTCTTGTTGACTTTAATGACATTTACCCGTTCGTCATCTGTGTAGAGATGGTTGATTATATGATCATCATTGATATGATTCACATTTTTTTTAGAAGACTCACCCTTTTGATGATTGGGCAAAGGGTTGCAAAATGCTTGGTGCTCTGCATTGGATTGTTGGTGTCCTTCTATTGTAATGATGTCATTGTCGATTAAGTCTTGAATGGTGTTCTTCAAGGCTTGACAGTTGTTTGTGCGATGACCTTTGCACCGATGATAATCACAATAGTATGCCTCATTCCATGATGGAGGCTTTACACTGGGTTCATAGTTTCGTTGAGGCGGAAAAGTAATGACATTTTTGGCCATCAACTCTTTGAATGCGGATTCTAAAGATTGACCCAATGAAGTGAAAGTTCTTCTATTAGAGAAGAATGAAAATCTTTGTGGATTTGTATTGGAGGTGTTCCCTAAGGAATTGTGATTGTTATTGGTTCCTTGGTAACCTTGGTTGTTGGAAGTCCCTTGATTGGGAGTAGAGTGTTGATTTATATTGTTCCTCAGAGAAGGAGGATTATTTCCATGATTTGCAATCGAGTTGACATTGTTGTTGCGAATGATTGGAGTAATAAGGACAAATGGCTTGGTCGAGACATGATTTGCATCAACAACACCATCATTTACCACATTTTTGTTGCGAGTCCAAAATTTAGACTTGTCCTGATTATTGTGATGGTTGGATAAGCTAGGATTGTCTTTGTCATGTTTTATTATTCCTCTTTTGACCAAAGCATTTTCAATGGTTATGGCATCTTCAATCATTTTCTCAAAAGGAGGACAATGTAAATTCAAATGATAGCTCATTTTTGAATTTAAACTGTTAATGAAGGTAACCATCTTTTCCTTTTCAGGAACAGGACGTGGATATCTAGCGAACATTCTTCTCCATCTCTGAAGAAAAGTAATGAAAGATTCACCAGGTTTTTGTGCAACTTTACAAAGATCTATCATGGTGATCTGGTGCTGGATGTTGTAAGCATATTGTGATATGAATAGGTTGATTAATTCTTCAAATGTCTTGATGGGAGGTGTGATCTTCGATAGCCATTCCATAGAGTGAACTCCAAGACTCCTAGGAAACAATCGCATCAAGTAAGTGTCTTCGTGAGCGAATTCCAATGTCATGTTTCAGAAGTCTCTAACATGATCGATTGGATCCAATTTCCCATTATAGTGATCAAATTTTGGCATTTCTCAATGTTTGGGAAAAGGAATCATGTTAAAACTTCGATCGAAAGGATAAGGACAAATGTCCTCTAGAGTATATTTCTTTGTGGTTGTTCCCCCTTGTAATTCTTTAACTTGAACTTGAAGTGCCTTGATTTGTTGAGTCAAAGCACTAAGATCAGATAGGGGTGTCTCTTCAAGTTTGTTTTTCAAATTCTCAGTATTAAAGTCATGAGGCAATTTAGCCCCTTGTTCGGCTAGATAGCGGAAATATTTTTCTTTATCTCGCTGCAAGATCTTTTCTATGGTTTTGTGAAATTTTGGATCTTGCTCAGCCTCTCTAAGATGTTCATCTTGTTCCTCATCACTTTCTATATGTGTTTTGTTTGCGTCTTTGTATTGGTGAAAAGGATTTTCTTCTATGTTATCCATATCTTTGTCAAAAAGAGGATTACTGCTTTCACCCTCTTCTTGAACGTTTTGGGTGTGACCTTCTTGTTGAATTTTTTCCTTCAATTTATTGAATTGAGATCTTGTGAAGATAGGCATATGATTTTGAAGAATTCTGGTAAAATTAGATCTTGGTTTTTGACAAGTGCGATGATGATGATATCTTGATTTGATAAGATATGGAATCTTATGATATGATCTAAGATGTTCCTAATTTTTTATTGTGGCTTCTAATGATGAAGGATGTCAGAATCCTGTTGGGGATGTTGAATCAATAATTAGAAATTTCTTTTGAGAGAGAACTCTTAAAGTTTTGATCTTTGTTTTCAAAGAAAGGTTTCAAAATCACCGAAGTATTTGATTGGGATGTGAAGGATATTCTATAGAAGGTTGTGGTATGTTGTCAAATTCAAGAGGTTGGTTATGATTATGCCGTTGTGATAGAGCTAATCTCTGATAATAAGCTTGAGAATCTAAGGGATCTACAACATACTCATCAGTGAATCCTCTAACAAAGTCTTGGTATCTATGAAGAAATCCTCGGTAATGAAGCAAGACATGTCAACTTTTGTACAAGAATTTTCTCTTTTGCAATGTTTTCTTGTATCCTAATGGTTTCTTGGGTTTTCTGATCCTATTGGAAACTGATTTCTTGGAAAATTTTGTTGATTTCCAATCTCTACGCATGGGAATTTTTTTGAAACAAAGGTATAAATAACTTTTGAATGCTTTCAGTTGTTGTTCTTCATGTTCATTTCCGATGATCTCTTTATCTGAATTAATGTGATGGAAGACACAACAAACATTTTTGAAAATAGTTGTTCTTAAAGCCCTATACTAACACCAAGTGTATGATAAAGAAAATATTTTTCAACAAGTTGTTTTCATAGGTTTCGCACATGAAAGATAATTCAAGCAGACTCACTCTTAATACTCAAGTAGGTCATTCTAATAATCAACAGCCCACATCTCATAACTACGTCAACTCACACAACCGTGTCACCCCCGAAGGGGTGCCCGTGTTTTTGTCTTTTCCAGGCACGTACTCAGAGTTACGAAAGTGGATACCGGATCCCCTAAGCAAAAGGTCCTTGGCAGTTATATGGTGAGTGTCTTGGGGGCAGATTCTTCCCTCCCCTTGCACTGTGATTATTAGAATGTTCAGAAACTGACTTCGGCTGGCCACTACACTAGGTTCGTAGTAAGGATTTTCGTTCAATGCGGAAGTAATAAAATCCCTCAGGAAACCTCCCAACCTTTAGAACAAAGGATTTTGGGATGGTTATCTTGCACACTACCGGCAAAAGAGGGTTTCCCCAAATTCGCTTTAAATTTTATAGTGGGGTGAAATAGCTTGGCTTTGACTTGAACCCACTTGAGTCGTTCCCATAGGGTGAGTACTTTTTCCCACGACGGTAGGCTCTCTAAAGGATCTAATTAAAGAAGCAAAAATTCATGAAATTGAAAAGGCAAGTCTTGTATTTTGATCACCCAGTAAAAGGGGAGAGCATAGACCTATTGCCATAGACAAAGCAAACAAAAGTTCATATTTAAAACCCAAATCACAATGATCTAATCTAAGTGAAGATATTGCTTCACAAAAACAAGTTATTCAATTTTAATTGCAAGATCATTGCGCGGTGACTATCCTAGATTGCTTCATTTTATTCTAGATGTGGTTATCCTAGGATTGCTTCATTTTAAAAATCCAAAAAAAAAAAAAAAATTTATGTCTACGGAAGGCGTCAGATTCAGAATTATTTATTTGTGTTACACCCCATATGTTCCAAAATAGAAATTATATGCGCCGAAACAGATGATATATGCGCCGAAACAGAAGGTATATGCGCCGAAACAGATCTGATATATGCACCGAAACAGAAGGTATATGCGCCGAAACAAAAAGTATATGCACCACATGAAAGATTCTAAATGCGCTAAAACAGTTACTATATGTGCTAGAAAAGTTACTATATGTGCTAGAATAGTTACTATATGCGCTATAAAATCCTGCAAAACAAAATAGTCAAAAACCCCGTATGCGCTGCAGAAAATGTTGAATGCACTTAAATGCCAATTTTTTTCGAAAGTTAACTCCAGAACGCGGAAACTGTCAAAAAAAACTCATAGAGAATGTTAAAATCGTGGGTTCGAGCCCCACGGTGGGCGCCATTTTATGTGTGTGTGAAAATTGGATCAATTATAACTGAATTCAAACACATCAATAAAACATTAAATCAAGAAAACCGAAAAGGAAAATAGAATAAGCAAACTGTTACTACAACTTCCCCAAAATCCTCTTATCTCTCTCTAACTCCAGTGTTTTGTTGTTTCCAATGGCTCTCAAATCAGTAGATCAAGCTCGACAAAATGAACAGCTGAAGAACGAGATTTGAAATGGTACACTATGCTAAATGCAAGGCTATGCTAAGATGATAATATTGTTGTGATGCTGAAAATGATGTGAATGCATAAACATATATTTTCGTCGTGTAAATGCGTGTATTTGTGTGTAACCAATGCATGGATTTGTACCAGTATTTATAGAGTCTTAGAAAGGATTCGATTGGCTGACATGTTTTAACAGCTCGGATTAAGCTTGTTCGAATGGACGGTGGAAGATTTTCGTAAGTGGAGAGGGAGATAGAAGGTTTCCCTTTTCCTTCAATTTTTGTCATTAAAATCCGAAGGGAATTTGCCATTTCGAAGAATGAGTTTAGAATGAGTTAGAATTAAATAAAATAAATGTATTTAATTTGTAAGTGAAGATAGATATAGAAACTCTCATAATCAAATAAATTATATTTAATTATGTTTTAAAAGTGAATTTAGAGTGTAATTAAATATTTTGAAAATATTTAATTATTTATGGAGTGAAGAAAATATTAAATTAAATATTTAATATTTAATTTGATAATGGGATGAAGAGAATATTCTATTATTTGAATATTCAAATATTCAAACTTTAGAATGATATGATAATTAAAATAAATAATCGTATTTATTTAATTCAATTAAGAGGAATGTGGGAAATGATAATTAATTAAATAAAGTTGTTTATTTAATTAATGTAGAAGAATCATAAGAATGAACAATATAAATAAATAATTAAATTTATTTATATGTAGATGACTTTAGGAGAATTAATTAAATAACTTATATTTAATTGATGTAGAAGAATTATAAGAATGAAAAATATAAATAAATAATTAAATTTATTTATATGTAGATGACTTTAGGAGAATTAATTAAATAATTTATATTTAATTAATTAACAAGCTTAATCATGACCATTTTTAGATGCATACAGTACCAAAGATATTTCTCCTTAATTGGTGTGAGTTTGTATACCATTAGTCATTTGTTGACATGGCCATTTACCTTAGTTTGAATTGTTGGTTCTTCATGATTGGCATTTTCCCTGCCTCTGTTACTCTCTACATGATAAGTCAAATCTTGTACTATTAACCATGCTATAAGGGTTGTCTTTGGTATGCCTCTAGTTGAATGTATCAAAAGTCAGATTCAAGAAATCGATGACTAGAAATAATGGCCTTCGGCTGGTAAATCTTAACTACATAGACCATAGGTTTTTTATTAAGTTTATTTTGCTTAGCATGCTACCCCAACCACGGCTTTGTGGTTCTTCTCATGTTTAATCTTTAATGCATATCAAATATAATCATTTTGTAGATTAGTTTAAGTTAGGAACTATTTCTATTTACATCGATATTTGTGGGTTTTCTTTTAATAGATTATATGATATCTGCTATCGCCCATTTGCAATTGGTAATAGCGGCCTTCATGTTTAATCCTTCACTGTGCAAGATATTTAGATGTATATCCATTCATTTGATTGGTTAAGTTTTCATATGACGATATGCCTATACGTTTACCTCTTTGATTATTGATCTTTCTATAGAATATGTCGGCTCAAATGGTGGGCGTGTGACATTGAGTTGAGTCCAGATTAGAAGTGATAAATTCTTGATAGAATAGTTGGTATCATGTGTACACTCCCATACTATCGGCGACATTGCATGTGCCATAAAGCTTCAAACTCTTAGTTCATTCACTGAATGTTAAGGTATATTGAAATTAGGAAATGAGAAAACATATGAAACCGGCCAATGTCAACACATATGAAAATCGGCCAATGGAAAACATAGATAAATCAGCCAATAATGTGTAATGGCATACATCTTATATATATAACAATGGATATATCTAAACAATTATGATTCGATTTAGTTCACAATAGATATAAATTTTATTTTATTTTTTTCACTGCAAACTAAAGTGATGTTCGATTATGTTTATTGCTCATATATATGACATTTGAAGTTTTGTTCAATGTATGTTCAATTTTGGGTATTGCACATTTAAATGATGTTTGAATATATTTAGTGCATATATAAATATATATAAAAACATATACAGACATATATACACTAGTACACAAACAACAATACATGACTAAATAAACTACTAAAAATTGCATATAAATGACTAATTTTGGTCACATGACTATTAGTAGTTTATTGCCGGTCATTTATAACGTGACCAAATTTATGACTAAAATATTTTAGTCATTTATTTAGTTATTGATTTGTACTCATTGATTTGGTCATTAATTTGGTCATTGATTCAGTCATTGATTTAGTCATTGATCTAGTCATTGATTTAATCGTTAATTTAGTCATTGATTTAGTCATTGATTTAGTCATTAATTTAGTCATTGATTTAATCATTAATTTAGTCATTGATTATTATTAACTAGTCATTTATTTAGTCATGGTAGTGATTTATTTAGTCATATATTTAGTCATTAATTTAGTCATATATTTAATCATTAATTTAGTCATTAATTATTGTTAACTGGTCATTTATTTAGTCAAGGTAGTCATTTATTTAGTCATATATTTAGTCATTACTTTAGTCATATATGTAGTCATTAATTTAGTCATATATTTAGTCATTAATTTAGTCATTACTTTAATCATTCATTTAGTCATTATTTTAGTCATTACTTTAGTCATATATTTAGTTATTTAGTCATTTAGTCATATTTAGTCATTAATTTAATCATTACTTTAGTCATTAATTCAGTCATTTTATTTACTAGTTTTCATTAATTGGTAGTAAATATAATCACGAAATAAATAATTTATTAAATACCATAAATTTTATAATGCAAAACTAATATAATATTAAATTTGAACTAAAACATAAAAGTAAATAAAAATATTGCATATGCGTATAAGCTACAACATACTAAAATTAAAAGATTGATTCAACATCATGATAAATAAAGGTAATCTACAATAAAAAAAATTAATGCAAATATATATCAATATATATATCAAGTTATAAAATGTCAAGTGTCTAAGAGTATATATATAAATATAATAAAAAATGTCAAAGTTGTCTAAGAGTTTCCAACTCTTTCAAATACACCATGATAATTAAGATCCCTGAACAACATATTCAAAATATTGGATAAAATAGTGAGCCAAGATGTCTAGCAACTAATACATGATAAATATGTTCAACTATGTCATTTTTTGCAGATATTTTAGTGGCCACTGTGTGAAGGTTCCTTCTTTCTCTTTCAGACAAACAGCTCCATCTATTTTGTCTTCATAAATAAGGGGTATGTTACTCGTGACCTTTAAAATGTTTACATTTGCATCCATTGTTCCTTTCAAGTTGACTCCATGTATAATAGATAGGGAGTGAATCCACCCAATGCCCACAACATCACCATCTAATGGATCCAACACCTTAACTTTATCTCCTTCTTTGAGTTTATCAATACATTCCTGCAAAAAGAAAAAAATAACACATTATAACATAAACTTACATAAAGGCTTCCAACAAATAACACATTATCCATGTTCCTACTAAACTTGCATAAAGTCTTCCAACAAATTTTTATGCATAAATAACATAAACTAATAAACTTGTACAGTTTTATCTTTAGATTACAGTAGCTACATACAGCTCAATCAATATCTCATTCAGAACAATAAAAAATTGTAAGATTTAATATTCAATACCATAGAACACAGAAAATACGATAAAATGTGTTCATTGAGGTCATCACAAAACTCACCGTGTTTGGAGAAGCAAACTGTTTTCCACTCAACATACTAGCAGTTGATCTTTTTACAAACCCATTCTCATCAGTCTGCTTGTGCATACACAATCAATAAAATTCCACAGAAGTATGGTAACAATCAATAAAATTCCACAAAATAAGTACATTAACCAAAGAAACTAAATTTAACACTGGAAAAATGATTGAAAACTATAAGGCTTCTCAAAATCAGTCTGCTTTTGGGCTATTAACATGGCCCTACATGCTTATTTAGTACAGCAATTGTAATCAGGGTCAATTAAAGACCAAGCTAAGTGGTTTGCGACCTCTTGTTGATTAGAATGATGTCTATTATCAGCACATTAAAAATAAGCCAGGTCTTCACCAATTATGCAATCATCATTAGCAGCATATCAATTACCCATCAATTATGTAGTCATGCAATCATGCAGTTAGTTGTGCAATCATAGTTAAAAATCAGTCAATTACTCATCAGTTATGTTGTCATGCAATCAGTTATTGTCATGTCCGCTTTTCCAAATTAGAACCATGGAGAGATCTCTAGCATATCATCATTTCTCATAGGCTAAAGGATAAATCAAGGAAAATGAATGATAATATTATTTTAAGTTGGGCCCAGTAATATAATATTTATGGGGCAACTTAATAATATTTGATCTATAACATATGCAAATCTACAAACTACCAAAAACTTTAAATTTTACAAACTTAATTAAATTGAGGAAATCATCCATTTCTTCATCTAATACAGCTCCATATGCATCTGCATAATTTTATAAAGGAAACCTACCAAAATAAAAACTATTTACTACTCTGATTGAGTGGAGAATTATAATTTTTGATCAATGTTTAGGTAACCACTGGCCTAATGATAAGTGTGATCACAAGATCAAATGAGAAAGAATTTCTAAGATAATTTGTGCTTCCAAAAGGTCTAGAGCATCCATAATATAGAAATGATGTCTTTCTATATTATATTCCCAAGTATCCCTTTTTAGTTTTTTAATCATTTTGATCCACCTATTAGCATACCTATTGGTTAATAGAATAACTAGAATCTCACTTGGCAAATAAGTGGATCTGTGGGATCTATTGTGATGACTACAATAATTTTGAGATCTGTAGTTAAAGCATCAGCAAGGGAATTCTTTTCCCATTTAACCCATTGTATATCAAAGTTATAACTCTGGAACTCAAAACACCATCCAACAATTCTCCCTTGGGCTAAATCTATGTTTGTTTTTTCCTTAACAAATTTCTTATTGGCTAACTATTTGTTTCGCTTGCAAAATTTTTGGGCTTGAGGAATATTTTAAGATTTTCAATTCCTCTTTTAACAACCAAAATCTCCTTCTTATATATGTGTTAGTTCTTTTTACTTTGTGAAAATGTATGAAACTTGTATCCACAAATTTTGCTTTTCCATCTAGAAATTCTTGGCTCAACATTACTGACCACGTATCAATTGAAGCATCTGTGTTGAGGACTAAAGAAATACCCCACTTGTCGCATTTGGAACCACACATTCAAACACTTAAACATGTTTGAAGTGATGTGAATGCATGTGAGGAGTACTAAATGCAGGTAAAAGGTTTGTAAGTAGTTAAATGAAGTGCTTATTGATTATGAATTACTCGTGCCTTTACCATCAAGCAAACTTAGGATGTATTAGAGGTTCCCAAATTCTCATTTGATTATCCATGTCACTTATCCTTTGCTTGATGAAATACCTAAATTTAAAGTTTTTGGTAGTTTTTTAATTTATGTTATGTTAGTTTTCATATATTTTTGTTAATTTATGTTATGTAATTTAGAAGTTGAACCATCTTTTGTTAATATATTGTGCAAAAGAGCAATTAAGGGAGCACAATTTCAATGTTCATGCAGAATAGCATTGAGATGGAAAACAATAGCTACGGAGAATAAATTTTATCATAGCAGTCTGTGGCTACACATTTCCCGCTAATTTATATAAATAAAGTATTCCCCATTAATATTGTTTTAGTAAAACCATAGATAAGTCATCTGGTTCTAGCACAAAGAAATCAATTATTGATCACTCTCTAGTCAGTATGACTTCTAAGAGTAAATTTAAACCAGACCAAGTAATCCAACTAATTTGCTACAAGACATGATAATTTATGACCTACTCAAGCTGTTGGCTTTTCCCTCAGCTTGCTTAAACAAACCAGAATTCAATAGTAATACATAAGATTGTTTACTATAAAATTATCAACAAATCTTGTGGTTGTAACTGGCAACCAATTTACATGTTTTACTCTCTAACAGCTGAATTTTTTTAATTAAGATCAAGCAAACGGGAAATATTCTATACACATAATATCATTTAATGGAATTGAGAGCCATAGAGTTACACGGAAGTGAAATTCCATGAATAAGAGAATCTGAATGTGCATGTTGGAGGAGGTAACCAAGGGCATCAACAATGAGAACATAAATAAAAGGGGCAAGAGGGCAGCCTTGACGAATGGAATTTTGGAGGAATTGGGGGGATAAAACTCTTTTAACAGCCACTCTTGCACTAGCATCCATGAATAGCATTCGAACATGAGCACAAAAGTTAGGACCAAACCCCAGCGATTGCAGCATTTGAAGATGAATGACCAATGTATTCGATCATAAGCTTTATCAAAATCAAGCTTAAGAATCAAAGCATCCTCAGAAGTTTGACGAGCCCATTCAGAAGGTTATTCATCCAAAATACAGCCGAAGACATTAATAATTTACTCGATATCCTTGATTTTTTCTGTGAGGTTTCGGGCTCCAAATTAGCAATGCACAAAACTGAATTTTGGATGATCAGTCCCAACCCCCGATCACCTTGGATTCCCCAAGAATGGAAGGAGATCAAACATGGTGACATTACTTAGTATTTAGGTATTCCTTTTGGGCTGGGAGTTTCCTTGAAATATATGTGGAGATGGTTTTTTAACAAGTTTAAAGTCAAGCTCCTGGGATGGACAAATAAATTTCTTTCAATGGTTGGGTGTATACAAGTGGCCAACAAAGTCCTCTTAGCTAGTCATGTCTATACCTCCTCATGCTGACTGCCTTCTAAAACTTGTTATAATCAGCTTACCCAGCTTATTCACAACTTTATTTGGTCTAAATGGGGAAATAAAAAAGGTATGCCTGCCACTTCTTCGTCTCATTATATACTTCCTAAGGATAAGGGTGGATTAGGAATTATAGATCCTTTTATTCAAGGGATATGTCTTTTAGCTAAATGGATAGGCAGAGCTTTGGATGGAAATGCCCCTTGGAAATCTTTGATCAAATACTGTATACAAACAGCAACCTCTGGCAAAGCTTGGAGTTCCATTCAATGGACTGACAAGATCCTCTTGGCACATCACTTCAAACTCCACGAATCTGCCCCGCTTAATTGTATTTGGAAAGCATGGCAAATGGTTTCTCAAAAACTATCTTGGTCTGACCAGTCATTCAGCCATGGGCTTAGTTTTACATCTTCCTCAATTTGGTGGAATCGATTGATACAAGTTAATAACTAGCCCCTTGCCAAGATTCCAAGGATGAAAACTAAACGACTTTTCAAGAAAGGTATCTGAGTGTTCAGTGACCTATGGGATCCCACTAGTTTTACATGGAAATCATGGCAGCAGCTCAAGATATGCTTCAAACTCAATAATAAAGACAAGCTCATTGTTTTGGAAATCTAGAATATGGTCCCTCCTAACCTTTCTATCCTCATGGCCACTAGCTATCACTCTAGTTTTTTTAAAGATTGGAGGTGGCCTAATGGCAGCGGTATCTGAACTTTTCCTCTCAAGATCCTTTATAAACAATTGATTCCTGGTTTGTCTCTTTCAAACCGGCTTAACTCTGTTTGGAGATGTAACTTCAAAAGATCCAAGTGGAATCAACTTAGCTTGCAAATTTGGAAATCCAAAGCAGATGCACAATCACAACTCACAACATGGAAACTTTTGCATGCCAAACTCCCAGTTGGTGCTCGCCTCAAATTCATTAACCCACCTCCTCCTTGTCCTTTTTGTGGAAGGGTTGAAACTCTCAAGCACTGTTTCTGGTTGTGCCCCCATGCTAAAAAGTTGTAGACTGCCTTTCTTTCAGCCTTGCCTGCCCTATTTCACTTCCCTTGGTCATGGAAACCCACTCTCCTCGGATCCTCGGTGTTACATAATGTGATTTCCAACTCTTGCAGGCTTATCATTCTAAAAGTCATTTGGAGGATTCGTTGACAGGTTGCGTTAGCTCACACCTTCTCTCCCTTTGTAATAGAATTATCATCTATTTGTACCAATTTGTATACTCTTTTGTTGTGGCTAACTGATGATCTGGAAAAGAAGGACAATGCTCACTACCTGCAAGCAAAGCATCTTTTATCTCAGCTACAGGTTCGATTCAGGGCTTCCTTTCATCATTTTATGTAGGGTATTTCATGGTTCTCTTCTACAGTGGATACCAACAGTTCATGACATCTCTTTGTGGAATTTTGTGGCTTGCTTTTAGATGCATTTGGGATCATGCTCAGATTGTATTTGTTGCCTAGCAATTCTAGTCATGTTTGGCATCCTTCTTGGGTGCTTTATGGAGGTTGATGGTTGTAGACTGCTCCTTGGGAAATTTAGTTTCTGCTATTCTATTTTTGATCAGCTGTTTGGCAGTGTTTTGCTGCTCTTTTCAGAGTTCTGCTATGTTGTAAACTCCTTCAGCATGTTGCTCATGCCTTTGTTGTAATTCTTTTTTGTTGCTTTCTTTCAATAAAAAAAAATAATATCATTTAAGATTGCAAAAACTGTCAATATGGCAGTTGCACATCAAATAAGGGGGATATACAAAGTGCCTGATTTCAAAGGTCGTGGAATAGTATCAAGAGGGAAACTTTTAGTTACAGAGACCAAAATTTAGCACAGCAGTTAGGCTACATTATTTTCATAAGTTTATATAATAGAATATTCCTCACTGATATCATTTATCTAAACAGTAAATAACTCATTTGTTCCTGACCCAATGAAATAGATTATTGATAACTCCATTTTTAGGAAATATATTAAATCATAGTTGTGATGGTTACACATTTAAAATACTACACCTGTTACCTATGTTTTTTGGTTCTGGATTAAATATGGTTTATTCATTGTTGAATTTTGTGACAACACCTATATAGTAGATATAGTAGTTGCTTCTAGTTGAGAAAAAAGGAGGGATATGGAGCTTAAAAATAAGACCGAAAGTCATTGTATAAATAGCTCTCAGTATTATAAATATCATCCATTTACCACACATTTCATTGCAAAATTTCAATACGGTATCAGAGCAACCTGGTTCTGCTGAAAAACCTTGAATGCTGAGGGAATTTGGGGGCAGAAATTATTGTATCCATTGATTAGCAGTTCTATCAAATATGTTTTACAGATTGCAATTAAGTGACAGAGAATATTTGACAGAGAGTGAGACCAAAGGCATTTTGGTAACCAACATTAAGGCACAGATAGATTTCCTTGAAAACATTTGAATTATATTAGTCATATAATTATATTTATGGTAGAGAAATGACTCCCTATAATGGTAATCAGTATCAATCTATCCATGTTGCAAAAATTTTGGCCTAGATTTGATATGAATACCACAATAAACCTACTTCTATAGTATAGCCAACATCTATGGATGATTGTCTGAGCTATAAGAAAAGCAACTTGTTTGATCATCTCATGGTAGCAACAAGAAGAAATCGCCATTCAATCAATCTACATGCATACCTTCTGTATTGAATAGCACTGAACATGTCTATATTTTAAGGTATAAATACTTTTGAACAGAAGAAGATTCCTAATGTGAATGTCTAGACTCCAAACCATGGGCTTGTGGATAGAACCCCTAAAGGCTACTCTTTTTGCTGCACAACCACCTTGTTCATGGAATGGCTATTTGTACCTCTCTGTAAGTGCAACACCTTCTAATAACAAAATTAGTATCAGAGCCTTCCATTTTGGACTGCAAATAAGTAATTTATCAGTATTATAGACTGGCATCATCACAAATCCACATGTGATGAAATGCAATTGTGTACTAAAATGAGCCAAGTCTTGACCCAGATTTGCTTCTTAAGGTTGAGAGATTTACAGGAATATAATGTGCCAGATTAAGAGAGAGAATGTATATGTTCTTTTATACTTTTTCATATTACTATAATGAGCTACAACAAGTCAACTTCTTATAAAGATTTTACTCTAATTTTCTTCATCGTCAAGCTTGCATTAAGGTTATTACTCATTACAACTCCAAGAATAAAAAGCATATAAGAAAATGCAAGTTTATAAAATCTTTGTTGCTAAACAAGTATGACTAAGGAGATAGAGTGTAATTTTCATGTGTTAATGACAACAATGAATTGTTAGACTGACTTATCTCTAATTCCTCAAAACAACCTCTCAAATAATAACATAAACTGAAGTGAAAGAAAAATAGACCAAGCTTGATTTCTAGATGATGCTACTAGAAAGACCCCATATCCTCAAATATGTTCTGCTAAGAACTTTCAAATAGATATTATTAAAATAGATGCTACTTGAATTCTTAGAGAAGACCACCTAGTACTTAGATGAAAATACAGATGTTATTAGCTAATAACTTATCATGTTGTCCTTATTGCCACCCATCCCAAGCCCTGTGGTGCAGGTCATCGATGTTAGAGCATATCTTTGGCTTAAGACATCCTACACCAATTTAGGCTTGTGGCATCTGAGCGAGTCTTGGTAATGTCTCTCAATGTTTACTCACAATAGTAGAAGGAAGGAGTACAACTTGGTTCCATATCAGTGAGCCAGACTATATGCATGAGTGCTGTCGCAGGGTTGAGATGGTTGACTCTTAGAAGATGACTCCCAATGCCTCCATGAATGTTCAACAACTCATCAAGGACACTCTAGAGGAGCAACATGATGTTCTTCTTGGCAAGAATTGTTGAACCGAACCCACACCAAACTAATAAAAAGCATTGATACTGCTCCTATTTTTACATGATACAGTCATGATTTCAAAAGTAGAAATAGTCCTTTACAAATAACATCAGAGGAAGTACAAAACTCCCACTGTGGATATTGGTGCTCAGAATTAGATAGATGGGCAGCCTGTGGGACATGGTAGTGTTCATGGTTTTCGTGATCATTATTCGAATATTTTGGATGAGGATTTTGGTGAGTTTATCTCAGGCAACGCATCCACAGGGTCTACAACTCAAGTTCAGTTTATTTTTTCTGCTCTAGGGGCAAGTCTCAGACGGTGGTAGCGGAGAGAAGAGCTTGTTATAAACTCAATTATGAGGCATCATCTAAGCCAGAAAGATTACGTGACAAGCATGAAGTGGCTTGAGAGGCTGATCAAGGCAAAACCACTGGATCCCTTCTTGCTCTCAAGGGTTGGCTATCTTCAGCTGCAGCTGGGTGATTTGAATGGTGCCAAGACTATGTTTTCTAGAATTGAGGCTATTGTGGACAACGGTCAGGTGCCATTTTCATCAAGCTCAGAAGTGCTTAAAAATATGATACACCGTAATAAAGCTCTTCAGTATTTGGTTGAAAAGGATTACATAGCAGCGGTCAGAGAGTATGAAGAAGTGTTGGATCGAGACCCAGGTGATGTTATAGCCACTAATAACAAGGCTCTCTATCTGATATATTCTAGAGATTTGCTTGGATCCATTAAAGTTCTAGAGAATGCACTTGAGAGGGTGTTTGTTCTTACATTGAATGAGAATGTTGTGTTAAATATTTGTAGTATGTATGAATTATCATTTGTGAACAATGTTGAGACCAAGAGGACTCTGAGTTCTTGGATTGTGCAAATTGCTCCAGAGGATTTTGATTTGTCTTGTACATGACTTTAGGAGATTAATTCAATTTTTTTGATCCAATAGGTTTATTTCTATGGTCTATATTTAAAAATAATAATAATACTGCAGCAAAGCACATGAATTGTAATTTGTTTTGTGAGCTTGATTTATTTTGTGTTGAATCCCAAAAGAATTTATGATCTTTTGGACACTAAATTTGTAGTTGATTCAACAACTCATTCTTGAATCACCCACTTTGGGCTAGTGAGGCATGTTGACATTATGTGGGAGTTTTGTACTTCCTCTGATGTTATTTGTAAAGGACTATTTCTACTTTTGAAATCATGACTGTATCATGTAAAAATAGGAGCAGTAGCAATGCTTTTTATTTGTAAAGGACTATCTCACCTCTAAGAGACACTAATTCGGTTTATGAGACCCCCTGGTGCAAGACATTAATGAGGGGATTATTTTTCCATATACCTTACATTATTTTGAGGTGTACAATTGTAAAAGCCTCTAAATTTAATGTGACCATTATGAATTACTTGTGCCTTTACCATCAAGCAAACTTAGGATGTATTAGAGGTTCCCAAATTCTCATTTTATTGTCCATGTCACTTGTCCATTGCTTGATGAAATACCTAGATTTAAATTTTTTGGTAGTTTGTACATTTGCATGTGTAAAACTTGGAGTAAAACTATACAGATACTTGGGAGATATAGCAAACTTGTTTTTTCTTCATAATATAATTCACAGTGGGCTGTAGATTCCCATATAATCTAGATCTGTCCACCAGATTTCTCTCTATCATGTAGGCAAATCAAAATGTAAAGCACAAAATTTCTGCCTGTAATTTCTATTTTCAAGTGCTGCAGATGTGACAGGTTGCCAATGGAATTAGGAAGGTTATTTAAACCTCTATAGTCTTCTATGTTCAAGTGTTACAGTTGTGACAGGTTGCCAATAGAATTAGGGGGGTTATTTAAACTTTTACACATTTCTATGTTCAAGTGCTATAGCTTTAAATACATTTTTCCCTAAAACTATTTTGCCTAAAGGTTTTTCCCTATCATTTACAAGCAACCAAAGGTTTTTCCCTATCATTTATAAGCAACCAAGGAAAATACCAGAACCAAAAAACAATATTTTAGATGCTTAAAATGCACTCATTTCACATACCAAACATTTTAGATTTAAAAACAATCATAAATGAATCTGATATACAATCCTAGTTGTGACCTATGCTCAAACCCAAAGAAACCAAAATTAAAAATTAATCTAAAGGTTTCATAGCACTCACCTCAATATCATGCACATACTCCTTGAATTCAACATAATCACTGTCAACATTGTCCTGAAGTTGTGTAGCTTTGCTGAGAGCTCTATTGATAGGGTCTTTTCCTTTTCATTCTGCTTTCCTATAATTGTTCTACAACTATAAAAACATATAGAGTAAGACAATTATGAAGAGCTCAACAAAGAAAAAACAACAATAGAGAAAGAGTATGCAAAAAATTGATATAGTTGAGAATCAAAATATTGAGGAATAGCCTCTTACCTGATCTGAATCTATGGAATTATGGTCATTCCATGCAGAAACTATAGGCTTAACAGAGGCAGCCAACTGTGAAACTTTCTTGGTGAGACCATGTAAGCAACTCATTAAATGTTGGTACTCTTCATTTGAGTTGACATGATTTGGAGAGGCTCTTACTGGGCGTTCAACAAATGGTTGTGAAATCTCTGTTGATGAACTAGATTTCCAATTCATACTACTCTTAGATTTAGTACGATCTAGTGTTGCCATATAATTGACAATATCTTCTACTCTTGCTTCTCTATTATTGTTTTCCACCTAAAAAACAATGTTAATTTCAACATATAGTCAGTTCAATAAAAAATTGAATTAAGTAACACGATGTAAATAGAACCAAAAATCCATACACTTACTCCAAATTTGTCAATTTTGGCCTGCAACCCACCTTGGCCAAATGTATATTCAGCCCTCACATTATCTCTTGCTCTCTTCCCTCTATTACTCTTTGTCAAATATTCTTCAGAACGCATACTTTCTTTCAATGCCTCCCACTGTTTGGGAGACAGAGTGGAGTCTAACCTCTCGTTTCCCTCCATGATTATTTTTCTGCAATTGTATCTAAAATTGTTCATCAAAAGTCTCATCTTGTGCTTGTAATATTTTCTGGAGATTTGTCCACCAATAGTGTCAAAGGCATTTTCCATTTTTTGTATAACATATTCCACATTTCGTGGATCTTGCTGTGCAAAATTTGATTTGCAAATATCCAAATGGGCCCTACATCTTATGCCCAACTCCGAGGCCCACCGTGCAACATTTTTCCCAATGGGTTCACCATCTCTTGATACCTCAACCAAGAATGGCTTCTTCCCTTCTAATATTCTTTCTTTTGCATTCCTCTCTGTAGATCTGTATAAATCTTGACTCAATCTTTGTCTTTTAACAAAAGCAGACACATCTTCTGTTGAACCACTACCAATATTTCTAGCTGATCCACTAATTCCATCAAAAGTTGTAGATGCAACAGGTGCACTCTGAGGCACATCAGATGCAAGCAGACTCTCTTCGTGACTTTCATTAACTGAAACTTCATGCTCCTTGGCCATATCAGGTGTGGCATGAGTAGGTAGATCAGTACTGGTCTCCCCAGATTTCACTTCAAACACATCCTTTATGCGTTGGCTTCTACGAGCTGGCAGCACTATATCTTTACTTTCTTTTTGTTTTTTCTCTGCATTTTCTCTGCACTCTTTTTCTTGCCTGTAAAATAAAAAAAATATCATATCATGTCTTATATACATAAAGCTCTTGCCTATAAAATTTCATTAAACGGTATTAAATCAATAATATACTACTTAGTGGATTTACAACTTGCATGTTTGTCAAACCAAGACGCGATAAATATTCATTATTCTTGGCCACACGTTCTTCACGAAAGTGCTCATAATCTATCACTGGAATTTCAGCATTATGATCACTATCATCTAATTTGTGCCTTAAATTCTTTTTCCTCATTTCCTGATGTCCAAAAAAATAATAATGTATAAATTAGCAACTTGATACAAATATAATTAACCGTAACAGAAATTGCATAAATACAAGTTTATGAGGTCACAGTTTTAATGAACAGTCATTGAAAAACATAGGAAGTCTAAAGCACTGCAAACAACAATAGTCATTAGATGTTGTGGGTATTTCAATCAATGGATATTAAATAATGGTTCCCTGCAGAAATGCCAGTTGCATAAAAAGCTTAGCAATGTATTTGAATCAATCCATCAAATCTTGGGATTGGAATAAGGAGTCCTTCACATTGGATGTGGATTCACCATTAGATCAGCGATAAATTTGGTGTTCTTGGTCTTTTGGTTTCATTCCTCTGTTCTTTTGTTTGATATACAATCTGATCTTTCTGGGCAATGAGCAGTTATATCTAAGTCTTTGTGGGATGAATGGGCTCAGAGTGAGGCAGATGCCCAGACTTTGTTTACATCGACACCTCCTTCATCTGAAGTAGCAGAGCTCACAAACACTTGGGATATCTACAGATTGAAAATCTCATTATCAAATATTATCCTAACTGTGAATTGGCATTTTCTGGATTTGATATAGCTCCATAGCTTGATTCCATTACTCTGCTACTCAGCTTGCTTTAGGTGTTTAGCTCATAGTTGAATTCTTGAAGCAATATCAAGGTTTCAAAGAATTCACCTACAACTGAGTAGCTAATGCATTATACATGTCATGGTATACAATTCCTCAAGTGAAATTTTCAAGAAAAGGGCAATGAGAACATGACAGAGATGACTAATTAGTTTGCAGCCAATCCTATGCAGTAGCATTACAATTCTGGTGAACAGCTACATCAAAACAATAACTCGTATGCTTAACTTGCTCACTTCCTAAGCAAATCTAATCACCATTAATTAAGCTTTATCAAAGTTATCTAAAGTTTGACACAATAGCTCAAGATTGTATATAAACTATAGGCAATCTATAGACATTCCTATCATATGCTAGGCATTAACTCAGCAAAATGCTAAGAAAAACAAACTCAGGAAACTGGATATTTCCAAAATTTTAAAATAAAGAGCTTTTCACCATCCTATCAATTACATGGTACGACAAACTAACAAGAATAATAGTGAAATGAAACCACTCCAGGAGAAATCTCTTTTAAATTTAGTATGTTCAGGATGGATAAGCTATAAAGGTCCTAATCATTGTGGTTCAGCTATAAAGATTGAAATCATCATGGCTATCTATTAAACATAAAATAGAAAGGTCAAACAATCTGTATAAAAATGCACACATAAGTAAAACCAATGATCCAGGCATAGGCATTAGATAAGTAGCACACATCTCCTTTAAAAGATGTCTTAAGTTCTTAATAACAAAGTTTGTTATAATCTATCAACAAAGAAAAACATTTCAGCTGTCAACAACAACCATGACTAATATGGAGGAAAAAAATACTATGATTATGAGCATCCTTCATAGACACAGAACAACTAAAACGTCTCTCACTAGTCCCCACTTTTGATTGCATAACAGAGTCTGACTATCAAGGGATCAATGCAAGAATTGTAGATGTTTTACGCTCAAACAATTTGCTACCTAGGATTGATAATTGCATTAGTCAACATATGGCTTCTAGCACACCGATGGATATTTAATGTTAAGCTAGTATAAGCAAAGATGATACCAAATAGTTTCAGGAACATGTACAAATTATACTTTACAAAAGAAGTTCTATTTAAGCATAAAGGAAGCATACCAAATCCAAACAAGTAAATTCATTGCTGATAATTTGCATTAATATTAAATGAACACTAAAGGACAATTAAAAATATAGATATTCTTTAGAAAGTAGATCACCAATATAGATTGAAACAATAAAATAATCTCTTTAAACAATATAACGAATGGATGCGAGTTGCTGCTATAAGCGATCATATATTTTCAACTTTTAAATGTAGAGCTCTCATTAAATCCAAAAGTTCAACACCAAGGACTGCAAAGTTGCAAACTTTAAATGCAAGTGTGAAAATAAAACTTGAAAACTAATGCAATTGCAAACCAGCTAACATTTATATCAAGGAATGTATTGTAAGTTTGCAACTATTACCCGGCATCAAAGGCATGTATTACATATAAGACTACAGATTTGTACATTTAGAGAACAAAATTACAAATACATAAGAAGCATCTAAAAATGCTCAGGACCTTTAAGTTATTTTCAACATAACGTCACAGGTGTCCCTGTATACCCAACAAGAACACAGAAACAATAGTAGAACTAGAGACACATCAAACTAGGATGCATTTATAGATGCAATATTTGTCAATCATAAAGACATCTGACAAGTCCACATTATGTGCCTATTTCTTACTATTTGATATCTGCTCCAAGCATATGTAGCATATGGCCAAAACATTTAGTTTTATATACAGGTTCAAGATAACTAACCATATTCAAGAATCCTCTTAAATTACAAAGTTCCTTAAGTTTCGAGCTATTAGACAGCTATATTGAAGATTCTTCTGCACTGGAACTTCCTAAACATCCAACTATTCTTCTCTTTGATGATACCCTTGATATTGTCTATTTAAAACTAAATATGTGTGCACATTGAAGATACATTTTCATCAAGGATGTTGCTTCAGTACACTGCCCTTAAAGTAGATCTGTAGCTATGTTCTTTACAAAACATCAATTATGAAAACAGCCAATAGTCCAATGTTACTACTCAGAGACCAATCCGCCTTGTAAGGAAAGATTCCTAGATATTGATATAGACTTGGGTATTAAAGAATGCTCTGCTATTACTGTACCTTCAGGGCTTAAGGAGTGTGGAGTCAAATCTCCATTCAGTTTAAAACCTTAACAATCAGGATTAGAAATTTCACAAATTCCTTCCCATGGTAGAGTATCACCATTTTGACTTGCAGTTGTCCTAGATGTCTCTAAAGGTGCATGAGGGCAGATCACCTCAGTTTCAGAATGAACACTAATATCAACATTATGAGGTTGGACACTACAATTCCCTTCTTTAAAATTTCCACTGCATGGGCTTTGGTAAGGAAAAGTGCCCAACTCAGACTCTACTTTTGCTCTGAAGTCAAATAAAAGGGTTCTTAACCTTGCAGCCTTAGCCTCAAGAATTTCTTGGCCTTGCAGTCTTCTCAATAACTGATGGTTCATCAAACACAATTTCTGCACTTCCTCTTCTAAATAAGTAATGTGTGCTTTCTTTTTCTCCCTATACTTTCTCACAACTTCACAGTTCCCTAATGTATAAATTAGCTAGCTACTACTGAATGGAAGAAACTCTGGAATTGCCAGCAACTTGAACATAAAAAAATCTTTACTAACTTTGGCTTGAGTATTCACATGGATCAAATTGTCCTGTGGATCTTACATGTTTGTCGGTGCCTGGAGAAGTAATAAATTCAATAGCATTCATATTATTATTTGAGCATGAAACATCAAGGAAAGCATTAAGAGCCAACAACATCTGTCAAATCCTAATAATCAAGAAAAGAATAATTTTTAGTTTTAGTAAAAGTTGGTAGGTGATTCATGAGGTATACAACTTGATTGTTTGATGTATTGGCTATTGTGGCAAGACTAAAATTGTTTAATTTATTTTCAAATTTTTGTTGCTGAAGATTTCGGATGCTGATCAACATCTAATTCAACCAAAGAAACAGAACTAAATAATTGAATAATAACAATGAGGCCCTTGGACCATAAAATGCTTAATCTTTTCATTTGGAGTCAATTTATTATAGCAATAGTGAAAGGTGAAGAGCAATCCAAGACACCAAGGTCAGGAAGTAATTTTACTAGAAATTGAATATGTAGGAACACCAACCTTATCTCACTAACTAGGAGTGTGTGGGGTGATTGTAGCTAGTTGGGCTCATTTTCCCATCAAATTTTTGCATTGTATTTGAGTAGTCACTGGACCTTATCAAGAAAACTGTTAAAAGCAAAAATTTGAGCTCTAGCATGTGAGATTAGATAATAAAAATGAAGCACTGGAGTGAGTAAGAGTTGTTGGTGGAGAGAGTGGGGTGAAAAGTGGAAGTACTGCCACAAGCCCTTATACATGCTCCTGATTTTGCGTTGAAGATTTATGCAAGGAGCCTTACATCCTAGAAAGGACCTTGCTTCAATATGTGGCACAATCAGAAAAAAACTAGAGTTTTGCCATTGATTATCTCAAACCTGCTTTACTAATTTTGAGGAAGCTATTTTGGGGTAATAGATCACCTTCCATACAAAAATGGAGGTGGGTTTAGAAATTCAAATTATTAATGAAAGCCCTTGAAGAAAAACTTGATTTTATTGGGCATTATGCTTTGCCCAGGTTTATTCATTATTGTGAGTATACAAAAAGGTAAGGTATCCTTTGACAAAGGCATCGAGTCAATTTTTTCTATACAGCACAAAGCATGGAGAGGAATACAGAAGTAGATCCAGAAGTTTTGCTAGTTGTGACTATAGAGGTCTCTCCTTTATGTTGTGTGTACCGGTTGGCCCCTCTCCCCGCTAGGGCAAGGATTCCTCTATGTTAATTACCACATCTGAATGTCATGGGTAGACACATTTCTTTCTTTCTCATTATTTATTGATTTTCACCTATTTTGGACTTTTGCATGCAGCTTGTTGGTGGGAAATCTTCACAATTTTTGGTTGCTTGTTCTTAGGAGTGTTTTCATCATAGTGGCTGCAGTGTAGAAAGTTGTAGAGATCAATACATGGCTTTTATGGTTTTCTTTAAGCCAAAATCAATATTTCTTGATACTTTATCTATTCTAAATTCATTTCAGATGACCCACCAAAGTATTCACAGCCAAGGGCAATGGAGAGTCTACAATTCACTCTTTCAATGTCTCTAGCGGTGTTGTGTTTGTTTTACACCCAACTGAAGCTATGTTTGAGTCTATATGAGGAAAATGGGACTTCTGCACTCGAGGCCCTTCCTTCACATGTAGTTTGTAAGATATAAACACAATGCCTCTGTTTCTATAATCTTTAGTGATTTTAAATCAATACATGGCTTTTATGGCTTTCTTTAAGCCAAAATCAATCTTTCTTGATACTTTATCTATTAAAAATTCAATAATAGTATGCTCCTATTTGCTTGTGAATAAGATGTGAACATTCAATTTTACCCCAATTGTTGGATCTTAAGTTTACTAGTTGTTTGGACTGAGTCCCTTTCACCTCATCTGACCATCCAATTGGAAATATATTCAACATCAACACTACCAAGTTCTACAAATGGCTAATGTTGTCAGACCAGGGACAGATTGTGACATTGTTTTGAATTTTACTTCTTTGAACACAAATCTAGTTCTGGTCTATAAAGGCCAAGAAAAGAAAGGCTATTATATGTCTTTTGGAATCTTCCATGTAGTTTTTATATTTGTCCTGAACACTATACAGTTGATTCCAGAATATTCACACACAAAATGATAAATTGTCTTACATATACAGACTGCATGGTTGCTTCAAATTTCTTGTCTATAGATAATGATATGATGTTATTTCCATCAGCTAATGACCTTGCATTGACTTTTTTTTGTTGTTGATTGCTTTCTTAACTTGAGTGGATATTACACTGCAGATGATAAACCTATAGTTGTCATGATGCATGGATATGAACTCAATGATTCTGATCGTATTAGAGCCCGTATTTTTCTAGGACAGTTATTAGGCATCTCAACTGTTGATCAAGTTTATGATATTTCAGGTAAGATGATATTTTTTTGCTCAAATTTGTTGTTGCATTTAAATGTTTTCATTTCAATAAATGTTACTTATCACATATTTGTGGTAAATACCTACCGTCAATTATTACATATTGTTTGGGGTCTCCTTGCAAATTAATGGAATTGCCCTGATATTCCAGGTTTCACCCAGCATGAAACTACAAACCCAGATAGACCATTTTAGCTACTTTCATTTACTGTTATAAGGATAGATTCTATGTTGAGAATGAGAATAATTAACCTTCCATACCTCTTCAGTGTACCCATTGCACACCAAGGTGCAATTTCTAGTAAATAACTTTCTATTGTTAATATAAATGTCTAATGAAAAAAAAGGTATTTTTTTATTACTATTTTTGCTTTAGTCTGCTAGTAAAAATAAGGGTCATTAGTGTAAAATGGATCCGACGAATAAAATAAATGGTTGTAAATTCCCAACATAAGGATCCAAGAATAAAGGAGGTGATGGTAAATTCTTCCAAAGAAAAAAGGGGAATAGTAAGTAATCCAGTGTGTTTTACTATCTTTAGAATCAGAAAAAGTTGCATTCCAACTGATCAAAGTTCATGATATTATGTGTCTAAGCTTTTGCTCTAGGTAATAAGTAGATATATATGCTTACATTGCATTGGCCTAGTGAAATATGTAGGATACCAGATTGCTGACAGTTTTCTTTTTTATAAGGCACTGCATGTAATGAAAGATTTGCTAATCAGAAAGCAGGCTTCTAGATGCATGTTGCAAGTTCCCCTGTTCACGTGTTAGTATCTTCTTCCTTTTTAGGGGAGAGGACCCAATATCTAAGCATTTTCCAATAGTTGTTATAACATTTGTTGTTTGATGTCCAATGATTTTAACAATGTTGGACCAATAGTTGTGACTTTAAAGTTGTTAGTGTTGATGATGACTACCCATAATTAAATGAAATATATTCTTAGATATAAAAAGTAACAAATCATGTGATTCCACATCAGTGCACCAATAAAACATGATATAGTGCAGAAGTATCAGTCTCACTTTTTTTGGGGTCTTTTTGGAAACTTCGATAAAAAAGCATGTTGATATGGCATCATATTTGATGATGTGGCCTTGAAACCTTAGTTGCAAGCAAGGGACTTGCCAAGTAAGCTACTGTAAAAAATTGGGAGTGATTTGAAATTTCCATGTAGAATTTTGAGAAGCGTGAAGTTAGGGTGCTCAACTACCGGGTCGTCTCCCCTAGTGCTAAATTGCTAATGCAAGCATTTGTGTGCTTTATAAATCCATTTTCCTTATCATTTATTGCTAATGTGAATGTTGTTCTAAAAATCACAAGCTTCAATACAATAGTGGCATATGCATTGCGAAGGATCTCACTCAACATCAATATATACCTTTCTTTGCCTCTGCAGCAAGATGTGCTTAAGGCCTGGCATTTGATTCTCAGAGTATATCTTACGATTAATTTGTTTGAATTCTCAAATGCAGGCATTTCTTGGAGCATGGAATGCGGCATGTATTTCTAGAAATCCATCTGTAGTTTATATACCCAAAGGAGAATACTTGCTCAACCCTATTACCTTCAAGGGGCCTTGTAAAGCTCAAAATTTTAGGGTGCAGGTAATGTTATTTTTTGAGATTAATGTCATCTTTATCTTTGCTTATTTAGGCCTAGAAACTAGGTTCAACCGAATCATGAGCCTTTCTTAGACTGATTAGAGATGGTATTACAACGATACTAATGTTCAATTAAACTCCATTATCAAAAGAGAAATTATTTTAGACTTAGTGTTCTCATTCAAACTTAAAATTGAAAATGCATTTTGGACAGGTGGTAGGAAATCTTATAGCTCCAAGAGAACACAGTCTCTGGAACAAACAAGTCCAATATCATTGGCTACAGTTCATAGATGTAAATGGGCTGATAGTTGAAGGATGGGGATCTCTAGATAGAAATGGAAAACCTTGGTGGGATGAATCATGCAGAATAAATAAAAAAATTGATGTATATTTACAAAACTATGGTATATTTCTTTGATAATTTAACTTTCTATACAAAAGAAGCTAATCAGAATCCTGGGCTTGGCATCTTCTTTTCAAATATGTATTATATGCTACTACTAATCTATACCTGTAATGTCTGTGCAGCCATGCAAACAAGGACCCAGTGTAATAATTCTTTAACCCATTGCTTACAAAATATCATCTAAATATTTCTAAGATGGAATAAATAGAAAATCCATTTTTTAATTTTTACCTTTCTTTTGAAAAATGGATCTTAGTGGTAGAACATGAATAAATTGTGAGGAAAAAATAGGAAATCTCATTTTTTGATATTCATCTTTATTTTGGAAAATGGTTCTTTGTGGACTAACAAAATGTAAAGACTAAACTGTGATCATGTATATTTATAGTCCTTGCAATTTAGCAGATGCACAGATATTACTCTAAGGTCTTAGGGCAACCAAAATAGCTACACAGAATTTGACTGGATAAGATAACCTTCTAAGGTGCTATAAAATGAAATGATAAACCAAAACATGCTTAGGAGAGGAGAGTGGACAAGAGGCATGACAGATCTACAAAAAGTGGGGATGCTACTTCTAGGACCATGAGGATGGATTACATGACATGAATGTGCTTGCAACCAAGTCTGCCAAGTTTTCAAAGAGGTTAGGAGAATATTACTATATTATATATCAAATCTTGAACCTTACAATAACAAAAGAAAATTTTCAATTGACTTAACATGAGAATCTAGCTCTTTCCATTTAGAAGCAACCTCACAGTACCTGCACAAAATATGTTAAAATAATACAAGCATTATAACAGTCATAGCAGTGAGTCAAAGTACAGTGGTCAAGGACTGTTATAACATCATGTCATGACAATGGAAGCAATGATCCAGAGGAGCTATCAAGAAAAGATCATTGTCAAAGTAAAGCAATGATGGTATACATATTCATATTGCATCCTCATTTTTATATGAAACCAAATTCATATTGCATTCATATAGCAACTTTTTTTGACATTAATGCTCTGAAACAGGTATTAGTCTACAGGTCCATGTCCTTAAAACATAAAACAGTCTTAAAACAACATAAAATTCTTAAATAAAAGGTCATAAAATGGGGCTCATCAACAATCATCTGCATTGCCAACAAGATCAAAATCCTGATCACTCATGTTTGCATCTACTTGATTTTCTTCCTCATCCTCATTTGTGACATGCAATACATTCTCTCTTCCAATTTCTTCAGTGGTAATCAAAATCTCTTCTTCAAACAGTCCCTCGTTGTCTTCATCCACTTCTTCAAATGTTTCTTGTAAATTAACATATTGCCCATCAAGCATTACATCAACAACTTCAATAAATTTCCGTTTCGAACGAGACTCTGTTTGAATGACATATGACCAACCTGGGCTTCTTACATCATCAATTAGAAATGATTGGTTAATTTGAAGAGGGGAAACATACGGCTCATCTGTCTCTGAAAAAATTGTCGTGTATTTGCACGTACAAATCCATACTCATCAAATTGCATTGTGGATGGTCGGATCCACTTACATTTTAATAATATAGGACTATTTTCACCAAAATCCACTTGAATAATTTCTTGAATGAATCCAACATAAAATTTCTTCTCAATTTCATGAAGAAATTCAGCACTAACAACACAATCACAATTTGTCTTTCCTTTTTTCTTTTTCTTCCACTCTTAAATGACTACCATAAGCCCACATTCCACTAAAACGCATAGCCCATAATTGTGGAGGTTGTGAAAGCTCACTTTCCTCTGTTGTTATATCTTGACCTTCTTCTTTTGCATCACTGATTGCATTAGTAATCCATTCTTCAAATTCTGGAAAAACATCACCTCTAATCAAATCATGACATCTATGCTTTTGAGGTCGATGTTGCATCCAAGCTTGATTCTCTTCTTCATGTTTTCTACATAGAATAATGATGTACAAATAGTAAGATTAATAATATAAATGTGTAAATGCAATTGAGTAAATAAATTATTGTGTAGTTTTTTTTCACCTGCGCCACTTATCGAACGAAGATTTGTTTTGAAGAATAAAGGCATGTATTGCACTTCTTTCTTGATATGATAGCTTGAAGTGACATCCATTGCCTTCTAATACTTCGCCTGCAACTCTCTCATCTTCATCATCATCCCATACACGTCGATTGGCATTTTTAAAATCCTTCATATATTCTGTGCAAAATCCCATGGCCTCTTGCATTGAATATCCCTCAGACATGCTTCCTTCTGGTTTTGCCCTAGTATGAACAATTTTTTTCAAAACCTTCATATATCTTTCTATAGGATACATCCATCTCATTCTTATTGGGCCACAATTCTCTAGTTCATATTGTAGATGTATCAAAAGATGCATAGAAATGTTAAAGATTGTTGGTGGAAATTCCCGTTCCAAGAGACAAAGGACTTCAACAACCTCCTCCCTCAAACTATCAAAGTTCGAAGGATCTAATACATGTAAGCTCATTCTCTTCAATATTAGGTCCAACCTTATAATTTCCAATCTTGGCCCCTTTGCCAAACTCAATATATTTACCACAATAGGTAAAATATTCTCTATTATGACATGATAGTCATGGGTCTTGAGGCCTCTTAAGCTATTAATGTCAGTTTGGCTTTTGATGCTGCTACTTACATATCCAGTGGGGAAGCGAGTTTGATACATCAACTATAAGAATTGTGCACATTGTTCCTTTGTCCAGACATAAGGAGCACTAGGTTTTTTATATTTTTCATTATCATATTTTTCAACCCAAAAATTTTGGCAAATCTTTATTTCTCGGAAGTCTTCACGTGTTGAAATAGTATCAAAAGCACCAAAAAGAGTTTCTATAATAGCATAAGCTATATTTTTCTCAGTATGCATAAAGTCAACAGTATGCCTAATGGCTATATCCTTAAAGTATGGCAACTTATACAATATGCACAACTATTTTACACCACTTTCATTACATGGATCATATCTACTGCCAGCAATCCCATCATTTTCAATAAATGACATTCTTTTTTTTCCATTCTCAACAATGTAATCACTTGTTATTAGCAATGGCGCTCCACAATTCTCTTCTTGACCATTGAAACGTGTTTTTTGTTGACGATATGGATGATCCATTTTAAGATAAGCACGATGTCCACAATAAATACACTTACGCAAAACTTCTTGAGTGCCTCACAAAATCCTTAAAGTTGCAAGCAGGACATCCATGGTATCCATGAACAGAGAGACCAGACAATGTGCCATATGCAGCAAGATCATGAATCGTAAACAATAAGGAATCTCTTAAAGTGAATTTGATTGAATGACCATCCCTTAAAGATTGAATTGCTTCAATTCCTTTCCACAATTCCATTAGCTCATCATATAATGGCTCTAGATAAGCATCTATTGTATCTGAAGTCAGACTTTTCTTTCCTGGTATAATCAATGATAACATTAAGAAAAATGGTTTAGTTGCTAACCATGGAGGCAAGTTATAATTTATTAGAAACACTGGCCAAGTTGACCATTTAGTACTTTGATCTGAGAATGGGTTCACCCCATCTAGAGCCAAACCCAACCTTATATTATGAGGATCTTGAGAAAAATTAGGCCATCTGTTATCAAATTCCATCTGTGTCTTAGAATCAGGCACATGTCATTGTTTTCCATCAGTGCTCTTATTTTTGGCATGCCACTGCATAAGTTCAGCAATATCTCTACACCTATACATTCGGAGTAATCGTGGGATTATCAAAAAGTGGCGAAAAACCTTTCTAGGAACCACAGCTGATTTCAACCCTTGTCTATACCTCACTTCATGACATTTCAGACATTCACTCTCATTTGCAAGATTTTTGCGAAATAATACACAACCATTCACACATGTGTGGATGTTTTCATATCCCAAGTCGAGCTTACTGATTTTCTTTTTACATTGACTTCATTTTGTTGGCAATGTGGAGTCAACTGGTAACAATGAACTTAATAATTCTAATAACTGATCTACACTCTCATTTGTCCAGCCATGTACCACTTGCAAGTTAAGAATTTGAAGGATTGTTGCCAAATGACTTAACTTGCAATTAGCATACATAGGCTTTAAAGCATCCTCCATTGACTTGGACCAATCATCGTTTAGACCCTCATTCAACATTCTATCAACTTCAAATCCTTCGTCAAACATTTTTGTATGTTCATCTATGTTTGGTGCCACTTCATCTATGTATGTTTCCTCTTCATCTCTCACAGTCTGCAATTATATCATATCTTCATAATAATTGTAAGCCCAAGGGCTTACACCACTATGCCCATATCTTATCATATGTCGATAAATCATATTTCTTTTTTTCACCTTTCCACCAAGACAATTTTTACATGGACATGGATATTTTTCAATGTCCCTCTCATCAGCTACTCTCTCATCATATGCATGATATTGATCAGTATTCAACCTTTGATGCTGATCGATCTGTAATATTGTGCATTCCAGTATTAATTTAGTTTTTGATTTAAAGAAAAAACATAAATCTAAAAATAGAGATGCCAAAACATTGTTGAAAGTAGTCAATTTTAGTAGAGACCATAACAGAAAGAAGAGGATATAATGAGTCATTGTTCTGAGATCTATCTTACATTCACTTGAAGTTTACCTACTAAGAATGGAATATTCCTATTTTTCCTATTAGCTTACTTTCAGCAATGAGGGTTTTGAATTACCTCTGAATTCACTGCAGAGGGCTTCTCTGACTTCAAATTTGTTGCAGCAAACTCCGAATTCCTTGCCCGCCTTTTCAAAAGTCTCCAAGTCCTATCCAAACAAGCTTTATCGCCCATGCAAGTGCTTCAATACCTGTCCATGAGAATAACAAACATCAACAACAATCCAATTTCATTCCCATGCCAACAAAGACATAGTCCAGAATCAGCACAATCAGACAATAAGGGCATCAAAGAAACAGAGGAAAATGAGGTGGCATCTAACCATGCCTTGGTGGATTCTCAAAAACAAGAGCAAAAAGAAAAATTTACTAAGAAGAATATTGCTCCTTCAAATGGGAAAAGAGCTAAATTATCCCATAAGGGAACACCTATTCCATCAAAAACACCATCCAATGTTACATCCAGGACATCAAAATTTTGGGTTTCATCAGTGATGCAGAGTTAGGAGGATTCAAAACACATCTCACAAAACCTTCAACTTGCCTTCCTTTGACACACTTAATTCAACTATATTTCTCTCAATATCAACAAAGATCAAATTCTTTCACTATTTCCCTTAAATACACATCATGGCTCTTGGTTCAAACACTCAAGACTCCAAAACAGAGAACAAGGCCATATTCCTCTTGTAGTTACTTCATGACACCATGTAGTGATAATTCAAATGGGATTTCATTCATACCTTATCTGTCACAAATAGCTAACAATGGAAACATGAATGGAGAGCCTTATATGAATGAATGGAAACAATAGCTCATTTTGGTATACTACCCCGATATGCCAGAAATGATCTTTAGATGAGATGGTTTGAGCTACCAAATTGCTACATATTTCATAATGGTAATGCTGAGAAACAAGCTTCAAATTTTAGTCTTTCCTTGTGTCGATAACTCATAGTTCATGTTGTCTTTGGCTTCCTTCCAGATGCATCTTTAATTGCATTGTTTAATATTATGTTTTATATACTTACATTTTCTCCCTTAGAACAAAAATTGGATAAGTTCCTATTGATATTTGCATGGTGATTTGTTCGCAATTGAGGAGAATCGTCTGCTGTTAGTTTTATTCTACATAGGCTCGTCAATCATTCTGAGGCCAACCTAAGATATCTCTTAGGAGTCTTATATGTCTTTGCTTTGGGTATTGTGTACCAAATATTAGCCAATGCATGGGAGGAGGATGATGAAGTTGTCCTTTACACTTGTCGATTGGTTGACTTGGACCTGGAATTGGTTGGTGGACCCATCAAAGAAAAAAAATAAAAAAATTCCAGAATGAGTTGTATGTGAACCATTCAATATAACCTTTTCTTTTGTGCTTCACTATTAACCTATGCATTAAAAAGGATAAGTCATAATGTATTATCTTTTTGACTTTGGTGATCAGATATGAGATGTGTTTCAATTTAAAGAGTGGGGAGGCTTCACAAAAGAAACTGTCAGAGTCTGCAGTAGATTTTCCAAGGATTAATGAAAAGTATATTGGCAGGTAAGAAAATTCTAAGAGATAATACATACACTCTTTCCCAAAACACTACAACTATGTTTTTTCCTCCATTCTCTCCCTCATAAACAATGCTTGTGGATCATATAACCAAGGATACCATGTTGATTGAAATATCTAATTCTACTTTATGATTAACATGGGTGCAGAAAGCAACGCTATGTGTATGGTACTACACTAGACTCAATAGCTAAGGTCAAGGGACTCATAAAGTTTGATCTTCTAGTAGAACTTGAGGTTGGGAAGTCACAGATTGAAGTTGGAGGCAATGTGCTAGGGGTTTTTGACTTTGGACCTGGAAGATTTGGTTCTGAGGTAATATTTGTACCTAGGGATTCTGGGTTAGACCTTGCAAAAGATGATGGTTACTTGATTTGTTTTGTTCATGATGAGAACATTGGGTATGGCTCTAGGCTTCTAGCTTACTTACATTCAGTTCTTTTGAGTCCTGACTTGTCTTATATTTTTTCTTGAGAGATGATAAGAAGTAAATAATATTTATATGAGGGCTATTGCTTGTGAAATACATGATGAGTAGGTTGTCTAGTGCAGGCCACTATTTCCAGAGATCCAGTCTTTAACAAAATGACTCAGATAATAAAAATACCATAGGCAATAATGAAACCAGGACCTAGATAAATCATAGTATTAATCGCTACATAAATGAAGATTATCATTCAGATATACAGTAAAAGAAAAATCAATCTTGAAATAAACATTTATAAGTCTTCCATATGTGTATTATGAGATTGCAAATTGGAAATTCTAAGGCATATATTACCAAAACGAGCCATTGTAGTATACCTTCTCTGTCACAAATAGCTAACAATGGAAACATGAATGGAAATATGAAAATTTATGAGATAACAAAAGTTTGGGAAGGTTGTTTGAATGGAGAGCCTTATTTATCAAATAGTATCTCAGAAGATACATCATATATCATTTTGGAAGCACCATTGAAAAGAATGTCAAAAGAGAAATTAATATCCCATTATTTAAGGGTTGTAGCAGCAACAAGAAGGGATAAGGATCATGTTCTGGCTGAAAAAATAGAAGAGATTTATAGGCTTAAGCGGGACATTTTGAGGGAGAAAGGCAATGATAGTTGCAAATTGTGTCTTGTAACTATTCAATTACAGCGAGTAACAGACAACTTTAGAAGTAAAACGTAAATGTTAATATTCTATAACTTAACAGTCTGATGTGAAATGATAATGTATCATCTTCCTAAATTGACATTAAACCCAATATTTAGTTGTGACAACTGGAAAATTGTTTGAATTAATTAAACAGTGAGGATTTATAGCATTTATAAAGATTCACAACATATGGTCAGAGAGCATCTCTATATGAATCAAACAAATAGAAGCAAAGGAGAAATGGGGTAGCCTTGGACTTTTCTTGTTCTCTTTTACACAGTTGTGCCATTGTTTTGCTCTAGCTTCTGCTTTTTTTAGAATTTATATGTGTGCTACTGAGAAACATATATTCACCTACTGAAGATAACATTATATGAAACATTGGAAAACTAATAATTGTGCATCATTACACAATTATCAATGGCAGGTCTGTTGTGAACATACCTCTAGAAAACATTTAGCAAAGCTTGAGCAAGCCTACCATTTGGCCTCCAACTATTCAGCTGGTGCAAGTGGCCCAGCAAGGGATAAAGGTCGTTGGAGTTCTAACAGCACAAAAGACCATAATTGGCTACTCAATCATTTTTATTGAACTTCATACTTATCTCACAGCATAAAAAGGTGTACAATGCATTGTTGGGTCAAGGGTGGTAGGTAGTGGCCAAAGTCAACCATAATTGGAAAAAAGAAATACCCTCCATTGAAAATAAGGATAGGAAATATATAATTGATATGATAAATCAGGCAGTGAGTGAAGAAGCAGATTCATCAGTTTCAGACTTTGAAGAAGAATGACCAAAGAAAAGTGATAAAGGCCCGATGATCCAAATACCAAATGAATCCTGGAGCTGCATCCATACTCTGAAGATGGAAGAAATTCCCTCAGCAATCCATTTCATTGGAAAATGGAAGACTATTACTACTCCAGCCTCTAATGGCAAACGAAAGAAACCTCACTTAGTACTCCAATTTGGCTTGTTATAATTGATCACTAGCTAGTAGACTTACTACAGAGATTGCAAACACTCTTACACAACCAATTACAACTCAAACCTGAAACCTTTATTTCTTTGTTACACTGACAGTCATAACATATGAGCTGTAACACTGACAAATGCTCCCAATACTTGTAAACATCTTCGAAGAGATACAAAGCAAATAAGTAGACAAACTATGAGTTTGATTGTGCTTAGGAGAATTTCAGTTTTGTTGTCCCCAATTAAGTCTATAATTTGATTTCTAGCATATGGAATCCCCATCCTAGTTTTTACACATCATTCCTTAGCAACATTATAAGGTAAACAAGAAAAATACCACAATCCACCTGCAACTCGCTCTACCCTTATTGCTCCAACTTTCATAATGAATCTATGGTTCCCTAGGCACCTTAGATTCAGCTTAAGTGTACCTTCCAATATGAATCTAAGGTGTAATCAGCACCAACAGATGTTCTGGGGCCAGAACTGCCTGAGGGGCCTACTTGAAGAGTAGTGGTGGTCCATATGTTTTCAGAAAATGAATGACCATGGATTGCCACATTCTAGAACCTGTTTCTCAAGAAAATGGGGTTTCATGCCTTGACATGTCAGCCAAAATGAAGTTTGATTATTGTAACAACCTTTAGAGTCTAAGGGGCTCCTTTCCATGACAGCTTCTTGATCAAAAAACATTTAATGGGCAAATTCATCTTTAAGAATCTGAGCTTAAGCAGTTTTATAAGTCAAATTTGTTGTGTGATATGTAAGCATACACACATTAATATATATAAATGTACATAAATAAGTACACATGTACTTAGCTTCGAGTCCCTATATATGCATTGTAAACTTGCAAACATATAATTGATTCATAAATTGTACACACACACACACACACACACACACACATATATATATATATATATATGTGTGTGTGTGTGTGTGTGTGTGTGTATACACATTAATATACATGTATGTACATATATAAACACACATAATATATGTATGAATTGATATGTATGTATTTAAATAATTGTATATAAGTATACACATCAATATACATGTATGGACATATATAAACATATACACATTTATATCATTGTATATGTAAGCATACACACATTAATATATATAAATGTACATAAATAAGTACACATGTACTTGGCTTGGAGTCCCTATATATGCATTGTAAAAATGCACCAACTATGCATATAGCATGAAAAGGGAGGGGTAATTACCCCTAACTTCTGCCATAGATACTCAAATGTATCCTTTGCAAGCACCTTTATGAAAATTTCTACAATCTAATCCTTTGTAGGTACATAATACAACTTCACTCCTATCTCAGCAACCTTCTATCTCAAGAAAATGTCTACTTAATTGAGTAGCTTCTAACAACATATCACACAACAAATTTGACTTATAAAACTGCTTAAGCTCAGATTCTTAAAGATGAATTTTCCCATTAAATGTTTTTTGATCAAGAAGCTGTCATGGAAAGGAGCCCCTTAGACTCTAAAGGCTGTTACAGTAATCAAACTTCATTTTGGCTGACATTCTAGAACCTATTTCTCCAATAAACAGCCAGCACAATCAAAAAATATATATTTAAAGAAATAAAAAACTAATATTCAGTAACAATTTAACATCGTCCATAATAAATCTACCTACATTTGTCACCTCATATCTGTTGAGATGGATTTCTGCAGTCTCTATTTGGGCTCTTTCACAATTCTTCTGCCATATAAAATTGGTTTCTGATATCCTCTAATTGCTTTTGATAGTCTTCTGATAGTCTGAAGTGAATTCTCCCTTCCCAATAAATTTAAGCATTTTACTTCCAATAGTAAAAGTCCAGAAGTAGAGTTTGAATATGATTGTAAAAGTTGAATGATTTATATATTTTTTGTATAATGTATTTTAATTCAATAGTTCTTGCAGATGTGGAAATACACTAAACTTTTCTCATCAACTAAACCTTAGGAATCTCAGCTTCTTTATTCGAATGCAATTTCATTTAGTTTCTTATTTCCCATTTCCAGTTTTAACAGTGGTAGAAAGACTAAGAAATAAACTAGGATGTGTGGTGTTACAAATTATGACTATTCTTCACAACATATCATCAATTGCATCCTTGAGGTATGATACAACGGAAAGCAGTATGATAGGAGATTACATATATAATGTTGTCTCTTTCAATAGGCCTATTGAAAGAGACAACATATAAGAGGTTGAAAGCATAGGAGGCATATTTATAGATGGTGTAAGCAAGAATAACAGTTCACTATGCAATGAAGACAAATCTGGGGAGACTCTACACACAGGCAATCAAGCATAATGAGGCTAGTGATCAAGAGATAGAGGATGACAGTCACATTGCAAAAGATTCAATGATAGTGATAAGAGATTGTAAAGTTTGGACAGTCAAGATGAATGCATGTGGAAAGAAACAGTCAAAAATATCATTCTAATGCAAAAGTATAGTCCAAGAATGGCAAGGAAGGATGGGCATTGCCAACTAACGAAGGAAAGGGTTCAGGGGCAGACTTCAAGCAAAGCAATAATGGTTCACCTCAAGCAACATGAAGACCCTAAAAGTGTATCACCTTACAAGCAGGGCATATGAATTTTTGAAGATTACAATAGTCTATAAGCAAAGATTCAGATAGCATACATCAATATTCTCATGAGTTGGGTCATTTGTTAGAGTGTGTGTTCCTAGAAATGAACACTCACCATGAATCTGTTAAGAGGCAGCATATCAAAGTTCACAGTCACCTTTCATGCCAAAAAAGTTACTGATTTTGGCTTCAGTACGAGGCAAGGTAATGTCCCTGTTCTTCAAAAATGCTAATAGGACCTAATGCAAGTGCATATGTAAGTAATTGAATTGTACTTTCTCTGAATGTTTTGGAACAACTTCCTATTGAAGAGCTATTTGACAGAATGTGGTTGAAAGGACAGTCAACTAAATGAAAGGGAAACTTTTAGGCTTCACAAATTAGTCATAAATGCAAAAGATTAGATATAAATGAGTAAGTTTATGACAGCCATTAATGGACTGTGTGTGAAGGGACAGTCCTTTAAAATTGATATGAAGTGGAATGTGCATAGATTGAGGGGTAGTTTACTATACTGTTATGAGAACATAGGAACCACCTTGCTCAAACATCAACAATAGTAACCCTACCTTTAAGACTACTTCTAACCTTTGAGTCACCTTAGATAGCTTTCACAAAATAGTTTCTAGACACTTTGATTCTGTGATGGAAAATACCTTGGAGACCTAATGCCCTTTTAAGACTCTATCCCACCTTGATAGCCACAAGTCATCATTTATAGATACATACAAGCTTCTACAGATATACCAAAAGAATGCTTTGCTTACCATACATGAATAAGAGACATAGAATCACAATAGAAAAGGAATCCAAATCTATTTTCTCACTATAAAGATGATTCCCCAGTCTTACCTGTAAAGCTATGTGTTGTTGAGCCTGAGCTAAGACATTCTCTTGGTCTGGTTTTGGTTGACCACTGCTATGAGAAGGAAATAAGATGGAATCAATTAGATTGTCAGAAGTACAGATTAAAAACAAATAATATAGATTCAATTGTATTATAGCCTCATGCATATCTATACCTGGCTGTAGCACGGCGAACAATCAAAGTTTTATCTCCCAATTTAGGGAAGCACATGCAATGTCTGTCACAGCTGGATCCTAATATTTTTGATAAAAGTAATTAGCATCTTGAATATGACAAGAAATAATGATGCTTGTGTCAGAGTATTGAAAATGCCATTTCAAATAAAATTTGTTAAGAACTTACAAAAATATCAGCATAAAGGCTCACCTGGTAGATGCAAAACCCATAACCTTTTGAATTCCTGGTATCTCTATCTTTACATTCACCTATGCATTCACCTGTGTTGTATGTAAAATTTTAGATCTTTTTCATCTTGTCTACTGTGATATCAAAAACAGACTTGAAAACAAATGTGAAAAATTTGAAGGTTCTTATTTAAATTCACCATTCTCATAACTAAATTTCTTGTGTATTCGCAGTCACACCACCATATAATGAAATTAGTTTGAGAACACTAATTGTATCAATCTATTGAGATAAACAATGAAAATAGAATATTAATTTACAACAATTTGTTTTAGAACCAGTTTGTTTTGCATAAAGATCTGGGGTTTTTAACAATATTAACAATATTACCTGTTTGCTTGCAGATGACCCACGGGTTGAAGAAAACAGAAACTAGGGCATAATATTTTCTGCATATCCTTATCATTAAAATGCCAATACAATGGCCACTTCCCGCCACGCCCATTGTAAGCTTTCCCGCGAAAAGAAGCTGCATCCCGAGTGCAATGCCGCGGCTATAGCAGAAGATGAGAGAGCCAGCTCAAAACCATCGAAAATATGGGAAAAAACAATAGTTTTAATGGCTATAGCAGCAGACGTGAGAGAGCCAGCGAAAAAATGAGAAGAAACATTAGTTTTAATTTTAGGGAAAATTGGTTTCCATAAGAAATGTGATAAAAATTATTAATCTTAGAATATTTCCAATGAAAATATTCTTGTAAATTAATCCTAGAAATTTTTAGGGAAAGTTGGAAAATCTTATAAGCACTACATTTATTCATAACAAACATAAGTCTAGAGGAAGATAAAAGCTTGAATAGAAACCTAACAATCAATATTGCATAGTATTGAACCTACTCCATTATTGAACTATATCGTAGTCTAGATGATCAACAAAGAGAGACCCACATGCTAGAAATGGTATTGCAGGATAGAGGAGGGATGTCTCTTATTAAATGGCTTGTAAATGTGTGGCATACACCAAATCTATGTCGTAAATTATAGAAGAAAAAAAAATTCTAGACATGTTCTAAAGTTTTAAAATAATATCTATTCCCTTTAAATTAATCCTTTAAAAGACTTTAGCTAGTTCTTCACATTTGGCTTTTAAGTGGGGGTGACTATAAAAAGACAATTACATTTTTATTAAAAAGGGACAACACATCATACTAATTTTTAAGAAAATAATACTCTCTTCTCTAGCAATTCACCATGGGAATCACTGCCATGACAAATTCACCAATAGCAATTCACCTCGACTGAAAATTCATCATCTTGGAGAAAATTTGATTTGAATTGTGGTGGTGAATTTTCCCGCACCTATAAGTATACTTTTATGAAATAAAAGTAATTAAAAATATATTTTTTAATTCTACTCATAGAACTCATTGTTGTTGGCCTTAGATTTTCATGTATTGTGTGCAGCCCTTAACACCATTTTTAATTAATATAAAATTTATTAGACTATATAGACATAAGTCTAGTTGCATACATAGATTCTAAATTATGTATTCTAAAAGGAAATTGACATGAAGGCGAAAATTATCATAATTAGAAATCATGCAATAGACATTATTAATAAAAAATAGTAATTATCATAATAGACATGTTCTAAAGTTTTAAAATAATATCTATTCCCTTTAAATTAATCCTTTAAAAGACATTAGCTAGTATCTTCACTTTTTGCTTTTAAGTGGGGGTGATTTGAAAGCCATGATGTCCACCAATTACTTCTCATTCATTTTGTGCAAAAGTTGATGCTGCAAAAAAACAAATAACAAAACCACATAAGAATGTCAAAAAGTGTTTAACCAAAATTGAAAAAATTGGATCTTGGTCTTCAAGGTTATAGTTGGTTACTACATAAAGCAGTAGTATTATTAAAGTTGTTGTCAATGTGTTTGGATACTACAGGCAATATAGTTTATGTTTTTTGAAATAAATTTAAAGTTTAATAGATTTTAAACTAATAAATCATGCACAGTAATTTGTGTTGCAAATACCTACAAATTACCTTTTCTTTTGATTCTCTTTTTTGAAGCCTTTGTCATCATTTGTGCAAATAATTTTTCCTATTTTTTTAGTCATTTGTGTAGATTTTTAAAGTTTAAAAGCTTAATAGTTGTTCTATTTTTTTGTTGTTTATATCTACCAATGATATATGAACATAGATATCTAAATAGTACAATCAAGAAAACATCAAATAGATCAATAGATATTGTTTTTGCATAATAAAGATGTTTCATATTCTGAATATAATCCATCTCAATCCACAAAGGCTGATTATACTATAACTTTAAATAAGAGGTAGCAAGAAAGCTTGCAAATAATGAGTGTTCTTTCATAATGACATGAATTCCAAATAATTGGAGTTCCCTTACATAAGACATTCAATTACTATAAAGGAAAAGTAAAGGTACATTCAAATTTGAAGCCATATCATAAGGATTTAGGTGCATTCAATTACAATCCTAGAAAAGAAAATCCACATTCAAATTTGAAGGAGTGTAATTGCAAATATTGCTATGACAATCTACAAATGAGTATCTAGTTTGTGAAAGGAAATTATCTCGAGAAAATCTAGAGTTGGGACTTAATGTCGAAATAAAATATGACATAAATGAGGAACTCCAATGGCATTTAGTGCCAGCAAAATGGTTGATTTGTGAGATTGTTTGGTCTTATGTTGTTGTTTCTTTTATGTATTTGCATACTTGTAGGAAAATTGTTAGAAAGAGAAAAGAAAGATGTTTTTTTGGTCATGTTTTAGAGCAAGTTGATATTAATGATTCATGTGTAGTGTATGACTACTTTTTTGAAAGAAGGAATTTGGATTAATCATTGGAGACACTTTGTAACTAAGTATATATGCAATGAGGGTTTTTTGGTTGGAAGTGGGAAAAATGTAGTTAATAAAATCAAAGTAACTAACCTGTAGTTCTTTTTTGTATTAGTGTTCATTCAAGAGTTTGAATTCAATAATGCCAATAAGCGTTATTCTTCTTGCTTTCGATGAGCTACCTATGGACTTTGTTGCATGCGTGCATATCATTGAAATGTGAAAGCTAGTTTTATGCATAGGCTTGCAAGTTCACACACTCTAGAACTAGTTGTTAATGTGAGGCCATACTGATCTACATTGTTGATATTGATTGTTGCCTTTTCAAGTGTTAGGCTTTGTGATTTGTGTATTATTAAGGCCCATGCCATTTTGAGTGGGATTTGACGATAGAGACCATGACTAAATGGGGCAATAAGCACATTTTTTAGAATATTATTGTAATTTTATTCCACAAAAACAAAATATTTATTCCACAAAAACTATTAATTAGTAATTTTATTTGTAATATTTCATTATTAATTATGGCAGGCTACGATCGAAAATAAGGTCTTGACGAAGGTTTTAGAGTATGTTTATTAAAATGAAAATTATGGCCAAGATTTTAATAATGAGCACATTTATTTAGTCATTTTTATTTGTCCAATATTAGTCATTTATTTAGTCATTTAGTTGTGATTTTACCCAATGACCAAATTAGTCACTTATAAATGACCAAATTAGTCATTTATTTGTCAAATTCTACTAGTGTTAGTCATGTAGTCATGTATGTATGTATACATATATATGTCTATAGATACATATATATATATATATATATAAAGGTAGCTATGTGATTTAAATATGTACTTTGTTATTTGAATTAAAGCTTTACTTATCGATATACAAATATATATATATACATATTTATGAATATAATTTTATATATATATATGTACTCTCATATATGTGTTGGTTGCAGTATCAATTTAACTTGTAATCTTGTTAATACTTTAAATGAAGTTATTGTATGAATTAAGTCAGTAAGTAGTGAAGTGGAATAATTGTGAGATTTGTTCTATGTCTAAATGCTTTGTGTATTTGGAGTCTTCCAGAGGCTAGGGGGAAATTATCTTCCTTATGGAATTGTGTTTAACCTTGTTGTTGGTTGGTTTTGTCTTGAATGTACTATGGTGGTCATTAGCCTTGCACAGTATGTTCACCAATGAGGTTGGAATATGTGAGTGGGAAGGGTTGTGCCTCACCTTGTTGTTATATAATGGTATTTTTGTGATTGTGCAAGTGGCCTTACTCTTTGTTTTCATTGGGTATCCTAGTTGTTAGTAGGGGAGTGGCTCTTAATGGGGGTCAGTGCACAAAGGGATGCCTGGGTAACCCATGTGGGAGATTTGTAATTAAGTGATAACCTAAAATAAATTAGGGGGAATTGGGTAGTAATCACACTAATCAAGATAAGTGAATGCCTCACTCATGGCTCAAGTGCTCATTTCGGCTTGAGATGAGTTGAAAAGGCCTAGAATGGAAAGATGTATTGCCTCATCCCCATGAGAGGTATGTTGATTCTGCATAGGTTTTCATGAGGGTCCGAAGATTGGTAGAGGCTACTAGGGTAACCCAGGATGGGGGTTAGGGCCTAGGAAGATCTGTTTGGGTAACCCATGACAAACTATGTGATGAGACTCCTCCTAAAGCAACCTAGTATTCCCTTGTCTCTTGTTTCCCTTTATGTTGTATGCCTCTAGAAGTGGTGTTAATGTCATTGATGTTGTATTGTACTTGTTCATTGATGTCATATTATCCCTTGTGTTATCTTATGTCTCTTGACTGATTGTGGTGGTGGGGCCATTTCTCTATCTCCTAGCATGGGGGGTGGACCTTTCGGTTCCACATGGTCGGGTGGAATGTCCCTTGTACTCCATTGGGTTTCTTCATTGGTTCATGGTCATGGTGGTTACTTTTGGTTTGAAGACTTCTGCACCAATACCAGTCCATGTGGATTATCTTTCATATATTGTATCATAATCTATTGTAATATGTATTATTCTGTTGATGTACTTTCCATGCCTAATTGTGAGGAGACATTGTGTTTCAAGGTTTAATGATGTAATGATGTATCATTGTAATTATTGTAAACTCTATCTTGTCATGATGAATGTAATTGATAATATTGTTAATTTAATGAATATTGATGTTATTATATTGTTAGCATAAATGGATAATTTCATATTAGTTGATCTTGTAAATGTGATGATGAAATGGAATTCATATAGCACGGTTAGAATTTATTTAATGTAATGATTTTTAGTTTCTTGCTATTAGTTAATGGGAAATCTAGTAGCGTAGTCATGGACCTTACAAGACTTAGGTTAGAATTTAAATTAATGTTTCATTTATAATCGTGTGATTACTGCACTTGCAAAAAAAAAATTGTTTCATTTTAGGTGTTAGTGTGTTGTCCTCTAGGGTTTCGTGGCGGGGGCGTTACAGAAATGACTAAAGAAAAATATATATACAGACATGTATATGTGATAAAATTTTAACTACATATTGACTATCAATTAAATATATATACAACTATATACTTACCAATGTTTATTTACTTTGTTGTACCATCTGCACCCTCTCTTTTTTGTAATGCATCTATGATTGTCTCATGATTGAATCAATTGAAAGTTTCCATAACACTTTATTAGTAGGCCTCCCTTGATATCTAACTAGTTTTGTATTCGTTTCCAAAATCAAATGTGAATAACGTATAATCTTCTTATGTCTTTCATAATCTTCAAATGCAGGCAAGCCATTATTTCTTATCAAATATTTTTGATGCCAGGTGCCAACAACAACCACTAAACCAATTGGATACTCAAATTTGTCATCATCCACTCTAAGATCTACCAACTTATGTTTTCTCTCAACACATATATCCAACCAATTATGATCGTGTTTCGAATCTTGTACAAGAAGGTCCATGTCTATATAATATTGTGTTTCAATTTTTTCTTGTGGAGCTAGAGTATACTTTTTAACAAAATCAACAACTAACAATATAGTTCCAATTGGGAATGTGTTTTTACATAAAAAAAAATTGATTATCAAGCCAATGAGCATATTGAGAGTGTTTAACATATTTAGGTACAATATTATCTTTAAATTCTTTAATAAATGCATGGACACTAAATTTTTCCACAATTAGCTCACAATGTTTTCCAAATTTTCCATCTTTTAAAGAATACTCCATATTTTAAAAAAAATTACATCCACTAATTGTTGTCCAAATTCATCTAAACTACTTTCACGCATAAATTCTCCTAACAATGAAAAGTTACCACATCTATCGCATTCTCCAGAAATACATGCTTTTAAATAAAATAAGTTTCCATTAGAGGGTTCACAAAACAAACCTACTATAAAATCTTTGATTGTTTCAGATGGCATATTAATACCACAAATGTCCTGGATAATTTGGTTGGCATGCAAAGTACAATGTATATATCGAAAACTATCATAATAATAATGAAATTGTACATGAGTGTTACAACAACAAGAGATTCATTGTTTATTAGTTCTAGCATACCAAGGTTTACATTTTTCAAATGATCTTTCAATTATGCTAATATTAAATGGTAAAATTAAATCATTTAAAAAAAATGTATATAATTCAGTCTGAGTCATATCTAAGAGATGCTTTGGATGAGGTTCACAAATTTTGGAAACCACCCTTAATTTTAAAACATCTCTAATGTTAGGTGATACTCTTGTATTATCATACCAATATTTTTTGATTAAAAATTTGATTTCATTAGTTAATTTCATGTCTGATCTTGGGAGTCTACCACTAAAATTCCAACATTGATTAATTGGATCCTTTTCAATAATTTCTCTTCTTTTAGCATCTCTTATCAAAGTCTTAGTATTTACTTTTATACATTTACTAATCTTACTTAACATTCTTTTATTTGAAATTGCTTTATTAACTAGAGCAATTGTTATTGCATGACAAGTTGCATTCTTATCTTTAGATTCACTTTTCTTACCTATAAAATCAATAGCATTAGCAACACTAGATATGATTTGTTCTACTAAATCATCTTTCTTTTTTCATTTTACAAAAATGTCTAATTTTTTCCATCACTTTTCTCATTTTCGACATTCTCATCAATTACATCATGAGTTGACATTGAAATTCTATAAAAAAACATTCTATATATTCTATTTCCATAATTTCTCATTTGTCTCCAAGAAACTTTACCAGGAAAGTTATCTAGCACATCTTTTTCCATTGTTAAAAAAGACATTTTCATTTTCATTCATACAAGGGGTTTCATTTTCATTTAGGGTGATCCCACAATACTGGTTTACAATTTTTGGCCAAATTGACATTGAATTATTTTTTTCTAACTAAATCTTCACTTTCAGGCACCTATAGTGGCTAAACCATGAGGAATTTGAAGATGATGCAAACTAGTGATTTGTGACATTTTGTCTAAAGATTCTAAATATTTTTTTTTCAAAATTTTTGGAATTAGATTGCACTTCTTTTTCCATTTCCTTTGAAAACTAGTTTTTTCAGTAAACACTATTTTTAAGGAGTGATGCTCATCGTATACAACCTAAATTTTTCTCCATGAAGGATAAAATTCTATTTTTTTCAAATTTAGATTTGTAACTACAATATCTAGCGCTTTCATTTGGTTTCATAGTTTTTAATTGAATATTTTTTCCTTAATCAAGTTTTGAAGTCAAACCAATTACAATTCAGACATAGGTGGACTATATACAACATAAATTTTTTTGTATGTATCGAAATTCAATTTTTTTTGTTGGATCAAGGACTTCAATATATAGTGCACTAATATTTTTCAAAAAAAAATTATAATCTTTTATTTTTCCACATGTGCAAAATAGAGAGCTTGATTTTCGATGAAAAACCTACATTCACAAAAAATAAAAAATAAATATAATAATAAAATTAAATTTATTTAAAATTATACTTTTTGGGAAGCTTATAATAAGGACTACATACTTATGAAAAATAAATTTTAAATGAATTCATTTGATCCCCTAAAAGTTAAATCAAAAGTGGCTTTTTATTAGCATTTTGATGGGTGTAAAGGAGACTTCGTTATAGGTATGGTTTAAAAATAGTGGAGTTCTATCCAAGGGGGTTTGATCTAAAGTGGTTTGATCAAACCCTCTTCAATTGGAATCCTTTAAATGAAACTTTTCAAGGCTTAAATCATTATATTTTATAAAAATATGTGATTTCGGAGAAAATAAGGATCTCCTGGAAATTGTAAACCAGTATTGTGGGATCAGGGTTTCATTTTCATTTTCAAACATAAAAGGAATTTCATTCTCATTTTCATCAATATGAGAGATTTCATTCTCATTTGCATTCTTATAAGATATTTCATCATTTTTTTGTTTTTGCATTGTTTCAACCCTAGAATTATTGATACCATCAATGGTGTATTCAAAGCTTCCTCTAAATAACTAAGATCAATATTATCAACATATGGGTTTGAATACATATCTGGATAAATTGTTTAAATAGGTGCATATTTCATATCATTGGGAGGTGGATTTGAAGACATACTTGAAGTTGTTTACATAGGTGTTATTTCCATATCATTCAAAGTTGAAGTTGAAGGCATAGTTGGGTTTGTCTCCATAATTGCATTTTCTTCCATATTCACCATCTCCACATTTGCATCATCTACTTTCATCTCATCCTTCATGGTTTCCTCTTCAACATTCATTGAACTAGATGCTTCCAAAATTTTCATTTAACAAATCCTTTCTCTTTTATCCCTTTGTCTTTTTGCCTCCATTTCTCTTTTTGCTCGAATTTCTTCAGGTGTCATTAACTTTCTACATTTTTTTCTTTTCCTTTGCTTTGATCCCATGGTTAGAAAACCCTCTTTGATAACAAAAAGAATGATTCTTAACCTATTTTCAAATTGTCATCTCCTTCAACTATTCAAATAAAACTATATAGTATGAAGATCATTTCTTCTATAAAATTTGAAGCACAAAAATAGAATAATCCAAAAGTTCTCTTTTTCCAAATCTTCTTGTAAAATCTTTTTGTACTTGATTCCACTTCAGAAAATTCAACCTACACTTGTCTCTTCCAACAATTTGAATAGAATATGCCCTGTTAAGAGATTGCACAAGACAACATTGCAATTAAAAATGCAGAAAATGGCACTTTCAGACCATACTACAGAAAAGGAATGTTGCAAAAAAATGTGCTCTATTAGTATTTTCCAAATTGGAAAAAAATAGCTAAATAAGAAATGCGTACGCATTATAAAACACATATGCATTCTATTTTAGGAATCCGTATGCATTATATAATGCGTACGCATTACCTTTACCCAACAGGTAAATAGGTAACACGTGTGTTATATAATGTGTACGCATTATATAATGTGTGCGCGTTATATAATACGTGCACGTTATATAATGCGTACGTGTTATTAAAAATTTGAATCTCCAACCCACATGTACCCCAATTTTAGGCTTAGAAAAGGCTTGGCAACCTGACCCTTAGCCTTTAACCTGCAACTAAAAAACTAAGGCAAATTCAAGAAGAATGTCCAACTTTGGCAATATGGAGCTAATGGACTTTTTTTCTAAATCAATCGATGAAATTAAAACCCATTAGAGAACACGATGTCTAGTTTCCAAATATATAATTTTTATTAAGATTGGATTATATTTGTTATTTTTTAATTAATTTCTAAGCAAAACTAGTCCATAAACTTGAAATATCAGGCTTTTTTATTTTTTAATAATTTTTTTTGGTTAAGTTTCTTGTAAGAAGATTATATGTCATCAATCTTCAGAAAATTCTCTACACAATGAAAAAAAATATTCAAAAAATGTTTAGTTTAGGTCCAATTATGCTATATGTGCACGTTGATTTTTAAAACAATTAAGGCCAATAAAGTTTCAACAAAAAATAATAATTTTAAAAAAATTACAAAAAAATATCTTCATCAATCTTCATGTTGTTAGTTCTCTTTCCCCAAAAGGAATTATCAAAATACTTTTATTTGGGTCAAAAGTGGTGTCTGTACACATACATGGTATGGTAAAAAAAATGACTTTTAAAAAATGGTTTTTATACATCCCTATCAAAATTTAATTTTTATTATCTAGGTATTTGAATAAATTACATATTTGGAAACTAGATTCAAAATGATAAATTTAATATTACTGAATTTTTTTAAAATTCATTGTGTAAGTGCCTCAAATTTTTAGTCCAAGTGTGACAAATTTTAAAAAACAGCAAAAACACTTCCACTTTTTGAACTTTTTGTGGACCCAACTTCTTACATTATCCCATTACCATAGTGTGACAATTTTTGATATGCCACATAACAACACTCTTCAGCCCTTTCTAGTAGAAGAATTTTCTAACCCTAATTTTTCTCCTTTTTTTTTGTGATTATTGATACTAACATTCACCTTTCAATTGAGATGATTGTTTCTTGTGTGAAAAAATCTACACATTACATGAGCATGCATATGGAAGGGTGAACACCCTACATATACTTTTATGTCTAAATATTTACTTTTACATTTATATTTGTGTTTTTTTATCTAATTTTTGGATGCATGATCAAATATCTAAGATTCACATGTCTCAAAGTGAGAAAAGCATATAAATGTAAAATTCACACACCTATGCAAATCCCCATTTAGTTTGTGCCCATTTTGAGAGAATGTCTGAATATATTTACATATCAAGAATTGAAACAATTTTGTATGAAGTTGAGCTTGTTCTTGTAGCCTTCACCTTTTACACATGTTCCCACGTATTTGACAAAAAATTATCCATTTTTACGCAATTTCTCATATAGCCCATAATTATTACATTACCCATGATTAGACACTTATTTTCTACATGAAAATTATTGATTGATTATCCTTAATCAATCTCATAGGAACATAATCAACCTCATACCTGCACACTTGATCTAGAAAAAAAAATATATATTATGGAATCTAAGGTGAATTCTAAACAAAGAGGATCTAATTCCAATCCAAATTAATTGATTTAATTACATTTGAATCATCCATCTTCATTCTTAAAATTAATTGTGCCTATCCATTACATGTAATTTCTTAACTTAAAATTTATTATTAAATTATCACTTCCAAAATCAATCATTTGTTTAATCTAAATTAATATATTCTTATATACATCTTATTAAATTATTCTAAATTAAACTAAAAGAAAAATTACCTTATTATACATATATAAAATCAACTTAAAATTATAGTCTTGTTTTTTATTTTATTAGTTATATTTTTAACTATCTATAGTGTTTAATTGCATTAACTCTAGTCTTCTTTACTATCAATAGCTAGGTTGGTTTATAATTGATTGATTATGCTAGCTTCTTTTTTTGTACTATTATTTGTAAATTATATTCTAATAAAAAAACCACAAACATTAATCAATCATAAATCAATTTTCCAAATTTTTCTTGGCTTTATTCCAACTTAGCCAAATCCTCTTCAACAAAATAATCAAACTACTATAATGTACTATGACATAACAATGGAAGTTGTGCATACTCATGATGCCACACCACCCAACAAGTTTATATAGATGCTTTTAAAAGCACATAAATATGAAAATGGTGGTGATAAATTCTATATTAACTTAGCTTGTTTTACATACATGTTACTAGATTTTAGATTTTGGGGACTTTTGAAGATTTGTATGGTTGGAAGAGTGATTGTTTTTATCACTCTTTTGTGTATAGAGATATTATAATAATTTGTAAATAATTTTATTAATATTTTATTTTAAAAATATTTTAGTTATTTATATTTTGAATAATTTAGTTATTTTATCTTTTTATATTTTTATTTAATTTTTTTGTATTTTTATAGAATTAGTTTATAATATATATATATGATTTTTTATTTCAATTGATTCAAACTTTTTATTAATAGTGTACCTTGGAATTTTACCCTATTCTAATGCACAGAATAACTAAAAATGCAAGTGATAAAATACTAAGAACACTTCAATGATTAGCCTAAAGAGTGATAAAACAAGGAAAATAGATGAAATACAAACGTAAATTGATTATACCTTCCTTGCTATTGAAGACTCCTTGGTTAGCCCTTAGATGAATTTGTGTGCTCCTTGGATGGCTTTTGATGTAGCTAGATGCAAGATTGAATGTGCAAGATAATCAAAGTGGATGGCTAAATGATAGTAAATACTTGAATATGCAAATTGACAGCATGAGGTTACTCAAATCAAAAAGTGTTGAAAATGCCCTTGAGGAGGGGGTATTTATAGAAGAATTTGAATTCTCTAGAGAATTCAACGGTTGAGATTCATCCAACAAAGTCAAGATGAAGGGCTATGGTGTCTTGAGAACTCGCAAGCCCTCACATCTTGACATGTGGATGGTAAAGTGGCTAAGAGGAAATGAGGTGTAAGTGAGGTGGCCAAAAGGTACATGAGGTGGAGGAAGGACAAGTACCTTCCAAGTACCTTGGGGAGTGAGAAGATTTCCTTAAAAAGGGATTTCTTGTCCCCAAGTGAGAATGAAAGGGACATTTGAGGAATTTTGGAATTCCTCAAAAATCTCCATGGGAAAAAGAGAGGTGGTTGAAAATATAAATGTGAATTAAAAATTCACATTTTTAGGAGAGTCTAAAGGATAAAAGGTGAGCTCCAAAAAGGTTGGACTTGGTCACATGTGGGTGATGTGACAAGTCCAAGGTTCTAGAAGCCTTGGAAGATAGAATGTGAATTAAAAATTCACATAGAATCTAGGGTAAATAAATGTGAATTAAAAATTCACATGGGAAAGAGGGTCAATGCTAAAAAGAGATAAATGCAAAGGTTGACTAAAAATGTGGTGCTAAATATGGCTAATGACCTTGGTTAAGGTTGTGCAAATATTGGATTAGAAATAATTAATGGAAGATTAGAGGCGAGTGGCAAATGTAGGAGGATGTGACATTAATCTTTGATTAAGAGGATGCACATCAAAATCATGAATTAATTAAATTAATTCATATTAGAGCAAGATCATGGAGGATGTGACAAGGAGAGAGAGAGTGCAGAATTTTAAATTGATTTTAAATCAAAAGGGGCAAAAATGACTAAATTAAATAAATTGGTGTATTTATTTAATTTAGACAGGAAGAAGGTGAAAGATAAAGCATTTAATTATTAAATTAAATACTATAAGATATGAGACAAAAGGTGTAATATTAATTTAATAAATTAATATTTACTATGATAGACGAAAAGGGAGCAAATTTAATCATATGTGAGTGATTAAATTTAGGTGTCTACATTTTGCCCCTCTTCGAAATATTGTTAGAATAACAGTGTTTCGAAGAAAAATAAAATGCAAATGAGGGAGGAAATGATAGATGGTGATGCCCCTAGCATGGAAAAGGTTGATGATGCCCCAATGACTAGGCTGAAGGAGTGGACGAATGGTAGGAGGGTATGCCCCCTCGAGAGGGAAGTTGGGGGAGGAAAAAGGGGGTCCCCGGACGACGTCTCGATAGGAAGAAAAGGACACCATTAGATAGAGCTTGGAAAACCAAGAAATTGTTGAACAGCTTTTAATCCCTGCATATGATGTTCCTGAGACTGATATGGTGTGCGATATTGTAGGTCCTGCCTCCCCTTGGTATCAAGACATATACACTTATCTCCGTGATAATATCATACCCCCAGAACTCACATGCAACCAACACAAATCCTTTATCCATCGCTCTTCCCGATACATCATTGTTGGTGATACGCTTTATCATCGCAGGTATGATGGAATCCTCCTTAGATGTCTGAATGAGACTGAGGCCCGCACGGCACTAACGGAAGTACATGGTGGTATTTGTGGAGTTCACTCAAATGGTATGGTTCTAGCCAAAAGGATCCTACGAGCTAGATATTATTGGCCTACATTGGAACATGATGCTTGTGAATTTGCGAAGAAGTGTCTTCCATGCTAACAACATGAAAATTTGATTCACGCCCCAGCACAAGATCTTCAGCCCCTCCTAGCACCGTGGCTCTTTTCTCAATGTGGTTTCGACTTGATTGGCAAGATTTACCCACCACCATCCAACGGCCATACATTCATAATTACCACCACTGAATACTTCACTAAGTGGGTGGAAGCAATGCCACTCTCACAAATAACCGGTGTCCAAATCTCAAAATTTATCCTTTACCATATTCTCTGCAGATATGGTATCCCATCCACCATCCTTTCTGATAATGGAAAACCCTTCAAAAACCAAGCCATGAAACACCTCTGCGACACCTTCCATATCCAACATCATTGGTCAACGCCTTATTACCCTCAAGGTAATGGTCAGGCAGAAGCAACCAACAAGACCCTTATCTGCATCCTCAAGAAGGTTGTCAATAACACTAGACGAGATTGGCACCTCCATATTCATCCTGCCCTCTGGGCATACCGTACATCCATCCGCACCCCGATAGGTGCCACCCCCTATTCTTTAGTATATGGTGTTGAAGTCATCTTGCCAATTGAAGTTGAGCTCCCATCACTGAGAATTTCTCTGAAGAATCTTATCAGTGAAGAAGATGCTCATGTTGCATGACTTGCACAGCTAGAATTACTGGATGAATGAAGAATAAAAGCCTATGATCCCCTGCAAGCATACCAAAATTGCCTCAAACATAATTACAATAAAAAGGTATGTCCTAGAACATTCCAGGTTGGTGAGCTTGTTCTCAAAGAAAACCAACGCACTCAATCGGATCGTGATAAAAAGGGAAATTTTGAGGCAAACTGGTTAGGGCCTTATATCATAACCACCAAATATGGATCTGGGGCCTACAGGTTGACTACTCTTGAAGGAGATCCCCTTGACGAACCCGTCAATATCATCCATCTCAAAAGGTTCTACGCCTAAGTCTGCTTGGTAACCCCACCTAAATCAGAAAATCAAAAAATAAAAAAAAAATCAAAAAAGTAATAAAAAATCCAAAAAATAGTAAAGAAAAATAAATCCGTTCTATGGTGAAAACCACCTCTTGGTGGCGCCTCGGACAAGTATGGATGTTGAAAACCTAGTAACAGGCGTCATCCGTAGAGGGCTTAATCATTATCTACCTGACATCCTAGTTATTTTATGCTTTCATCTGCACTATCATCCTCATCCACCTCAGCCTAGGCCGCTTGGTATTTATTGATTGAGCATTGGACGACCCATCTTGCCTATCCCTCATCCTGAGCATTTGAATATCCCACTTTGAGCTTATGTCATTCATTCCCTTTGTTGGTCGGTCCATGTCACCATATAGGATCATCCATCATGTCAGTTTCCATCTAGATCTCATCCTTCCACACCACTTTAGTCTTTCATCGAACTACGTTGCCCCTGCACTTTCACATAGGCAAGGTTGTTCATTTGATCCTCCCTTGGGACATTTGTCTATCGTGTTCCTTCATCATCAATCACCATTGTCTTCTTTCTGCTTTACCATGGTCTTTTTCCATGAACTACGAGGGCTCTGCACTTTCACGTAGGCAAGGATAATCTCTGATCGGCCCCCAAGCCCCTAGGTCTTTAGGTTGTGTCTTGTCTCCCTTGTGTCATGTCATCAAGCTATGCCCTTATCTAGCTGGTTCTTAACAAACAAGATCCACTTGTATGAACAAATCCAATTAGTTTTGAATATCCTACATCATATCGATCTTTTCGCTTAGTATCCATCATAGGTCTCAACAGGATGCATCCTTCCTAATAGACCTCATCAATCCCATCTATCCCCTTGATCCTATGGCAA
>VDFB02000003.1:254152553-254286742 GCA_007258455.2 Sequoia sempervirens
GGCATAGCCAACCTGACTGGGGGGGGCAAAGAAAGAAGAAGACAAGGGGGAAGACAATGGGCGAAGATAGGAAAAAAGGAAATAGAAAGAAAAGAAAGATGAGAAATGAAATAATGAGAAGGTTTTTGTGTGTGTAGAGTTTCAAGCGGATACAAGCACATGAGCGATGATCAAAGGTGATGGCAGTGTCGATAGCAGCGATGAACAGGGAGAATCAGGCAGCCTTGGATCACGCAGGTTTAGGACACTATATTCAGTTTCCAGTAGTCAGAGCACAGCCGATGATGCTGACAGTGTTGATAGAGAGATGGAGCTCAGAGACCTCTACATTTCATCTCCTTACAGGAGAGATGACCGTTACTTTGGAGGATGTGTGGTGCATCTTGAGGCTATCGATAGCCGGACGGTTAGTGAGCGAGGTGGTGTCTACAGGGGCGGAGTTATAGGAAACCATGAGAGTATTGTTTGGTTGCAAGGAGCTACCCCTGGTGAAGGGTCAGTTGGATTTAGACCAGTGTTTGTCAGTGGGGGTGCCAGCTTTACCGTTGTTCTTATGCGGTCTGATTAGTGGGATATTGCTACCAGATCGGAATAGACGTACATGTAGCCTTCGGTATATGGAGGTGATTCGACACATTATCTAGTGGCGAGGGGGGTCATTTTTATGGGGGTCATGTGTATTGATTCATCTCTATAGAGATATGCACGGGATCTATTACAAGAGGATATCGAGCTTGACACATATGATGCTGCTGCAGATTTGGGCTTGGGAGCATATTGCAGTGACGAGGTTGAGAGTGGTGAGGGCAGGGACAGTGGATGATTGCGAGCCCGTGGCATGGGAGTATGGGGAGGTGAGAGGTTGGATTCTGCGCTATGAGATGCAAGGAGAGATGGAGGGGTGGAGGAGAGCATTTGATGATCTACATCTGAGGGACATAGAGTGGCGGCCATATAGGTCGCATCAGTTCAGGGGATGGATTGATATGAGGAGACAAGAGGGTTACTTTCTAAGCAGGTGTTTTATTATTGGGACTTTTCTACGCATAGTAGAGTCACATTGACCAGACAGAGTGTTGAGGCAGTTTGGAATGATACAAGATATTCCAACAGCGCCTATCATGTCCTGGTGGTACAGTAAAGAGATACCATGGGGAGGCTGCATAGCACCAGGTACAGCTAAGGCGTCATGGATGGCAGCAGGACATGTGTCTTATCCAGGGAGAGTTGGAGGAGAGCAGGTGTCAGTTGTGACCGAGCGATACCAGAGGTGGTTCCAGAATAGGTTATGGGAGAGGATTACTCCTGTTCAACCTATTTTGAGGGTAGTGGGTGTCGGACCAAAGGATGAGTAGAGACTACAGAGAGAGAGGAGAGGAGAGGTGTAGCAGCGATGAGAGGCTGTGGAAGTGGTAGATCAGGGGGGACAGGAGGAGCCTGATGAGACAGAGCAGGTGGGCAGACCAGGGAGGAGGAGGAGGAGACATCAGAGGCGAGGTCGGAAAGATGGTCAGCAGCGGGGGAGAGTGCAGGGGAGGGGATAGCCATAGAGAGCCCAGGGGGAGCAGAGGGTGGAGGAGGCGAGGGATGTGGATGATGGGGAGGATGAGGAGGATGAGGAGGATGTGGAGGTGGTAGGTGCGAGGGAGACATCACAGGAGGGGAGGAGACAGTTTGTGGTAGGATGACGTGGTCAGCCACAACGGTTGCAGGTGCGGCCTACTGTGGAGAGTTTTGAGGCTCGATAGGAGCAGGAGGACAGAGAGGATGAGGATGTTATAGTAGCGCCAAAGGAGGAGGGGAGGTCGACACGACGTCAGTTCATGGTGGAGAGACAGGGACAGGCAGGACGATTCTGGGTTTTCCGTATTGTGGTGGACTGTGAGGGGCGACAAGAGCAGGGGGCGGGGAGGATGAGACGGAGCAGGTGGGTGAGGAGGATGAGATGGAGCAGGCAGGTTGGGAGGATGATGCGATGGACGTAGACAGGGATGTGGCGGAGGGGGATGTTATGGAGGCAGATTCATTAGCATTGATTCCTTATGTGGTACCAAAGGATCCCACTGTACAGGCGAGAGGAGCAGAGGTGAGATTATAGATTGCGGAGCGGAGAGTGAGGGCTCTTGAGGCAGAGCTAGCCAGAGTACAGCGAGAGGCACTGAGAGATTATGATGCCATTGTTTTTGAGCTAGGGGGAGCGATGAGGGAGAGAGACAGGGCACAGTCAGAGCTGTAGAGGATGCAGGGTGAGTTGACCAGTGTGACATGGGATCATGATAGATTGCAGGCATAGGTCATGGTTTTACAGGCCAGGGAGGAGCCAGAGGGAGGGACAGAGCAGGGAGCAGATCAGGGGACAGGATGTACTGGTCAGTAGTCAGGAGATCTCCAGCAAGATTGGGATGAGCTTCAGGATAGAGTACAGTGCCTTGAGCAGACAGTTGGAGAGATGGGGCTGATGCAGGAGAGGGAGAATGAGGCCAGGGAGCAGGCACGGATTATGCAGGCCGAGAGGGATCTAGCACAGGCATAGACGTGGGTGATGGAGGCGGAGAGGGATGTGGCACAAACGCGCATTCAGAGTGAGAGAGCATTGGTAGAGGCAGAGATATAGTCACTGCAGAGGGGGAGAGATGAGGCAGTAGCAGAGGTATCGACTCTCTGGAGAGAGCGGGATTCAGCAGAGCTGAGAGCACAGGCTCTTCAGAGGGATAGGGATATAGCAGTGACTCGGGCATAGGTGGCTCAGAGGGAGAGAGATGCAACAGAGATACGGATGCAGACTCTACAGGCAGAGAGGGATGTCACGATGGCTTATGCACCGGTAGGTCAGGGTGAGGGTGAGACGCCAGGAGCAGATATACAGGTTGTGGAGAGAGAGAGAGATGCAGCAGTGGCATAGGCAGCGGCTGTAGAGGAGATGAGGGGTCGATTATAGGCAGAGCTGGCACAGAGTCAGTTGGCTCAAGAGGCATAGGAGCAGGAGAGGAGAGTCATTACTAGGGACCGAAACAGGTATCGTCAGGAGAGGAATTCCACTTGGGTCCAGGTTGCGGAGCAAGAGAACATGAGAGAGGCAGGATTTTGGATGGTTGCATATTATCGTGTGGTTCCTGATCCGGCACAGCAGACATCCGTTACACCCGATAGACACCTCAAAGGCCAGCGCCATCCTAGTCATTGGGGACACGGACCTGAGGTTACAGTAATTCACCAGGGGTTTCACCAGGCAGGGGAGCAGTACCTGATTCTCCACAGAGATCAGATGTGGGGAGTTCATTTGGTAGATGACAGGATACTATGTTTTTGACATGTGCAGGGTAGATGGATAGTGCAGAGGTGCAATGGATATTTGCAGGACCTTCTACTGGTATTTTGATTGGATGATTTTTGTATACGATGGTCACAGAGTGTGATAACATCGACAGCATTATTATATGTTAGTCTTGACTATAAGATGTACTGTGGACTTATCGTATATTTATATATGATAGCTCTTATTGACCTCATGTTTTATGTGTGTGATGGATTTGAGATTTATAGATGATTGTGTTGATGCATATGTGGATGGTCATTTGATGGTAGTGGATGTTATATGTATGAATGTTTATATATATATATATATATTTATGTATGATGGTTTTTTAGGGGCTTTATGCGTGCCAACTAATGTGTGTGATGCAAGATGTAATGTATGGTGATTTTTTTTTTTATATATGATGAATGCCTATGTCGTATGATGTATGTGGATATGCTTATGATGACGTGACAAATTCTTATGTTTTATATGCTTATGATAGTTATATGCATGTGTGACTAATATGTGTGATGCAGGATGTAATGGATGTATTATGACGGTATTGATGGTGGACCTAACACTTGATATTGCAGGTGGCGATATTATGGATGAACCTAAAATAGTGTGCAAATGTATGGATCTAAAATGTAATTATTTCATGATGAGTGTCAATAGGGTTGTAGGTGATAGTGGAAGACGAATGCGGACATGTTGTGAGCATGCACCTGTCAAAAACCTTTTAGTATCCTGAGAAGAATAGGGGATGGAGGAGAAATATTTGCACAACCAAAATCATAGGATGAATGTAATGCAATGGTCATGATTATGAAATGCTATCCTAATACAATTTTCCATCTTTGGAGCACTGATTTTTTTGCTATAGCATAAGACACCCAGTGTCAGGGTATGTGGAACCAAGGTGTATTAGTGTCTAATGCATGAAACAAACACAACAGACAAGAAGGCTATCCCAACACCCCAAAGTCACAAAGAAAGACCTTAGTTAGGCCAAGTATTGAGATAACCACAAGCACGAAAGGATGCCCCAACATAACACAAGACCTCGGGGATCTTGGTGGGTACTGTGTGGGACAACCAAGAAGACACAATCAAACAAAAGATCAAGATATGCCCCTATGTGGACCAATAAAAACACACCATAATATGATGGATTATGGCGGCCTTGACAAGTGATGATAGGGAGCTCAAATGATAAACAAAATCCAAAAGCATCAAAAGATCGAAATCAATTTCAAATGTTCTTTGCCATAGGATCAAGGGGATAGATGGGATTGATGAGGTCTGTTAGGAAGGATGCATCCTGTTGAGACCTATGATGGATACTAAGCGAAAAGAGCGATATGATGTAGGATATTCAAAACTGATTGGATTTGTTGATACAAGTGGATCTTGTTTGTTAAGAACCAGCTGGATAAGGGCATAGCTTGACGACATGACACAAGGGAGACAAAACACAACCTAAAGACCTAGGGGCTCAGGGGCTGATCAGAGATTAGCCTTGCCTACGTGAAAGCGCAGAGCCCTCGTAGTTCATGGAAAAAGACTATGGATAAAGCGGAAAGAAGACAATGGTGACTGATGATGGACACAAGACATGACAGACAAATTCCCTGGGGGATGATCAAATAACCAACCTTTCCTATGTGAAAGCGCAGGGGCAACGTAGTTCGATGAAGGACTAAAGTGGTGCGAAAGGATGAGATCTAGATGGAAACCGACATGATGGATGATCCTATATGGTGACACGGACCGACCGACAAAGGGAATGAATGACATAAGCTCAAAGTGGGATATTCAAATGCTCAGGATGAGGGATAGGCAAGATGGGTCGTCCAATGCTCAATCAATAAATACCAAGCGGCCTAGGCTGAGGTGGATGAGGACGATAGTGCAAATGAAAGCATAAAATAACTAGGATGTCAGGTAGATAATGATTAAGCCCTCTACAGATGATGTCTGTTACTAGGTTTTCACCATCCATACTTGTCCAAGGCGCCACCAAGAGGTGGTTTTCACCATAGGACGGATTTATTTTTCTTTACTATTTTTTGGATTTTTTATTACTTTTTTTTTTTTTCTGATTTTCTGATTTAGGTGGGGTTACCAAGTGGACTTAGGAGTAGAACCACTTCAAATGGATGATATTGACGGGTTCATCAAGGGGATCTCCTTCAAGAGTAGTCAATTTGTAGGCCCCAGATCCATATTTGGCGGCTATGATATAAGGCCCTAACCAGTTTGCCTCAAATTTTCTCTTTTTATCACGATCCGATTGAGTGCGTTGGTTTTCTTTGAGAACAAGCTCACCAACTTAGAATTGTCTAGGATGAACCTTTTTATTGTAATTACATTTGAGGTGATTTTGGTATGCTTGCAGGTGATCATAGGCTTTTATTCTTTGTTCATCCAGTAATTCTAGTTGTGCAAGTCGTGCAACATGAGCATCTTCTTCGCTGATAAGATTCTTTAGAGAAATCCTCAGTGATGGGAGCTCAACTTCAATTGGCAAGACGGCTTCAGCACCATATACTAAAGAATAGGGGGTGGCGCTTGTCGAGGTGCAGATGGATGTATGGTATGCCTAGAGGGCAGGATGAATATGGAGGTGCCAATCTCGTCCAGTGTTATTGACAACCTTCTTGAGGATGTGGATAAGGGTCTTGTTGGTTGCTTCTACCTGACCATTACCTTGAGGGTAATCAGGCATTGACCAACGATGTTGGATATGGAAGGTGTCGCAGAGGTGTCTCATGGCTTGGTTTTTGAAGGATTTTTTGTTATCAAAAAGGATGGTGGATGGGATACCATATCTGCAAAGAATATGGTAAAGGATAAATTTTAAGATTTGGACACCGGTGATTTGTGAGAGTGGCATTGCTTCCACCCACTTAGTGAAGTATTCAATGGCGGTAATTATGAATGTATGGATGTTGGATAATGGTGGGTAAATCTTGCCAATCAAGTCGAAACCCCATTGAGAAAAGGGCCACGGTGCTAGGAGGGGCTGAAGATCTTGTGTTGGGGCGTGAATCAAATCTGCATGTTGTTGGCATGGAAGGAACTTCTTCACAAATTCGCAAGCATCATGTTCCAATGTAGGCCAATAATATCCAGCTCGTAGTATCCTTTTGGCCAGAGCCATACCATTTGAGTGAGCTCCACAAATACCACCATGTACTTCTGTTAGTGCCGCGCGGGCCTCAGTCTCATTCAGACATCTAAGGAGGATTCCATCATACCCGTGACGATAAAGTGTATCACCAACAATGATGTATCGAGAAGAGCGATGGATAAAGGATTTGTGTTGGTTGCGTGTGAGTTCTAGGGGTATGATATTATCACGGACATAAGTGTATATGTCTTGATACCAAGGGGAGGCGGGACCTACAATATCACACACCATATCAGTCTCAGGAACATCATATGCAGGGATTAAAAGTTGTTCAACAAGAAACTCACATTTTGTTCAGTCTTTAGGCATGTCAATTAGGGAACCAATAGTGGCCATTACGTCTGCCGCTTTATTCTATACTCGAGGGATTTGGTCAAACTATATGAAAGTGAAATATTTCTTGAAATCATCCACCATGCGTTTATAGGGTAACAGTTTATCATCTTTCGTGAGGAATTCATCATTAACTTGTCTAATGACTAGCAAAGAATCACCAAAGACTTTTAGGTGAGTTATATGCCATTGTTTTGCAATTCGGAGGCCAATGAGGAGGGCTTCATACTCTGCAATGTTGTTGGTACATGGGAATGTTATCCTGAATGATTTTGGGATGTAGTCACCTTGAGGGGTAACTAATAAAATTCATGCTCCATATCCGTTATGAGTGTATGAGCCATCAAAATATGGCGTCCAAGCTGGTGCTTCTGTGACTGTGTAGATTTCTTCATCTGGGAATTCAGTGTCTAGCGGGTAGGCATCTACTAATGGTGCTTCAGCCAATTGATCAGCTATGACCTATCCTTTTATGGCTTTTCGCTCTACATATTCTATGTCAAATTCACTTAGGAGCATGACCCATTTGACCATGCGGCCAGTCAGAGTGGTTCTAGATAACAAATACTTCAGGGGATCAATTTTAGCGATTAATTTGACTGGATGGCTGAGCATGTAATGACGGAGTTTCTATGTGCTGAAGACTAACGCAAGGCAAGCTTTTTCCATGGGGGAATAATTTAACTCATAGCCAACCAATGTTCAACTGATCTAGTAGATTTCCCTCTCTTTGAATGACTCATCATGTTGTGCCAACAATGCCCCCAGCGCGACTGAAGTAGCAGAGATGTAAAGCAAGAGGGGTTTTCCTGGAATAGGCGGCATCAAGATCGGTGGATGGGCTAAATAACCCTTAATTTTATTGAAACCCATCTGACACTGCTGGGTCCATCGGAAGATGGAATCTTTCTTCAAAAGATGGGTGAATGGCTGACATTTATCTGCTACCTGGGCTATGAACCGACGAATGGACTGCATCTTCCCCTAGAGGCTTCTTAACTGCTTCAGATTGCATGGAGGTGGCATGTCTAGGATAGCCTTTACCTTGGCAAGATCAACCTCAATGCCCCTATGAGAAACTATGAAACCCAACAATTTTCCTGATGTAACTCCAAAGACACACTTTTTTGGATTTAGCTGCAACTTGTAATGTTCTAACCGATCAAAGATCTGCTTCAGGACAGTAGGATGTTCTGCTCGTGTTTTTGATTTTCCTAGCAAGTCATCAACATATTCCTCCATGATGATATGGATGAGGTCATGGAAGATGACCGTCATTGCTCTCTGATATGTTGCCCCCGCATTTTTGAGACCAAAGGGCATAACATTGTAACAGAAAGTGCCCCAAGGTGTTGTGAAGGGGGTCTTGTGTTGGTCCTCAGGTGCGATTTGAATTTGATTATAACCAGAGAAGCCATCCATAAGTGATAACATCTCATGTCCTGCTGTCAGGTCGACCAATATGTCAATGTTAGGCAGAGGGAAGTCATCTTTTGGGCAGGCCTTGTTAAGATCCCTGAAGTCTGTGCAGACTCGAATGTCTCCATTTGGTTTGGCAACTGGTACTATATTGGAGATCCACTCAGAGTAGTCAATTGGCCGAATAAAACCTGCCTCTAGTAACTTTTCCAATTCTTTTTTGACTAACAACACTACCTGCGGGTGCATTTTGCGGAGCTTTTGTTTGATAGGCTTGGCATCTGGGTGAACGTCTAGATGATGAACCACTAAGGTAGGGTCTAAGCCTAGCATGTCTAAATATGACCAAGCAAAGTTGATGATTCCTTCTCAGAGTAGCTGCATGATGACTGGATACTCCTGTTCTGAGAGTGACTTAGCCACATAGGTGATTTTAGGATTTTCAGCAGTACCCAGATTAACTTCTTGAGTCTCTTCAATTAGAATGGATGATCGGGCGGATAACTGAGTTCCTACAAGGGGAAGATGAACATCTCCATCTTTTTTGCACCTCTTCGAGGTTTTCGCCATCGGATGCGTCCTTTATTTTTACTTTTTCAAGGTCAAGAAGCACCTCAGGGAGGTTTTCGCTAGATGACCGCTTTTTACTTTTCTTATTCTTATTTTTGCAACTGGAGTGTTCATCCTCCCCCAATCCCATAAGGTTGACATATGTATCCACAGACATATTGATAGGTGTGGTATTACGTAGGTCCCAATCAATAAGCTCAAGGTGACAAAGGGATAGGCTAATGGTGCAGAGGGATAGGCACTTGAACATGGATGATAAGTCGGTGTGATCGATGTCATTGTACGCACATATGATGGATTCCTCCTCGGGTATGTCTTCCAATGAGTCGTTGTCCATGGTGACACTATTGGAGGTATTAGACGATGTTGCAGGGCTTTTCTATTTTTTATCGTATCCAATGCCTATGTTCTTTGGTAACTTTGGTGTATCAATAGGTTGCAACCGCCCTTGTTCTTCTTTACCTAGGCCCTTGCCTTGGTAGTTATATTTTTCTGCAAACTTAGCTGGCCACGGATATGCTTCCTGAAAATATTTCTTTAGAGGAGGGTCTGATTGGGGTTCTTCTCGGTAGACCCATTGGCTTATGTCCTCTTCTGGTGCATCTATCTTGACACTTGGGGATCTGAAAGTAGTGGTAGGGATTTCTTTACCATTGAAGGTGATAGTCTTGTCTTCCTTTTGTGTAGCATGCGAAGGTTGACCATACTCGTGTGGTGACGGTGGCATGGTTGCTACATTGAGAGTCATATGCATTTCATATTCACCACACCCTTTGTCAATGATCTGGACTTTGGTGACCATAGGATCAGTGGTGGAGGATGGAGTGGTTATTGCGATGGAGGGTGGATTAGCGGATGATGAGTGGGATGCCCCCATTTCAACCCTGGGGCAATAATGTAAATGGGGAAATGACACTTCTAAAGCGCGGCAATATTCAAATGGTTGGGGGTCAACATAGATGGTGACTTCTTGTCCGTTGACAGGGAATTTTAGGCACTGATGGTATGTGGAGGGGACGGCTTGCATAGCATGGAGCCGCGGGCGGCCAAGGAGGAGATTATATGGTAAGTCCAGATCAAGGACATGACAGATAGTATATTGAAGCACAGGTCCCACTTGGATAGGAAAACTGAAAATTCCCTCTAAATTTCTTTCTGCATTATCATAGGCTTTGATTGCGATGATCTGGTTACTTAAATCCGCTTGAGTATACCCTACCTATTTTATGAATTTCAAAGTACACAAATTGAGGGTAGAGCCATTATCTACCAAGACTCCTTTTATTTTATGGCGAGCAACCACGACTTTGATATGTAAGGGGCGATTATGATTGACATTGATGTTTGGCATATCATTTTGGCTGAAGTGCAGTTGATGAGATAAAGCCAAGTGTCCCACCAAAGCTTGGAATTGCGTGGGGTCGATGTCATTTGACACATGGGTTTCCTGCAGGGCTCTATTGAGAATTTCTTGATGTACCGGGGAAGACTTAAGCAAATCCAAAATGGATATATGAGTAGGGGTATTTCTTAAGTGATAAAGGATGTTCTACTGAGAGCTTACAGGAGTTGATTGGGCGGGTGCAGAGGCCACAGGGATAGTGATGCGGGCTCGTCGTGTAGTAATAGCACATTGAGGGTCTTTGGCTTTAACATGTATCATGGATACACAGGGTTCCACCTGCTCAATGTAATGAATAACACCCTCGTAATTGAAGGGAACATTCTTATACCTCACATTATTTGTGTTGTTTCCTTGGGGATTATTGTTAGATGTGCTTGGGCCTTGATTATGATTCGGAAAGGCGTTTTGATATATCTGTAATTGAGCATTGGACAACGAAGCTTGACTGGGGTCAACCTTGATATCACCTCGATCAATGAGATCTTGGACGTAGTTTTTCAGACCTTGACACTTGTTTAAAGAGTGTCCTTTGATTTTATGGAACTCACAATATTCATTTTCCTTAAACCACGCGGGCTTGGGTTTGGACTCGTCAAATGGCTTGGTGACAGGGTACATGATAGGATAGTTGATTTGAAACAACTTATTAAAGACAACACTCAGAGGTTCTCCTAATTGAGCGTATTGATGTTTGGTGCTCCCCTGATTGTTCTAGTTTGACTGAACATTGAGGAGGACGAGGTGCCCCCTATGGTACAGATATGGCGTTGGGTACAAACGATTGTTGTTTTTGGGATGTATTAGCCACTTGGACGTGTTTAGTGTCTGTCACGCCGTCATTCACTACATTCTTGCTCTTGTTCCAGAATCATGGTTTATCGCCAAATAACCTTTCTTTATCATGATTATGTATTTTGATGTGTCTTTTGGCAATAAGGGCATGTTCAAGGATGGGTCCCTTTTCCACTATCTCCGTGAAAGTGGTGACACAATGTAACCTAAAATTATGGGCCATGTCAGGATGAGAGTTTTCCACGAAAAGAGTGACCATGTCTTTTTTCTTTCAGAGGGTTCTTCATTCGGCTTCCTAATGCATGCCACCGTTGTAGGTAGCTAGTAAAGGTTTCCCCCTCACGTTGTTTCTCTTTGAGGAGATCTAAGGTGTCCGTATCCTTCTCCAAATTGAAAGAGAAGTAGGATACAAATTTTTTTGACAGGTCTACAAAAGTTTTTATGGATCCTTTTTCGAGGGTCATGAACCAATCCAGGGCGTGGCTCACCAGGCTTCGTGGGAACAGGCGTAAGAGATAGTTGTCATTGTACATAACTTCTTGACACTGGGAGTAAAACTCCTGCAAGTGAGCCTTAGGGTCTTTGTTTCCCTTGTATTTGTCAAACTTTGGTATCTCAAAATGTTTAGAAAACGGGATTAACAAGATGGAGGGATCAAATGGATATGGGCATATGTCTTCAAATTTGAATGATTTTTTAGTAGCCTCGGTTTGAAGGTCCTTCAGAGTGGCTTTGATTTCCAATAGATCCGAGCTAGCCGGTGGCGGGTTGGGGGGATATTGAAGATAGGATGATAAAGGATCCTGCTGAGAAAGCGTCGGATTGTTGAAATATGGATTTGGATGGTTGGATGATGATATGCCTTGCTGGTAAGATAATGGATTTTGTTGATATGGGGGCTATTGTTGTGGGGTATAGTACGGATTTGTTCGATAAAAGTGTGGGGTAGGTTGTTGTGGAGCTTGGATGGGATGTTGCGTATTGGTTTGTTGACGTTGAAGGTACTGTTGTGATTGTTGGGAAGTCGCATAAAGTGGTTGTTGGTGAAATTGTTGCTGATTATGATAGTAGTAGTGTTGGGGGGGTTGTTGTTGTGATGTCAAATGTTGTATGGGCTGAGATGGGATATTGTGTTGTGGTTGAGCTTCCGGACACAAAATGGATGCAAGAAAGGGGGATATGGTCTGAGCAATAGGTCAAGATGGATTGCCTTGTGGTTGGTAGGGTGGTTGTTGTGAAGAGGCCAAAGTATTATATATAGGTTGTTGTTGCTGAGATGGCTGAGGTAGCGTAGAAGTGTTTTGTAAAGGGAGTTGTTGGGTACCACCCGAAACGTTCAGCTAGGGTGTTCCTTGTGGAGGTAATTGAGGCGGAATGTTGGATTGGTGAAGCTGTTGAGATGGTAGATTTGTGGTCCCAGGAGGTGGAAGCGATGTGGTAAAAGAGGTGCCCCCAATGTTGACTGTAGGTTGATTCGAAGGAGGGGGTGTTGTTAACGTTAATGGCAGAGATTGTGGAACATTTTGTGGCATACCATAGGCAAAAGGATTATTGGGATTAGGCACCTGAGGACTTCCCATAACTAAGGTCGAAGCATGTGGGGGATAGTTAACCTGATAGAGAATGGCATTGCCAAATTCAGGTTGATGCCAACCCTCAACTAGAGGAACATTGGGGAAGTATGAACCTTCTGGTACATTTTGTGATCCTTGGAGTACGTTAGATGGGGCACCCCTATATTTGGACAAGTCAACACCCAAGGGGGGTTTGACACCCTTCTCAATTAGGTGGGCCAAGATTTCTTCCCCATGTTTTTCAAGCAGACGGTCAGTCATTTGCACATTGGCGGGATTACTAAAATGTTCCTCAAGTGTGAGTTCAGGTTGATTAGCCATACTCTCTTCACCATGTGGCGAGTTGTTCTGATTCTCGGTGTTGGAGTGTGATGAAGTACCATTATGAGGATATTGTGGAACGTTCTTAGGATCTTGAGCAATATTTGCACCATTGGTGGGATTTGTATTGTTATTAAGGTCTTGAGACATGTTCGCTTGGGAATTTTGACCTTGTTGTTGTTCCATTTGTCTCTTGACTTGTGACCTAGTTTGAACGGGCATGCAAATGTGCTATGGGTGGATTATAAAGATGTTTTTGACGAATGATTTGATCATAGTGATTTTGATAGGATTTGGATTTTGATCAGATTTTATTTGGATATATTGGATTGGATTAGATTTTGATGGGATCGGATTTGGATTTGGCAAGATTGGATTTTGATTGAATTGGATTGGATTATTAAGATTAATAAGATAGCATTGGTTGAACGGATGTGATTTGATCGATTGGACAATTTGATCGAATGATTGGTTTTGATAGATTTGGATGGTTGGATGGGTATGATTGGATGATGAAAGATGTGAGAGAGACCTTAAGTTTGATCAAAGGAAGTTACCCTTAGTGACCTAGAGCTTTGATTGATTAAGAGGATGATTACGGCACTGAATCCACCTTAAGATAAGAATGGATTGATTGGGCCGAGGATGATAACTTACGACACCGAATTCACCTCGAGATGGAAGCGAATTGATTGGGGTCAAAGTTAAAGACTAATAATCAAATTTAAGTGCTATGGTCAATTTGGGTAACCACTTTGTAATACAAGTTTAAGGTCGTTTGGTTATGAGTGGTGTTTGGTGATGTAAATGGTAAAATGATGATGTTCGCTAAGTGATGGTGTGGACCTTTAAATGAAATATGAGGAAATTAGAATGAACGGGTGGATTGAAGATGATTGTGGAGAATGAGTAGGGATTTAGAATGGTTAAACAAATATTTGGAATGATAAGATGGAGGTTTAAACTGATCAAATGGCAGTTTTGGGAGACTTAGAGTGATGAAACGGAGGCTTGGGATGATGAGATAATGGTTGGGGAATGGTTAAATGATGGTTTAGAGGCTAAACGGATCCAAATGGGGCGATTTTAGGTGTTTAGGAGGGAAAATCCGCCCCTCTGCAGCAAAAATTAGGGGCGTTGATAGCTTTTTGAAGTAAATCAGGGGCGCTTCCACCTTTCTGTAGCAAAATAGGGGGCGCTTCCGCCTTTCTGCAATAAAACAGGGGCACTTCTGCCATTCTGCAGCAAAACAGAGGGCGCTTCCGCCTTTCTGCAGCAAAACAGGGGGCACTTCCGCATTTTTGCAGCAAAACAGAGGGCGCTTCTGCCTTTCTGCAGTAAGACAAAGCTTGGTTTTGATGGAAATGGCTATGGAAAGGACTCAAAATGATAAAGTAAGGCCAATGTATCAAAGATTTCACGGGTTTTTCACAAGAAAACACTTCAAGCAAGCACAATCCTATGATTAATGTTAAGGGTATGGCCAGGCAATGTCTTAATCTAGGATGCACAAGGCTTCTAGGGAGTCCTCGATATACTCTCGATATGTGAGGCACAACCATGAACACCAGCCCGTCACAAGCGTGAGTCGAGAACCCCAGCGAGATACTGAAAGGCTCGGACCAACGCTTCATATCTATCTAGGTATCACCCTAGCTTCGACACTCCACCAATTACGACGTGACTGGATTGGGGTACAACTTTCATTCTCCCCCCTTTATATACCCCGCTGGTACGCGTGGTTGGAATCGTCCCTTGGGGTGATGAAATCCCCAAGCAGGTCCCATTAAAAAGAAGACACTAACTATTTCCAACTACTTCCCAGGCTCACACGAAGTGCAAGGGGAAAGTGAAAACAAATTAATGCGCCCTTGGGTGACACAATAATAGATAAGCACAGCAAGCAATAAAGGTTACTTCCCCCTAATTAGACTATGTTCAAACAACAAGGATAATTTTTCAAAAATTTGATCAAATAGATGGCCCTGCAAGCAAACGTTAGCATCTTATCCTTTGTTCTTGGTCAATTACACCATAATATGCTGCAGAACGTTAGCAAAAAATACCAATATCCTTTCCAAAACAATGTTAGAGGGTCATTACTTGAAAATAGCTAAAAATGGGAGCAAAAACGAAGCTAAAATGACTGTTTTACCTTCCAAATTGTGTTGTTTTGGGGCGCTTCCGCCTTTCTGCAGCAAAACAGGGGGTGCTTCTGCCTTTCTGTAACAAAAACAGGGGCGCTTCTGCCTTTTTGCAGCAAAACAAGGGCACTTCTACCTTTCTACAGCAAAAACAGGGGTGCTTCAGCCTTTCTGCAGCAAAATGTTAGAAGAAAAGAGCCTTTCAAAAATAAAAAGGCGTATCCACCCCTCTGTAGGAAACTTTATCAAATTTTGAAAAAGAAAAGTTGTATGCCCTACTACAAGAAAGTGTTAGAAAAGATCTTCTAAGCAAAATGACGTATATGCCTAACTGCAGCAAACTATTAGCCAAAATCAACTTTTCAGATATAGGGCGTGACTGCCTTTCTGCAACAGACAAGAGGGCGCTTCCACCTTTCTGTAGTAAAAGAGAGGGCGCTTCCACCTTTCTGTAGTAAAAGAGAGGGCGCTTCTGCCTTTCTGTAGTAAAAGAGAGGGCGTTTCCACCTTTCTGCAGTAAAACAGAGGGCGCTTCCACCTTTCTGCAATAAAACAGAGGGCGCTTCTGCCTTTCTGTGACCTTTTTCTACAAAATACTTAGCAAAATAAAGGTTAAATGCAAGAACCCGTTTGTGGGTCCCACCGGGCATGCCAGAAATGTGTACCTTGGATTTTTACCCTATTCTAATGTGCAAAATAACTAAAAATGCAAGTGGAAAAACACTAAAAACACTTCAATGATTAGCCTAAAGAGTGATAAAACAAGGAAAATAGATGAAATAAAATGCAAATCGATTATACCTTCCTTGTTGTTGAAGACTCCTTGGTTGGCCCTTGATTTAGATGAATTTGTGTGCTCCTTGGATGGCTTTTGATGTTGCTAGATGCAAGATTGAATATGCAAAATGATCAAAATGGATGGCTAAGTGATAGTAAATTCTTGAGAATGCAAATTGGCAGCATAAGGTTGCTCAAAAATGAAAAGTCTTCAAAATGCCCTTGAGGAGGGGGTATTTATAGAATAATTTGAATTTTCTAGAGAATTCAACAGTTGAGATTCATCCAACAAGGTCAAGATGAAGGGCTATGGTGGGTTGAGAACTCACAAGCCCTCACATCTTGACATGTGGATGGTGAAGTGGCTAAGAGGAGATGAGGTGTAAGTGAAGTGGTCAAAAGGTACATGAGATGGAGGAAGGACAAGTACCTTCCAAGTACCTTGGGGAGTGAGAAGATTTCCTTAAAAAGGGATTTCTTGTCCCCAAGTGAGAATGAAAGGGACATTTGAGGAATTTTGGAATTCCTCAAAAATCTCCATGGGAAAAGGAGAGGTGGTTGAAAATATAAATGTGAATTAAAAATTCACATTCTTAGGAGAGTCTAAAGGATAAAAAGTGAGCTCCAAAAAGGTTGGACTTGGTCGCATGTGGGTGATGTGACAAGTCCAAGGTTCTAGAAGCCTTGGAAGATAGAATGTGAATTAAAAATTCACATAGAATCTAGGGTAAATAAATGTGAATTAAAAATTCACATGGGAAAGAGGGTCAATGCTAAAAAGAGATAAATGCAAAGGTTGACTAAAAAGGTGGTGCTAAATATGGCTAATGACCTTGGTTAAGGTTGTGCAAATATTGTATTAGAATAATTAATGGAAGATTAGAGGCAAGTGGCAAATGTAGGAGGATGTGACATTAATCTTTTATTAAGAGGATGCACATCAAAATCATGAATTAATTAAATTAATTCATATTAGAACAAGATCATGGAGGATGTGATAAGGAGAGAGAGAATGCAGAATTTTAAATTGATTTTAAATCAAAAGGGGCAAAAATGACTAAATTAAATAAATTGGTGTATTTATTTAATTTAGAGAGGAAGAAGGTGAAAGATTAAGCATTTAGTTATTAAATTAAATACTTTAAGATATGAGACAAAAGGTGTAATATTAATTTAATAAATTAATATTTACTATGATAGACGAAAAGGGAGCAAATTTAATCATATGTGAGTGATTAAATTTAAGTGTTTACAAATATAATTTTTATTATTCATTATACTTATTTTGTAAATAATTGAATCTAATAAAATTAATCACCTTCTAACAATATAAATCATTTTATAATATTAATCTATAAATTATATGATATTAAAGTTTCTCTATTACAAAAATTATCACATTCCTAATAGCTTCAAAATAACAAGTACAAATATAAAATAGTATATATCCAAAGTAAAGCTACTATAAACCTAATATATTATCATAGTGCAACTTATCTTGTTTCTTCATCTCCCTATCATATGCTTCTCCATATTTTTAATGGAAAACACCATTATTAAAGAAACTTTATATTCTAATAATTTAATCTCTAAAATTGAAAACTATGTGCATATATACCGTCTAATTACCATATATGTTTTTTTTAATTATTTCAAGTACATAATGATAAGAACATCATATAAATTTCATGTGATTCCATCACATCTTGTCCCAAATACTTTTATTGTAACTTCACCCTTTAAAATCCTTCGTCTGTCCATTTCCTCCGTAAAAATAAAAAAATAATAAACGCCATGTTTAAGTTGCAAGTCATTCAAACAACCAAAATAGGGTTAGGTATAGATAATGTAAGCTATAGTATTAAAAAACATATATAATACTAAATTAATGTTTCTTTTATTTGTGAAGATAAGTGTTGTCATAAAATATGGCATTGATTTTTATATTCCATTTACATTTAATATTGGTATACCTTTTGTAATTGTTGACTTCTTGTCTACCATTCCTGAATTTTTAGCCCCTTAACTTTAGTGGACCAATAGTTATACTATCACTTATGGTTGATAGTAGGTTCACTAGACCAAAAAAGGAAAAAACAATGTCTAATAATGGGCATATCATTTCTCCTTGTCTATAGACCAAGCCATGGTTTTCAAGGACATGTAAATTAATTATTTATAAACTTTTTTGTTATATTTAATGTACTTACCCAACACAAATTAAGGTAAAGTTTGAATATTATATTTTATATATTAATTAATTAATATTAATAATATAAGTATAGTTTCATTCTAATCGGTTAATTAAATAAATTAGTTTTATTTTAATCATTTTAATATTTGTTGGGTTCAATTATGTGAAGGGATGTAATCACAATGATAGTAAGAAATAGAGAGTAATTATATAAAAATATTAATAGAAATTATTTTAAAAAATCATATATATAACTTTTAAGTAATTAATATAAAAGAATTATTTGTAAATACAAATGATAATATTTTTTAATAATTATAAACAAAATAAGATAAGTAACTATTAAATAATATAATAATTCAAAATTAATATGTTTAGCATTTTTAAATATATGTATTTAAGATATCTATATTATGTGTCAATTTTTACATCAAGTTTCTGATCATACTCCATGATCCATCATCATAATGTAATGCCAATTTTTATATCATTGTTTTGGATCATACTCCATACATCGTGATGATGGATCATGGAGTATGATCATGTACATCAACATCTTGGATCATACTCCATACATCTTGATGATGAATCATGTAGTATGATCCGAAACGTTGATGTAAAAATTGACACACTGTTTTAATCAAAAAATCTTATTACAATATTGTCATGGACTGTGGAAACTTCATACGTTTAATGTCTATACTAATTAATTATATTATTAAAAAATATATTATTATATATTTTTTAAAAAACTAACAAAATAAGCAATTCAAATATATTTTTGATTAATAATAAAAAAAAGTTTTTTGAAAGGACCCCATTTCTTTTACAAAACTATCCCAAACAACTTCGACATATCTACTTTAAGAACAATCCATCAACAAACTAGACAATTCTATAATCAGACTCGGCAAGTCACACCCCCTCAAGTTGAATGTGAAACATAGACACATGTTTCAAAACCCAACCTTTATTCTTTAAACTACTGTCCAATAAAATATTAATTAATTTCTCTAACTATGTATTACCATATAAATATTTAAACAACTTTTGTTATTAAAAAAACATCTGATTAAAAATAATATAACAGTAACTTTAGGTTAATGAAAACTCCAAAACATAGTCGACCATTGTTTCTCAAATTAAGCTTTCTCCAATTATTGGAGACTCGCAGAATTTGATCACAATCAGCCAATGCAATTATATAGAAAAGGTGGGCCATCACAAAAACAGAATAATGATAAATGATTATGTTTGTTTGTAACAGAGCACTTTGGTTGGTACTTGTGGTCCACTCTGGATAAATGTTTTTTTCTTTGTTTCTGGCTGTCCAGCAGTATTGCCATTAAGAGAGTACTATTTGTGCATAGTGGCGGTGTTGTTTTCCTATTGGTTTTGGGTGTCTTTTTCCAAACAGTGGGTATGCTGTTTTGAACAAAGCTTTGAGTTAATTTTATATACCTAGATATTAATGCTCTCTTGTATTTATTATTTGGCAATGATTTGGTCAAAAGTAGTAGACCTCGATTAAAAATCAAGCATTTGCCACAGCACATGAATTTCTATTATTGTTTTTTTAACATCTTCCAAATTTGGTAAGCAAATGGACCATTTTCATAGTAAAATATTTGGTTTTTTTATTAATGTGTTCAATTATGTGATGCTTTACGAAGACATAATTATGATCATTTAGTTTTGATGAAACATATATTTATTTTATTATTTTTGAATGTTGCAGTATTTTAATTTACCTTTGTAAGTATATTGTTATCTTTTTTTATTTGTTTATTAGTTGAAGTTGGGAATTGGAATAATTTTTGATATTGTTTGTTTAATGTGTCTCTTTATTCAACATGTTAGATGTACTTTTTACTAAAATAATTATTAATTAAAAGCATTGCAAATTAAATTTTGTCTAACTTTTATTTTAAAAATAATTCACTTAATACATTGAAAAAGTAACTTAAGTATAGTTTTATAAAAGAGTTTTGGTTAAAAATATTATCTATATAACTTAGGTTAGTAATTTGAATAAACGATTAAATGTATGACTTGTTATAAGCTACAACATATACATTTTATGACAAATGTTATCTTATTATTATGTGAGAAATAGTATTGAATGTTACACTATCCATGTCCTTGGGTTGTGTGAAGACAAATCATGGCTTGGGTGATTTGGAAGTTTGTTTAGACTATCTAGAAATAAAATATTTAAGATCAACAATCTTATTTATCTTTCTTCCTACCCTCCTTATCTTTTAATCTAGATCTATATATTGATTGGTTTCATTATGGATTTTTTTGAATTTATTGCAAGTAGGTTATAACAATCAAACATGAGGTGAATTTTTTTTTAAATGAAAAATATATAGTATACTAAGGAGAGAATCCTCTCCAAGAGATATTTTTTAAATTATAATAAATTTAGGCAAAATTTGGCATCCCATCAAAACTATGGCATTGAATAAATTTGATGAGATAAAATTAATTAAAAAGTACTGATAAAAATTATTTTTTTCTTCCATGCACTGTATTTTCAAGTTATTTAAATGGGAAAAATCAAATAAAATAAATAAATTTGTTAATTTTTATGACATCCCATCGACCTTGATTTTTTCAACTATTAAAACAATCCTCTTAAATTAAAAAATTAAATATAACTAATTTTTTTTTAAAAAAATTATGAACATGAGCTAAATACATTTCATTAATCTATATCGTTTTAAAATTCAAAACATAAATGTCACTTTTAGATGGTCCAAGTTGAAATTTTGTATTTGTGTTGGCCATTTCCTTTATAAAAGTGTGACATAGCTCCAAAATTTTACCCTTGAGAGGCATAAATAGGTATTCAAAGATTCCTTAATCCCCATGAGAACCAAGCATGAATACATTAATTTTCACTCTTTATGTCCATTCTCAATGATTTTTCCTTTAGTTATGACATACACTTATGAGATGGATATATTACTACTTGGGAAACTTGTGAAAGCCTTTATTGACCACTTATACAATCCTATAGACTCCAACATTAGGTATCATTGGTTTGTACCTATGAATGCAAAGAAACAAGAGAACTTATTTTATTTTTTACATAAAAATTTATAATAAGAAGTTTGATTTCTACAATTTGAAGCTACTACAATCTTGATGTACCTACAAGTTGCTCAGTAAATTATTTACATATTCATCCAATGAATAACTAGTTTAAATAATATCTTGAAATGGTGATTCTAAGATACTTAATTTGGAGCAAAAATTAATGCCTTAGAGATATAACGTAGTTGTGCCCACCTTTGCTAAATAAACCATCATATAACTAGGGTCTTATGCTTAATCAAGATTTAATAAAAAAATGTACCCTTACTATATATCGCTATTGTATCCATTTATTTGAATCCAAACTATTTATAACATAAAATATAGTGAATTCACAAAATTAAATGATTTTAGGAGCAATAATGTGTTAGGATAAGGTGATTCTAACCTTACAATCTAATGTACTAATGTTAGATCTTCAACATCATGTGAATGATTACTTGGGAACCCGTGTAGGTGGTTGAAATATATTATTATTTTAGTATTCTCCTTCTAACTTTTAATATTATTTGTAGTTGCATTCATTAAAGAGGATACTTATGATAATGACAATTACAAAGTCATTTAACTTTATTTACACCACTTCTTCAATCCAATGCACTAGGAGAGATAGTAGAGAATCTTATTATAATTAGTGGAGTCTAAATTAGTTGGCCACTCCATTTTTTAGCATTATACTTGTGTCTAACAGACCCAATCTGGTCCATTTAATGCAAAACATCACTTATTTTTTAAATAATGCATTAATAAAATAATTGCATAGTTTACTTTTCATACAATATGTAGAGATACATAATTTAAATTATTCATTTCTCTCATTCAAGTACATAAGAATATAAGCAAGTACAATAGTCATGCTTATAGCTTAATTATCCAAGTTCATAGTACACAAATACAATTACAATGTAGTCACCTCTGGATGAGATTAATAGTACATCAATAATAACATAAAAAAGGAATCAAGAATATTGTCTCTAATAATCCAAGTCTTCAACAATCAATTGCAAGAGGAAGAGCATCAACTGAGTGCTCTTCCTCTAGCCATAGGTTGGTGGTCCCTCACAGACCTTCCTACTGAAAGTGGCCCTACCCTTCACAAGAGTAGCATGTCTAGGAAAACACCAAGTTCATCAAAATTTTTGAGAACTAGTGTTGTGTACTAATATAAATAATGTATCATACAAATCCTCTAGATTCCCTCTAGCTAATTATGATAACATTGATTAATTTGTAACCTTAGACACTACGAACTGACAATACAAGTAGTTATTTTGCATTACTTTGGCCAAAGATTATATATATATAACCCATAAACTTATGTGGTCATATGAGATACAAAACATCTCAGTTTCAAATTGGATATCGACAATGATTCCACAAAAAAAATATTTAACACATTCCAATGAAATTATTTAATGACCTATTTGGAGACTAATCTAGATTTTCTAGAAATAACATAAATAATTCATATTGAATTACTTTTTCCCAATTTCACAAAAATTTGTAAGTCTAGTCTCTTTGAAAAATATAAATATTTTCTTACTGTTATAATCATTTTGTTTCTCTTCTCATTGTAATCTGAGAACTAATGCATGTTCTTAGACTAACACTTACAATTATTCACATAATCATGAATATTAAAGCTTGCACATATGTGTGTGTATCAAAACTTGAATCATTTAAAGTCATTCATTCATAATTTCATTGTTTTAGATCGGTCCTTCAAAACATTACAAGAATATACACAAATATATATAACTATTCATATATGCATATAAATCAACACTCACATTCATTCTATATAACATTTATATGCATAGATAAATAGATATATACAAAAGATTCACTATAAAATTTGAGAGCTTGACAAAATTTATTGCTAAATATAGTCATGCACATGTTTGAGTGTTTAAACATAAGCATCAGTTCATTCTTTTCCAAATTATAGCATTATTTATTGATGTTAATAAAACAATGCTCTCGACCCATTTTAAGGTTGAAATCCTTACATACTCAAACTAGAATTCCACTGAGTTTATATAGAAAATATAATATTTACAAAAACTGAACATAACATAATATTGCACACTATACTCTATTTAACACATACACCATCTAAATTATTGATCAATGAGGAATAGAGAAACTCTAAGTCGTCATTCATATTGTTTCAAACATGACTGACTATGAAATACTCTCAGTCATAAGAGTTTTATTATTATTCCCAAAGAAATACCCTAGCCTTATCATGGCTATTAACACTTACAGTGGCCGCATTTTGGATGATGCATCAAAAATAATATTGTTACAAATTAAAAGAGTGACATTCATATAATGGCTCATACTATTTCTTTATGTTTTATGACTTGATAAATTGAGAAGGAGCTGAACCTAAAAATAGAACAACCATAGAGGAAAAAGAGACTAGGAAAAAGAAACATATCCCACAAGAAGTGAGATTGAAAGACATAGCCAACCAAACCAAGAAGAAATACAAGAACCAGCAACAAGGAGAAGAAATAACAAGACCAACAATGCTTTTGATCAAATCAAAGAACTAGAAAATGGTTTTGGAATGACCCAAAACCGAAAAAATACAATCAAGGTTGTTTGAACCCAAACTTTAAAAAATCCCTCAAATGAGGGGTTGGACATGAATAAAATTTCATTCCGTTGTTTGAGGGAGAAATATTGTCTAATGGGATACTAATCACAACATTAAGGTTATGCTTAACCTTGCAATAAATACTAGCATTAGTGAAGGGACCACACTCAATAAGATCCATCTCCTTCGCCTTATCAATAGAGGAGCAATCAGACAAGGTATGCACTTTGGAACTCATATGAAAATATTGGCACAATGATGAGAAGGGTCTAGCACTATGGAAGTGGATAGTCGTGAAGACACATAATATAATTTTTGATTCCAAACACCAAGCCTAGAGCACAGATTGACATTATTGGGAAACTTCTGACCAACCTCAATACAAACACTAAATCTAGCATATTGAAAACTCATTCTATTTTTTGTAACGTTCTTTGATGGTAATGAACTAACCTATAGAATCATCTATACCCTAAAATATGTACTTTCATCCAAGAATTCCAATGAGAACTCTAAGAGACAAACCCAAATAGGTGATAAGTTTATCTTAATACCGTCAAATCTAATAGCCCAAATTTGAAGGAAAATAAAATCCTTACCAAGAAATCAGGGACCTCCCAAAAGAACCTGAAATTAGTCTTTGATAGCATTGAAAGAGAATAAGAGGAAATCATTCAACAAAGCCTTAACACTCAGTAGACTAGAAACAGACCAATAGTTGGAAGCCCAACTATGAATTTAATGTCAATATTAGGTCTATTCCCCAAAAATATACCAATAAGAGCATGTTAGAAGCCTATAGTGGTTGTATCCACACACACACATTAGATAAAAAAAAATAACAAGGGTCTAAAGAATAGATGATAGTTCTTTCACCAAACCGCAATAAAGCCTCACATTAGAAGGGGACCATAGACTAACTACCTCGACAAGAGAGAGTGGTGACACAACCTTTGGGGTACACCTACCAATAGCTACAGGAGAAACCTTCTGAGGAGGCATAAGAAAACCCTTCTTTAAAGAGTCCCTAGGTCACATTTCTTGATAACATAAGGTTTAGAAGGCTGCTTGGCTTCTAGGTGAAACTAACCAACACATTGGGCCTCCAACCACATGGCCAAAATTGAATCATCATCATCAAAGGGCACAAGTTTTAAGTGGACCTCAATAAGAATATTCAAGAGTGATTCATCTTCCTCAGCATCCTAGATAGACACCCTTGGATGAAAATCCTCAGAAAAATCTCCCCTTTCCACTTCTTCAACTAGGGTGTCACTCCAAAAACCAAAAAAGTGCCATTAATGATGCCATTATAGTGAGACAAAACCTCCAGGGAACACAACAATTTGACATTGCTTGAAAATTCCATCTCTGAAGCCCATCACAAAGAAGAATAAAACCAATGCATCATCGCCAAGGAACCAAAGAACCCATCATCTTCTTTGTCCTCTAACTCTCCCTCACCCTCACTAGAGCAAGCTCCCACATCACTATAGTTGGATGTTTTCTCATTGATGTCAACAAAATAGTATCAACAGAGTTGTTTGTGGAAGGTTGCATGTGATACAAACAGAGTGGTGATCAAAGATGTAAAAAGGGTAAGAGTTCAAAGGAGCAATCCAGAGGAGAAAAGGAGTGTTGATCAAAAGAATTGTGAAGATAAGGACATGTTGATCGTGTTTTCTGCACAGCAACAACTCAAACAGAATATAGAATCCTATCTCTATTGAAAGGTAAATCTCTATCAGCAAGCCTCAAGAGATAACCCCAAGGTCTCTAATGTCAGGTCTTGACAATGCATAAACAACTTAGTGATAAATGTGAAAATGTTGGTAATCACAAAGGGACCTTACTACAAGCAAAATACTGAACCGATTTTATCAGATCTAACAATCTAGTGATACTTTAATCCAAAAATCTGACCCAATAACCAAAGAAATAAAAAAGATAAGGGTTTCAAAGAGATTTCTAAATCTAATACTACTACTAAGATTAACAATGAAAATAACCAACACTCGAAATGGACCAATCCTTCAAAACTAATCTCTACTTGACCCAGATAAATATGCAATCTTACAGAAAATAGTGCAATCTTCTGAGGTGTTAATATTTTCAAATCATGAACATTCATTCAACAACCCTATTGCAGTTGAAATTAAAAAATCCTCACAATCGAACTAAGCACAAAAAATATGAAGTCCAGGCTAACTTTGCAAAGCAACTAACAATCAGTTGGTTGCGAAAAGTATGGACTGAAGGATTGCTACAACATTCAAGTATCAAATCACAAACATTATTGAATCAAATCTAATCTAAACATTAACCAACTCAAAGCAATTTTAAAGATGAAAAACAAGAACCATGCAAGACAAGAGAATACAGGTATGGTACCAAATCACAATGTCATTTTTTGTATTCAAATTGTCCACTGTAGCAACAATTCCAGCTTTCTGTTACAATATTTGCTTGAGAACCACTATTCACTAACCCTAGCTCTACTTAATTAACTATTCTGCTCTATCCTACTTCTATCTTCTACCTCCTTTTTGACTAACTTCTAACTGTATCTAACCTTTTTACAGATGAGGCGAAATGCCAAATATATAGAATCCCCCAGAAAACCCGTCGGCCAAGCAAGAGCCAGCAGCATTAATTGGGCACCACCAACTAGCCAAGAGAAAGTCAAAATGGAATAAAGGAATGCATTAAATGCGTGAACAACACCCAGGTCAGCTCGGGATTCCCAATGCAGCTTGGACCAATGCAGGGCGCGATAATGGGGAAGCACAAGTCCTGGAGTAGTTGGGCATTAACTGCCCTCCCCTTTGTCTCTATTCCGATCCGGCTCTTCATGAACTCTCTGAAACATCCCATCCAAGTCAACCACTGGTGGAAAAGGAAAAACCCTAAGTCAATTCTCAATGGACGCAATCTCTTCTCTTGACTATTTGACCAACCTATCCCAATCTACCTTATATGTCATATGCTTATCAATAACTGCGAGGTAGGTGGCCGCATCATCCAATTGGTGCTCAAAAATAGAAACATCATCAAATGGCGCGTACACATCATGCCACCACTCTCTCAACTGTTCCAGACTCAAGTACTTGGGCGCGATCTTCCTTCTTCCCGTCATAATTTCAAAGAAGGCAATGGAACCATTGTAAACCCCAATTAGGGTGTCGTCAATCTGCTTCCTTTGTTTGTAAATCTTTTTCAACACTTTCTACCTGATTTGCAATGCTTCAAACCACTCCCATGGTTTGGCAGCTCTGGAGGAAGGAAGAATTCCATCACTCACTAATTTATCTTTAGTGTGTTCCATGATGGTTCTGGTTTTCTATAGGAGGTCTGTGTCTTCTTTATCTTGTGCTAACACCGCCTTCAACCAATCAGTTGCCATGATAGCATCATTCCCTGTTGATAGAATCTCCTTAATAGCTTCATCACCCTTTATTTGCACCCCTTTCAACCAACTCGTAGTGGCAAGGGTGGAATCTTTCATCTTTTCTAGTTCAGTGATGGTCTCTTGAGGTAGAGAATTTGTAGCAGAGGAAGAAGGGTTAATGGATTGCAGGGGTTTCATTAATTCCTCCAAGCATTTCCTAAGATTTTCATTCTCTTTCTTTAGTTCCTGCTTGGTCTTCATTTCCTTCCTCAAACTACTCACAATAACTGCACTAGAATCCAGGTAATCCTCAATATCCTGCTCAACGGATGTAGGCCCAAGATTGAAAGTCTGAATATTGTAGTCCTTTCTAACCACATCATCTCTGTTTTTATCCGGAGCAGGGGTGGCAATGTGAACAACTCGATTATGAGCTTCATCTCTTTCAATCCTTGAGATCACCCTAGCCTTCTTTTTACCTTTCGCTTTTCCAATTTTATCTAGGAGCTCATCCCAATTCAGTGGACTATCCTCCACAACCATTTGTTTTCTCTTTATCTCTTTGTCTAGCCAACTAGGGACAATGGAATCCAATTACACTTGGCCCTGCCCCATTTCTTCTTGTTGATCTTCTGCTAACTTGTCTCCCAAATTCTGTTTATCAGAAGTCCCATCTGTCTTGCTTTCCTTCTCCTCAGCATGCTCTTCTTCATATATAGGCGAGGGGACCTTCACTGTTTCCCTTTCTTGTGGAGGGACCTCTTCAACTCTGATAGGGGAATCTGCATATGCCACCATAGGGGACTACATTATCTTTTCAATTTTTTCCTCTACACTATGGAGATCACCCTCATGAAGCTCTTCCCCTTCAGTATCTGGATGATCCTCCACATCCTCTGACTCACTAGGCTTACCTTGAGCTCCATGAGTGGAAGGCACATCATCATGTTGTTCCTGATGAGAAACCACCAAAGGAAGATCTATCTCAGGCGCATTGTCCCTAGGAGAAGGAGTCCTAGACCTCCTTGTATATACTTTGGACTTCTCCCTTGAACTTTCAATGTTTACCACCAGTGGGGGAATTTCTTCTTCTGCTACCTTGGAGCTTGCTCTCTCTAATAATTTGACAATTCTCTTCCTTTTGGGTACATGATCATCAGCCTCAGGATTCTGCTCGGACTTCTTAGTCCTTGTCCTCTTCTTGGCCTTTGGCTTTCTCGACTTTGATGCCTCTTGGATCTCCCCTTCTTGAACACCCTTGATTTTGATTTTAAAAGGAGAATCCAACTTACCCTTGCCTTTAGGATCCTACTCGGTAGATTCTTTAGAGGTGGAGTGGGGATCCAAATCTCCCATCAGAGCATAGGTGCATTGTACACCATTATTCTCTAGCTCCCATAGCTTATGCTTTAGCAACATCCTAGTAAATTTGAGAACTAGATCCACTAGTTGTTTCAATTATGTCTTTTCCTCCTCTAACCAATCCACATCACCAATTGGTCTATCCTTTATGGCCTCATAAGCATGATCCTGGATCAAGTTCCCATCGTCCTCCAATTGATCAGGGACTGCCTTTACATTATATAAACGGACAGCATCCACTGGAAGCCGAGAGAATTTCTTCTTCCTGACCTCAAATTCATCATTGTAGCTGGCCTAGTAGTCCTCCAAATTCACCTTGTGGCAATACTCTTTGCTGGCCTTCTTTTGGGCCTCTCCTGTAATATCAAACCTTGATCTCCTCGAATGAAGAGACAGACCGAGGGCATTCAATTCTTCCTCTAAAGCCTGGGCGGAACCAATGGAAGGATAAACCTCTCCAGTGCCAATCCTTAGGGGAAAATCTCCACCAAATCCTGTCTTGTGTTTGTCCTTCTTGACGATAGCATCAAAGTCACAAATCTGTCTAGTTACTTCCAACAATATAATGTGATCAGTGGGATACCTTGGAAGTCTGTATGGGGCCCTTTGGCAGCCATCAATCCGAATGTAGGAGAAGGTTGGGAACTGAATAAACCATGCCCCATATTTCTTGATGAGCTCTTTGGCTTGATCTGAAATCCTGACATGCTCTGCTTCCTTAAGCATTCTGGTGATATACATGGTAAATGCATCATTTTCCCTCCTATAGTTTGAACCCCCAAGTGCAATTGAGGGAAAACTTCATAAATAATATCTTGTCCGAAAATTCCCTTTGTATCCAATCCCCTATAGGGATGGAATCTTGCAAGTGCATAGACCAAATATGAATTCTTTGTGAAAGTCTTGGTCTACAACACATTGGATAACTGTTCATGGAGTACTCCACTGATGACCCCTGCCTAATGGTAATTAATCTTTTCCTGTTCCATCCTTACAATCACATGGCACATCCAATTCTCAAACGTACCCGCATTCTTCAATCCAACCACCCTGCTAAGAAGGGTGATGGCATCATAATATTCCTTCTTGAACTTTATCCTAAATAGCTACTTGGGAAACTTGGAGTAGTGAGACTTGGGCTTCTCCAGCCAAGAATTGATAAGTTGTTGTGACTTCACAGTCTGTTCATCGTAGAACTCCTGAGCTACCTCAATGGTGAATCCCACCACATGAGACCGGTCTGGCATATCAAAGGTTTGGGCAATGGAGACCGGTTTGAGATTTGCCACAACTCTCCCCTGAGGACTAATTATTCTCTATGTATCTTGATCATAGTGCCTAGTGCACTCAAGGACCAACTCATAACACTGCACCATAGAAGGGAAACCAGCAACATGGGACAAGCCTGATTCCATCATCCTTCTAGCCACCAAAGGAAGGTCCTATGCAACCATTCTTCCTTTAAATTTTTCATAATTCCATGATCCGATATTTGTATCAGTTACCTCCGACCAAACAAAAGTGATCTTACTCTCAGGGACCTTGCTCTTAATGTCCAGCTTAATCCTCTCTCCATTAGACAATGAAGACCCAGCTGCTGCCCTGCTTGATTCAGCCTACATTCAACATGAAGACATAGTAAAAATCATAGGAAAGCAAGGTTAAATCATCAATACGTCGTTAGAATGAATCTCATATAGCCAGAGTGTTACTAGATCTCATGTGAAATGATCACAACAAATTTTGGGTTTCAAGGCCACCTGCGGAATCTGAGCCAGAGAGGAATTTCAGGAAATTCCAGACAATTGGATTCCAACGGAATAACCAGGAAACGCCTACTTAAACATTAAACCTAAGCATGATCAATCAGTAAGCCACATGGGAGGGCATAAGATAGCATGACTAAATCATTAAATGCATTGAAAATCACTAACATATCATGCTATTCCATATTCCTTTACATTTCATCAACTTTCAGGAAAATTCGTGAGGGATGGATTCCCGTGAAGAACGAGCCAGATAGGAAACTTCGGAGAATCAGGGAGACACCGGATTTTGAAGAAATCTGGACTTGGTGGAAATCCGCAGATAAGGAAAAACTCCGAACCAATCGGTGCACAGGTAAGTACTTAGGCCAAACAAATTCTATTCGGAATGAGGTCACGCCGAGTGGGGCACATCATGCCGACAGGCGATGAGGAAATTCATGTCGATGAGAGACTTTCTCTTTGGGGTAAAGTCACAGCGAATCCCCCTTGTCTCACCGACCATCAGAGTTTAAGCAATCACCTCGGCCAGACTAAAGTTTATCTAAATAATGTCTCAGCGAACTTACAGAGTCTTTTTGAATGCCAATGTAACAAACATCTCGATGTGACCAATAGGTAGTTGGGGTAAGGTCTCAGCGAATTTTCTTGGTCTCACCAACTAGCAATAGAACACGAGAGACCTTCAGTGTGAGAAAGATACTGTCACAACGAACGAATATGAACTTAGGAGGGCTTTCAGTATAACATCTTGCCAACGAAGGGGAGTCTCATCGAAGCAAATGGATGTCTCAGTGTTAAGTTTTGAGTTCGGCTAGAGGTCCCAGCGACTACGTAAGGTTTCGCCGACATAGAGTCCCATTGGAATAAATTCTGGCTGACAACATGTGGTCCCCCGAAGAGGATCCAAGCTTGCTAAGAAAAGAAGGCCTCGCCATGAATTCTTGGCGACCGTTAGGAGTCTTGTCGAAAGCGAAGGTCTCGGCAAGAGTAGTGATCTCGCCGAAAGGTCTCTCCGAACAGATAGAGTCTTCCTGACTTCGAAGGGCATTCGATGAGAACAGAATGTGTTCGATGAAAGGTCTCACCAATGAAGGGGAGGTCTGAGTGATAGAAAGGAAAATCAGTAAGACGAAAGGAGCCCGCTATGACCTCCTGGCGACTAGGGCATGTCTTGCCGATAGAAAGACTTTTCGGCATAAGAATTACATTGTCCCAGCGATCAAGTATGAACCTAAGAAGGTTCTTAGTGAAATGTAGGATGAACGTTATGACATCTCCCCAACTTCGAAGGGTCACAACGAAGGAAATCCGGAAGGGACGGATTATCCCGGATGGACGAAAAATGTCGCACTGCGACTCAAAGTCACGACTTAACCCAAACACCGAATCAATCACAAATTTCAAACATTTAAAATCAGGGCAAGTCGGGGATGGGCCTCCTATTGATTTTCTCAATTTTCTAATCCAACCCAGGAGCATACTTAAGACAAACGTTGATATCCTAGGTTCAAACCCCATACATCTGCCATTAAAGCACAGGCGAGCTTAGACTTAAAACTTTTTGACCTCTCTAAAAATGCCACTAGGGACAACTCACGACTTCCAAAGCATGACTTCTCATAATGTGAATAAACAAATGAACTCAGGACTTGCTTGGAAAGCCATAAATCAAACAATTACCACGCAACCCTAGTCACGAGAACATCCAAATAATGCAGAAAATCAAACCCAAATAAGGATTTACAACTTCAACGCGCTATCTGCAATTATCAATTCAAAGCAAAGCAACTAAAACATACCATTATAAGGCGGGAATCGCTCTCAGAATCAGCAAAAGTGAGCAGAAAAGTGTCCACAAAGAACACGGGCAAGAACATGCAAGTAAACGCCACCAAATCGATCAATTCAAAGCCAAATGCCCCAAAATCCCAACCAATCACTCACAAGAAAGCACTTCTCAACTCATTGATGGAAAATAATAAGCAAGATGGCATAAAAGATCACATAAATCAAGTTAAATACATCCTTCAAAGCATGCGCAAAGCCATTAATGCAATCGACAGGACAGTCAGAAAAACCTAGAAAGCCGACGATAGGAGGGAATCCAGGAAAATCTGGCCCTCGCAAAAATCCACGAATACCAAAAATCCCTGAACAACAGGGTCCATCCGGAGTCCAAGTAGGATCCGGGAAAATCCGACCAGGGCGGAAAATCCCGAATTCGAGTAAAAACCCAAAATTCGTTCCAAAACTTAGGATTTTCAATGAATAACCTGGGGAAACACTTAGGCAATCAAAATAAACATTTAAGCACCTGCCTAAATAAGACAAAACCTCAAAAAGAAAGGGCCAAGAAACCAAAACCGAAGCAAAAGAGGGTCCCTTCCTTCAACGGGGCGTGTGTGTGAAAACTGCACAACAGGACATGGTGATGAGCATGTTGTACACATTGTACCATATCTTTTTATTTTCATGAATAGGTGAAAGTTGTGAGGTTGAAGTGTATGCTGATATGAAGAAGTTGTGGTCTCTTGCTAAAAAGAGTTGTAACTATTGTCTATAGTAGTGTGAATTTTATATTCTTTGTCCCTTGATGTAAACCATTGTTGAAAGAAAGTATGTAAGGTTTCATGCAATCAAAGGAACAAGAAGAATCTCAAGATAATGCTCCACATTCCTTTGCATTTGAAGATATGGCCTTGCCGTTTGTAAGTTAGACAAAGACAAGTGTGAAGTATGTATGTTCCTTATTTCAGTGCATGAAAGTTACTGTAGAAGATTACAGAGCTAGCAAAGTGAAGACAATAGAATGCTCTGCATTCCTCCATATTTGAAGATATGGCCTTGCATATTGGAAGTTAGATAGAGACATGTGTGAATTATTTATGTTCTTGATTTCATAACATAGAAGTTATCGTAGAAGATTCTAGAGCTAGCAGAGTGAAGACAGTAGTACAGTGTTGTTGCACCCTGAAAGAGTCAAAGGAATGCTCCACATTTTTCTACATTTGAAGATGTGATCTTGTGGCTTGGAGGATAGTCAGATACAATTGAAAGTTATACATGATTCAAGTTTCAAATGATAAGATGTACCAAAGAGGTTCTTTAGAGTTAGTAGAGAAAGGAAATATCATGTTTCTATTTAGGATTGTTAATGGGAGAAATTAAAAGCCACCATATTTCATCACATTACAATATCTGGCTTTACTTTTTGGAGGATAAGTTCAAATTATTTGTATATTTTTTCATTTCAAGTTTTAGGTGTCGAGGTGTACTGCAAGTCTGGTTTTCAATCTTTTATCTCAAGATTGTATATTCAAAGTTTGCAAGAGAGGCTATATTTTTCCCAAACTTTTTAAACCCTAAGTGTTTCAAATGGATGTGCACTTTATGTTCTATTTTTTTGTTTACTTTCTCTAGGAAATTCTCGATCGGTTAAGTGACATCTTATGTCTCTAGGCAACGTTCATTTACCAGCCTTGTTTACCACTTGCCTCAGTTTGGAAATATTTTCCTAAGCCTAAAGTATAAATTAAATATTTCAAGTGGGCCCCATTTATTCACGCAAGACTCTTGCTTCATAGAAGTATTTTTTCTCAAGTATGTGCCTCCACGAGTATGTGAAATGGTGACACATGTACTCTAGTGTTTGAGCTAGAGGGGTTAATATTTTTTTGTGCAAGACTCTTGCTTCATAGAAACATTTATTCTCAAGATTGTGCCTCTATGAGTGTGAAAAATGTCACAAGTGTCATGTGGGCATTATGGGACAACTTGTGGACTTTTCAGCAAAATATTTTCTCAAGGTTTAAATGTGATTCGTTCATTTTTTCCACGAAGATTGAAGATCAATGGATGATATTCAAACATGTTCCAATGGCTATTTGTTGGTTTGAACTCTACTTTGTATAGGTCGACATGGCTACATTTGGAAATATTTTTCCAAGCCAACTTATGTTTATTCAACGGATCTAAATTTTTTTCTAGGCTAACATAGTTGTATTATAGATATCATCGTAGATCATTATTTATGTAAATTGTTGTGGCATTGTAAAAGTGGGGTGACAGAGCATGAAAGTGTGAGTGACTATGTGTGAGAGAGAGTGTGTGAGTATTTGAGGAGGTATGTGTGAGTATATTTGTGTGTGGAAGTGAGTTGAAGTTAGCAAAGGTTGTTAAGTAGAGGTGTTGAAGATATATGTCAATGTGAAGAGTGTTAATGTTGTAGAGGTGGCTGATCAATAGATGTTATCAAGTATGTTGTGTAGAGATTGTAGCCTCTTTCTATAAGTGTTTTATTTTGTATGGATTTGTAGCTTCCTTTGGTTCAATCCATAAAAACTTAGTTTCAGGGAGTTGTTGCTTCCTTTGGGTTATAGCCCATAAAACATGTAAGTTTTGTTTTTATTTGTGAGGCTAGATTTGGATATTAGTTCCAACCAGCTTTCTCGCCATTTTTTTTCCCTTCTAGGGTTTTCCATGTAAATCTAGTGTTATGGTTGTGTGTTGGTGCTTTGAATTGCATAGTTTGATTCTTTATCTGTTTAAGGAAATAAGAAGATTTGGTTGATAAATTTGAATTGGATTAATTGTGGTATATTCTAATTCACCCCCCTCTTAGTATATCAGTGTGTTCAACAATTGGTATGTGAGAAAGGTCCCTTGGTGTATATTGACAACTGAAGGTAGATCTTGGATTAGAACACATGGCTTAGAAAGAGTCCTCTTCTAAAGCACCACAATTTGATGGCTCTAATTATGCCTTCTAGAGCATAAGGATGGAATCATACCTAACCTCATTAGGGTTTGATGTCTGGAAATAAGTTGTGAATGGATATACTTCCCTTGCAACTCATCCAATAGATCCAACTACGAAGAAATAATGTAAGTATAATCGTAAATCCAAGAATGTTATTTTGAGTGGGCTAACAAATTTTGAATTTGTCAAATTTATGAACTGCAAGTCTACTAAGGACATATGGGATAAGCTTCATAGCATCTATGAGGGTTATGATAATGTCAAGCAAACCAAGCTACAAACACATAGAAGCATGTTTGAAAATATGAAGATGAAGGAAGAGAACATTGTTGATTATTTTCTCTATGTGGATGAACTTTCCAGTGCCATCAGATGGCTTGGAGAAGAATTGAAAGAGCCTATAATTATCAATAAAATACTTAGATCTCTCTCACCAAGGTATGATGCAAAATTTTCAGCTATTGAAGAAGCTAGAGATCTAAATAATTTTTCTTTGGATGATTTATTTGGATCTCTCATTTCCTATGAAATGAGGAATGGTAATAAAGAGACATCAAAGAGAGAAGTTTCTTTCAAAGCATTCAAAAAGGATAAATATGAAGAATATGATCCTTGCAATGACTCTGAAGATGAAGGAGCCAATTTTGTGAGGATGCTGAGGAAGGGCTTTGGCAAGTATAAAGGTAAGTTACCCTTCAAATTTTTTAACTATGATAAAGTTGGTCACTTTTCTTCTAAGTGTCATTTTGGTGAGAATCAAAGTAATGATTAGAAAAAAAAAAAAGGAAGAACTTTTACAAGCACAAGAAGAACCTCTATTCAAAAGAGGATTATGACTCATCTGAGGAAATTGATCAATGCGCTTCTGAAGGAGGAAAATTTATATTCATCACAACTAAAGTTCTAGAAGATGAAGAAAACCATGAAGAAGAGGGTGAAGAATTACTCAATCCTAATGAAGAAGAATGTGAAGTAGATCTTGAAGGAGAACTCATATCTACATTAATTGATATGAAAGAAAAAAGGAAAGAAAAACAAATTTTGAAAGGAAAACTTGGAGAATTTGAAAGATTGATTATTAATCTAAAAGTTCAAATAGAGGAAGCAAAGAGAATAAAAGATATCTTCTCAGAAAAATTGAAAGAAAAAGAGATGGACTGTGAAAATCTTGAGGAAGAGATTGTATCTTTTAGAAAAGATCCAGAAAAGGTCAAGTGTCAATTAGATAAAGACTGAAAAGGCACTAAAATTCTAGATGAGATCTTAAGTTTCCAAAGTTCACCTCTCATCAAGTCTGGTATTGGGTTTGTTGAAGTTCAAAATGTAGCTACAAAGAAATTTGATGAGAATGTTATTGGAAGTTCAAAGGTTGATCAATTCAAGAAGACTAAAGATAAGAGGGAAAAAAAGGGCTTCACCAAGGTCGGAAATCAGAAGAGAAGATCCAATAAAGTAGTTGTGGAGCTATTAAATAATTTTATGATTACACACAATAAGATCTCACCCTATCATCCCCAATAAAATGGGGCAAGTGTATCTCTAAACAAGATAATTGAGATAGCACTCACCAAGATGTGTGATGGAAATAGGTCAAAATAGGATATAAAAATACTTGTGGTACTTTGGGCGTACCACATATCCTAGAAAAGAACTAAAAATATTTACAATGTTCCAATTAGTATTTGGAATTTATGTGAAAATTCCCATGAATTTCATAGTTCCTAACCTATGCACCACACTAACATTGTGGTTGGATGATGATGAATCTCTAGCGCATATAATAGAAGAATTAGAGAAATTGGATGAAAATAGGCTCATATCCCTATACAACCAACAAGTGGAGTGGAAAAGATAAATTTTTTGACATGATAGAAATCTTTGAAACAAAACCTTCCAAATAGGAGATTTAGTCCTACTATATGATAAAAAATTTAAAAATCAAAGAAATTTAAAAGTAAAGTGGCTAGGACCCTACCACATACTTGAAATTTCACAATCTAGAGTAGTAAGACTACGGAAGCTAGACAAGGATCATATCTAGCTAAATGGAGATCACATCACAAGATATGTGAATGACACAATAATTAAGCACTACCACCAACTAGAAGGATGAAAAACATAAAGGTAGAGCATACAAATATTATAAATTATGTATTATAAACCAATAAACAACAAAATCAAGAAATACAAGAAATACCCATTCAAGGAAATTGAAGTAGACAAAGATGAGGCTTTCTCAAAAATCCCCATAGAGGTGGTGTACATAGAAGATGTAAAAAAATACATCCATAAGCCCCTTGCCGAAATACAACATACAAAGTATGAGAAGCTCCAACAAACTCTACTCACCTCAAACCAGACTACATATCAACCATAATAATAGGTGGTGGGATGGAAGCATCTGGATGTATGGAAAGACTACCTAGACTTTTTTGATGAACATGACTAGGTTAGGCTATTATTGAGAAAAGTGCACGATGAATTCATCTACCTCAAAAAACCTTGTCAAATCACAAAGGAGACAATTCCTACGGTAACTAGGTTGAGAATGGTAAGAGAAATTCTAAAAAATAAAGCCATGAAAAATTACAGTCATAGAGATAACAGGATCCACACTAGATGGATGAAGTTTCAGCATCTAGGAAATTACAAACCCTATCGTGTGAGATGCCACAATGGGTATTACATGCAATATCTACTATACCAATAAAGAAGACTCCACAACAGTAACATAAATCCACACCATATACCAAATGATGGTGGAGGGGAAGGGTTTTGACCTTTGTGAGGTGATGAGAGAACAACTCATGGAGAGTCTATAAAACATTAAAAATTCCTAGTATAACTTTCGGTATGGGACACTACTCATTTTCCTAGTATTCTACTTCTTGAATTAATTACCTACTGTATAAGAGAAAATTTGCACCCCCTATGCAAATTCCCCTTTTTTCCCTTACCCACCTTAGAAAATGAAGTTCAGAGGCTTAATTCCACCTAATCCCATTTCTCACATCACACTCGGTGCCTGTTTTGAGCGTCAGTGAAGGTGTTTCTATCGGGGACACCTGTGTGGCATGCTTACATCCCTGACAAACTCCCACGTTTGGAGCCTACATAGGCATTACACTACCCATTGGGGGTCAATTTGTAATGACCTCCTCAACCGACCGACCCGAATATGGTTGTTTCTCTTCATCTCTTCTTCAAATTCATCCCTTCCATATGCATTTCATCTTCTACCATCCTCTAAACATCCCTTCACATATTCTAAGAGCTTCCTCACTCCATTCACAAGCTCCCAACAACTTCTTCACCATCTCTCCAATCTCCAAACACTTTACACTTCATAGCTACAACATCAACACTCCACCACTTCAGTAGAGAAAGTGTGGAACAAAACACCATTGCAGCAGAGGCTTGAGTTCCTCTCATTTTCTCCCCCATTAGCCTTGAGTGCTCTTGGTGGAGGTGGTAAGATTTCACTCCTCTCCTCTATTACTTGGTCGAGTAGCATAACACTATTTTGTAGTGCTTTAGTGATCTTTACTTCCTTTCCACTTTTCTCTCTATCTATCTGGTTGTCCGTGGAGGTGGGAACACCAAAACGAGGTCTGATTGAGGCAGGCCCCTATATAACCCCAACAATTTTCTCTCTCCCTCTTGTGTGTAGGTACTAAAGACACTCATGAGCTGGAAGCTTCATCACTTGCATGGCCATAAGTATTTCATTTCTTCTCCTTATCATCTCTATTCCATTTCAATCTTAGTACTTCCTATTGCTTTATTGCATTCTAGAGGTTCTCGATAATTGGAGTGTAAGTTGTCATTTAGCCATTTTCTAAGACATTCTCACTTTCTAGTCCCTACGAGATGTTGACGTGCCTCTGGGACACCAGTGCGTCGTGTTGTCATTCGTATTCTACGTTGTCCTTTGGTCGAGAGCTTGGTAGTCTGTCCAGAACATCTCTGACCTGCTCTTTAGGATTATGAAACTCTCATCATTGTTCCATTGAGGTAGTATAGGGTAGTTCGCCTTGTGAGGCTCTCTGAATGAAGAGAACTCATGAGTAGCGAATCCCCCTATATTACATTTTGGTGAACCCGACGTGAAGAACAATGTTCTTTGAAAAACTAGGAATTTATTTGCCCCTACTTGGTGGGGTCATAACTTTTGACTTGGTGCTCAAAACTCAGAACCGTTTGTGCCATTGGAAAGGTCTCCTAGAGAACTTGTCTAGTCCCTAAAATATGAGTGCCTTTGGTAGTCAAATTGTAGGGACTGACGCAAGTTCCAACCTCAAATTCTACTTTGAAGACCTCTGAAAACACGAATTACTAGAACATAAAAAATATCAAAAAAATGGTAATGGATTTAATATCTTCTTTTATTAGTTTTGTATCTAATTTTGTTCAAAATATTAATGATGTTCCATTTAATGCATGTGATAGTGACTTGGCTTTTCCCATGTCATTTGGTATCTTTGATCCTTCTCATGAAAGTCCTCTTACTTTAGAGGATATTTTCTTTCAAGAAGATGAAATCATTGATACTTTCCTTAATATTACTCTACCTTCTATTCATTCCAATGCGCTCTCTTTTGGAGATGATGCATTTGTGAATGATGAATCTTCCCCTCATTCCAATGCACTCTCTTCTAGGGATGCATTTGTGAATGATGGATCTCTTCTCTATTCTAATGCAATCTCTTCTAGAGATGATGCATTAGTAAATAGTGAATCTCATCTTTGTCCTAATGCACTCTCTTCTAGAGATGATGCATTAGTTAGTAGTGAACCTTCCATTCATTCCAATGCACTCTCTTTTGGAGATGATGCATTCATGAATGATGAATCTCTTATACCTCCTAATGCACTCCCTTCTAGAGATGTTGCATTTTTTAATGATGAACTTCTTATCTATTTTGATGCACTCTCTCCTAGAAAGGTTGCATTAGCGAATGGTGAACCTCCTTCCACATCTAATTCTCCTTGGATCGATGTTGAGAATTTTTCTTCAAATAATTATTCCACATTTGATCCTATTTGGATCAATGTTGAGAATATGTCTTCAAATAAATTTTCCACTAGTTGTGATGATTCTGTAAATGTAGTATGTCTTTGCTGCCCCTCAAAGGCCTAAGAGACCGATCATTTACATGACTCCGGTTAGTCCTCCTAAAATAATTTGTTTTATTGATGGTGTTCCATTTGATGGTGATTCTCCTAATCTTTCTAAGGCTCCCTCTTATAGAGTGGTAGCCCGTACTTATGAGAATAGAACAAATAAATAACCAAGACTTCCTCAAGCACCTAAACCTACAACTAAAGCACCTAGTGATCATGATCTTATCGAGCAACCTTGGGTTCCTCTAGATAAGATCTCACTGTGGGACTTGCTTCAGTCTGCTCCAGTTTATAAAGGTATGCTTCAAGAAGCCTTGCAAAAGATCCTCTTACCTTCTTCCACTAGGCTGATGGATGCTAATGTGTTGATGGCATATGTTCGTGTGGATTCACCGAATATTACGTTCTATCCGCAAGAATTCCTACCTCCTGAAGTACAAAAGCAAGCAGATCCTCTAATGATTATAGTCAACATTAATAAAATTGATATTAGACATACTCTTGTTGACGTTGGTTTGGTGCTCAATGTGTGTAGTATCGATCTGTTACATAAGATTAATATTGATTCATCTTCTATTAATGCTTCTTCTATTGTCATTCATGGGTTCGATAATGTTGGGTGACAAGACCTAGGCACGATAGTCTTTCCTTTCAGGCTTGGACCCGTTACTGTACCCACCCTTGTATATGTTATGGCAGAAAAGTTACCTTATAACCTTCTTCTTGGTAGACCTTGGATTGATGTTATGGGTGCAGTCTTGTCTACCTTGCATAAATCTATTTAGTTCATTTGTAACAATAAAATAATCACAGTCAAGGCTGACCCTAGTGCTATTCACTTATGTGAGATGGCAATTGTCGGTCAAGCTTCAATTGTGCCTATTCTTATTCCTTCAGTGTCTTCTAGTGTGTTGATGTTTACTCTTGCAATACCTACTAGAAAGGATACTCTTGAGATAGATGTCCCTAAGGAAGATCCTTATGAAGCAAGAAATCTTAAGTCTACTCTTTCTACCTCTTCTCAAAAGAATGCATGTCTTGGTGATGATTGGGGTTCTTTAGACTTTACAGATTCCTTCATTTAGGAATATAAAGTTGACCCGATCCACTTGGAACTTCCGACAACATCATCCACACCCGCTATCGAAGATAGTCATTCTTCTACATTACGGGGTAATGTGGATGCAAATTGTAATGTTCTTGGTGTTAATCCTCCCACTATTAGGGAAAATGATCATAGTTATGTTAAAGAAGTTAATGTTGGTAACCCTGTCAGGAAGGATGATGGCGATCTCATAGAAGAGTGTGATCCCCCTTGCCAGAATAACGCTCTCTATGGAAATCCTCTTTCTTTCTTTTCTACCTTCGTACCTTCTTCTTGTGAGCAATCAAACTCTTCTCCACAATAGAAATATTTGCTTCCTGCTCCTCATCCTTTATCTAAGTAATAGCACATCTTGTTGTAGCTTCTAAAAGCCCACTTGATTGCTCTTCCTCCTCCTAAGAAATCTCATAATCATGATGAAGGAAAATATCCTTTCTGTGCATACCATCGAGTGCTTGGCCATTCCACTAGAGAATGTAAGGCCTTGAAGGACAAAATACAACAACTTTGTGATTCAAGTGCCATCAAAATCCTATTTGATTGATGAACCTTCCTTTTCTTTGCTTGACAAGTGATATTAAGGTTTACCTCTATCCCATTCTAAGTATTTTGCATGGTTATCCTCCCCTATATGTTGGGGGTAGTGATAACTCATTTTAGAGATGTGTGTCATTCTTAAGGGACCCTCTCTTCACTCTCTCTTTCAATTGAAGCATCCCTTGAGTGGACCCCTTTTCTCTTTTCAAGGGTTCCCGAGGGACCTCTTTGAAAACTTTTTCTCTCGAATGAATTCACTAGTGTCTAGCTTGGGGGCAGCCTGACTAGACCTATTTCATGTCTTTGAGTCTAGCTTGGGGGCAGACTGACTAGACCTATTTCTTATCTTTATGTCTAGCTTGGGGGTAGCTTGACTAGACCTCACTTCTCAAACAACACATCCCTTGAGTGGACTCCTCTTCCTTTTGAAGGGTTTCCAAGGGACCCCTTTGAAAGTCTTTCAACTTGATGATGGTCTACGTGACTATTTGTTTACTCACTTTGTAGGACTGAGATCCTGTAGAGCTCCTTTACATACTTATTTGGGTGATATAGGTTCTCCTCCTTGAGTGGGGTTTTCTTTTATCACCTCTTTTGTGGTGCGGGTTCTACTCCTGAGCAGGTTTTTCTTTCACCACGAACTTTCTGGTGATATGGGTTCTCCTTGAGTGGGCTTTGCTTTTATCACCTCTTTTGTGATATGTGTTCTCCTCCTCGAGCAGGGTTTGCTTTTATCACACACTTATTTTGTGGTGCGGGTTCTACTCCTAAGAAAGTTTTTCTTTCACCATGCGCTTTGTTCATTTCTATCTTTATCTTCTTTTGTGTATATATTGGATCAAAGACCTACATCTTCTTCATCCTAAGTATATGCTCTTTCTTCAGCTTCATAGTTTTGCAGAACTATGAATTCCTCTTTTGACCCTAAACTCTCAAGTTTTCTAGATTGCATTCTGCTTCCTCGATGGTTCAGGTATACGTTTATAACCCTACTCTTTCTTAATCTACTTTACTGAGCACTCATCAGTGTTAGTGCTGGCTAAAGTGGGGGAAAAATGTATAAGAGCAAATTTGCACCCCTTATGCAAATTCCCCTTTTTTCCCTTACCCACCTTAGAAAACCAAGTTTTGGGGCTTAATTCCACCTAAGCCCACTACTCACATCACACTTGGCACCTATTTTGAGCGTCAATGGAGGCGTTTCTATCAAGGATGCCTATGTGGCACACAGATGTCTGTGCTGCACGCTTACGTCCCTGACAGATTCTCACATTTGGAGCCTGTTGAGGTGTTACACTACCCATTAGGGGTCAATTTGTAATGCCCTCCTCGGCCGACTAACCCAAATATGGATGTTTCTCTTCATCTCTTCTTCAAATTCATCCCTTCCATAGGAATTTCATCTTCTACCATCCTCTACACATCCCTTCACATATTCTAAGAGATTCCTCACTCCATTCACAAGCTCCCAACAGCTTCTTCACCATCTCTTCAATCTCCAAACACTTTACACTTCATAGCAACAACATCAACACTCCACCACTTCAGTAGAGCAAGTGTGGAACAAAACACCATTGTAGCAGAGGCTTGTGTTCCTCTCATTTTCTCCCCCATTAGCCTTGAGCGCTCTTGGTGGAGGTGGTAAGATTTCACTCCTCTCCTTTATTACTTGGTTGAGTAGCATAACACTATTTTGTAGTAATTTAGTGCTCTTTACTTCCTTTCCACTTTTCTCTCTATCTATCTGGCTGACCATGGAGGTGGGAACACCAAAACGGGGTCTGACTGAGGTAGGCCCCTATACAACCCCAACAATTTTCTCTCTCCCTCTTGTGTGTAGGTACTGAAGACACTCACAAGCTAGAAACTTCATCACTCGCATGGTCATAAGTATTTCCTTTCTTCTCCTTATCATCTCTATTCCATTTCAATCTTATTACTTCCTGTTGCTTTCTTGCATTCTAGAGGTTCTCAGTAATCGAAGTGTAAGTTGTCATTTAGCTATTTTCAGAGACATTCTCACTTTCTAGTCCCTACAAGACACCAACGCACCTCTAGGACACCAGTGCACTATTTTTTCGTCTATATTCTACGCTATCATCCTTTGGTTGAGAGCTTGGTAGTCTATCCAAAAAAAATTTGTGACCTGCTCTTTCAGATTCTGAAACTCTTGTCATTGTTCCATTGAGGTAGTATAGGGAAGTTCACCCCGTGAGGCTCTCTGAACAAAGAGAACTCGTGAGTAGCAAATCCCCCTATATTACACCTACATTCATAGGAAATGTATGGAAAATAAACCTACTAGTAGTTACACAAATAAAGATGAATATAAATGAATATCTAAGATAGAATGTTCCATTCTAACATTTTCAATGAGAATACACATATATCAATGGAGAATTCAACATCTCTTAAACCTGAAATAATAGTTGCAAGAAACTTTCCATTCATAAGAGAAATATTTCAAAATCATCATGAAATGGCTTACAAATATCATGGCACATAGAATACATCCTATTGATATTATAATTGAAACTCTTTCATAGGTTGAGGGTAACAATACATGATCTATTAAAGATCTATAATAACACTTATTCAAATGGAAGAGGAAGTATCATGATTTAAATTTAAGTGGAAAAAAAATTCCAACTTAAATGAGGGCAATCTAATATTACTATATCAATTTAAATACTTGTAATAGACAAACAATGATAGATCCAATAGCCCCAACAATTCCTCATAAAAAAATATTTATATAGCTCATTTATAAATTTTGATAAGCATATACCAAATCTATTGGTGAAAACCTACTAATTAAAATCAGATACAAAGGCTTGAATCATAGCAAGCATGACCAAGTCATCATCATCCCCCTCTATAGATAGATGAGAACATATAAAACTAGACTTGGATACAATAGTGGTAATGAAAAGTGAGAAAGGTTCATGTTCTTCTCACTATCTAGTTGAGTGTTAATGAAGCATCTACATGAAATATTACACCCAATTATCTTGGTGAATCCACTTATATAACAAGTAGGTCTAGGGTAGAAAGGATTCTTGATAGTGCCACAAGAATCACCAAGTTTATTCCACTTTATGGTGGAAATAATCTCACAAAGTTGTGTATAATTCTTAGGAAATTCATACATAATACCTCTCTAACCAAAATATACATTGCATCACACACAATAACACTCCATTATTCAGAAACACAATATGAGAAGGCATCCTCAGTAAAGGCCCATATTACACATAATTGCATGTCATCACTGCCTACATAAAGGAAATATAACTAGAGAGTGTTGGATTCTATATCTATGTGATCTTTATAGAAAGAGAAGTCATTCACAATCCACTTATTGGTTCTTCAACATGAAAACAATCAACTGCACATGAATTTAAAAAACACTATTGGTGGATTGACCCATCTATGTGGAGAAGGATCACTTCCTTTCTATGATGGGGGCAAAAGTGCACATCCTCTTATGTTAGTATTTTGATGAATATCAATACATATATGCATTATATTCTAGTATCAAAACATGAATCATGTCCACCTTTACAACTCAACACCCACAACATGTCACATACATGTTTACATCAAAAGCTTTATATTTATCCTTTGAATTACAAGCAATGAATTTCCTCAACTTCACTCCAACTAGACTCATGCCACATTGCACAACATCTAGTAATGATAATTTGACTAGATCACCTTGTAGCCAATACTAGATAATTCTATCTAACAATGTCAAAATCAACATCTTCATAACAATACTAATAATATCTAAATATGTAAAATTGTTAGCATGCGTTTTTATATAATTTTCTCTCATATATAGGAATTATCTCGCATTCTTGAAAAATTAGCACAGGTATAAATACACCCTCTCTACATGGATATCGCATACATCCCTTGAAATCTACATGCATCCACAAGATAAGTATTAATTCAAGCTTGAAAAACATCAACACACCTAGCAATTTTGAGCTAATGGTTATGAAGATATTTTATCTTTAAGAAAGGGTTAATAGTTAAATTCTAGTTATCTATGAGTTTCTTCCATGATCCGTAAGCAGATATAACCTCTAGATTGTGTAATACATTTGTAAATTCATTAGTAGATATGTACATAATTAGTTATTCATCACTACACACCTCAGGTTGGTGTGCATTGGTTCACCTTAGGTTAGTGTAAACTTAGTTGACTACACCCCATTTTTGCATCATCATCTCTAGGAACATCAGAACACAACAAGAGACCTTTACTCCTAAATAAGGGGTGAATAGTCTAACCACAACTAAACAAGTCAAATTTTAACAGGTTGTCAACTTCCTACAAGCTTAGATCCATTGCATAATAGAATGCAATAGGGACCACCACTTCTCGAGAAAGGGAGTATGATCCAACATAGCCTTGTGGATCATATGATTAACAAAACTACTTGATTTTTTTCCATTGTACATAAAAAAAGTGTGTAAAAATGCATATCAAGTAGTTTCACTTCACACATAGCCATGTTACATGAAAGCATTAACCTTACTATCTATGCACTTTGCACTCATCATGCTATCCTAGGAGTTCTTTGTGTAAGATTGTGTATCTTCCATAAAGTTTATTTAAGTATCACACTTCACATATGTTTTATACCTTCCTAAATTATGCACTCCAATATATGTTTTGTATTTGAAACTTTCTATTAGAGGATACATGTGACACATGGAACTTCAACATCCATATGTTATGCTTCCATATGTGCAAGACACTTAGCAAGCCTTGTGCTAGAATAGATGTATCCATAAAAGTTTAGCACTTGGCACCATATGCATCCAACACATGACGAAACCTCATTCAACATAGAATCCACACCATATAGGTTTGGCACTTGGGAAAAACCTATCCACACATGTCATGCAACCATATGGATCAAGCACATGTAAGCATAGACATTGCCACCAACTATCAATTTTATTTATAAATAATTGCATTATGCACTCATACAAGGGAAACCCATTAACATATCCAAAATGTTAGGCCAACACTTTAGTATGGTGTTTGCAATACTCAAACTTGGCCTCCATATGTCAACATGCCTTGCACATATTATATCATCATGCCAATGACATCTAGGAAAATCTAGAAATATGTCCAATCCTTTTTCTAATCACAACTAAATTTTCATTCTTAGCCTTTTTTGTATAATATACTCTTATGTATTTATCATGGTATTATACTATATTAATAGAAGTAGCAATTTTACTTATTATCTATGTCTTTGGATATGTTTTAAATTTTTGTATTGTGTCTTACTTCCATTGTGAATTCTATAATTCATAAATATTTTTTAAGCAATTCTAGTCACTTAGGTTGTGGATTGTCCTTCAACTGTCTCTTGGGCTCAAACTAAATCACACAATTTATCCTTTTTGTGCACCAACTCTCCCCAATATTGAACCCAACACTTTGATATGTAAAATCCCTCATTTCAAACTAGCATTATCTTAATTATGAGAACATTCCTCATCTTGGATTGTTGTGCACATATAATTGTCCCCTAGATTGGATCACACTTCCAATTTTATCCCCTAAACTAGATCACTTGTAATCATGTCCATTCAATTGAATCACATGCATGATTGAGTCAATATTTTCAAAATTCAAAAATTACACTTTCTAAGGCCAATAATCCTTGGATATAACAAAATTATCATCAACATGGGCTCTAAATTGTGTGTATAAGTTTGTGTATTTAAGGACATCATCCTATGATAATTTCAAGGGTCAAATGATCACATAAAAATGAATATCACTCTAAATGTCACACACATTAGTCTCAATTGACATCAATGAAAGTTTAATCTTAGTTGGAATCAAACATAGCAATTTAAGAATCAACTTTTATAACTTCTTAGTTTATCTCTATTTAATCTTTGTTTTCAAAGGCCATGTAGAACTTAATAATAAATCTCAACTTACTTCATACTTGATTCATATCAAATACAATGATAAGCTAATCAAGATACATTTCCTTACTTATCTCTTTTCCAATATTGTCATATTAACCAAGAGACTTGACTATCATCAATGAAGCTCTATAATTCACTTGGTATATAAGAGGCCCCTAATAACACTCTTTAACGCCACATTATATTTAAACATGTATTTACACACTAGGACTTTAATCATTTTACAAGCACCAAATGATAAAACTTAGAAATAAACCAAGTCACACTACCCACAACATAATTGTATCATTTGAACCAAATTATAGTGAATTAGGAAAAAGGTGTTTGAACCTTGCAATTATGAAAGGTTACTATTTATGGTAAGTTTATATTTGAATATGGATGGGTTCAAAAAAAATAGAAACTAAAAAATGGCCAAATAAATATGTTGGTAAAGTTTCGACCCAAGATCAAGTTTGGATTTAAAGATATTAAAGTTTTTGTTTTTAAGGTTTTGAAGTCAAATTTGAGGCACTTTTAGGTTGTTTTGGGCCTGAAGGTAGTCATAACTAGGAAAGTGAATTGTAGTTTGATATATCACTTCATGATTTTTTCAATAGTTCAAATGGTTCATCAATTGGCTTTCCAAATCAAAAGTTATGGCCTTCGAAAGTTGGTTCTCTTGAATTGGAAAAAGTGAAAATGTGTTGAATGCAAAAAAGAGTTGTAAATGGGAGTTACACATGTTGGTGTTTGTTTTGATACATCATAAGGCATTTTTTATTAAATGAAAGTTGGGCACCACTTTTTTGGGTGGTTTTAACTCATGGTTTTGTAAATACCATTTGACAATTTCATGTATTGTATCTCTTGTATATTAGGTGCTTGAAATGAAGGTTGTGTAAAAGTTTTATAAATGTTGAGTTACCTCTAGATCTCTGGTTGGTGATACCCCTATGAAAGCTTGTTTTGTGAGTATATTGTAATCTCGTTTATTTTTGAATAATATATTAAGCAGCTTTTGGAATGTTGGATTTCTTTTCCGAAAGAGTTTTCTCTATGTAAATCACTATGATGTGATATGAATGGTAAGTATGTCTATTTATTTTTTAGGTTTTGTAATTATGATAAAAATCTCAAAAAATTTGTATAATCCTCTCTCAAGATTAATATAAGAAATTGTTCCACTACCTTAACTTCTTTACATATAATATATCATATATTTCTAAATCTAATAAATCTAAAATTCCATTGATCTCAAATCTCTTTTATCACTTATTAGCCGATAGGCTTGTAATTGTGGACTTGCCAGTCCACAGCCCATCAGAAATCCTGTCTCACATTACCCGCAAACAACTTTACACACCGGTAAACCACCTGATATGGCCATCAATGAGGTATGTCGTTGAACTTGGGATGCCACATTTGGGGGATACTTGTATTTAATGGTCTGTAACCATAAACAGGTTAAAAATTAATAATCTCATCGTTAATTAGTGCAGTTGCTGTCTCCGCCAGCATACACTAACTTAATTGCCTTTGAAGGTATGATTGCAAGCTATGCACAGAACAAGGAGTCCACAATTATATTTAATGGTCTGAGGTTACTTCTAAAGATGAGCAAGAGGACGTGGAGGCAAGGCAATGGCCTTATTGAATGCAAAGGAAATTTAGACACTCCACTGTCCAAACACTCCACCATGCATATTATTTCTTCAGTCTAATCTCATTAATATTAAATCGATCAGATATCTTTTACGTGAGGAAGATCCCCTGCCCTCCATCACAACCTCTGACTATAAATAGATTGTGATGTTAATCAATTCACAATAAAGTCTAGTTTGAGGCTAATTTCTTCTGTCGACCACCGCCGCTGCTTAGGAAGATTTGGTGTTCAATTTGTGCTTGAGGTAAGTCACGTGCCATGGTTTCAGTTTTGAGCAGCATTAGCTTCTTATCAAATTCTTCGCTTCTTTCCTCTTGTTTTCCAAGAATTTTTATCTGAATGTTTTGATTGCTGCCATAAGGCCCCTATATCTGCTCTTTGACCTAGCCAGATGCTTGCAACTGTCCATTCTTTTTCAAACTACTTCTAGATACTCTCAACTGCCCAAAAACACCTTCCTAGATGCCTGCAACTAACTCTTAAGTTCTTAACCAACCAATAAATCAGCCAACTGCTGCCACCTCCACACCTTAAGCCTTTTAAACATGAACAAAAGTGGTTTGAAAAGGTCAAAAGCTTTAAGGAGGCGTAGAAGAACTTCAAGGGTTGAAATCTAACATAGATGTCATATATTTGCAGCTTCTTTATCCTAACTTCTATCAAAACTTTCATAAGTCATTTCCATCCACAATCAGCAAAACTAACATTTTGGTTCATTAATGCTCACATCCCTGCATTCCTCAATAGATTATAAGGTGATCTATTGTTGTCACTTGGCACATTTGTCATGTGACTGAAATTTACTCATCAAAACTCTGATGATTGTCCTCTCAACTCATGCATAGTCATTGAGAACATTAAAATGCATCATATTCTAGATATTTCTGTTGGCTTGGTATGACTGTCATAATCTTTCACTGGCTGCTTTGTTCATGACTATGACTGCTCTTTTCCATATGTTGTGTCTTCTTAAGCTACTCACTGTCAACTCTTGATAACATTGTATCATTTTCCCTAATCTCTTGGCATTAGCCATCTCAAGTTTGTACTCTTGTGATGATTGCATGATCACTATCCTTTGCATCTGTAGGGACTGCCATTGGTGTATGTCTTCTATCTTTACCTGGGTAAAATAATCATTATTTACTTTAACTTCCTTTGTTTCTCTCATACACTTGACAACCTTTGATAAAACCTTTTGACTGCTATCTTCCAGGTTTGTCCACTTTTCTTCTCTCTGCTGACTATGTGTACTCAATCAGAAGACTGCACCTTTTATGAACTGCCATTCAATTTAATACAGTAAATAAATATAAAATATAGTAAATAAATCTTATTATCTTGCATATTCAATTTAATACAGTAAATAAATATAAAATATTCAAAAAAATGATGAGAATTAATAAATCCCCACAAGTGGCAAAAAGAAGCCTAAGTTGGTGGAGAAATTTCTAGCCCACCCTAATGCACCTACTCAAATCTTCAAACTAGAAAGTAGGGGCTGCTATTATTCAGGGAAAGGTCCTAATTAACCTTACAGCATATTCATTTTTTGTGTAATAGGATTAGGAACCCCGGCTCCTTCAAAATAGATCCTGAAGCTCCCCATGAGACCCCAGCCAGAATCTATAGATTTGTGAAAATTCTACAGGTACAGATATGATTTTGCAACTTCTGCACATCTGCTCTCTAGTTCGTTGGGTTTACTGATATCTGATCTGCTGAAAGAATTGTCGGTATATAAGAATACCTGTAAAAGGTTGTCTCCCAGGTCAACCTTTGAAAATGACTAGCTTTATGTTTGTGCAAACAACTGGCAGGCAGCAAGCAATCATGTAGATGTCGTAGATAATGTTGTTGATGTCACTGATGTTTTTTTTAGTGCAACAATTGAATTGTAAATCTAATAGGCGAGGCAATTGGATGCATTTAAATACATGGTTTTTTTTGGAAGGAAGCTTTTGGGTAGAAATGATCCTTCACAGAGTTTTATGGGTAATGGCTCTAGTGGGTACATTATGATGAAGTAATTGCCCTACCATATATATACTTTGTTTTTCATAATGTATGGATGATACTAAAATGTGCTATAATTTTGTATAAATGTTGTTTCATATGATAGATAAACTACACCCCTGCATCTTTTATGTAAGTTATTTTCCATAATTCTTAAATCGTAGCATTGTGAATCGTAATTCATACAAGTTTTTGATGGAGCGGAAGAGTTTTAATATCAGCATTTTCACTCTTGAAAATGATCTTATCAAAGGCACCTAGCAGTAAAGCATCATAGAATTATTTGTTATTATGGGGAATAAAGAATACATTCTCTATCAACTCCCCAAGTATTGCCCCTATAGTGAAATGATTGGTTGAAGCCTGCCTGTGGCTAAACATTTGGCTCCCAAAATCAATGATGCATTTAGAACAATAACAATGATCTTTAATTCTCTTCATTCTAACCAAAATCATTTTATTTTCAGACATGGTGTTTCAAGAAATGCTCATGTTTAATTAGTCTCTTTGTCAGTCATAGGTTAATATTTCCATTTAAGAAAAGCAAGCAGTGTGTCTAGCTTGTAAATTGAGCCTTCAGCTTTGCATAGGCCATTCTTATTTCTCAGTCGAGATAACTTTACAAGTTCTTTTCTGTTGACATGCATATAATTGGAGAATTTCTTTGTGACCTTAGTAGCAATATCAATGCATCCATATTAGAAACCATCAAGTTTTGGATGGAAGCACCCACAGATGATAATTTTCAGGTATGAGTGCTTTATTATATTTTATTTTTTATATAATGGTCCAGTTGAGTTGGATGATCAAAGAAAACTAATCGGGTGAGAAATTTTTATCTTGGTTCATGTTTGCATAGTCTTCATTAAGATATTTTGTTTTAATTAATTCTTCATGTTCAAAAGACCGAGGACCCCAATGTGGGCATTGAATGCAACTATTTATGCCTTTTTTGTCAAGGGTTATCTTTAGTTCCAAAGTGGACCTTCAATTAAATTTTATCTTCAATTTCCTATCAACAAAATCTTCTATGCAGAATCAACAAAGATTTTATCAAAATTTTGTGTTGTTTGTTTTCCCTTGATTTGGAAGAATTACTTAATCTAGGAGGCATATTGATTTGGATTTTAATTTCCTTTCAGCTTATCCCTTGAACATTATTAAATTTTTGTAGAATTAATTAAATGTAAGATAGGATTTATTGTATGTTTCTTTGGAATGTCTTTTTATATATTGCTATTAGTTAACAATACAAATGAAAAAGAGAGATTTTGCATTTTTTTTGTAAGTCAAATTATTGTTTGTGTTTTATTATGATTCCATGTTTTAATTTAAGTAAAAGAATATTTATTTGTATTGGAATAATATTTTGTATTCTTGGATTTGAATATCAATTTTCATTTTCTTTGTAGTCTCTCTTTAATGGCTACTTATTGATTATAATTTATATTAAAATATGTCTAAACTTAACCTTTTAATTTCCTTTCAACTTATCCCTTGACCATTATTAAATTTCAAATATAAGATAGGCTTTATTGTATGTTGCTTTGAAATGTCTTTTTATGTATTGCTATTAGTTAACAATAGGTACAATCTCAAATTTATTTAATTCAGGAATGGCAAACTCTGGTCAACCGGATGACATCATTGAGATATCCAGTAGTGATGGCTCATCCTACATGCCACTTGGCTCACCTCCCTCTACCAATTGGGGTGGACCTCCTCCAAGGGTCATACAAAGATTTGCATGTGGTATCACCATTGAATGCCTTGATATCGTGCAGAAAATGCAACAACTTGTTCCATATATACATAATGTGCAAGAGGATGAGATATTTTTAGTGGAAACAACACTCGAAGACTTTCATAGAACTTGCGACACATTGGCTTCGTTCTCCACTTTTCTGCGCGAAATGCACGCTAATGCTCACTACAAACAGGGCGGTGCTCCGTACATCCAACTTGCATTCCTCAACTATGTGAACAATGTTTGGAAATAATTTTGTTTCACATATGTGCATATGTTGTCTACTTTTGTATTGTGTATACGAGTACTGCCACCTATGAATATTTTGTACTTTTTTGGTGGAAGTTCCTATGATAGATGCTCCTTTCCTTGTGTTACAAACATGGCTATTGGCCTTGCATTGGAGCTACATTGCAAAACTCCTTCGCTACTATGTATTTTGTATCTAATCCATACCTATGTAAATTGTATGTGATATTCTAATATAATTATGTCCTCTATTAACTATGCACACATTTGATTTGCACTTGTAGCTTTTTAGGTGGAAATTATTGATACTTTCCTTCCATTCTTCGTTTTTACACTTAATGTCGTCAAGTGCCAACAATGTTTTATTTCTACAACTAGTTCTCCAAAAAAAACTTAGTCTTTTGTTTACACGTTCCCATTATTTCTAATACAAGTAGAAACAAAACAAACAACTACTTTTTTTTATTGTAGGTATGCATGTGTTTTTTTCCTCTCTTAATACATACACACAAATAAAACATGTTGGAGTTTTCTATTAAAATGTATACATCTAATTTGTTAATTAGTAATTGACACCCTTACACATATAAGTTTTCAATGGCTTATTGAATTTTCTAACCCTTATTTCCATTACAATCAAATTTAGCTAGACCCATTATTCATTTCAAATTTCAGACTTTTTAACTAATAGAATGTCAATTACTTATCATTGAAACTTGTCTTTCCTTTAAAAAAAATATTTTGACTGACTATCCTGCACCAAGACAATAATTAACTAAACCATTTGTTTGTTTTATGAATGACTTGTGCTCACTAACTTTTTTGCGCTTCCTTTCATCCACAGGATCAAATTTGTTTCAGCCAAATAAATCCTTGTACCAACTATAATACAGTCATTACCTACAGGTCTGTTTTCCTCCTCTTGGTTATTTTCAATCACCTTCACTCTATAAATTGTATTTGATGCTTTTATGTGTATTTAAGCATTCTTTCTAGCAAGGATAATAAAACCAAGGAACCTTTATGGTGCACACATCTCCTTTTTTAAATACTTAATCCATTTTATATATAACGAAAATTGCATGCTTTGTTTTGCTTTGCGCTTTTACAAAAGAATCCAGGTTTCAATTTGTATATTTTTACTTATAAACCAGACTATACTTATCAAATCATTGGGTTTTATAGGGCTACTTCACCTCCCTTTAGCTATTTCTATCTCTTTGACACAAAATGCAATCACATTGATAAACACTGGCACCAAAGACATATATCCACATCTCCAAGTCTTTAATATTTCAACATTTGGCCATGGCGATGAATCAACCATTAGATATAGATTAGATTTGTTTGATGGATTGCATCTTCAAAAATCAATCTTGCTAAGAAAGTATAACCATTTTTTAACTTCAGAGCTAATTCAAAAGGGTTCTATCATACAACTCACAGGGTACACATGCCCTACTATTTGTAACTCAAGGTGAGCCAACCTCTCCAATGTTGTTCTCAAATTGAACATGTCCATCTCTATTTGTTACTATGAATTACTAAAAGTGCATTTTTCTTTATTTACATATAGGTTTATTGTAATCTCTAAATTAGAGATTGCATGCACACAACATGATGTCATTGGGGATCCCACCTTCCTCTTCAAAGAACTAGAGCAACCTATACATGAAACAATAGCGATTTCATCTAATTCATGCACAAATGTTGATGAGAGTGGCACATCCATGCAACCAACCCCAAAAAAAATTATGTTTGGGATACATGCATCGTTGCGCATGAAAAGTGATACCTCAACTATCACTCCTATTAAAATTTTGAATCCATTTCAGACAAGGTGGACAATAAAAGGTCGTGTAACTATGAAAAAAGAGATCCACCAATTTGACACAAAGAAAGGGACTGGGCAAGTTTTCAGCTTTGATATTGTAGACAGTGGGAACACTGAAGTGTGTGTGACTTGCTTTAATGAAGGTGCAGACCTCCATTACAAAAATGTTCACATTGGGTCTATATATACAATCTCTGGCGGGACCATCAAAGCTGCTAATAAGTTTTACAATAAGTTGAATAGTCAAATGGAAATCACTTTGATGGATGATTCAAAGGTCACTCTTACTGATGATGATCACTTAATTCCAACACATCAGTTTTCTTTCATGCCCATTAATGAGATCCTGAATACAAATAACAATTCTTTAATTGATGTAGTAGGAATTGTTATATGTGTGGACCCTACCTCTACAATAAGAAGAGATGGCATAGAGGTTCTTAGGAGGAGCCTCAAGTTGCTAGACATGTCTACCTTCACTATAAATGTGACTTTGTGGGAACGAGCGACTCAAAAGGAAGGTGCACAGCTCCAGGAACTATACCATGCACAAAAGTCGCCTGTGCTTGCCATTAAAAATGGTCGCATTACAAAATATAATGGTAAGGTTGTGAGCACTTTAGTTACCACCCAGTTGTTTATTAACCCTGAAATCGAAGAAACAACACAACTACAGGCTTGGTTTGCACAAGATGGGAATGGTTTTCTCACATCCACAGCAAACCTTCTAGATGCACCCCTACTTCTCACACGGAAAACCATTTCCAACATCGTAGAAGAGTCTTCAGATACAACAAAACCCCTCCAGTGCATTGTAAAAGCAACAATAGTATTTATCAAATCGAATTCATTCTGTTATCCAGCTTGCCCCATTAAGACCAAGGGGAAACAATGTAAGAAAAGAGCTCTACAAAGTGATGACGGAAAATGGTATTGTTCAAAGTGTGAAGCTACCTTTGAAGATTGTGATTATCGATACGTTCTTCAAATTAAACTTCAAGATCACACAAGCAATCTATGGGCAATTTCTTTTGAAGAAGAAGCAACTAAACTCATTGGCATGCTTGCGAAGGAACTATACATGCTGCAGTTCAAGCAAGATGCTACGGAAAATAGTGAAGAGGTGATTCACAATGTACTATGTAAACAATTTCTATTCACTCTGACAAGTAGAAATGAAACCTACAATAATGAATCACGATTGAAATCAACAGTCTTAGAAGTTGGCACAATTGATTTCGCAAATGAAAGCAATCTTTTATTAAATCAAATTGCTAACATGTGCAATGTTTTCAAAAAGTAAACTATCACAAGATTGTAATTGTCCACTCTTGTCTATTTTCCCCTGCCTGCTTGTGCTCTTTTTTGCCCCAATCGCTATACGATTGAGAATTTTCCTTGTAAGGGTTTTAGGATCCCTTCAAAACTTGATTTATATGTTTACTATAAATAAAAAGCAGAATGCACATGTACTTTTCACAACTGGAACATTCACACTTTAACATATTTCTTTCATACGTACATATGTTTTCATTTTTAGCATATTGATCTAACATATAAGTCAAGAAAAATGTATTTTGTAATTTTCACATTTTACTGGTGTTGCAATATACACATTTTCTTTGTTTATATTCCAGATGATGGACTCCACTATGGAAGAATTAGAAAGCCAAGTAGCCAATAGTAAAAACAAAGCCCTGGAATCTCGTAAGAGAAGTCACTTGTATTATGCTCGTCATAGAGAAGAAATAAGTATTCGTCGTAGCATGCAACGAACCCAGCGCTTACTAGAAACACCAGATCAACCAATACCTGACCACACACAAGCTTCTACAAGTACATGTATTCCCACTGAATCAATTAGTTCAAATCTAGAACATGGAAACAGTAAACAAAATGAAATACAACTCCCAACACAAATGCCTCAAAACACGAGTCCAAATAACAAGGTAATGAGCTGGTCAGCCAACTTTATGGAGGCATCTAATTTTTTTTTCCAAAGAATAGATGCATTGTCAAACCTACACACATGTTCTATATGTAGGGAACGGTATCCCAGTATGCATCTTTGTTCATCAAACAACAATCATACATGTAAAAGATGCAGCTCAGAGAAAGGCATACATCGATTCTCTTCGAGTAATAATATGAACCCAAGTGAACAACCACATTTTTTGCGCATTCTCACTCAGGTTGAAGAGATGCTAATTGCACGTGTCAATCCAATATTGTAAGTTACCCATGCTCATGGCGGACAATACAAATATAGTGGCCACACAATCAGCTTCCCACAAGATATCACAACAATAACTAAGTCTTTGCCGCATAAAATCAAAGACTTGGACTTATTAATTGTTCGAAGAACTCATACACATGGGAGGCATTACGATTGCTATGTTAGTAGAAGTCGCGTTCACAATGCATTGGCCTACAAAATACAATACGATCCATACTACCAAGATGTTCAGATCAATGTTGATGCATTGTCCCTACTCCCTGATTGTACTACAGACATTTTAGAAATGCTTCATATAATTCAAAGCGACAATGAAGAACCCATAACAAAAGACAATGAAGCTACTAATAATGAAGATGATCTAGAAAGTGGAATGGAATATTCAACATCATTTGTGGTAAGCCTACCAAATAAACGTCGTGAGTTGCAAATCATTAAGGAATCTTTACAAATAGAAAATGAGAATGATACCATCATTAATTGGCCCAAGATAAGTTCAAATCCCATAAATGAGTACACTACTGAGGGGCTTTTTGACATGGCATTCCCCACACTTTTTCCAAATGGAAATGCACTACCTATGCAACCTTGAGCCAGGGAAGTGCAACTACATGAGTATGCCTTGCATCTTATGCGATATCATGATAATAGATTTGGCCAACATCCACGGTTTAGATACTTCCTACTAAATCTTATGATGAGACATCGTAGCCAAGCAACTGCATCAATATTCATCAAAAGAAAAGTTGAAGACAATATTCCTACAACTATTGAACATCTTCGTGCCCACCTCAAGAACCTACTGGATAAACAATTGGCTGAAGAACTGATGCATTTTGGCTCTGCCTTACGTGGGACACGGGCTTATTGGAACAAGTGTCGTGGTGATCTAACAAACATGATTAACCAAATAGGTTCTCCAACTTTGTTCTTCACATTGAGTGCAGCAGACACTAAGTGGCCTACATTGCATAAGCTTTTCCCAACTGACAATACTTCCACAATTGCCTCCAACAAGCATCATATAGACAATGTGATTAGAAACCCCCACACCACATCCCTTTATCTACATCACCGCTTCACAATCTTTTGTGAAGAGGTCATTGAGAAACTCTTTCATGCAACAAATTATTGGTATAGGTATGAATGGCAGCATCGAGGCTCTGCACATGTGCATGGATTCCTTTGGCTAAAGAATGCACCAAACATGGATACCCTTGACTGGGGAAATAGTTCACAAGTGGGTAAAGCAAAAGAATTCTTTGATAACTATGTCACTGCTTGGAACCCTTGCTCTAAATCTGAAATGATTAATATCATACATAGAACCCCAATGGATGATCCATGCCTGCTAAACACATCTGAAATATTCTCTATCGATCCATCCATCGATTATGAAGAGTTAGTTAACCGTGTACAAAGACACACTAAATGCATAGAGTGCACATGCCTATGCAGAAAAGAGCATCATGTTGAATGCAGATACAAAGCTCCATGGAAAGAATGCAAGGAATCCACTTTATCGTGTGATGAATCTGGAAACAAATCTTACGAACCATCGAGAAATGATGATAGGTTAAACATTCATAACGCAGAGATGCTCTCTATATGGAGAGCTAATATAGATTGCCAACCTGTCATCTCACGCCTCCTTGTACTCAAATACATTGCCAAGTATGCATCTAAAGCCGAAAGAAAATCAGAAAGTTGTGTTGCTATGTTGGAAAGAATATCTTCAAATGAAAGATTGCAAGATCAGGCATTGAAAGCATATCAAAAGTTCATGGCCGAGATTGTTGCTGAACGAGATATAGGAGCCCAAGAAACATGCCATATGCTACAAAAATTACCCCTCATTGTTTGCAATCGCAATTTTGTGTCGTTGAATGTAGGTTGAAAAGTGTTCCACCGTCTAAAAAAAATGAGCAATGGTGGTGAGATACTATCTAACTATATACAATCCTACATGAACCGACCATGTCACCTAGAAAATGTATCACTAATTGAATCAGCTAGATCCTTCACATATGCTGCTTCTCGAAAAGGATGTAAATGGTTGAATAGAAAAGAACAAGCAATTGTGCAAGTGTTTTCGCGTTTCCATACCATTCCAAAAGAAGACTCGGAAAACTTTGAAACCTTCTGTTGGAGTGAGTTGCTTTTGTATAAACCTTTTCGACAAATAAATGAAGATATAGGCCTTACCAAAGAAGAAATCATCAACCATTGGAAGCAAATGAATGCACAAAAATACAATCCATGGCATGTTAATCGCACTGAACAAACTAAAGATGTTCTTGAAGACGAATATTTTTCTGATGATAATATGGATCAACAAGAAACTATAGAAATGAACGAATGGGAGTTACTATCTCAATTGGGCATCACTAATAATCTAAACTTGAATGAACTTGATATGTTGGGTCGACGTGATTTTGATAACAATCACAATTGGGAAAATCATAATGTCCCTACAAATCTACATGATGTTGCCCTTCAATTTTTGCACAGAAACAAGATGTCTCAACAAGATTTGCATTCCCCTTCAAATATGAACCACCACAACTATACATTATCACCCCAACAACAACTAGCACTGAATATAATAACAAACCACTCAATGGAGAAATGCTTCAACCAACCGTTACATATGGTCATACAAGGAACTGTTGGCACTGGAAAATCCTATCTAATTCATTGCATAAGAAATGCACTGCAAACTTGCATACCAACAAGAGTAAACCCCCTCCTTGTTCTTGCTCCAACATGAATTGCAGCATTTAACATACATGCCTCAACTATACATGCAGCCCTCAAGATTCCAATTAGAGAAATGAAACCATTGCAAGGACAAGCACTGACAACATTCCAGGAAGACATGAAAAATATACAATACATTCTCATTGACGAGATGAGCTTCATTGGGCCTAAACTTCTATTGAAAATTGATAGTAGGTTACGTGAAGCATTCCCCCATCAGCAACATACTTGCTTTGGTGGCATGTCTATAATTCTTGTAGGAGACCTTGCACAACTCCCACCTGTTATGGATAAGCCTATCTATGCATCGCACACAACTGCAAGAAACCTATGGCACAAATTTAATACAGTTGTTACATTACAAACAATGTTTAGACAAGAAGGTGATGATCCAATTCAAATACAATTTTGTCAAACATTACAAAACATTCGCAATGCAGAACCGACAAAACAAGATTGGGACTTATTAATGACTCGCACCAACAAGCAACTAACAAAGACTGAACAAGAACATTTCAACCAATCGATACACTTATTTGCTACAAATGAGCTGGTAACATTACACAACAAAAAAATGTTGAAACTACTTAATGTCCTCATTGCACTAAGTTGTGCGGAAAATACACAATCCAAACTAGGTGTCGATCATAGTGACGAACAACTTCCCCAAGAGGTATTACTAAGCAAGTGTCAACATGTTATGCTTACAACAAGCCTATGGACCCAAACTAGACTAGTAAATGGATCGCTTGGTCAAGTCAGAGATATTGTATATCTCGCTGGATCAAAACCACCTGCATTGCCTGCATATGTTACAGTCACATTCGATAACTACACTGGTCCACCGTGGGATGAAACAGACCCAAAAACTATACCAATACAGCCAGTGACACATGGCAACCGTAGACAGATACCACTAGCCATGGCATGGGCTATCACTATACACAAATCGCAAGGCCTTACACTAAATAAAGCCACAATCAATATTGGTACAACTGAAAGACAAGGCCTTACATTTACAACCATTTCCAAAGTCAAATCCATAAGTGGCCTTCGCATAGAGCCCACATTCTCTTTTGATCGCTACTCCAAAATGAAAAAAAATCCATACAACATTATCAGGAAGAAAGAAGAAGCTCGCTTGCACTTGCTCTCACAACAACATGCTTAGGTATGTACAATTAATTATCTCAAAGTTATACATTTTTTATTGTCCTTTTTCTGAATAGAGTATCAATACTAAAACTAATCAATTACACATTTTGGCTTTTGCAAGTGATCGATCACTACTGGAGAATCTTTAAAAAAGACATTGTCTTTCACTTCTTAGACATTGCATGTCTTTAAAAAAGACATATAGATGCTCTTATGTAAATTTGACTTGTGCAAACTTGCTACAAATTATTCAAAGGGATTTCCTTGTTTATAGAGAACAAACCCAACAAAAGATTGTACCTGCTTTTCCTGTACAGTGCATTACTTTATACAAATATCTTTTACTACCACCACCTGCGTATTTAGACAATTCATTGTTGCTTCTTCTTTATTTTCCTATCGACATCTCCCTTGAACCCCCATTGGGTGCAAGTGCTAGTTTAATTCCAATTTTCAATTATCAAACTCTCTATCATTATGTAGAAACATCCAAATGTCGAATTCCATACTAGTTTACGTTGATCATTACAAACTCAAACATAGGGTTAGTTTATGTCTACATAAAGGTAGTGGTCCATTTTGTGCGCAGGGGGGATTTTCCTCGTAGCAGGAAGAACATCTTAACCAGTCTCCGGCTCAGTATGTAGGGCAACAGAGTCCCCATCTCTCTCAACGTCTGGTCCCAGATCCGCCATACATATGTTAACGTCCAAAAGATTTAAATTTGACAGGCAAAGAGTAGTTGAAACGCAAGGTCCGCCATTAAAGATGGCACCGTCCAGCAAAACTTTGAATTTGACAAGCAAAGATTAGTTGAAACTCAAGGTCTGGTCCCAGTTCCGCCATGATTTGGTCCTGTCATTGAAAATTTTTAGATTTTCCACAAACCCATGTGGATTCTCATTGGGCAAAAGAAATTGGACGGCAACAACCAGTTTGCACGAGTCCACATCAGCCTAACGCGTCCATGCCGCTGCAAACTTGTTGGCCATGGCGGAATGTCGGCCTTCGTTGTTATTGTCCACGTGAAAGTTGCAGGCTCCAAGCTGGCACTGCCCACTTGATCGCATGCGTTACACCAAGTTACGACATGACTAGTTGTACTGGTTGCAGAACGCACATGATTGGCGTAAGCATGGCGAGAAGAGGGACCCAGTAGCAGTTGGCGTGCCCCACAAATGCGTGGGTTATCGCAAAATTCTAGCGTTTTCCAGAGAGGCGGGAATCCTTGATAGGACGAGTCATAAGGGTATCTCGAGGGTACTCACTATTACAGGACAAATTAGTAATTATGCACTCTGGATGGTACGAGAACTGTCTATGGAGTAGCAAGTAGAGGTTATGGAGGTCATTCACAAATTTATTTTAGCTATTCTATATGAGAGTATGAGTCTTCTTGGGCTGAACCTCTTCGGCTAAGAGTCAAGGACTGAGGGGTATCCATTCCTCTAGAATTTGCCCGTCCGGCCTCATCCCTTTTTTCGTGTCGAAGCCTTGCACTCAGCAAGACTTAATCCCTACTGGGCTCATTTGAACCTTTCAACTTCACTAGTAGACCAAGGGCCCATTGACCTTAGTATGTTCATACAATTTTAATTTTTGTGGATTTGATTTTTTGTTTTTGACTCATGGTGGAAGCTTAAAAGTATGTTGTAGGGCATAAAAAGGAGTCTTGGAAAGCAAAAATCATTGAACATTTTCAAATGAAGGTTTTCCATTCAAAAGTACAATGCCTATTGTATGTAGGTTAGGTTTCCATTCAAAGGTACAATGCCTATTACATGTAAACAAGGTTTGAATGGGGTCTAGGCAGGATATTGAATTCAATAGGTCATCTTTTCATATTTTAAAACTTTTCCGACCCAAAATAATTATAGTAAGGGATCTTCAAATAAAAAACCTTCGATTGAAAGTCCTTCCTTTTATTAGAAGGCTCTTTTGTTGCCCTTATCATTTTGGTCACTCAAATTTTGATAGAGAATGCTATTTCAAAGCAAGGTTTGGACAATCAAATGAATCCACCATTAGATGATATTTTGCATGATTGTAGCCCTTAAAGTAACATTTGCAAATTAAAAAAAATTGTGAAATGTTGTTTAATTATTATATTTATTTTCTATTTTCTAATGAACATAAAAGTCTTTCTTTGACACAATTTAATTTTTTTTTTTTTAAAAAAAACTATGGCTACCCTACTTATTGATGTTCTTGTTTAAAAAATTGGATATATACAAATAAGTATTACATTATGACATATCATTACTTTATGCTATAATTAATTTATACTTTTGAATAAATACGAAACATGAAATTACAAAAAATATGCATGCCTTAGATATATTTTTTAATGACCTTTGTTTAAGAAATTATGAATATATCTCATTTCTAAAAAAAGGAGGTTATGTGCTATTGCATAATATCACCATAAAAATACTATAAGAATAAAAGCTAGATTATTAACAAATATTTTAGAGTATATTTTTTTAAAATTTAAAAAATAAATATGTATAATCTACACATTAAAGCACAAAATCAGTAGCTATAATTATCTTCAAATTTGTATTGGTTTGATTGTTATAAGTGATCAAAGTAAAAATTTGGTTTAAAATGTTGAATTGATTTTCCCACTTAAACTAAAAATAAAAAGTGGGACACACTATTGTGTTGTCACCCTAGTCTTGTTCATTAGTTTCATCTATCTCGCATCTTTGGTCAAGTCTATGATTGTACAAATGACCTATGTTATATGCAAAGTGGAAATGACACCTAAACTCTTAGATTTTAAATTCAAATTTGGGGTTGATCTAATCCTTTGAACTACTTGTTATGTGTTGACTTGAAGCATAATTTTTATGTTTCCCTTGAAGCCTTATTTAAGGATTATGCTTCAAGATCATTTTTACACAACTAGATCTAATATTTAGAGATGATTTAACAAGATCATATGTGATACATTCATTTGCATAATCAAAGGAATTCATTATTGCATCAACTACTTGCATTAATATCTAGAGCATATATTACATGTTTGCTCAATTTGGCTTGAATCATTTACAAAAGGAAAAGCAACTCGACATCTTTGTGGGGTTTGACACAAGTGAGATATTATCCATGTCATATGCAAACTCCAAATCACACAACTGAGTTTTTATATAGAGGCAAATATAAATACTCAAGAAAGATTAAAGACAAACATTATTTGAGGCTTTATAGAGATCAAATACATGCATCCAAATTAGATTTAGACATATAGGAATCAGATCCATAGATGTGAAATCAATCTCATGATTGTATATGTGATTTGCAATGATAGATAGTGAGTTTACATATTCCAAGGTATTTTCTCAAGCATCAACGAATTTTCTACAGTTCAAAAATCACTTCCAACCATTTGTTAGAACAAATATATTTGCATTGAGTTTCAAGTACATAACTTTATTCATTCATTCATTTGTTTTATTTATTTCAACACATTATTCTACATAATTACTAACCCTAACTAATCAATCCAAAGGTTACTATCTACTATCTATTGTCATGGGAATGACTATACTAATAAAAAACCATGTCTTCAAAATGATTTTATTTCTTAACAATAATTATTAATAGAAATATTTTAGAGTCGCCAAAAATTTAGATAAATATAAAATAAAGGTTATAAAAACTATTTAATATATGTATTTTAATAAAGGAATAAAGCCTAAAATAGTATTAATAAAAGCAAAAGTACATAAAGTAGAAGTAGGGACCTAAAACAAAACCTCCCAATAACAGGTAATAGAGGGCCATACATAGAAAAATTAGCCCATAAGCACGATATCAAAATCCAAAACTTGACAAAGATAAGAACCTAACCTAACTAAACCATTACATCCTTAGCCCCCAAATTACAAAAAACTATTACATATTTATGCCAAGGACTAACCAATTTATTCCTTCAAATTTGGCATTGTAGGAGGCATGGCAGGATGAGTGACATGGGAGAGCAATACTATCATGGCCCTACAAAATTCAAAAACCTAACCACAAAGGAATGAACCAATCTCCTTCTTGTGAGCTTTGAAAGCCTCATCCATTTCCACTTCCTCACACACTTGCAAAGCTCATTTTAGAGTCATGTAAACACACAAATAACTTTAAAATTTCATCAAATATTTATGAAAAAAGAAGACCCCCAACCAAAGCTTTTCCATTGTGCAGATCATAATCCCAGATGGCATTGTTTAATGAGTGACCCATAAAATACCTATCTTGCACATAGTCAATTGCCAATTGTTCAACTAGGCCATAATGTTGAAGGAGATCCATAACATTAGAGGGAAAAATAGAGGCTACCTAGAAGGGATAGAGTAAACATGTAATGTCCCCATTTTTATCCCTACGCTTTCCAGTGAACGTTAGCCTATTTTCGAAAGCCCGTAGGCTAGTCAAAAGTAGAATTAGGGTTTCCTATTTTCTAGGAAGTTTCCTTGTGAGTTTTCAAGGGTTGCATGCAAGATTTTGGTAGTTTGTCTTTGTTGGAAATAGGATGTCATTTAATTGCAATCCTAAACATTATTTATTTCATGTATCTCCTAAGTCCTTAGAAAGTGTTATCCAACATTAGGATTAGAAAGAGATTAATATTTGATGAAATAATCATGTTAATTGACATTTGTAATTAATTCTAAATGTTACGAGCATGTGAGGGAGTCCATTATGAGTTCCTAAATAATAGGGGAACATGGGGCACCCACATGGTAGGTGACACTCACCTTGACTTCAGTTAACTATTTAGAGTAAGAGATAACACTTTTGAATGCATGTAAAGATCCTAGGAGTTAGGATTTGATGTTTGCATGCATGAAGTTCAATTCAATTCAATTCAATTCAATTATGGTTTAGTTATCTTCAGTTAGTTTTAGTTGAATGCTAGTTGACTTCAGTTAGGTTGGAATGCATGACTAATGACTTGAGTTGCATGACAGATAACAGGGACTACCTTCAGTTAACAGAGGATGACCATTGTTGCATGAATGGTGTTGAGAAATGTTTCAGTTAACAGGAAATGACTTGGACCCAACTTGGGTGCCCAAGTTGGCTTATTGGAATTAACTCCTTTGCATGGTAAGATATTTTAGAAGGCTAAGTTAAGTGGGCCCACTCTTGGGTGCCTACTTTGAGGATGAAGCCTTGAAGATATTTACAGAATAAAGGTTGAGTTGCTACTTCATTTTGGGATGCCCAAATGCATGAATATGATGATTTGACATTGTTCTTCACGACATAACTTTACTTGCAAGAGATAGGCATACCTTTTAGTGATAGGGCTTGAGCATTGTAATTGTAACTCAATTGGAGTTTATAAAGTTAATCAAAGCCTATTTATCTCAAGCAAGTTGAAGAGAGTTATTATCAGTTTTACTGCAAGTTATGAAGAAGATTTGGTGAAGGAAAAAGAAGAATTCTCAAGAAAGAATTGAAGCTATTGTAATCTACTTCAGAGATTGAATAATAGATTAATTCTTGGTGGAGTTTTTTCCCGAAAGGGTTTCTCCACGGTATATGCTCGTGTATCTTTCTAATATCCTGTCTAATTCTTCTATAACTTTTGTCTTCATTCTACAAATGGTAAAATGGATTAATCAAATAATCACCCACAAAGAATTCGTAACAAAGGAAAGCATATTTAGATCAACAATCTTAGAATTTTACAATGTATTAAGCTAAGAAAACACCTCAATTTTCAACAGTCTTTTGGGTCTTTTTAGGTTTTTAGAGAGCTTCAGAGGAGTGTGACATGCATTTCAATTAGTGGATTTTTTTGGACTTACTATTTTTAGTAAGTGATATTTTTGGTAGTGTAGTTTGGCAGCAGTGTAGCATTCATTTTCTATTTCTAGTAGTGTAATAAATGCAGAGGCGTCTCTAGCTTTTTTAGAATCAAAATTGGAAAGTTGACAACTTAACTTATATTATTTGATATTTCTAATGTGATTTTTGGTCCCCACCCCTAGGCTCATTGACTTAAGTTGTTCTTAAAAGGTGGTCATTCAAAATGGAGTAATATTTGCATTTTTATAAAGTTTATTGTTGCAAGTGAAGTTGGATGCCTAAGTTGAAGGAGTAATGTGATTTTTATTAAATATAATAATGATCCAAATGTGGCATCCCTTTTTGGAGGAAAAAGGAGCTTCAAACTTCTAGAATTGGAAATATATATGTATAGTGCTTTGCCTCTTCATTTGGTATCTATTATCTTTTAATAACAAAGTGTTGCTAAATTTTATTCAAACTCCTGCTTCAAGGTTGAGAGCCTCCCAGTTTTCTTCATCAATTTTGAGTTTGAAAGACAACTCCTAGTTGATTAGTGACCGCTTCTTCACTCGGAGATTATAGATTGAGCTTCAAAGGTGATGGCTTCATTTGATGTTTTTTGATTTTGGGGTGTGATAGTGAGTTTTCTTCTAGTTGGTTCCCTTTTGGTGTATTTTCTTTAGTTTGCAAGTTGCTAGTTTGAGTATGGTTGACTGATCTAAGGAGACGAGAGTTTGTTCTAGGTATTGAACCTATGCATTCCTCATACTTGGGTGCCCCATTGCTCAAGTTTTGTTAATTTTTGGTGTAGATTTAGATTTTTAAGACAAGGTCATCCTTTTCAAGGAGGTCATACCATTTTTGTGAGTGCATTGGGAAATTTGTAAAAATAAAAAAAGCTATTTGGAAGAGTTTTTCTTCTTGAACTTGGACATGTAGCTTTTAGGCATCATTTGCCTCCAATTTGAGTTCATCTAAAGGTGTTTTGAGGGAGATATGATCATATTGGTGATTTACAGGATTTCTAATCAAAAAATCAAAATGCTGCCATTTTATATCAAACCTGGTATTTTCAGTATTTTGACTTATTTTCTTGTTGCTTATCTTTGTATCTATCATGGAGTTTATTTCCTAACGTTTGGGTCTTCATATTGCTAAGTTATCTCTTGATATATTGTAAAAGACTCCATATTGTAACATTGTTTTCAATAGTACTGATCAACTCTTAATTTGTGTACTTGTGCTTTCATTCCCATTGAAAAGTGGAAGAGGTTGGCTTGCCACCTAGTAGCTTTCTTTTGTTACCCGTTGAAAAGTGGAAGAGGTTGGCTTTTTGTCTAAGAATTTACATTCATTTACTTTCCTTTAGCCTATTGAAAAGTGGAAGAGGTTGGCTTGTCACCTAAGTATTTAAATTTTCCATATTGGTTGGCTTGCTACCAATATCACTTGTACTTCAAGCATTTAATTTTATTGCTAACAAATCCCTTACATCGTATGCTCTTACCTCTCCCACTCCGAGATCTGGGTGATCAAAAACTGAAGGGTTGCTTTCAACTTGTCATCTTTCTTGGGCTAACATTAACAGGTGAAGTTTCTTGTCAAAATTTGGGAAAAAACTAAGGGGGATATTACAATGGTATCAGAGCCAAAGTTCCTACCAGTTTGTTGGGGGAATAGTAAAATTTAGAGTACCACAATGGATTTTAGTAGAGTTTTAAAACAAACTAAGAGGTAGTATGAGCAAGAGGCTTTACAAATATTAGAAGAATAACAGGGCATGACAGATGGATTTAAAAATATAGTTTATTTTGACTCCTTGAATTGTGTTGGAATAATGAAACTTGGAAAATTGGGTGTGGTCAAGTACATCAAAAGAATGATGAAAGAATAATAAGATATTTTTGTTGAAGAAGGGCCAGAGTTAGAAGAAGAAGTGCCTATTTGTGGTTTGTAGCCCATAAGTAAGCATGTGGGAGACAAAAATCAATCAACAAGCCTTGAAGATGACACAAGCAAGGTGCACATGTCACATCAAGATGACCATGAGATTGAAGAAGATTCCTTGAAATATGAGGAGTGTGTGGTAGAGCCCCAAAACAATCCCTTAGACTTGCATGTAATTGGTAATGATGAGGATCAGTTTGGTAAAAAGAACAAAACAACAGTCTTGAATCCTAATTCAGGTTCACCTAGTGATGGTTATGAGACTCATGACTTCACAGAAGATTTTAGTAGAGCTATTGTGTGTGGTGATTTCACTAAGGAAGAGCATGTTGAGGGTAATTTTGGTGGTGTCATTGAATCAACTTATTAATATTATCATAGTGATGATGCTTATGATGATTCGGATGTGATCATACCTGATCATGTTAAATATTTGGTGATGGATAATTCTCCTCTTTTTGCTAACCCAACTTCTTGAGAGTTATCACATGAAGAATTTATGACAAATAACCAAGAAGACCTCTTGGGTATGCATGTGACTACAAATGATGAGATCAGTAATATACCTACACAAGATGGGCTCATTGAAGGAAAAAAGGATAGAGTTTTCAAAATAGCCAACAATGATGATTCTTTACCTCATTACAATGATGATGACATGGGTGGATTTGGGTTTGATTACCAAACTAAGCCCTTAGAGAGATATACTTATGATGATATCAATATTAGTGAGTTGGGAAGTGACTTATTCCAAGAGCCAACACCCATAGAGGAGTATAGTGAGCACAATTCTTTTGATCAGAACAATTAGCCCTTTAGCACTTCGGATTCAGGTGTGATGGCACCTCAATATGACAAGGAACCTATTTGGGATAAATTTCCTTTTGACCCGGACGATGTTCAAAATCCAAGATATAATGCAAGCTATGAGATTTCCATTGGATAAGAAGATGTCTTTGACAAATAAGTTTTTATAGAGAAGCTCCATAATGACCTTTCTGAGACGGTTGCAGCCACTAAGGAAGAATTTGTTGCTACTGAAATTTTTAGAACAGTGATCAGTAGTGTCTCTTTTATTGAGTTGGGGGCTCCTTAACCTTTGATCAAGGTGACAGTGAGGAGGAAGTAGAGCTAGATGACCATAGGGCTCCTGATAATGAAGAGTTTAAAGGTGTTCTTGAACATAAATCTAGTTTAATAATGCAAGGAGGTTATTATGAGAAATGGTTTAGAGAATTTTTTGAGTTTGATAATCATCTTGATGTTGAGAAATGTCATCAAGTGGGTGATGAGGGACAAGAGTCTAGGGAAAACCAAGGGGTCATTGATGGAAAGAATGAAAGTTCTGGTTGTTACTTGCAACTTATCAATAGTTCATCATCTTTGCTTACTTATGAGTGGGAAGGTCAATTCTTGGTGTCCGTTGAAAATGAAGTGCAAGCTCTATCCCAATTTTATTGCACACATAGTTTGGTTGAAGAAATCTATTGGCAGGCTCAAATGGATTTGAGACAGAAAGGAGTTAGCGATTGAGTCGCTCTCCCCAATCTACAACTTATCAAAGACTCTTTGAAGACAATGAAATCAAAATACTTACACTTGATTAGAGATTGAGATTATACCTTCAAAATTGCAAAGAAGAACATTGGTGCATTCCAAGAAAAGGAGAGAAAGGTTGATGAGCTTACTATTGAGCTTGAATCAACAAAGGATATGTTAGAAGATACCTAGATGGCACTAAAGGAGGAAAAAAATCAGCTTATTGATTTCAAACTTTTTAGGGAGCAAGAGAATGAACAAAGAGTAGAAGAAATCAAGCAAGTAATTGGTGAGCTTGATAGTCTTCGAGAGGAGTTTGATCTAGAAAGCTTCACAAGAAAATAAAAAGTTGTATGTACAGATTTGGATCAGCGAGATGGAGTTGAGCAAGAGGAAAGGGATGACTTCCAAATTATTGAAAATCCTCACTTTGAAGTGGGTGTTGAGGCAATGTATGATAATATACTCTTTGTAATGGAGGAAGAAGCATCTAATGAAGTTTCTAAGCATGAGACAAATTGTGGTTTTCTGCTTTTTTATGATTTGAAATCAAACCATGAGGATGTGTCAAACTTGGTGATTGGTAAACTTCCAAGGTTGCTTGAAAACGAGTGCATCAGTGAGGTTGAAGATGAAGTGTCCACATAGGATGTGTTGAAACATGGAGTCTACATCATGCCTAACCTTGAGGAGTTTCCAAGAAGTGATTTTGAGCTTGCTAGAATTTTTAGAATAGAGGTAGATAATGCAAGTTTAGAGCTTATTTGGCCTAAGGGAGTGGAAAGACAAGGGCCTAAACATGATTTTCACTCACTTGATGATCTAATTCTTAGATTAGCAGTTATTTTGACATATGCTTATCCTTCTTTGGGATGAAGTATGGAGACACCAATTGATGTTATCTCCTTAGATGGTGATTCTCTTATGATTGACTTGCAAACAAAGGCTAAAATAGTCATATTCTTCCATAGGAAGCAGGAGGATGAGTTTATGATGGGAGTAATAAAGTATGCCATGGTGGAGCAAATTGTTTATGGCTCCTTGGTGTTTCGCATGAGAGACATTTTTTGGTAGAAGATGCTTTTTGATGAGGTACACATGATCAACAAAGTGGCGCAACACAAGCATGGTGGTCTCACTTTGGGAGAGGTTTCCCATGCTTAGGATTGTATGCATGGGAAAATTGTTGTTGTCCCCTCTCATTACAGACACCTTATGAGTCTGTTAACATTCCCACCAATGGATTGTAGAGATATTTTGAGCAAAGGATGGCTTTATGTGGTGTTGGAGTCTCTAAAGATAATTTGTATAGCCTTGTACATGAGTAGATATGCTATTTTGGATGATGATATTCAATGTTGTAGATGTTGTTCATCTTCTTGGGTGTTGATTTTCCTAAAATTAGATCTCAATTCAACCATTTCAGACTTGGTGGGAAATTGGTGTACTCATTTTTAGACTTTACAGTTTCCTAGCAAGACTAATTTATGGTCTCAATTGAGAATAATTTTTAGTTGGGGCAATTACAATCCGTGTTTGGATAGTGTTCAAGATCTAACCAATGGCTATTCTTATACATTCTCTTGTACTTATGATTGGGACATCAAACCTTCACTTGTTTTGGTTCATCATTCTAAGACTCTTGAAGTTGGAATAGATAGAGTTTTCAGAAGTCTTCATGATTGTGTGAGGTATTATGATGTTATATTTTTTGATATCTTTTGAGGGATGGATTTCCTTTTAGCGAGAAGATTTGAGGGAGTCACATATGTAGTCGTGGCTCTGCTTAACACCATGTGGAGATATATTGAGGATTACGGTTTTGAGTTGAGAAAAATCTCCTTCCTATTACCTAGGGTTGTGATAGATAGTGGCATTGTAGATATGGACTTCTCAGATTCGTTTGGGCAAGAGATGATACAAGGTATTGATTTTAGGCCTCCAAGGTTTTTTTAGCTTGAGTCTCGTGGATGGTAACATTTTGTGATTACAAGGGAGGATAGTGAAAATTTGGCACAATGGTTTCACTCATGTGATCAAAGTGGTGCAACATCAGCATGGTGCTTCCTTCCTGAGATGGCCATGGGACCTTGGGATCCTACTTGGTTTTGCGTGGATCAATCTAAGATTTATGAAGTTGTGGTGACATTGCTTGAGGAAAAGCAATCTTTGGGAAGGGTGAACTGTAATGTCCCCATTTTTAGCCCTACGCTTTCTAGTGATCATTAGCCTATTTTTAAAGGCCCATAGGCTAGTCAGAAGTAGTATTAGGGTTTCCTATTTTCTAGGAGGTTTCCTTTTGAGTTTTCAGGGGTTGCACATAGGAGTTTGGTAGTTTGTCTTTTGGGTCTTTTTGGGTTTTCAAAGAACTTCAAATGGGTGTGACATGCATTTCAATTAGTGGATATTTTTAGACTTACTATTTTTAGTAAGTTATGATGGTTGCTCTGTTTGTTCTCAAATGGAGTTTGGAGTCACTTACTATTTTTAGCAATATGCTATTTTTAGTAAGTGTTATTCTTGGTAATGCAGTTTGGTAGCAATGTAGCTTTCAATTTCTATTTTTGGCAAAAGGTAGTCTATGCAGAGGCATCTCCAAATTTTTTGGAGTCAGAATTGGAAAGTTGACAACTTAAGTTATATTATTTGATATTTCTAATGTGCTTTTTAGTCCCCATGCCTAGGATCATTAACTTAAGTTGTTCTTAAAAGGTGGTCTTCCATGTTTTCATTCAAAATGGAGTAATGTGATTTTTATTAAATATAATATTGCTCCAAATGTGGCATCCCTTTTTGGAGGGAAAAGGAGTTTCAAACTTCTGGATTTAGAAATCTATATATGCAGTGCTTTTCCTCTTTATCTGGTATCTATTATCTTTTCATAACTAAGTGTTGTTGAATTTTATTTAGAATCTTTCTTTGAGGTTGAGATGCCTCCTAGTTTTCTTAATTAGTTTCGAGTTTGAAAGACAACTCCTAGCTGATTAGTGACTGCTTCTTCACTCAGAGGTTGTAGATTGAGCTTCCAAGGTGATGAATTCATTTGATGTTTTTTTGATTTTGGGGTGTGATAGTGAGTTTGCTTCTATTTGGTTCCCTTTTGGTGCATTTTCTCCAGTTTGCAAGTTGGTTTGAGTATGGCTAAAGTACATTTTGACTTGCATTGGTCTTAGGAGATGAGAGTTTTTTTTGGCTATTAAACTATGCATTCCTCATACTTGGGCACCCCATTGCTCAAGTTTAGGTGATTTTTGATGAAGATTTGGATTTTTAGGATAAGGTCGCCCTTTTCAAGGAGGCTATACCATTTCTATGAGTGCATTGGAAAACATGTAGAAATAAATAAATCTATTTGGAGGAGTTTTCCTACTTGAACTTGGACGCCTAGCTTCTAGGCATCATTTGCCTCTAGTTTGAGTTCATTTGGAAGTGTTTTGAGGGAGATACCAACATATTGGTGATTTCCATGCTTGTTGATCAGAAAATCATAATGCTGCCATTTTATATTAGACCTGGAATTTTTAGTATTTTGCCTTATTTTCTTGATGCTTATCTTTCTATCTATATGGAGTTGTTTCCTTAATATTTGGTCTTCATATTGCTAAGTTGTATCTTGATATATTGTAAAATACTCCATATTGTAATGTTATTTTCAGTAGTACTAATCAACTCTTAATTTATGTACTTGTGCTTTCATTCCCACTAAAAAGTGGAAGAGGTTGGCTTGCCTCCTAAGCATTTGCATTCATTTACTTTCCTATAGTCCGCTAAAAAGTGGAAGAGGTTGGATTGCCGACTAAGTATTTACATTTTCTCTATTGGTTAGCTTGCCGCCAATATCATTTGTACTTCCAACTTTTTAGTTTATTGGTAACAAACCCCCTTACACCGTAAGCTCTCAACTTGCCCACCCTAGGATCTGGGTGATGAGAAAGTGAAGGGTTACTTTTAGCTTGTCATCTTTCTTGGGCTAACATTAATGGGTGAAGTTTTATGTGAAAATTTGGGAAAAAATTAGAGGATATTACAAGACACAGGTGCCCATGAAGAATTTGATAACCAACGATGAACCTAATCACCACCTCCACTTGAGCACAATCAATCTTGAAGACTTTTTTCAGCATCTCGAAGGAGAATGCACCTGTCTCCAGATATTCCCATTTGGGAATTAGTATGAACAATCACTTGTTGAGAGGATCCAGCTCCATGAAAATTACCAAGCATAAGAAAGAACATAAATCCACCAAAGGAAAGAACATGCAATAATTCTAAGAGTTGAAGGTTTGGGAATTTGAAAAGGAAATTGCATGCTTGGGAGATGCACCTTGCCATACTTTAGAGTGATGTGAATTTGCCACCTTTCCATAAAATCATTAAATCACATTGAAACCATCAAATGGAATTAATGAAGAGTATGCTAACGATCAAACCACATGCTGCTAGCTAGCCAAAGTGTAACATCAAACATCAAAAAAATTCGCTCACATGAAACATATCCAATGCCACTAATAGTGATGATTAACATGAGTATTGTTTATGATCATATGATGGAGGCTTCTAAATTTTCCACCTTAGATACAGTCATCAACCATGATGCATGTGATAAAACATACCAACACAACTAAACCAAACATGTTAGTTCCACCCCTTTCATTGGGGTTTTTCATCATTAGTAACAACTAATTGGAGGGATGGGAAGTTGTGGAGATCCTCCATCTTGATTAGTGAGACTATTTGTAGAGTTGCAAGCTAAATTCGGTAAGCCATTTTCTAGTTGATTTGCTTTCTTATAACAATGATCAAGATTAAAGAAAATAAAATATTATAGGTGAAGTAGTATCTACTACAATATAAAATTTAGATTCCAAGAAGGGGACTGCTTATTTTTACATGCGTTTATTAAATTAATAGAGTCTCTCTCAATCCAAATTTTATTAATCTTGAATTGTTTTGTAAGAACAAGTCTCACAAGGAGAGCTTGGGCTTCTGCCTTATTGCTTGTACCATTTGGAAGTTTTAAGGCAAGGGTTTCCAATACATTCCCCTTTTGATCTCTAATCACACAACACGCACCTAAAACTCTAGGGTTCCCCCGAGAAGCTCTATCAAAGTTAAGTTTTCATGTCCTTCGTTGAGTGGATTTATATCAAATTAGTGACCTATTGATTGAGATAATTTTGGAGATAGGGATATCACCTTGGGTAGATAACTTAATACTCATCTAAGAGGCCATCATTTGGAAGTCCCATGATGTAAAGATAATTTTGTAACCTGAAGCTTGGAGCTTTAAAACTTGTGCCATAACTATCTCTGAGATTAATGATTCCAATTTTTGAATTGATATAGATTTTGAATTAACTTATTTCTTAAAGATCTTTCTATTTCTCTCCCACTAGATATTCTAGATCAGCAATGAAGGGGATACAAGCCAAAGAGTTGATAGTGGTGATGAATTAAAGAGTCTAGGCCAACTATTGAAGATTTGTAGAAGAGTATTACCCAGTGAAGCTTGCTAATCAAGTTTTTTTTGAAGCCATTTACAACACACCTAAGAAAAATCACCCTATAAAAGAAGGTGATCCAAAGACTCAACAAATTTACTACATAATACACACATAAATGCATCTACAATACCTAGTTTTTCTAAACTTTCACTAGTCAGAATTCTATTGTTAAGTACCAACCAGGAAAAAGCTCCAACTTTATGGATAGTAACATTATTCCAACATAACTTATATGGCCATTTCTCTTTGCTTGCATTTTCAAAAGCCACCAAAGATCTATAACCATGCTTCACATTGTATACCCCTCATTTTAATGCATCTCAAACAGTTTTATCAACATTTGTGGAGAACAAAACTAACCTTTTACTTAATTGTGTCTAAAGAGGGAATTTTTATTCCTAAGTAAAGTCACATGTATTGAAATCACCATTTCACATTGGAATCATAAGACTTAGAAGAGACTTCCACATAATCTTTCACCAAATAGCCCCAATTTTGTTTGAGAAAAAAATTAGTTTCATGTATGCCCTCAAGTTTGTCCAGTGGGTGTCCATTCCAAGAATCCTCCCAAAAAAATCCTTTTTTTATTATCCAAGTTAGATAAGGTGTGATAACATTTCTACAATCAATCAAAAAGCTCCACATTTTGGATCCACTACTCGGATTTTGCATTATGAAAATTCTTTTAGGTTCATGTGTATCTAAATATTTGGCCTACATAATTCATCACCACTTTGCATTAGGTTTTGCAAACATGTTTCAGGAAAGCTTAGTTCCTAGTGCCCTATTTCTTTCTTCTATATTTTGAATTCCTACCCCACCTCAATATTTGTCCTTATAGAGATTCTCCTAAGACATGACATGGATTTTATACTTTTGGTCTCCTTCCAAATTTTCTTGTCAAAGGAATTTCTTATTATTTTTTCTATATCATATTGCCCCATTTTTGGAAGTTTAATCATTGACATAAAATAATTTGGTATAACTATGAGCATTGATTTAATCATCACCAATTTATTTGCTAATGACAATCATTTTCCTTTCCAAGATGCAACATGACTTTTGATTGTTGTAATCACCTTCTTTGAAAAAGAGGATTTTTGTGCAATTGCAAAAAAATGAGCTCCTAGATATTGACAAGGTAAACTAGCAAGGTTGAGACCCAAGATTGGAAAAAATCTTGCTATGAGATTAGAAGAAGTATTTAGGAAGAAAATTTTTGATTTGGAGGGGTTTATCACCTGACCTAACATAGAGGAATAATCACATAAAACACGTTTGATAATCTTAGCTTCCATAATAGAAGGCCTACCAAAGAGTAGGGTAAAGAGAGAATGCACCATTGAAATGGACGTTCTTAGAATTGTAATTCCTTTCCACTTTCTATCATGATGCACCATAAAAATATATCTACTTAAGGCCTCAATCATCAATATGAACAAAAAGGGGGATAAAGGATCTCCCTGTTGAACTCCTTGTGAAGCACTAAAGAAACCCATCGAACTCCCATTAATAATAACTAAGAAATTTACACCAACAAGACTTGAATAAATCCACTTACACCACTTATTAGAGAAACCAAACTTACCCAAAATATTCATAAAAAAATCACAGTTTACCTTATCATAGGCTTTCATCATATCCAATTTGATTATCACAGTAGCTAACTTCTCACTATGTATAGAATGTAATACCTCATGTGCTATTATTTCTCCTTCAATTATTTCCCTGCTAGGAATTAAAACCCCCTATTCTTCTGAAATTAATTTAGGAATCAATTTGGCAAGACACAAGCAGATGGATTTTGTGAATATTTTATAGATCGTATTAAAGAAGGCTATGAGTTAAAGTCTATAAAAGATGTAGGATTATTCTTCTTCGATAGTAAAGAGATGAAAGTTTTGTTGAAATCCTTAAGAATGGTGTAATTTCTTCTTGATTCTTCCAAAACTAACAAGATCTTTCTACCCATAAAGGGCCAATTTTTTTGAAAGAATGAAGTTGTAAATCTATTGGGACCTGGAGCTTTATTAGGAGGTAATGAAAAAACTAATTATTTAACTTCTTACATAGAGAATGGCTTCATTATATCTCTAGTATCCTCAATGTTTACCAAGCATGGCATTTTTCTCAAAATTTCTTCCAATAATTCTTGTGACCACAAGACACTTCCTTTTGAAGGGGTTGAAAGAAGGTTGGAAAATGAGATAGCTTCATTTGTAATTCTCTCTTCCTCCAATAAATCTTCACCTTAACATGACCTTATTGAGAAAATAGTATTAAATTGCCTCCTTGATTTTGTTGATGCATGAAATAATTTTGTGTTCCTATCCCCCTCATTTAACCATAATCCACTTGATTTATGCCTCCAATATATCTCTTCTCGTAGAAGGATTTAATCCAAATTTTCTTGAAGCTTATTTTGGTTCTAAAAGGAAGCATTATCCATCCCATTAGTGATGATGTGATTATTTAATTTCTATAACTCCACCTATATCACTTCTTTTTGACTGAAAATATTTTTAAAATGATTGGCATTCCAATCCCTAATTTGGTTTTTGATGAAGGGTAGTTCCTTGAAAATTTGATACACTCTTAAACCATCCACAAAAGGCGTATTTCTCCACCAAGACTCCAAAAAGCCCAAATTTTTTGTATCCCTGAACCACGTCTCTTCAAATTTAAAGGATGATTTATGACCACATATGACTTGCAATAATTATAGTATAATTAGAAAATGATTTGATCTTGTAAATAATAAAATTAAAGCTTTAAAATCTTGTGAAGAGGGCAACCCAGATGAAGACACCAAAAATTTATCTAGCCTCTCTACAATCATACATAAGTCTTTCCTCCTATTCAACCAAGTATAAATACCAATTCAATAGAGAATTATCTTAATAAAAGAATTAAAATCATCTACAACTTTTGGAGGGGGAACTATACCTACCTTCTTTTCCTTCTAGTTTTCAATAGCATCAAAATCACCTCCTAGTATTACCTTCACCTCCTTCAGCAGATCTAAAATAGATGACAAAGAATTTCAAAGGGAAATTTTCTCCATTGTTTTTGTTGAACCATAAATGTTAAATAACAAAAGGATGGATTCAAATTGAGTCAATAAATTACCAAAATATAATATTGTAGAGAGGCCATCAATTCAACCTTAACTGAATTACCTTTCCACAGAATCACTAGATCCCATGATGCACCCATAGCCGAAGAAAACAAGAAACACCATCTTGACTATTTTAGAAGGATCTCAAAATTTTGAGCATGTGAAAATATTATTTCCTGTGGTAAAATAATATCATCATTACTATTTGTTAGATGCACGAGATAATTGAGAGGGGGGTGAATCAGTTCACTAAAACATCAAAACCCTCATTAACATTCAAAACTTTATAAGCCCTTAAACCCTTATCATGCACTAGCATAATGGAAATATATGAAACAATAATGTAAACACATCAAACACATAAGAACACTAGATTTACGTGCAAAATCTAAGAAGGAAAAAGACATGGTGAAGATTAGCTCATAATATAAAGTAATAGCAACACCAAATATAATAGGCTCACTACCCAAAAGAAAGAAAGGGTCACTGCCAAAGGACTCACTATCCAGAAGAAAGAAGATAGAAGAAGGGGTGGATCACTACCAATTTGAATTGCTAACAATGCATCTCTCTTATGTCAAAGGTACAGTTCCATTGCAACACAAAAAAATCATCCATCAAACTAAAATGTAGACACCTTCTACTCACTACATCTAGGAGTCATAGGCATTAAATCTCACACTCAAATTGCCACACTTGATCAATTTCTCATCTTTTACATCACACACACTCTCTACTTTATCCATACAACAACTTGCCTTGTATTTATACCATACGTGACCTAAAATAATCTCAATTAGGTCAGCCTTAAGGAAACACATGCACCTCAATCATGCAACATAAAATTGGTCAACACCAAACACTTCCATGGTGTAAAGAAGTGAAGGAAGACAACACCACAACTTAACTAGGACCCAAATCTACACTGACATGCTTCTCAAAACTTCCACAAACAAAAATCATCCTCTATAATTAGCACTAGCATGTCAAGTTAGCCAAACCTACAATAACACTAACAAGTGACCACAAACACGCCTCTCCAAGTCTAAAAACATCTTGTGGACCACAAAAAATTCCAAAACATATTAGAATACTCCACATCATCATAATATTCACCACTAATACTACAACCACCTGAAATGAAAAACATCTTTATTCTGTGCAACCAGACACATTGGCACAAACATCCAACTCACCAAAAAACAATGTGGAACACTACAACACTTAAAAATTCAAGGGAAGATAGATAGAGAAAACACAAGCACATTCCCAGATCCACAAGACATAAACCTTCACTATGGAGAAACATGGAGCAATCTCATTTCTCCCAAAAACTCTATTCCACCAAACATACATATTGTCAAGCACATCTTCCACTACATTATGATCCATAACTCAAAACTCTAGATGTAGAACCTATGAACACCTCTAATCATCATAGCTAAAGCACATGGGCATATCTTCAATCATGAAGAAATGTGAAGCAGAACATTGAACACCACTTTGTCACATTGAACTCTCTTTTATTCAAATTTTATCAAAATCACTTGGAAACCAAGTGAACCAACCGCATCAAGAGCACTAACATCTCTGCAACACATCTGCAACATCTCTCTTCAACTATAGCAAATCCAATTATCTCTTAAAACATAACTTTTGCAACTATACTGAAATAAGACATCAATGACAACACCAACATTGTGTTGACATGAATACCAACAACTCTAGGCTTCCAAAAACTCCAATGCTAGGGTTTGACATCATCAACACCAACAACAATCCAACACTCTCTTCATACAAGGGGTTGAAATCAATGGGAACACCCAAACAACTCACAAACAACTCAAGCTTCCAACATTCTCCCCCTTTTTCATTGATGGAAACACTGGCTTTCTGAAAAAAATCAATAACAAAAGCATACCAACAAAAAATCTACAAAAAGTAGTACTCCCCTTGACTAGTGCATCTCTCATTCTTCATATTCTCATTCTCTTTCTCTTGAACACTCTCCCCCTATGGTCTTCATATCATATTCTCTTCTACACTATGCACTATGGTTTTTCAACCAATTCTCTCCCCATTTGACATCAATGGAAAAGGGCCATAGACACATCCAACTCTCTTTCCTATATTGAAATATTTTTCTCTCCCCCTTTGACAACATTCAAAGGGAAACACCTGCACCTTTCACACATCATTTTCATAGGATTTTTCTTTTATGTTTTCCCTTTTGATATCTGCATACACCACTTGCAACAACAAGCAACTACATCACACTTCACTGCACTCTCCCCCTTAGGGGCACAAAATATGTTCCATCTGACTTCGCAAACCAATAATACCAATACCTACTCCCCTTGAGAGGTGTCCTTTAACATCAGTCTAGGACCAAGAATACACCTTGAAATGCTTCCTGGAAAGATGCATATGCTTATGTATCTAGTTGAAAGGAGGGGTAATAACCCCTAACTTCTGCCAAAGATACTAAAATGTATCTTTAGGAAGAGCCTTTGCAAAAATATCTACAACTTGATCCTTTTTAGGAACATACTCCAACTTCACCTCATTTTCTGCAGCCTTCTTTCTTAGAAAGTGATACTAAATTGAGATATGATTTTTCCTTGAATGCATTACTAGATTATTTCATGTAATGATAGCACTTGTATTATCACACAAGATAGAAATATGTTCATCATATGATATTCTGATATCCTTCAATGTCTACTTCATCCACAACACCTGTGTGCAACAATATACTCTGCCTCTGTAGTAGATAAAGATATTGAATCCTACTTTTTGCTTAGCCAAGAAACCAACTTGCTTCCAAGAAAGAAAGTGATGAGGCCAATTATTAGCTAGTTTTATGTTGTTTAGTATATACTTTTAGACATTTCCAAATACTCATTTCATACATATTACTAAACTTTACGATCTTTTTATGATCATCATGCAACTTGAACCTCGCTTTAGTATATGGAAATATGATTATGGTATGTTAGTAATTGCATGGTTAAAATGTGTGAATGTGTATGGAATGCAATGTATATCTATGTTTAAATTATGGTTATTAGTATTGTGTATATTTTTATGTGAACTAACTCCTTGTAGCCAAGAAGCTAGAGCAAGCATATTATAGCCTGGAACAACTAGGAAGCACAGCTCACAGCCAAAGGAGTTTCATACAACGATGTAGGGGAAGTTCTAGAATAAGAAGAATACAACAATTGTGGAATTGGAGAAATCAATTTATAAGGATGATTGTGAGTCACCATGACATTTAGTAAGACTACTAAAGGAGAAGAAACCTGCTATGATTGGGAACCTAAAGTGACTATTTCCACATACCACATTTTTTTTTATCATCGCAGAAAAGTTGTAGTCCTAATAAAATTCTACCTTTTCAGTTATGTTTTTAGTTATGTAGAATTTGTCACACTATATTTTGTAGGAGAGTGGTGATTTTCATTTATATTTTTCTTTTGAGTCCTTGTTTCAATAAGACTCCCCCACACCTATGTACATATATGGTTTGATGGTCGAGTAGAATAACAAGCATAGCAGATATAGTAGATAGATACATGTTCATATAGTTTTCTTCTAGTAAACAACACTACATGTTTCCAATTATGTTTTTATGAATAAGATATCCTTGAAGATTCTTATTATATTGTGAAATATTGAGTTATGTAATGAAGAAGTTTTTGGTTACTTTTATGGTTAATTGATCTAAGAAGCTAGATTTGATTTTATCCTATACAGAAAGTCACTTGAGTAAGGGCCACTTAAGGTAACTGTTCCCCACTATAATTTCTACACATTTATTTTTGTTGTTACAATAGATACCTTCATTATTGCATTATCTTAATCAGATTCTTCATGTTGTGAATGCGAATGAAATCATGATTAAAATATTTTATTGTCTTTCATGCTTTGTTTATCTCAATGCATTATCCTCTAGAGTGATTCAAAGTTAGCAGCATTAGTTAGTTATAGAGTTTAGTTTTGACAATGAACGAGTCACAATCTTTAGCTGTAAGTACCTGCACCAATAGTTCTAGATTTAATTCTTTTTATTGCTATGAAGTTTATATTTTTCCCACATGTGTAGACACCTATACTAGGATGATATAGGTAGTGTAGTGTCTCTAGATGTACATAGAATGCCAACATCATCAAAATCTTATGTTATCCCTGGTTGATAATTAAATGGAGTCTTTACAAGGATTTAGTGGACTGTTCAGTTAGGTACCCCCTCTGAATTGTGTGAATATCACCAAGTTTTACTAATCATTAGTTGGGACTTACATTTTTGGTGTTGTTTTGGGGGATGGCACTACATTAAAAGATTCATCTCTATTATTTTAAACTAAATCTTAGTTTAAGTATTTTGTTTCTAGCATTAGAAAAATTAGGTTTTATTTCATTAATACCATAACATTTTACTGACATTATCCAAGATCCATTGATACACGAAGTCACACTTATTGTATGTGGAGGAAAAGAGATGCTTTGGGAAGATTTCTCCCCTCATCGCATAAAGCTAAAGAGGATATTAGTGATCACAATGACTAGAGTGAGGGTATTCCTAAAGAAAAAATTTCCCTTTCACAAACATCTACTACAAATACAGAGAAGACCTTCCAAACCACAATTGATACATTAGTGGTGGAGGGCCCACTATAACATGTAACTTTTGAGTTCCCCATTGCCAACCAAGAGTGAAATTGCATTGAGGAATATACCTCCTTCAATGTTTCCAATCTTCTATGGCTTGGTTACTGAGGATCAAAATACCTTCTTGTTTGATTTTGATGTCCTATGTAGAAGTTATGATTACACAATAGATGCACAAAAGCTCAAACTATTTCCAACAACATTGAAGGATGTTTCTTTAAGATGATTTATGGGTTTGGGAAAAGATGTTGTTCCAAATTGGGACACTATGAAGACAAAGTTCCTAGAGAAATACTAGAACTATTGCAGAGGAATTGATATAAGAAGTGATGTAGGAGCATCTAGCGGTGTAAGGCAATCTTGTATCACCCAAAAAAATTGTTTACTTTATTTTATTTAGTTGTTTTGAGTCCCATGATGGCACTTAGGGGATATAAGATTGTTAGGCGTCAAAAATAGAAAAAAATTGACACTTACTATTTTTAGTAAGTCGGCCAAAACGGGCTTGTATGGATGTGAAATTTTACCCCAAGGAGCAAAGCTAAAAACATTTCTAGTTGTGAAAGAATCACCTCAATACCCTGCACATCCAATGTAGCTTCAAATTCAGATATAAAACTTTGGAGGCCTCAAAACAGCTCAAAAAGTGGCCGAACCAAACTACAGTGGGTTTGTGCATTGTAGAGCTCATTGAGAGCTTTCCAACTATATTAAATAATAGCGAATCAGACACCTGGATCAAAAGTTATGGCCCTACGAAGTTGGTCCTCTAAAAAGTGAATTTCATAAAAATTCTTCATAGGCTAGAAATCAAATGGCGGGACTTTTGGCACCAAAAAAAGGAAAATTTGAACTTTCTAGAACATTCTAGGGTGGTTATTGGGGAAAATAAAAAGGGTTAAGCGGGGGTTGTAGGAGGTGGCCCTGCTAGTGTAGATTGTGGCTCTAAATAGTAGTTTTTCTTTTTAGAGTTGATTTTATTGTAATGAATCAAGCCCATGAGGCTATAGTATGTAAGCTTTGAATCTGTAATTTCATTTTCTGAAAATAATTGAAAGTGAATCATTTTTCTGTCTCGCACCTTTTGTGTTGTGATTTCAGTGGGTTTTGGGTGGTGTGGACCTCATCAAGTGGCATCAGAGTAGGAATACCTATGAGTGTGGGTTGAATTCAAGATGCCTCCAAGACATGCCCAGTATGGAAAAGGTGGAGGTCAAGGTGGAGGAGGTCCACCTAGAGACGAAATCAGAACCCTTAGAAGGCAATTAGAAACCTTGCAACAAGAGGTTTGAAGAAGAGATGTGCAACAAGACAGAGATGAGAGTGAAGATGAAACAAAAGAGGAAATGGAAGAGGAAGAGAAGGATCCAATGGACCCTGGAGAAAGAAGAGTGTTTCTAGCAATCTCAAGCATTGGGAAGAGACCTAAAATGGAGGTTTCAACTTTTAGTGGAAATTTAAATCCTGAAGAATTGATTGATTGGATCAATGACATGGAGGAATTTTTTAAGTTTAAGGAGATTGAAGATCCTCACAGAGTGAGTTTTGCAAAGAAAAAATTGAAAGGTCACACCAATGTATGGTGGAAAGAGGTCCAGTTAGAAAGAGGAAGACAAGGGAAAGATAAAATTTCTAGATGGAACATAATGGTGTCAAAATTGAAGAAACAATTTATTCCAGTTGATTACGAATTGGAGTTGCTCAAGAAGATGCAGAGCTTGAGGCAAGGGACAAGGACCATGAAAGAATACATAGAGGAATTTCACAAGGTCCTTATTCAAACAAGACATTCTAAGGAAAATAAGGAGAAAGTTTCCCATTATATTAACAGGTTGAAGCCAAGCATATAGGAAGAATTGTCACTGGTAAGAATGACCACCATTGAGGATGCTTACCAGTTCTCTCTAAAGGTTGAAGAACGATTGAACAAGAGGTTTGAGAATAAACAACAAGGTGGAGGTTGTGGAGGAAATACCGGTGGGCGGTCATATCGAGGTCAAAATGAAGATCAAAAGAAGGGTGAAGGATCCAATAGCGGCCAGAACTAGAAAGGAGATAACACCTATCATCCTCATTATCAAAATAATGGAGACTAAAGAGGAAGAGGAAGATCTGGACAAGGACCGAGAAGAGGGGGCTTTCGTGGAACTTGTTTCCAGTGTGGAGAAGAAGGACATAGGGCCTATGAGTGTCATCGACATCAAGGAAGGACAAATAGAAGACCTGAGGGTAATGCATGAGTTGCACATGTAGATGAAGATGTTGAGTCTTCACATTCTGAGGATGCAGAAAGAGGAGAGGTTCTTGTCACCTAAAGAGCCTTGCTAAATGAGGAGAATGAACCAACTCAAAGGAAGAATTTTTTTCGTGCCAGATGTAAGTGTGAAGGTAAACTTTGCAATGTTATTATTGGAGGAAATACTAATAACCTTGTTTCAAAAGAAATGGTCAGTAAGTTGTGGTTGGAGAGAAGAAGGAACCCGAACCCATACCGGATTGCTTGGTTGCAAAAGGACCATAAAGCCTTGGTAAATGAACAATGCCTAGTAAAGTTCAAGATTGTAAACTACCATGATGAGGTATTGTGTGATATTATGCCTATGGATGTTTGTCATATGTTGTTAGACAGACTGTGGTAGTTTGATCGGCGAGCAATACATGATGGACATGCCAACACCTACTCCTTAACAAAATATGGAGTTCTTCATAAGTTGAAGCCCTTGAAAGAGGCAGAAGAAAAGGTATGAAATAATGCAAGAATTTGTTTGGTTGATAGAAGAAAGTTCCCAGAAGGTACGAAGCATGAGCATATGTGTTTTTCATTGATCCCTAGAGTTGATAAAGAAGATACTACTGAGGTACCTATAGAGGTTTCATATTTTTTGAATGAGTTTCATGCTATTATTTCTAATAATGTACTTAAAGGTTTTCCTCCAATAAGAAAGATTAGTCATCAGATGGACCTGATTCTTGGAGCTAGTTTGTCGAATAAGGCAGCTCATTGTCTGACTCCAGCAGAGAGTGAAGAGTTGAACAGACAAGTGTATGAGTTGTTGGGGAAGGGATTGATTAGAGAGAGTTTGAATCCTTGTGCAGTACCTACAGTACTAGCACCAAAGAAGGATGGGGAATGGTGGATGTGTACAGATTCTAGAGCCATCAAAAAGATCACCATCAAGTATAGATTTCCCTTGCCAAGAATGGATGACATTATGGATTGTTTGAGTGGGGCTGAGTACTTCATGAAGATAGATTTGAAGAGTGGATATCACCAGATCCAGATTAGAGAAGGAGATGAATGGAAGACAACATTCAAAACTAAGGAGGGATTGTACAAGTGGTCAGTCATGCCTTTTGGCCTAACCAATGCATCGAGCACATTTATGCGGCTTATCAATGAGGTATTAAAATATTTTTTAAGAAAATTTGTTATTGTTTATTTGGATGATATTCTAATTTTCAGTAAGACATTGGAGGAGCACTTGATGCATATCTGAAGAGTTTTTGAGAAGCTAAGGGAGGAGAAGTTGTTGACTAATTTGAAGAAATGTAGTTTTTTTAAGAGAGAGTCGGTGTATCTGGGATTTGTTGTCTCAGCAAAGGGTATCAAAATGGATCCAGAGAAGGTGAGAGCTATCATTGAATGGCCTACTCCAAGGATTGTTACATAGAAAAGAACATTTGATGGTCTAGCAATCTTTTACAAATATTTTATTAAGAATTTCAGTAGTATTTGTGCACCTCTGACTGAAGCAATGAGAGGGGATAGAAAGAGTTTAAGTGGACTACAGGAGCAGCCAAAAGTTTTGACATGTTGAAGAAGAAAGTTATTGAGCAACTTGTTTTGGCACTTCTAGATTTCAATAAGGTTTTCTAGGTAGATTATGATACTAGTGGCACTGCCATAGGAGCTATTTTGAGTCAAGAAGGTAAGTCTGTCGCCTATTTTAGTGAGAAGTTAAATGATGCTAAGAAGAAATATTTTGTCTATGATCAAGAGTTCTATGCTATAGTTAGAGATTTGAAGAAATGGAGACACTATTTGTTGCCAAAAGAATTTGTTTTATATACTGATCACCAGGCTTTGTAGTATCTCAATATTCAAGGAAAGTTGAATCAAAGGCACTTAAAATGGGTTGAGTTTTTGCAGAGTTATACTTTTGTTTTGAAGAACATGAGTGGAAGGTCAAACAAAGTTGCAGATGCATTAAGTAGAAGGAAAAATTTGTTGATAGACATGAATATAGAGGTTGTTGGGTTCAATGAACTCAAGAGTTTTTATCTAGAAGATTCAGACTTTGTAGAAGCTTGGAAGGATTGTTTGGAACCTGTTACATTGGATAGGATGAGATGGTTGGATTTCTTAATCCAATATCGGTTGTTGTTTAGAGGAAGCCAATTATGCATTCCAAGGAATTATATGAGAGAGAATATGATCAAGGAGAAGCATAGTGGAGGATTGGCTGGACATTTTGGTCGAGATAAGACCATTTCTCTTGTCAGTGATAATTATTATTGGCCACAATTATAACAAGATGTGAAGAAGTTTGTAAAAGGTTGCAAAGTATGTTAGATGGTGAAAGGAACAAGTTAGAATACTGGATTGTATCAACTATTACCCGTACCTGAGAGGCCATGGGAGGATATTAGCATGGATTTTGTTCTTGGATTTCCAAGGACACAAAGAGGGCATGATTCCATATTTGTGGTGGTGGATAGATTTTCAAAGATGGCACATTTCATTCTGTGTCATAAGACCAGTGATGTTGTTCATGTTGTAGAGTTGTTTGTCAAAGAGGTGGTTGAGACTACATGGTCTACCAAAGAGTATAGTTCCAGATAGAGATACCAAATTTGTTGGTTATTTCTGGAGGACATTATGGAAGAATTTGAAGATAGATTTGAAGTTCAGTTCTACACACCATCCATAGATTGATGGACAAACAAAGATGGTGAATAGGAGTTTGGGTAACTTGCTAAGATGCTTAGTAGGAGATAATCCTAAGGGATGGGATTTGATTATACCACAGGCAAAATTTTCTTACAATAATTCTGTCAATAGGAGCACTAGTAAATCACCATTCCATATTATATATAGGAGTAGTCCAAGAACTGCTTCTAAATTGAGAAAGATGGATAAGGGGGAGAAAAGTAGTGCTGAGGCTGAAGATTTTGTTGAGCACTTGAAGAATTTGCATGAAGAAGTGAAGAAACATATCAACAAGATGAACTCACAATATAAGGCTCGGGAAAATCAGAAAAGGAGGTATAAGGAGTTCTAGGTAGGAGATGAAGTCATGGTTCATTTGTGGAAGGAAAGGTTTCTAGTTGGTACATACAAGTTAAAGATGAAGTTTGGACCATGCAAGATGCTGAAGAAGCATGATTTTAGAAATGCTTATGAGGTAGAGTTTCCTAGTGGAATAAACATTTCTCCTATGTTCAACATTGCTAATTTGACAGAGTATCATGAAGGTGATATAGAGGAGGGTATGATAAATGGATAGTTGAAAATTCCAGCACCTACTTCAGAGAAGGAAGAAATAGAAGAAATCTTGGATAGCCGTGTGGGTAGAAGCACAAGAAACAAGCAATATGTAGAGTATTTGGTGAAATGGAGAGCAAGGCTTGTTGAAGATTCATCATGGTTATTTGAGGTTGAGGTTAACTGTCTTGGTTTCCCTCTAACTCCTAAGAAGTGACAGGGTCACTTTTCAAATTACCCTAGGTGTCTGATGCAAGAGCATCCAGTGGTGTAGGGAAATCTTGCATCACCCAAAAAAAAAAAATTCTTTATTTTCTTTAGTTGTTTTGATTCTCATGATGGCACTTAAGGGAGATAAGACTGTCAAGCGTCAGAAATAGCAAAAAATGAGCACTTACTATTTTTAGTAAGTCGGCCAAAACACGCTTGTATGGACGTGAAATTTTACCCCAAGGAGCAGAGCTGGAAAACATTTCTGGGTGCGAAATAATCACCTCAATACCCTACACGTCCAATGCAGCTTCAAATTCAGATATAAAACTTTGGAAACCCCAAAACAGCTCAAAAAGTGGTTGAACCAACCTACGGTTGGTTCATGTGTCGTAGAGCGCGTCAAGAGCTTTTCGACGATATGCAATAATAGTGAATCTAACACCTGGATCAAAAGTTATGGCCCCACAAAGTTGGTCCCCTAAAAAGTGAATTTCATAAAAAATTCTTCCTAGACCAAAAATCAAATGGCGAGACTTTTGGTGCCAAAACAAAAGGGAAATTTGTACTTTCTATAACATTCTAGGGTGGTTATTGGGGAAAATAAAAAGGGTTAAGTGGGGGTTGTAGGAGGTGGCCCTAATAGTGTAGATTATGGCTCCAAATCATAGTTTTTCTTTTCAAAGTTGATTTTGTTGTAATGAATCAAGCCCATGAGGCTATGGCATGTAAGCTTTGAATCTGTAATTTCATTTTATGAAAATAATTGAAAGTCAATCATTTTTCTATCTCGCACCTTCTATTTTGTTGTGATTTTTGTGGGTTTTGGGCGGTGTGGCCCTCATCAAGAAGAGATGACATTTTCAGGATGTCTCAAAAAGAAGATGAACCATTGGAGGATTATGTAGAAAGGTTTCAATTTTGCTTACAGAAGAATCCACAAAATGGGCTTTCAGAAGAGTCTCTAAAGTTAGTATTTTTAATAGGAGTCAATGATGATTGTATGGATTCCCTTAACCTTATTAGGTCAGGAGATTTATCACAATTTTCTTTTGAATAAATTTGCAATGTTTGTAAGAACACTTCAAGGACCTTTACTAAAAGGACTAGAGGAGATAAAATATCTTCTATTAGCAAGACATCTAATGGGGTGTCTACAGTGGAATTGAGTAACCTATTGTCAAACATGAAAGAATACATCATAAGTCATTTGGCTACCCAATTGGACAATCTAAATGTGAAGAAAAAGCAAGAAGAGGTAGAGGAAATCCTTATTGAATATTGCCCTAACTATGGACAAAGAAAAGCTAATTGCAAGTGCAAAAGAGTAGCAAGTATTCTAGAGGACAGACCAAGGAAACCAAACTTTCAATCACTTGAGGGTGAAGATGGAAAGTTGTTCTACATCACACAAAGGAGGCCATGGCAACCAAGACAAGGTACCCCTCAAGATCCTTTGAATTTCAATACACCATTTTTAGTTCACAATCAAAATTTCTCTAGTTGGAACTGTCAGCCTTGGGAAAACACAAAAAAGCAATGAAAAAATACTCAACCAAATTGAAACAAACAACAACAAAAAATGTGGCCACAAAAAAACTTTCAAGGGCCTAACTACAATCCCCAATGACCACTATAGCAAAACCAATGTCAGCCTCAATGGAAAAAAAGCTAGCAATGGCAAAACCAAAATTTGAATTACCAACAACCATAACAACCTTTGCAGCCACAGTAGCAAGTTGTCATGCCCAATCCAACAAATCCATCATCCAAGCCACCAATGGCACCTCAAATTCTATCCCAACCTATGCCTAACCCAAATAACAAGCTTTTTCAATAGGCCTACACTAACGAGGCTATTCAATACCCTAATTATGGGGTAGAGGTGAGTGATGTCCATCTCAAATCAAGGAAAACATTGGTTGGGCCTTCATCCCTTCAAATCATTGAGTTGATAGATGAGGAACCATGAGTAGAGACCTTGGAGAACCCACCCTTGGAGCTTGATTCAAATCGGGTAAACCAAACTAATTCAATTCCAGAGCCTCCATTCCTTGAACAATTGTCTATTCAAAAATATCATAACCAAGCTTAAATTGACCTATTAGGACAACTTCAATATGCGTGTATAAAGATACCCATCATCCAAGCCATCAAGGGCATTCCCATTTACATAAAAATAATGAGGGAACTTTAGCCATCAAAGACATTCCCATATACATAAAAATAATGAGAGAACTTTATCTTAAAAATCCAGGGAGAAAGAGAAAAGACCCTCAAACTGTACATGTCTTAGGGAATCTTGTTGTCATTATGTTAGGAAACATAACAATACCTAAGTATATAGATCTTGGAAGTCTAGTGGTAGATGTTAAGATAATTGGTACCCTCATCAAAAACACCTTGATTGCTTTGGGGCAGCCATTAATGTGATGACTAAGGAAAATGATGGAAATCAGGGTGGAGGTTATCAACACAAACTCAATTATGCAAAATTTGCAATTGTAGAACCCTAAATTGGTGGTTTTCTCTCAAATCTTCTTATTCTCCTAGTAGTACTTGAAACAAGGTTTTTCCCACATAAATTTCAGAGAAAACCCAACATCCAAAAATTGAACACCATTCAAGATACCCTTTAAGCCACTTGAAAACAAATCAAACTTTCAGGTAGGGTTACTTTGGAAAAAATCCTTCAAAATTTGACTACTACCATTTCAATTAGGACTAATTAGGCTTGCACTACAAGGAAACAACAAGATATGTTATATCCAAAACAAAAACCTTCATTCCAAGGCGTCCATCATGTCACATGGGGTCTAAAAACATAGTTTTCATAAATTGAAACAATCACCAAATCATTTATCTACAAAACCCTAAGTCTACCTATCCTCCTAAGCCTAATACATGGTGATATTAGGCTAGGGATGCATCAAACTTGGCCCTAACTCCATCCCTTGCACCTACAAACACCAAAACACTAAAATCATCCTACCTAAATCCATTCCACCGATTATCAATTTATTTCCACCAGTGGAATGGGCCCAAATTCATGTTTCTTCAATCAAAACCTCACAAACTAGGGTTTATTGGCAGTTTATAGAAAATTTGCTCTAACTCACCACAAAATTTATGAAAATAGATGAAATCACTTGAAAATGTGATTTAATTCATTCCATCACCAATTCCAATTCAAATTAGCACATTTATAGGTCGTACAAAGTCGTACTATCTTTTATAGCAACAATAAAACAATGTAAAATGCATAAAACAGAGTATGTTTCTATTGTTTGATCTCCAAAACAACACCAAAAGATTTCCTCGACCACACAAGGAAATATTTAAACATGTACAAAAAAAAAAAAAACCATTTTCCAACTACTTTTTGAATCCCCAATGATTCATATTCCCAAAAAAACCAAAAATGCAAAAGTTGCTTGAGAAACTTTGCAAATTTTTGCAACAAATGACATCTAAACCCAAAACTAACCCCACATGACTCAAACATGAAACATGGTCTTAATAGACCTTATTACAAACAAAAACATGACTTAATCATAAAACTCTAACATTTAACCCCCTTGTACATCATGAAAACTAGGTGCCCCTGCACCATACTCCCGAGGAAAACAAAATCTCAAGTTCCACTTGAGAGCAGATCTTCAATTGTTGCACCATGCTTCTTGGTGTCTTCCTCTGTCATTTAGCTCGTATCCTCCATAGGAAGGCCTTTCCACTTCACGAGGTACTCATAGTGCACCTCATGCCTTATTCTTTTGGCTTCTTTGGTATCCAAGATGCACTCTAGCTTCAATGGTTGACTTGGTGGAAAATATTTGATCCAATCTTCATTTAGAACCTCTGATGTACCTACACCTGTACCTATAATCATATCCCCCTTAAAAGGGTATAGGTCATAAACATTAAAAATGGGAGAGATAGCAACTCTAGGAGGGAGTTCTATCTCATATTCATTTGATCCAAATTTATGGACCACCCTACATGGCCCTATCTTCTTCATCTATAGCTTTGAATACTTCTCCATAGGGTGTCTTTCCTTCCTCAAATGAGCTAAGACCAAGTTCCCCACTTTGAAATGAACCTCTCTCCTTTTCAAGTCTACATGTTTATATTTACCAGCATTCCTTTGAAGGTTCTCTCTAACCTGTTGATGTATTTCTTTCATGGAAGCTACAAACTCTTCCCCTTCAACAGTCCTTCTATCCATTCCACTCAAATCTCGAAGTTCAAACACCCCTCTAGGCTGCAATCCATACACAATCTCAAATGGGCTTTTACCAACACTCTTGTTCATAGAATCATTGTATGCAAACTCATATTGGGGAAGGATTAGATCCCATTGTGTTGAGTGTTCTTTTGTCAAGCATCTAAGGATATTTCCAAGGATTCTATTGACTACTTTAGTCTTCCCATCTATTTGGGGATGATAGGCAGAGCTAAAGGTCAAATTTGTAGATTACAAAGGGTTCTCAAAAAGTGACCCACAAACTTACTGTCCCTGTCTAAAATAATGGTTAATGGTAACCCATGGATCCTGACCACCTCCTTGAAAAATAACCCTGCAATGTATGAGGCATCATTTGTACTTTTGCATGGTATAAAGTGTGCCATTTTGCTAAATCGGTCCACTACAACAAACACTAAATCAAAGCCTCTTTGAGTTTTAGGAAACCCCAACACAAAATCCATGCTAATGGACTCGCATGGTCTATTTGGGATTGGCAATGGTTGATAAAGACCTGCATTTGTACTACAACCCTTGGCCCTTTGACAAATGACACACTTTTCTACAATTTTTCTGACATCACTTTGCATCTTTGGCCAATAATAATACCTTCTTACCTGTTCCAAACTCTTGTCCACACCAAAGTGACCTGCAAGGCTGCCACTATGCTTCTCCTTAATCAAATTATCTCTCATAGAGCATTTGGGAATACAAAGTTGAGCACCTTTAAACAGTAAAACTTCTTGAATTAAGAAATCAGAATTCTCTTCTTGAAAAGTTCCTTTGAATTGACTACAAGAAGCATAAATCTCTTTGAAGTCATCATCCTCTACATACATACCTTTCAAAGCATCAATTCCTACACTTGGGAGTTGAAATTTTTGGACCAAAAATGTTCTCCTACTCAAAGCATATGCCACCTTATTTGACTTCCCCTTTTTGTGTTTGACAGTAAAGGTGAATATTTGTAGGTACTCCACCCACTTCACATGTCTGTGGCTGAGTTTGTCTTGGTTTTTTAAGAACCACAAACCATGATTGTCAGTAAAAACAATGAATTCTTCAGGTAGGAGATAGTGTCTCCACTTCTGCAATGATTGTACCATAGCATACAACTCCAAATCATAGAATGAATACTTTTTCCTTGCCTCATTGAGCTTCTCACTAAAAAAAGCAATAGGCCTGCTCTCTTGGCTCAATATTGCCCTAATTGCATACCCACTTGCATCATATTCAATTGTGAAAACTTTGTTAAATCCAAGCAATGCTAAGATAGGTTGTTGTGCTACCCTTTGTTTCAAATATTGGAAACTTTTTTCTGCCTCATCGGACTACACAAATTTCTTTCTTTTGTCCCCTTTTATTGTGTCAATGATCAGAGAGCATATATGACTGAAATTCTTCACAATTTTTTTCTAAAAACTGGCTAGGCTGTGGAAACTTTTTACCTCACTTACTGATGTTGGAGTAGGCTAGTTGAGAATTGCTTTCACCTTTTTGGGATCCATCTTCAAAGACCCTTTTGAGATCACAAAGCCAAGATATACCAACTCTTCCTTCATGAATTCACACTTCTTCAAATTTATCAACTTTTCCTCATTCAATCTTTTCAACACCAAGTCTAAATGATGCAAGTATTCCTCTTTAGTCTTACTAAAAACAAGAATATCATCCAAATAGACAACCACAAACTTACTTATGAAGGGTTTCAAAACTTCATTCATTAATCTCATAAAGGTGCTTGGTGCATTTGAAAGCCCAAAATGCATGACAATCCATTCATATAACCCCTCATTTATTTTGAAGGAATTTTTCCACTAATCCCCCTCTCTAATTCTAATCTGGTGGTAGCCACTTTTGAGGTCTATCTTAGAAAAATAACATGCCCCTCCTAAACAATCCATCAAGTCTTCCATTCTTGGTATGGGGAACCTATACCTTATGGTAATCTTGTTAATATCCATTGAGTCGATGTACATTCTCCAATCTCCTCCTTTTTTTGGTGCCAAAACAGTAGGAAAAACACATGGGCTAAGCCTCTCTCTTATTAGGCTTTTGTCAAGTAACTCTTGGATTTGCTTCCTAATATCTTCATTCTATTGAGGGGTCATTTTATATGCAGATTTTTTAGGTAGTTTTTCCCCTCATATGAAGTCTATATGGTGGATCACATCTCTTATTGGGGGTAAAGAGCTAGGGAGTTCATCTACCACAATATCTTTGTATTTGTTCAACAATGCTTAGACCTCCTTAGGTACATCATCAACCTTTGCTACTGTAGTCATCAAAGTCTTTGGTCTAATTACAATGGCATAACCTTCTCCACCCTCTTCTGTCATGATTTTAAAAAATTCCTTTTCTCCTACCAAAATTACACTAGACCCAACTTGTGTATCTAAACCTTCATCTTGCAATGGAGTAAGAGTGAATGAGATCCCATCCTTTTCTATCACATAAGTGTTCTTTTTACCATCATGTTTACCCTTTCTGTCATATTTCCAGGGTCTCCCTGAGAGTAGATGAAAAACATCCATTGGGATGATGTCACACAATATTTTGTCTTTGTACCTTCCTATGTTAAATTCCACCCAAGTTTTCTCATTAACTAGGACTTGTTGCCCCTTGTTCAACCAAGATACCTTGTAAGGAGTGGGATGTGGTATCCTTTTTATTTTCAACTTTTCAACATCTCAAGAGAAACTAAATTATTTGTGCTACCTGAATCAACAAATTTGCAAACCTTACCTTGAGATTTACGTGTGGTTCCAAAGAGGGATTTTCTTTATGGAGGCTCTTTTACCACGGGAACTTTGAGCAACGTTCTCCTAATCATTAGACATTCACCAATTTTTGGAGCAACATGATGCGATGGAGAGTTTACACTCTCATTGTCTTCTTCTTGCACCAATTGAGTTCTCCTTTCTCCATGTGAAGTTGAAGGTTGTTTATCTAGACATTTCCAAGCTTGATGGCTAATCTTGTTACACTGATAACACCTTCCTGAGAATGTATTTTATCCTCTTCCTTGACCTCCAAATCTACCTCTACTATTTGATCTCCTACCTCTGAAACTTCCTCTTGATTATGATATCTACTCTTAATTGTCTCCCCTTGTGGTTTTTAGGACTTTCTTCTTCCTCCAAATGTTCCTCTACCTCTAAAGCTTCTTCCCCTTCCTCTACCTTGTTTCTCCTACCTCCTCTTCAACTTTTCTTCTCCCTTAATTGCCAATTGAAAACATTCTTCCATTGTTCTAGGGGTGGTAAGACTTAACTCATCTTGTATATTTAACCTCAACCCATTTGTGTACCTTGCTACTTTCTCCACCTCATCCTCAACATGACCTGCCCTTATACTTAGCTTGTAAAACTCCTCTATATAAGCCATTCTATCCATCTCCTTTTGTTTGAGGTTTTGTAGCCTTCCAAATGTTTGGATAGCATAATCACCAGGTAGAAATTGGCTCTTGATTTTGGCCACCATTCTATCCCAAGAATTAATTTTTGGCTTTCCCTTCTTCAACCTCTCTTCCTGCACATAATTCCACCAAGTTAAGGTAGGGCCTTTCAATTTTGTTTTGGAAAATTTTACCCTTTGGTTTTCTACTACCTCTTCATACTCAAAATAATTATCAATTGCATCAATCCAACCTAACACCTCTTCACTATCCAACTTCCCACCGTACAGGGGTAATTCCATCTTCACCTTCAAAGTGTCTCCTTTGATATCCTTCAACAACTTTTCCATTCTCAATTCATTAGGGTCCAACTCATCCTCTTGGACTCCTTCTTGAGGGTTTTCATTCTCACCCTCTTCCTCTTCCTCTTGATCACTTTGGTCTCCAATGACCACACCTCTCCTTTGACCTAATTCAAATGTTGCAAGTCTAGCTAGGATAGCTTCCCGAGACTCCTTTACTTGTCTTAACTCCTTGGCATGATTTTCCTTCATCTCTCTCACTTTTCTGGTCATTGGATTACTTTTAGGAGACATCTTTGCTTCTTTCAAACTTCAACCTTTTCCTCTTATTGACCAAAACCTATGCTCTGATACCACATTGATGTAGAGTAGGGTGGAGGTTATCAACACAAACTAAATTAAGAAAAAATTTCAATTATAGAACCCTAACTTGGTGGTTTTCTCTCAAATCTTCTTATTCTCCTAGTAGTACTTGAAACAAGGTTTTTCCCACATAACTTTCAGAGAAAACCCAACACCCAAAAATTGAACACCATTCAAGATACCCTTTAAGCCACTTGAAAATAGATCAAACTTTCAGGTAGGGTTACTTTGGAACAAAGCCTTCAAAATTTGACTGCTACCATTTCAATTAGGCCTAATTTGGCTTGCACTATAAGGCAACAACAAGATATGCTATCTCCAAACCACAAACCTTCATTCCAGGGATTCCATCATGTCACATGGGTTCTAAAAACATAGTTTCCATCAACTGAAATAATCACCAAATCATTTATCTACAAAACCCTAACTCTACCTATCCTCCTAAGCCTAATACATGGTGATATTAGGCTACGACTGCATCAAACTTGGCCCTAACTCCATCCCCTACTCCTGAAAACACCAAAAACACTAAAATAATCCTACCTAAATCCATTTCACTTATTATCAAATTTTTTCACAAGTGGAATGAGCCCAAATTCATGTTTCTTCAATCAAACCCTCACAAACTAGGGTTTCATGGCAGTTTATAGTAAATTGGCTCTAACTCACACCAAAATTTATGAAAACAGATGAAATAACTTTAAAAAGTGAGTTAATTCATTCCATCACCAATTCCAATTCAAATTAGCACATTTATAGGTCGTACTATCTTCTGTAGCAATAATAAAATAATGTAAAACACAAAAAATAGAGTATGTTTCTATTTTTTTATCTCCAAAACAACACTAGAAGATTTCCTCAACCAAAAAAGAAAATATTTAAACATGTACAAAACAAAAAAACCATTTTCCAACTACTTTTTGAATCCCTAATGGTTCATATTCCCAAAAAAACTAAAAATGCAAAAGTTGCTTCAACAACTTTGCAACTTTTTGCAACAAATGACATCTAAACCCAAAACTGACCCCACATGAATCAAAACATGAAAAATGGTCTTAATAGACCTTATTACAAACTAAAACATGACTTAATCACAAAACCCTAACATTTAACCCCCTTGTACATCACGAAAACTAGGTGCCCCTGAACCAAAAATAATGCAGATATTGCAGTTAATACACCTTAGACCTACACCCATTGTTCTACAGTTGGAACATAGGTTAACAGTAAAACCTGAGGGCATCATTGAGGACCTGGTCATAGCATTAGATTCATGGGAGTACCATGTAGATTTTATAGTATTGCAGCCAAAGGCTAACCTTGCAGGTTATCCCCTTATTTTAGGAAGACCATGGTTAGAAAAAAAAAATGCATTTATACATTGTAGGTCTAGAAACATGATTATCTCAAATGGAACTATTGGAAAAACCAAAAAAAATTGCATGGGGTCATTTTTTGCAACTTTTCCTTCCTCACTAGAATTGTAAACCACTTTTGTGGGTTTACCCATGACCAAGAATTTAGTCCTTTATCCACCATCCCAACCTCATTTAGATTTAGAGCAGACCATTTGGCCTACCCTAGATGAGGAAGACCAATATTCCCTACAGACTCTCGTGACTATTGAACACAACCCTTTGTTGAGCAACCAATATGAGGATGATTTAATAGCACACATTATACAAAATAACTATGGTAGGAACCCACAACATGATTTTTTTTCATCTCTGGAAGATCCTTTGTAGAATATTATACCTTCTAGTTCATTAGAGTCTATATCCCAACTTTTCCTTTTCTTTTCTTCCCCTTTGACATCAATCACACATAATTTCTCTCCCCTAAGGGAAACACATATAAGGGACAACAATTGCTTTGTAACCTCAACTTTCACTTCCTTTGAAAGCACCAACATGCAACACAATGACAACACTTACTCCCCCTATCTGTAACAACCAACAATGCCACTACCTACCCCCACTGAGAGGTAGCCACCAACATTAGTCCAAATCACAGAATGAATCTTGAAACCCACTGGAATAATGCATAACCTTATGCATCTAATTGAAAGGAGGGGAAATAAACCCTAACTTCTCTTGAAGATACTCAAAAGTATCCTTAGGAAGAGCCTTTGTGAAGATATCTACAACTTGATCTTTAGTAGGCACATATGCCAATTTCTCCTCATTATCTACAACCTTTTCTCTTAGAAAGTGATACCAAAGTGAGATATGCTTTGTCCTTGAATGCATTACCGAATTCTTTGAAATATTGATAGAACTTGTGTTATCACATAAGATAGGAATTGGTTCATCATATGATACTCTAATATCCTTCAAGGTTTGCTTCATCCACAACACCTGTGTGCAACATGGTGTTGCATCAATGTATTTTACCTTTGCAGTAGATAAGGACACTGAATCTTTCTTATTACTTAGCCAAGACACCAACCTACTTCCAAGAAAGAAAGCACCACCACTTGTATTCCTATCATCCACACAACCTTTTCAATACGCATCTATATAATAATTTAGAGAAAAATCAATATTCTTTGGGTACCATAAACCATGTTCTGGAGTGCCTTTCAAATATCTAAATATTAATTTTACTACTGCCACATGTGACTCTCTATGATCTTCTTAAAATCTAGCCACAAGACAAACTACATGCATGATATCCAATCTAGTAGCAGTTAAATATAGTAGTCCTCCAATCATTGATCTATACTTGCTCTGATCAACTTTAGAAGATTCTTCATTCTTACTCAGCTTACAACCAATGACCATAGGATTACATACTAGTTTATATTCTTCCATTCCAAACTTCTTCAACATTTCTTAACATACTTTGACTGTGATATGAATATACCTTTCTCTATTTGATTGATTTGAAGTCCAAGGAAGAAATTCATCTACCTAAACATAGACATCTCAAACTCTTTTTGCATCTCTTTTGCAGATCTATTTCACATAATTTCATTTCCTCCAAAGATTATATCATCAACATAGACAACCATAATTAAAATTTGATCTTTCTCAACTTTAAAATAATAATTTCTATCTATGATACCTTTATTGAATCTTTGCTACAACAAGTACCTATCCAATCTTCCATACCAAGCTCTAGGAGCTTGCTTGAGTCCATATAATTCCTTCTTCAATCTGTAGACTATATTAGGATTATATGATAACTGAAAACCTTTTGGTTCTTCAATTTATAGCTCTTCTTGTGATGTAGGAGCATCCAGTGGTCTCAGGGCAATCCTGCATCACCCAAAAAAAAAGTGTTTCATTTCATGTTGGTAGTTTCTTTGATGTCTTTGCATTTTTGGATACTCCTTTTCGTCATAATGTAATTCCCAACTTACAGTTTTGATATTGCAGTTTTAGTCTCCCAACATTACACCTAAAAACCTTCCAGGTCAGATTTGAGGCACTAAACGGTCCTAAAATGGCCCCAAAACTTGTTGAAATTGGAATAGTTATTTCGAGTACATTCTTGACTTCGAGACCTTTCCAACAGTTCAAACGGTTCGAAAAACAGAGTCCCAGATCAAAAGTTATGGCTCCCAGAAGTTGGCGCACTTTCTAGAGGATACTAATTTTTGAATGTTCTTTTGAAATTTGAATTTCAAGTTGTAACTTTCAGTGCCAAACTGCCAAAACTCAAATTTGAATGTTGTTTTGGCTCCAAACTCAAAAGGAGCTCTATTTATGGGCGGGTTTTTTATTTTTGGGTAGCTTTTTGGGGACAAGTTCGCATACTGCGAAAAGGGGTTTTTCTATAATTTTGTAGTTTGCATATTTCCATAACTTGAGGATATCAAATCCTTTGCATGTAAGAAGATCATTTTCAAAATAATAAAATAACATTATCTATTTGGTGTGTTAATTTTCTGTGTCTTGGGTTGCACCCTCATTAGGTGGTATTAGAGCAGGTTTTCTTGAGTGTGTGGACATATCGTCGATCGTGAGGCAGTTTGCACCAGGACCATGGTTGTGGATCGAGGTTAAGAAAGATTCCTCTAAGAGTGATGCCTAGTAGGCGTGGTGGTGCTAGAGGTGGTTGAGGTGGAAAAAATGCTGGTGGAAGAGATCCACTAGTGGCCAAGGGTTTCAGAGCCCTCCAGAGACAGATTGATGCGTTGTAGGAGCAGATGAGAAGAGGGATAAACCCGAGGAGAGAAGAAAGTAAGGATGAAGAAGAGGAGGAAGATTTAGATGTAAAAGAGGAAGAAGAAGTAATTGATCAAGACCAAATGCAGCTGATAAGGGCTATTTCGAACATCGAAAAAAGACCCAAAGCAGAAGTCCCCAGTTATTCCGAAAGTCTGAACCCAGAAGAGTTGATCGACTGGATCAATGAGTTGGAAGAATATTTTGAGTATGAGGAGATAGAGGACCCAGATCGGGTCAAGTTTGCAAAAATGAAGCTAAAGGGCCATGCCAATATTTGGTGGAAAGAGGTCCAGTTGGAGAGAAACCAAAGAGGAAAGGGAAATATCGCCAGATGGGATCGCATGGTGGAGAAACTAAAAAGGCAATTCATAACAGTGGACTACGAGCTAGATCCGCTGAAGAAATTGCAAGGGTTGAAGCAAGGAAGCAAATCTATGAAAGAATACACTGAATATTTTCACAAGATGATCATCAGAGTGGGTCATACAGAGGCTAGCAAGGAGAAGGTAGCCCATCATCTTAATGGGTTATGGCCAAGCATTCAGGAGGAGCTAAGCCTGGTCAGAATGACCACCATTGAGGATGCGTACCAGTTTGCTTTGAGAGTTGAAGAGAAGTTGAACAAAATATTTGACAGCAAGCAAAAAGGATGAGGAGGTCAGAGCAGAAAGGGTAGTGGAAGATCTTCTAGAAACCGAAATGATGATGAGAATAAAAATGAAGATGTGGGTACCAGTCAAAACCAGAAGAATGATAAATTATACCGCCATCATGATCAAAATAGTGGTGATCAAAGAGGTAGAGGACGAGGGAGATCTGGATAAGGATCTAGAAGAGATGGTTTCAGAGGAACGTGTTTCCAATGTGGTGAAGAAGGACATCGAGCCTATGAATGTCTACAACATCAAGGAGGGGCAGACAAAAGGCCGGAAGGTTATGGAAGGGTTGCACATGCAAATGAGGAGGCTCAATCTAAACATTCAGATGATGCTGAAAGGGGAGAAACCCTAGTGATTAGAAGAGAACTGGTGACTAAAGAGAAGGAGCCTAAGCAGAGGAAGAATCTATTCCGCAAGGTTCAAATGTGAAGGAAAATGTTGTGATGTCATCATTGATAGTGGGAGCATCGATAATTTGGTGTCAAAGGAGATGGTTACAAAGTTGAAGCTGAAGAGGGAAAGGCATCCACATCCATATCAGATTGCCTGGTTGCAGAAGGACCACAAAGTTCTGGTCAATGAGCAGTGCCTGGTGAAGTTCAAGATCATGAGCTACCATGATGAGGTACTATGTGATATCATCCCCATGGATGCATGTCACATGATGTTGGGGAGGTTGTGGCAGTTTGACAGGCGAGCTATACATGATAACCATGCAAACACTTATTCCCCGACAAAGGATGGGGTTCATCACAAGTTGAAACCCCTGAAGGAGGTCAAAGAAAAGGTATGCAGTAGTGCTATAATATATTATGTTGATGGAAGAAATTTTTTAGAAGGTATGAAGCATGAGCATGTGTGTTATGCATTAATTCCTAGAGTGGGTAAGGAGGATAGTGAGAAGGTGCCAGTAGAATTTTTTGGGTTGTTGGATGAGTTTCAAGATATTGTTTCTGATAATGTACCTAAGGATTTACCACCAGTGAGGAAGATCACTCATCAGATTGACTTGATCCCTAGAGCCCATTTTCCAAATAAGGCAGCTCACAAAATGACTCCAACAAAAAATGAGGAGTTAAAGAGACAAGTTGAGGAGTTGTTGAGAAAGGGCTTGATTCAAGAGAGCTTAAGTCCATGTGCAGTACCTGCAGTACTAGCACCAAAGAAGGATGGGGAGTGGAGGATGTGTATAGAATCCCAGGACATAAACAAGATAACAATCAAGTACAAATTTCCCCTGCCAAGGTGGATGACCTAATGGACTGTTTGAGTGGATCTCAATACTTCACAAAGATTGATTTGAAGAGTGGTTATCACTAGATCCAGATTCGAGAGGGAGATGAATGGAATACTTCCTTCAAGACCAAAGAGGGCTTGTACGAGTGGTTAGTCATGCCTTTTGGGCTAACTAATGCACCAAGCACATTCATGTGGCTCATGAACGAGGTACTAAAAGAATTTATGGGAAGTTTTGTCATTGTGTATTTAGATGATATTTTGATTTTCAGTAGAACTTTTGATGAGCATTTGATGCATATTTGGAGAGCCTTTGAGAAGTTAAGAGAGGATAAATTTTTGATTAATCTAAAGAAGTGTAGTTTTGTGAAGAAGGAATTAGTGTACTTGGGGTTTGTTGTCGCGGTAGAAGGTCTCAAGATGGACCCAGAGAAAGTGAAGGCTATTCTAGAATGGCCTACCCCAAGAACTTCTAATGAGGTGAGATCTTTCCATGGTTTGGCTAGTTTTTATAGAAAATTCATTAGAAACTTCAGTAGTATTTGTGCACCCCTAACTGAACAATGAGAGAGGATAGAAAAGAGTTCAAGTGGAGCACTGGAGCAACGAAAAGTTTTGAACTATTGAAACAGAAGGTGACATAGCAACTTATTCTTGCCCTCCTAGATTTCAATAAGGTGTTTTAGGTGGATTGTGATGCCAGTGGTTGTGCCATTGGAGCAGTGTTGAGCCAAGAAGGTAAGCCCATTTCCTATTTTAGTGAAAATTTAAATGATGCCAAGAGAAAGTATTTTGTATATGATCAGGAATTTTATGCAATAGTTCAAGCACTAAAGAAATGGAGGCATTATCTATTGTCGAATGATTTTTTTTTGTATACTGATCATCAAGCATTACAGTATCTGAATAATCAGAGAAAATTAAATTAGAGGGATATGAAATGGGTAGAATTTTTGCAGAGCTATACCTTTTTTCTAAAGCATAGGAATGGGAGGTCGAATAGGGTTGTAGATGCCTTAAGTAGGAGGCAGACATTGATGACATAGATATAGATTAAAGTGGTTGGGTTCAATGAACTCAAAACATTATATCCAGAAGATCCTAATTTTGCAGAGGCTTGGAAAGCTTGCAAGGAGCTTGTTACAGTGGACAAAACAAGGTGGTTGGACTTCATAATCCAGGATGGCATGTTGTTTAAGGGAATTCAATTGTGTATCCCGAGGAGTTCCATGAGGGAGAACCTGATAAAGGAGAAGCACAGTGGAGGAATGGTAGGAAATTTTTATCAGGATAAGACCATTTCCATTATCAGTGAGCATTATTATTGGCCTCAGTTGTCACAGGATGTGAAGACGTTTGTGCAGAGTTACAGGGTATGTCAGATGGCTAAGGGAGTGAGCCAAAATATAGGGTTGTATCAATCCTTACCTGTACCAGAAAGGTCATGGGAGGATATAAGTATGGTCTTTGTTCTTGGTTTGCCAAGGACACAAAGAGGGAATGATTCAGTCTTTGTGGTGGTTAATAGGTTTTTGAAGATGGCACATTTCATTCCATGCCAGAAGACCCACAATGTTGTCCACATTGCTGACTTGTTCTTCAGAGAGGTGGTGAGGATGCATGGGCTGCCAAAGAGTATTGTCTCAGATCATGACACCAAATTTGTGGGATACTTCTAGAGGACCTTGTGGAAGAAGCTGAAAATAGAGTTGAAGTTCAGTTTTGCACACCATTCACAGACAGATGGAAGATAGAGGTTGTGAATAGGAGTCTAGGTAACCTACTGAGATGCTTGGTAGGAGATAAACCCAAGGGATGGGACTTGATCCTACCCTAGGATGAATTTTCTTACAACAATTCTATCAACAGAAGCACCGATAGATCACTATTCTAGATTGTGTATGGAGGCAGCCCCAGAACGGCTCCAAAATTGAGAAAGATGGACCAAGAGAAGAAGATAAGTGCTAAAGCTAAATATTTTGCAGAGCACATCAAGAATATACATGATAAAGTAAGAGAACATATTAATAAGATGAATATGCAGTATAAGGCCAAGGTAGATCAAAAAAGGAGGAATAAGGAGTTTCAGATTGGTGATGAAGTAATGGTCCACTTGAGGAAAGAAAGGTTTCCAGTGGGAACCTATAACAAATTGAAGACGAAGAAATTCAGGCTTGCAATATTTTGAAGAAGCATGATTCAGGGAATGCATATGAGGTAGAGTTGTCAGATGGAGTCAACATTTCCCCTGTGTTCAACATTTTAGATTTGACAGAGTATCATGAAGGTGACGCGAAAGAAGCACCGATAATAGGGCAGTATGGCATTCCAACACCTACTTCAGAGAAGGAGGAGATTGAAGCAATCCTAGATAGTCGTGTGGGAAGGAGTACCAGAAATAGGAAATATGAAGAATATCTGGTGAAATGGAGAGGAAGGCTTGTGGAAAATTCATCCTGGTTGTCTAAGGCAGAGGTTGACTAATTGGGTTTTCCTCAACCATCTGAGACGTGATGGGGTCACTTCTCAAATTACCCTAGGTGTCTGATGCAAGAGCATCCAATGGAGTAAGGGCAATCCTGCGTCACCCAAAAAAAAATGTTTCATTTCATGTTGGTAGTTTCTTTGATGTCTTTTCATTTTTGGATACGCCTTTTCGTCATAATGTAATTCCCAACTTACAGTTTTGCTTTGTTGTTCCTGGATTGGAAGATATTGCAGTTTTAGTCTCCCAACATTGCACATGAAAACCTTCCAGGTCAGATTTGAGGCACTAAACGGTCCCGAAATGGCCTCAAAACTTGTCAAAATCAGCATAGAAATTTCAAGCACATTCTTGACTCAGAGACCTTTCCAACGGTTCAAATGGTTCGAAAAACAGAGTCCTAGATCAAAAGTTATGGCTCCCGGAAGTTGGCACACTTTCTAGAGGATACTAATTTTTGAATGTTCTTTTGAAATTTGAATTTCAAGTTGTAATTTTCAGTGCCAAACTTCCAAAACTCAAATTTGAATCTTGTTTTGGCTCCAAACTCAAAAGGAGCTCTATTTATGGGTGGGTTTTTAATTTTTGGGTAGCTTTTTGGGGACAAGTTTGCATACTGCGAAAAGGGGTTTTCCTGTAATTCTGTAGTTTACATATTTCCAAAACTTGAGGATATCAAATCCTCTGCATGTAAGAAGATCATTTTTAGAATAATAAAATAACATTCTCTATTTGGTGTGTTAATTTTTTGTGTCTTGGTCATCTTCCAACTCACCATTCAAGAATGTAGACTTCACACCCATTTGATAAACTTTGAAATCCATGTGTGCTGCAGAAGCCAAAAAAATCCTAATAGCCTCCATTCTTGCCACCAAAGAAAATGTCTCCTCAAAGTCTATTCCTTCTACTTGTGAGTAGCCTTTACACACAAGCCTTGTTTTGTTCCTAACAACTTCTCCATTCTCATTCAACTTATTTTGGAACACCCATTTAGTTCCAATCACATTCTTGTCCACTGGTCTTGGGACAAGTTCCCAACTCTAGTTCTTCTCAATCTTCCTTAGTTCTTCTTCCATAGCCTTGATCAAAAATTCATCTTTGCATGCCTCAATCACTTTTTTAGGTTCAACTTTGGAAATTAAACATAAGTTTACATGTTCTTTTTTCATAGTAGCCTTTCTCCTTATCGATACACCTTTACTTTTGTCATCAATGATTTGATCTTCATAATGATTATCCTACACTTAGGGGTCTTAGGGATCCTTTTTGGAGCTTCTTCCTCCTCAACCTACACTTCTTTTTCCTTACCATCATTCTTCTCTTCTTCTTTGCAAGAGGACTCATCTGATTCATATCCATCTATCAACACTTAAATTTTATTTAAGTCTTCTTCCACTTTGACACTCACACTTTCAATAATTCTTTTTAGCCTCTTGTTGTAGCACTAGAAAGCCTATATTTTTGTATAGTATCCAAGGAAGATTCCTTCATTAGACCTTGCATCAAACTTTCCTAATTTTTCTTCATCTCTTCTGATATATCACTTGCTTCCAAACACTCTAAAATATTTGACAGGAGGAGTTCTTCCATACCACAACTTATAAGGAGTCTTTGAACTATTTGTCCTTACTTGTGCTCTGTTAAGTATATACAATGCAATATGAATTGCTTCTCTCTAATAGAAATCCAATAATTTTTCTTCCTTCATCACTTTCCTTTTTGATTCTTAAACATTCTTATTCTTCCTTTCCACCACTCCATTCTATTGAGGAGTCCTAGGAGTTGACAAATACCTCTTTATTCCATGATCTTCACAAAAATTGTTAAACTCATTGGAGGTGAACTATCCACCTCTATCAGATCTTCAACACTTTATTTTCATATCCATTTCATTCTCAACCATAGCTTTAAATGCCTTAAACTTATCTAGAGCTTCTAGATTTTCTTTAAGAAAAGTTACCCAAGTCATTCTAGAGCAATCATCAATCAACAACATGAAATACCTGTCACCTTAAAAACTTCTTATTTTTGTAGGTCCACAAAGATTTGTATGCAACAACTCCAAAGGTTTTATGGTAGAATATTCTTTGATGTTGAACCTTTTTCTTGTTTGCTTCCCAATTTGAAATTCCTTACAAACTACATTTATAGGCTTTGTAATCTTTGGTAGATCTCTCACAACTTGATTAGAGTTGATCCTCACTAAGCTATCAAAATTGATGTGACACATTCTTCTATGTCATAGCCAAATTTCATTGATTTGAGTCATAAAGAACATACCATTAGCACACTTAAGTTGATAAACATTTCCATCTATCCTTCTTCCTACAACTAGAGTTTTAAAGCCTTTCTTTATCTCACAACACTATCTTGAAATACAAGATTATATCCTTTGCTACACATTTGTCCTACACTTAGAATATTATGTTAGAGACCCTTATCATAAATAACATCATCTGTATTATGCTTGCCATCAAAACTGATTCAACCTTTTCTGCATATCTTAGAAGATGTATCATCACCAAACTTAACAAGACCTCCAAAATTCTCAATTTTAATGAACTTACTCTTATCACTTGTCATATAATTTGAGCATTCATTGTCAACAATCTAGTAGTTTATATCCTCTCTAGCATGAAAAGTGGTCACCATGGTTCCATTATGGCCTAATTCTAGACCAATTTCCTTCATACATCTCTCAAAGTTATCAGAATTAGTTCCAACATTTAGATCCATGAACAATCATTCATTATTTTCATCATCTAGGTAATTAGATTCATCATCAGATATAATAGCATCTTCTTTAACATATAAACTTCTCTTAATTGATTTACCTTTATTCTCCTTAAATATTTCATTTAAAGCTTTGACTGGACATCTTGAAGCATAATGACCTATCTTTCCACAATTGAAACATTTGAAAGGTAACTGACCTCTATATTTTCCAGTTCCCTTTTTCAATCTCCTCAAAAAGATTTATTCTAGCTCATCAAAATCATCTGGATCACATTCATAATTTTTATTTTTATTCACTCAAATAAAGATGTGGTAATATAGAAAGGTCTTAGGCTCCTATTTATATCCATTCCACTAAGGATGTGGTCCTATAGAAAGGGCTTGAGCTCCTTTTTATTGTGAGGACAATCCCATGAAATTGAAAAAAATAAACTAGAGAATTAAAATGACTCTGCATATAAATAGGATCCCCACATAAGTAGTTTTAAGTTTTAAGTTGGCGATGGGGAGAGGATAGGGATCTCAAAGTCTCCTTGACCAACATAAGGAATTATATGTCTACATGGTAACATACATGATATTTTATAAAAACTTAAATTAATAAAATGGATAATCTATTTCCATATATTTTTCATAATATCTTGCTTAAAATTATCCACTTATACTTCTAATATTCTACTTATACCTAAAATTTATTTATTTTTTCCACTTCTACTTATAGACATGTGTTTTGACACATCAATGTGGGGAGTGTGTTATTTCCCACTTAAAAGGTTTTCCAATCCAATGCTCAAGATGCCTTCTTAAAGGTCTAGTTTCACTATTGAAATTTTATAATTGATTTCCTCACAAGAGGATACTAGTTAGTTATAGGCCAAAGTAAACTAAGGGTGTTCTAAATGGGTTTCCATTTCTTGGATTACCATCCTAGGTTTATTTATATTGAAACATGAGATTAAATATATTTCTCTAAACAAAACAATAGTTATCAATTATTATACTTGAGATTGATTTAAAAGGAAGCTCAAAATGATATTGACATTAAATATTAATCTAAATCTACCATAAGTCTAATCTACCTTACACTTTCCAAAAAAGATCAAAATATAAGCTTAGAGTAGGAGCTAGGAATAATCTTGTTGATCTAAAATGATGGCATCAAGGTTCTAATTATTAAGAAAACCTCAAAACCACCCAATCCATTATTTTTCTTGACACAACCTATATTTTTAAAGTGCCTAAAAATAAACATACATACATTGTAGTCTAGTGATGAAATTATAACTTATCATATGACCCTATATAGTATAAGACTAATACAAATGTAACTTATTCCATGCTGAAAATGCCTTATCACCCACTTATAAACCTTCTTGTATCACTTAATGGTTAACCAAAGTCAATTGCAAAGCACACAACCTCTTTTTATTTTATTTATTACCCTATAACATGTGTTTTACTTAAATATGTATATTCACTCCTATGGGATTTAGTTATTAAACTTTCCTATATCACATGTAACGTTGAAACCTCAAACAATACCACTAGTTTTGTTTACACCTATACATATTCAATTTTTATGTTCCTTTCTAGTGCCAAATTCCTATTAAAATAGCCTTTTTTTTACCATATATATTATGTGCCTATTTTTTAATGACATTTTTATACCCCTATTTATTTGTGCTCGTCATACATGAAACTAAACATTTTATTTCTACCACTATCACACTCATCTCCAAATCAAAGTTTTTTAATGAATTTTTATAGGAGGTTGTAAAACTAAAATACATTAAAAAAAATTTACATTATAATCATTTGATAATTATCCCTATAATGGAAAATATAATTGAAAAATACTTCATTTCATGTGAATATGTGATAATGTTTTACTTCCTTTACATGGTTGTATTAAGAAAATAAATTAAGGCTTCTACATAGGGTAAACCACAAGAAATTAGGAATATAATTGTTCACCCATCTCATATCTACACATCAAGATTGAAAAAATCCTCTTTAGTGTTATCATGTTGCAATCATGCAAACAAGATATCAATTAACCTCCACACAAAAAATAAAAAGTGGTGAAAAACGTAAATATTTGTTCTTATCATTCCCAGGTGAGGCACAAATTTTATGTATGAGAGCCTCAAGTAGTGGATGTTAGGTGGATTCCAATAAGGAGATTTGTTTCCCATTTACCTTATGTATTTTTCTACAAACTATAAAATAGGTTAAATCCTTATTTTAAAATAAATTTTGGATCTCTTGTATGGTGTACTCACACCTTCATCATATTAGCCACTTAGGTCTAAACACATTTCTATGCAATCCCCACATATACAACATGTTCCAATTCCTCTTTTTGGTATCATCAAATCCAAACATAAAAATGTCATACAAATTTATATATTTTCAAAAACCCCAAACCATTCTACATGCTTGCCCCCAATACCTAAGAAAAATATTAATATAATTACCTATGAATGGGTAATAATGGAGGGATCAAGATCAAGAGAGAAAACAACAAGGTTAATCAAACCACAAATCAAGAACCCAATTGACTGAATTAACCCATTATGAAGTGACAAGCTATGATCATTTATGAAATAACAAAAAACAAGAAAATTAAACAACTAAACCCTACATTTACCTCACCCAAGAATGCAAGTCTTTACTCCATCATGGAATTATGCTTTTGATATGTTGGATTGCTCAAAGAGCTTGCATAAACCTAATTGTGAAAAAGCTCACAAGATGGCTATGGAGACCAAATTGTTAGGGGGAGGTCCTTTAGAATGGAGGATGAAGCTTATTTTATAGATTTCAGGATATTTGATTGATGACCGAGATCGAAAGATGAGATCAATAGCTGAGAGTGAATTAAGGGGTGAGGATCCATGCATGGAGAGGAAAGGTTCAGTTAACTAAAGATCTTCCCTAAAATTTAGGAAGATATTTTAGGATATTTTGGAGGAAGATAAATTCAAATTTGAATTTGGGAATATACCTTTTGGAGGGAATGTGCAACTAAATGAATTTAATAATTCATTTAATTATTTGAAGAATATTAGCTAATTAAATAATTGAGAAATTATTTAATTATGAGAGGTAAGAGGAAATTATGTTTCTAATTAAAAATTGTTTAATTAAGTGGATGAGAAGAAAATTAGAAATTAATTAAATAATGAAGACTAAATAATTAAGGTTGTCAATAGTGGCGTGGTGTGATGGTTAAGTGGTTGTGTTGTTATTCTTTCCATCAAGGTTCAAACCCCATTTGGTTGTAATTGTTGAGAATTTATATTAGTGATGAGGTCCCTTGGTTGTGACATCACCAATTCATAGCCTAGTCAAAAGTGTTTACCCCTCTTAATAAAAAAAAAAGATTATTTAATTAAGGTTGGAAAGAGGAATATTAGAAAATTAATTAAATAATTAAAATTATTTAATTAAGGTGATAAAGGGAAAAATGATGAATTAATCAAATAATCAATATTATTTAATTAATAGAGGACAATAGTCAGTTTAATCAAATAATTAGAAATATTTAATTAAAAGTGATGAAATAGACATAATGAGTGAAAGTGATGAAAATGGCGAATTAGGAGATTGTGTGATGCGTTAGACAATTTTAGGTGTTTACACTATCATCTCTTCTCCTAATTTACCTAACAATATATCTACATATTTGTACCCAATATTGAAAAGCCAATTATGAAATCACATTTTATGGTATTGTGTATCTAGTGATGCACTTGAGGGTTTACTCTAGTGAATAATAGATCTCCATTGACAAACATTTTATTTTCCAAAAAGGGTGAATGGTGCAGGAGCACCCAATACACACATTTTTCAAAATTCAACATTAGTAGGAAAGCATTAGGAAACTAGGGAGTATTTGAGTTATTTCATGATTGAATAAGGAATTTGAGCCCATTAATGATGTAATTAGGGGTATTTTATGTTAGTTAGTTCAAAAAAATACAAAAGGTTGCATAAAAATGTACTCATTGTCAACAAATTGTTAAAAGTGAAAAACTAGGCAATCAGGGGTCTAATTGGTGAAAATTTGGTTTCCAATGTCCAAATAATTAAAATTTCAGTTGGAGGATGTTTGTAAGGGTGGTTGGATGTTAAATAAGCCTCTCATGGTTGAGGCATGGCTATTGAATCATTTTCTTTGAAGTTCTAATGAAAAACTGTTGTTTTCTGGAAAAATCTGTGTGTAAAAATTGCTGCTAAAACGTGTGGTACTGACGTTTTATGGACTTTATGGGTACAAGACTGATATGGTTGGAAAGAGGGAAGAACTATATTTTATTTGGCGTTGATTTGACAAAATTTTATTGAGTATAGCAAAAGTTATAGCCGTTTTAGCAGAGGCAGGTCTGAAACCCTCAAACAAGGGTTTTGGTTGAAAAATGGCTCTTCCTTCCATCTCCATGTTGTAAAAATGATGATTCTTGGTGGGATGGAAGGTACTTGTGTAAAATTTCATATTTCCTTGGTTCTAGAGAATGGAAAGGTGTGTGGAGGAGTTTATGCATTGAACTAGGTCTGGCATCTTCATGTGACAGGCCTAATTGGTGAAGCAAAAAGTGAGTTTTGCTTGTTTTGTGTGGATTTTCTTAAGGAGGCACTTGAGAATGTTGAAGATGGTTGTAATTATCCTGTAGGAGTCTGAATCAAGTCCTTGGGGTGAAGGGGAGAGCCTAGGTAATCAAAATCATGTTGTGATCAGCAAATTAAGCTTCTTGGGGACAGTGATACATTGGTCCATGGTTGTTCTTCCATCCACTATCAAAAGGTGAGACTTTGGGGTCTTGTAGAGGCATATCATATTTGCCTAAATTCAGTAGTTTGAGCCTGGTATGGGCTTGTGGGTGGATTTTATTTAGACTGTCCTATCAGGCAGAGTTACAAGCATTCAAGGCTAAAGAGACCTAGTGGTATGAGTAATGAACAAATGGAGTTTCCTAAGTGCTAATTAGAATGTTGTGGCCTAGTTTGGTCATTTGGAACTTGTTCAAATTAATTCCAAGCCCTTGGTTGTGTTGAGTACAAGAACCCTAGGTGAGTTGGGTCATTTCTTTGAAGGAGTAGTGGATTGACAAAGTCCATTTAAAGGGGTATTTGAGAGAAGTGCTAAGTTTGTGGTTTGATCATTTAGTTGATCATTTGAAGAAGCTTCCCCTGCTCACTCTACATCAGAGTGGTATCAGAGCTAGGAAGTAGATCTATTGAATATTGAAGAAGAGCATTTGTCTTGAATCATTTGAAGATACAAGATACAATGGACTTCAGAAGGTTGGATGAGAAAGAAGAACAAATGAGGAATGCTCTTTTCCAGACCAAATGCAAATGCAAAGGTAAGATATGTAAGGTACTGATTGATTCAGGTTCATTAGATATTGTTGTCTCATAGGAAATGGTTGAAAATTTTCATTTGACAAGGCTAAAACATGAATCACCTTACAAGGCATATTGGGTAAATAGTAATCATCATGTTGTGGTTCGAGAGCAAGCTTTTGTAGATTTTCAAATTGGGCCTTATAATGATGTTGTACTATGTGATATAATGCCTATAAGATATTGTCATATGATACTAGGAAGGGTTTGGCAGTTTGATAGGTATTCCTTACATGATGGTAGGACAAATGTGTATGATATTGTGAAGGATGGAATCAAGTTCAAGCTAACCCCATTGCAGGGAGATGATAGACATTCAACATGTAGGCATGTTGGCAACATCAATCATTTCTCTCATTTTATTGAGGTAGGTTTTAGTGTTTTTAATCATCATGTTAGCATAAGTTTCATTATTTTGGTTATAAAAACTCTCTTCTTTAGTTAATGGCTTCATTAGAGACTCCACATTTTTTTGGATGATTAGAGGTGGGTGTTGATGTAGTAGTTGTTGTCATTGATGTCAACACTAAGGACATTGTTGGCAGTTGTCATTATCATATTCTGCTTGGGCTAACATTAGTGAAGAAGTTCATGGTTGGATGCCATGCCTTATCAAAGAAGAAGTGATGAATTTCATGGTTGGATGTCATGGCTTATCAAAGAAGAAGTGATGATGTTTATGATTGGATGACATGCCTTATCAAAGAAGTGATGAAGTTCATGGTTGGATGTCATACCTTATCAAACAAGTGATGAAGTTTATGATTGGATATCATGCCTTATCAAAGAAGAAGTGATGAAGTTCATGATTGGATAGCATTCCTTATCAAAGAAGAAGCGATGAAGTTTATGGTTAGATGTCATACCTTATCAAAGAAGAAGTGATGAAGTTCATGGTTGGATGTCATTCCTTATCAAAGAAGAAGTGATGAAGTTCATAATTGGATGTCATTCCTTATCAAAGAAGAATTGTTGAAGCTCATAGTTGGATGTCATGCCTTATCAAAGGAGCGTTGTTGAAGTTCATATAATGCATTATTTATGTCAGCAAAGTTGATGTCACAATGATATATTCATATGTGTATTAGAAGCATTAAGATGAGGATTAGAAGCATGAATAATAGTGGAGAGATGTTATTGAAGGACTATAGTATGTATTATGCTCTCTCTTAATGTTCTTGATGAAGTATGTGTTGTTGAAAGGAATTTCTAGCCTCTACAAGTTGCTTAAGTGATTATGTTCTTGAATGTTGCATTGAATTCTATCTGAGAGAATGCTTTGCATTCATCCGTTGTTGCAATTTTGGTCTTGCAGTTTGGTATTCAATGTTAGTGTTTTGTAGATGTTGCTCTCCTATCTTTCCAAGTCTCCTATGTTGTCAAGGAGATTTATGTGAATTGCAAAAGGTTGGTAGTGTTGTTGGTTGTTTGGACTGGTTTGGGAAATGCTCTACATTTATCTTCATTGATGTATCTACTCATGTGGTTTGGTGAATGTTCTCTCAATGTTCATGTAGTGTCTTAGTTTTAATATCATGTGCTGAAGTGGTCCACAAGCTGATATGTTGTTGTTATATCTCATGATTATGCATTTTGTGCTTCTTGGATAAAGTATTTTATACCTATTTGTTTTTTGGTGGTTGTAGATGGCATGACAATATGAAATAAGTGTATGGAAGTAATGTTGGATGTTCAAGGAACATCCCTATGTGATCTACACATTGCTAATTGTTCACTTTGGTGTCGCATTGGGTCTTGAGTTGGCTTTTTTGGGTTATTTATGGATATTTGACCAACAAGGCTTGTTCCTTTGCTTGTGTCATGTGCTTGGGGATCTGGGCTAAAAATGTGAGATGTATTATGATAGATTTGGGTTCTAACCTATCATGTTTGGGACCACATCAAGTAAATTCAATTGAAAGAGTGTTTATGGGCGGACTGGTTATGTGCTTCAATGCTTCATCCACAGGTTTCCTTGATGCTAACTTAGGTTGTTGTGTGCCAGGGTGTAAATTATTTTGGATCACAGTGAAAGAAGTGCTAAGATTTATTTGGTCCTCTCTATCTTCAAGATAGGACCATATTATGATTTTGGTGGACAACCAATTGAATTTATTATTTATTCTCTTCCTGGTCGACCTAATTGAAGAAATGAAGTGTTGTGATGGATATAAATGTAAGATCATTTTGAATGAAATTGGAAAGAGTAGTGTACAATTACAAATAAGTGTGTATACAAATTGTATTGAATATACAATAGAGATAGTGCTAAATATTGTGAAAGGAAATATCAATTGTCTTATAATGCCTCAGTCAATAGAGTGTTGTGTTGGAAAATCATTGTAATCTATCTAAATAAAATTGTATCCTGCTTTGAGATAGTGAATCTCATTAGGTCATTGTATCTTTCTCCTAAAGTTGTGTTGTCTTTAGTTTGGAAAGTCCTTTGTGTCTTTCTTTAAGGTAGTGAGCCTTATATTATTAGTTAACTCTCACAATGGTTTCTCCCTCATTAGGTTTTATGTTTAAAAATGATGTCTCCTTATGCATGTGTGTGTTCTATGTTTCCATATCTTTGTTGTTGATCTAATTAATTCTATATCTTTCATTGGTAAAGTTTGTTGAAGTTGATAAAGATTTGAATTGATATATTCTGCTTAAAAGGTTTTTGATTTGCTAAAAGAAGTTTGAGTTGTGCTGAAAGTTTCAAGTTCCAAAAGGATTTGGGTTTTGAAAAGACTTATTCACTCCCCTCTCAATCTCTGGAAGTGTTCAAAAATTGGTATTAGAGCCAAGTTCCTTTGTAGAAGTTTAACAACTTGAGGAAAATATCTGGGATGGCATATGATGGTTCATACAAGAGTCCTAGGTTTGATGGGACTAATTACTCTTATTGGAAATTGAGAATGGAATGACACCTAAACTCTCTTGGGTTTGGTGTTTGGAAATCAGTCAAAAGTGGTTATACTCCTCCTACCACTCCTATTACAGATCCTACTGAAATCAAATTATATGAATGTAATACTAAAGCTAAGAATGTTATCTTGTGTGGATTAGTTGATTCAAAATTGTTGAAGGTGATGAATTGTACTTCTACTAAAGATGCTTGGGAAAAGCTTAGTAGCATCTATAAAGGAGATTCTAAAGTGAAGCAAGCTAAGATGTAGATCTCTAAGAGAAAATTTGAGTCCTTAAGGATGACAAAAGATGAATACATTGAAAGTTATATGCTTTAGGGACAATAAGTTGTCTCTAGAATCTCTTTTCTTGGTGGAGAATTAAAGGAAAGTGAAATTGTGAAGAAGGTTTTGAGGTCTCTCCCAAAACCTTATAGTCACAAAGTTTCTACCATTGAAGAGTCAAAGGACTTGGATTAGTATTCAATTGATGAATTTTTTGGTACTCTTACTACCTTTGAGATGAGAGAGTTTGGTCAAGATGTTCCAAAGAAAGAAGTTGTATTCAAAGTTAACAAAAAGATTGAAGATGAAGTTGTTGAAAAAAATGATGAACTTGATGAAGATGAAGCAAACTTTGTAAGAAGGTTGAAGAAAGGTACTAGCAAGTACAAAGGTAAGTCACCATTCAAGTGTTTCAATTGCGGAAGAATAGGTCATTTTACATCCAAATTCCCTTATAAAGAATTAGATGATAAAAATAAAAGAGATAAGGTTAGAAAGGGTCTCTATTCCAAAGAAAGTTGTGGATCCTTTGAAGATGAAGAGAATGATTCAAATGATGAAACTCTCTTTATGGCCTTCAATATTGTTGATAGAAAGTATCATGTTGAATGTAAGGAATCTGACTCCTTGAGTGATGAAGATTTGTATTCCTCTTATCTGGATCTAGAATCTATGGAACCTAAAGGATGAGACTTCAATTCAAATGATTTGGGAATAGACTATGAAGGAAAACTTTGGTCTGCTTTGGAAGACTTGAATGAAGCAAGGGGACAAAATAAAAAATATGAAAAATCACTTGCAAAGTCAAAGGAAGAGATTGACAAACTAAAAATCCAAGCAGAAAAAGGCAAGGTATGTGAAATCAAATTAAAAGAGGCAGAAGGTGTGATCTCTGACTTGAAAGTAAATGTTGAAGAAGGAAAGAGAATTGAAGATTGTTTGAATGAAAAGCTCAATGAAAAAACTTTTGAATGTTTAAATCTTGAGGAGGAAATTCTCACTCTAAGAAATGTTTCAAAAAGAGAAAAGGAACAAATTGTCAAAGGAGAAAATTCTAACCCTGATAGCATCCAAATAAAATGAAAAGATTGAAACAAAAGAAGAAATTTTTTGCACTAAAGACTCTAAGAAGAGTGCCTCTGGATATGTAAAGAGTATTCAAAATAGAAAGAAAGAAGGTAGATCCAATTCCAATTAGAAGCAAAAAGGATCCAAAAGTCCTCCATCAACATAATAGTATGCTCCTAACATGCTCAATCAATCCTTTCAAGGTTACTATTTTTCTTACAATATTTTTGGGCATAAGGTTGTTGATTGTAGAGTTAGACAAATGAGGAATAATAACATGGGTAGAAGGTCTTTCACATCTTAAAGAAACAATACTATCCTATTTTATGGATATTTATATGTTTTCAACAATTATGGTCACAAGGCTGATGAGTATAGATCTAAGATGATGAGGAACAACCCTATTCCAGAGCACAACATTGTGTGATATAAATGCAATAATATGGGACATAAGGAAAACTATTGTAGATGTGGCTTTGCTAAGCCACCGGTTCAGAAAAAGGTTGAATCCCATGGTTAGCAAAAGAAGTGAAATCAAAAGGTTTGGAAAGAAGACCATGAGAAAAAAGGATGATACTACACTTGTGCACTCTACACAAGATTCTAAGACAAACTGAGATAAAAAAATTATCTCAAGGGGAGATTTCACTTGCCAAACCTTTTTGCCCCCTAAGAAGAAAATATATTGAAGAATTCAACATGGGAGGAGAATTGAATCAAACTAGTTGGGGTGTAGATTTGTTGTGCATAATTGGACCTTTGATGAAGATCCTGGTGGAGGTAGATGGTGTGTGAAGGTTGATACACTTGTTTGGATTGATGCCACTCTAGGTTGGTGTACTACACATAAAGATAAAGTTTTAAAAAAGTAAGTTTCAGAATTTTTCCAAGGCATTTATGGTGCCTTCTCTTTAGCAAAGTCAAGGTATCTTAGTTCGTGTCTCTCAATATAAAAGAGTTTTTCCCTGCGGTCTAGAAGTTAAGATGATAAAGATATGAAGGTACCATATCCAAGCTTGCAATTCTTGATACCTTTTGAAGTGAAAGATATTTGTAATAGATTCATATTTGGCATAGAGAAGAAATGTTGAAGGATTATTAGAATGCTCTGCATTCTTCTAGAAATTTTTTTTTGATTATACAAATTTGTGGTCATGTCCTGTGCATGTTATCTTGATGTATAAGATGATTTGGTGTACCAAAAAGCTCTATTTTCAAATAATAGTGCACTACAATTCCTATCTATTCTACAAAACATTTATTTAGGTACTTGTGCCAATTGGTGCTTGAACATATCAATTACATAAGTTGGGATAGTTGTCAAGTTTTCTCTGTATATGGTATAATTGGTTTCCAGGCCAATCTTAAGCAATCTCATGAGAAAGCTATGGCATGAATCTTTAGACACTTTAAGGGTACTCTGGATTATGGCCTATGGTATAGAGAGGATCAAAATTTCTCTCTAAGTGCCTATACTGATGCTAATTGGGCAGGTTGTGTTGATGACCGAAGAATTACAAGTGAAAGTGTATCCTTTTTGGGAGATAGATTGGTCTCATGGTTCAGTAAAAAGCAAGATTTAGTGTCTTTTTCCATAACAGAAGCATAAAATATTTCTACATCATCTTGTTGCACTTAGATGCTTTGGAGGAAGTAGACCTTAATGTATGTGAAGGTAGTTTATGATGAACCTATTCCTATACTCTGTGAAAATACAAGTGTTATCAATATTTCTAATAATCTAGTAATGCATTCAAGAACAAAACACATTTCAATCTGTTATCATTTTCTAAGAGAAAAGTTTGTAGAACATGAAGTCAAAATGGAGTATGTGCCTACCAAAGACTAGATTGCAAATATTTTCACCAAGGAACTTTCAAAGGATACATTTGAGTTTCTATGGTACAAGCTAGGGGTTATTGCCCCTCATTCTAACTAGATGCATAAGATGGCACATCTTTTCAAGGGGAGAAATTCAAGTCATGTAGATGTTACCCTAGATTGATGAGTGCTACCTATCAAGGGAGTTGGTAGTAAGGGGGAGTCCTAAAGTAGTTGTGTAGTGGTTGTGCATGTATAGTTATTTAAAGAAGATGTGTTGTTGGTCAAAGGGGGATAATGTGCTACTATTTCAATAGAATATATTTTTTCCCTTTATTCCTAAAGTCAGAGAATGTCTTGTTGCTCTATGTAGGAATGTATGGCCCTTTGTCCTTGATGTCAAAGGGGGAGAGTGAAAAATTTGTGTTGCCATGAATGTCAAAGGGGGAGATTGTTGGCAATTGTTGTCATTGATGTCAACACTAATGGTTGCCATTGATGTCAACACTAAGGAGATTGTTGGCAGTTATCATTGACATATTCAGCTTGGGCTAACATTATTGATGAATTTCATGGTTGGATGCCATGCCTTATCAAAGAATAAGTGATGAAGTTCATGATTGGATGTCATGCCTTATCAAAGAAGAAGTGATGAAGTTCATGATTGGATGACATACCTTATCAAAGAAGTAATGGATTTCATAGTTGCATGTCATGCCTTATCAAAGAAGAAGTGATGAAGTTCATGGTTAGATGTCATGCCTTATCAAATAAGAAGTGATGAAGTTCATGATTGGATATTATGCCTTATCAAAGAAAAATTGTTGAAGCTCATAGTTGGATGTCATGCCTTATCAAAGAAGTGTTGTTGAAGTTCATATAATGCATTATTTCTGTCAGAAGAGTTGATCTCATAATCATATATTCAGATGTGTATTAGAAGTATTAAGATGAGGATTAGAAGCGTGACTAATAGTGGAGAGATGTTGTTGAAGGGCTACAGTATGTCTTATGCTCTCTTTTGATGTTCCTGATGAAGTATGTGTTGATGAAAGGAAGTTCTAACCTCTATAAGTTGCTTAACCGATTTTGTTCCTGAATGTTGCATTGAAATTTGCTTGAGAGAATGCTCTGCATTCTTCCAATGTTGTAGTTTTGGTCTTGTAGTTTGGTATTTAATGTTAGTGTTCTATGGACATTGTTCTCCTATATTTTCAAGTCTCTATTTTTGCTAAGGAGAGTTCTATGAATTGTATAAGGTTGGTAGTATTGTTGGTTTTCTGGACTGGTATGGGAAATGCTCCACTTTTCTCCACACTGATTTCTTTGCTCTTGTGGCTTGGTGAATTTACTCTCAATGTTTGTGCAGTTTCTCAGTTCCAATATCATGTGTTAAAGTAGTCTGCAAGCTGATATGTTATTGTTATATCTCATGATTATGCATTTTGTGCTTCCTGGATAAAGTATTTTGTGCCTATTTGTTCTACAGTGGTTGTAGATGGCATGAAAGTATGAAAGAAGTGTATGGAAGTAATGTTGGATGTTCAAGAAACATCCCTATGTGATCCACACATTGCTAATTGGTCGCTTGATGTCATATTGGGTCTTGAGTTGGATTTATAGGTTATTTATGGATATTTGGCTAATAGGGATTGTTCCTTTGCTTGCACCATGTGCTTGGGGGTCTGCATCAGTAATGGAAGATGTGTTATGTTAGATTTGGGTCCCGTATTATCCATTTTGGGACTACATCAAGTAAATTCAATTGAAAGAGTGTTTATGGGTTGACTGGTTATGTGCTTCAATGTTTCAGCCACATGTTTCCTTGATGTCGAATTAGGTTGTTGCGTGCCAACATGTAAATTTGTATAGATCACAATGAAAGAAGTGCTAAGATTGCTTTGGTCGTCTCTATCTTTGTGATAGGACCGCATTATTATTTTGGTAGCCAACCAATTGAATTCATTGTTTATTCTCTTCTAGGCCAACCAAATTGAAGAAATAAAGTGTTGCAGTGGATATAAATGCAAGATCATTTCAGATGCAACTGGATAGAGTAGTGTACAAGCACAAAGAATTTTTTCTATGAATTGTAGTGAATATCCAATAGAGATAGTGCTAAATATTATGAAAGGAAAAATCAATTGTGATGTAACACCTCAGTCAACAAAGTTTTGTCTTGAAAAATCAATGTAATTCTCTCTAAATCATATTGTATCATTCTCTGAAATAGTGAATCTCATCAATTCCTTGCATCTTGCTCCCGAAGTCATGTTTTTTTTGGTTCAACAAGCCCTTTGTATCTTGGTTTAAGGTAGTGAGCCTTCCTACAAGTCTTTTTGACAGTGAGCCTTATATTGTGAGTTAAATCTCATTGTGGTTTTCCCTCATTGGGTTTTCCAAATAAATATGGTGTTTCCATGTGCATGTGCTCGTTATCTATTTCCATCTCTTTGCTTTTGATTTGATTATTGCTATATCTTTCATTGGTAAAGTTTGTTGAAGTTGATAAAGATTCAAATTGCTATATTCTTCTTAAAAGGTTTTTGATCTACTAAAAGAAGTTTGAGTTGTGTTGAAATTTTCAAGTGCTAGGAAGGTTTAGGTTTTGATAAGACATATTCACCCCCCTCTCAATCTTTGAAAGTGTTCAACAAAAGTATTATTTTTATGTTTCTTACATGGGTATGAGCTAGTAATGTAAATTTCATTATGAATTTATTCTATTGACATAAAAAAAACTTCTTCATGCTTCCTACAACTCTAAAGGTGATAAATTCAACTCCTACACCTACCCCTAAGAATGACGATGAGAAGTAGAGGATGATTCAAAGGGATCATGATGTTATGGTAAGTGACTATTTACTTGTACCAATTTATAGGTTATGTTTTTTATATTAATGTATGAATATTGTCTAACTGTATTGGTAGTTGGAGCTACTATTTATGAGAGTAGGAGGTACAATTTGTGGAGGGTATATATCAATTATGATAGTGGTTTTTCATCTTCTTGGTGGGGTAAGATTTCCTAATTGTTTTATGATGCTCTCTAGTTATTATCTATAGAGATCTTTTGTTGTATGCCTTCATGACATGTAGGTTTAGATTTTTTTTTGATGTATGTCATTATACATCCGTATACCTTTTTTGAGATATTCATTTCACGTCTATATGGAATTATAAGCCAATGAGAAAGATATGATATTTTTATTAGAAAATGTATTCCTTCATGACTTTATTGAGAATAATATATTTAAATATTTTGTATGTATTCATGAATTAAATTATTTAAATAGTTTAAATATTAAGGTTTAAAATTAGTCATTGTTGAGAGTGATTGCAAATATTTTAAATGGTTTAAATACACACTTAAGCCTAAGATTTCCTTCATTGATGGCATATAATCAAAACAAGATTCATATATTCCTTATCTATCTTAGTTAATAAATTATTGTATTTTACATTTAGGTATTTTATAGATTTCATTAATCTCTCTCAAACTCTCTCCCCCCATCTATCTATCTCTTATCCCCCCCTCTCTCTCTCCCTCTCTATTTCTCTAGCTTCCTCTTTTCCACTCTCTCTACCTTTATTTTGAAAGTTTGTCTTGAATAATGCTTGTTTTTTGCATGGATAATGATGAGGGAATCTATGCGAGACTATAAATCCTCTAGGATAGTGAGTTAGAAGTCATAGAATGATACACATGTATAAAACAATGAGCATTCAATACATTCAAAGCTATCAAAAAAATAATTGATAAAGTTTTATATAGCTATCATAGTGGAATAATAGTGGCAAGAAATTATATTTGATATGTTATAAGTTTGATGATAATGCACATTGTTTGTGTAACTCATCACAATATGTTACCTTCTATTGGTATGTGGATCTTTACAGACTTTTCCATACTAATGTAGAATGAAAGGATTAATATGTTTAGGAAAATCTTTGATGTCTCCAATAACATTAAATGAACCAATCAAATATTTTAGTATATTTAGTTTGGTACAATAAGGTATGAAATATAAAATATCATTTTAAGCATGATATCAATGAACAAAATTGAAGCATTCTACAATGTTGTTTGTTGCCACTACAAGAAAAAAAGAGCAAAAATGAGATATGATTATATTGGTGGTCTTGACATCCATCTATAGGTTTAAATGAGATATTATTTAGTTCCATGTTCTAATAGAATAGTCACACCTAATTTTGGAACTTTTTTAGTCTTAGTGCTCTTAAGATACTTCACTATTTTTTTATAGCCCAAAACGATCAAGAATTTGGGGAAAATTTATAACATCTCTAATAGAATTAAATATACCTCTTAGAAATTTTTGTGTAATAATTTTAGTGCAATGAGGTGTGGAATGCAAAATATCACTATAAGCACCATTTCATTAAATAAAATTAGAGCATTTAGTAAAATTGCATTCATTATTGCCATAAGTTAGTGAATTTGAGTTGAGAAAAATTGAGATGGGATTTTTGAGTGCACCCAATCTTCACTTGTAGGTTTAGATAAGATATTATTAGGTAGAATATTTTGAGAGAATAATTATGCTAAACATAGGCTCTTTTTGGTCTTAAGGATCTTAAGAGACTTCACTAGACCATTGTAGCCTAGAAGGATCAAGATTGTTTGGTAGTGAAGCAAAACCTCCACGAGAATTATATAGCCTACTCAAACATGTTGGTGTAATTAGTTTGGTGCCTCAAGGTGTAGAATGAAAAATACCTCTCCAAGCACCCTATTACTAAATTAAGTTAAATTATTTCACAACATTGCATTCACTTTTTCTACAAGAAATAAATTCAAGTTGAGAACAATTGAGAGAGAATTTTGTAGGTAGACCCAACATCCAATTGTAGATTTTGACAAGATATTATTTGGTTCCATTGTTTGAGACAACAATAATGCCAAATTTTGGAACTTTTTTGGTCGTATATCTCTTAAAAGACTTCATTAGACCCTTATCTGGTAGAAGGATTGGGATTGTTGGGGAAAAATAACATCTCCTCTAGCATTATCCAACCCACTTGATTTTGGAATATTTGTTTTGGTGCCACAAGGAGTAGAATGAAAAATATTTCTCATGGAACCCTTTTACTAAATGAAATTGAAGTATTTTGGAGCATTGCAGTTTTTACCAACATGAAAAATGAATAATTTGAGTTGAGAAAAATTGAGAGATATTTTGTAGGTGGACCTAATTTCCAAATGTAAGTTTAATTGAGGGATTATTGGTTGCCACAATTTGGGAAAATAGTCATACCAAAGTTGGACACTTTTTTGGTCTTAGGGCTCTTAAGAGATTTTACCATATAATTGTAACTTGAAAGGATCATGATGCTTGGGAAGAAAGAGGAAACTTATATTAGTAGTAACCCACCCACCCAAAAAAATTGGCAATGTCAATTTGGTGCCATAAGGTATAAAATACAAAATATTTCTCCTAGCATCCTTCACTAAATAAAATTGAAACATTCAATAAAAATGTATTTTTACCACCATGTGAGAATGGATTCAAGTTCAAAAAAACCAAGATAGGTTTTTATAGGTGAGTCCAACATCCACCTCTAGGTGTAAATGAGAGAATCTTAGGTGTCACATTTTGAAAGAATAGTCATGGAAAAATTTGCACTTTTTTGGTCTTAGGGACCTTATGAGATTTCACTAGACCATTATATCCTAGAAGGATTAGGACATTTTTGTAGAAAAATAACATCTCCACTTACATTATCTAGCCCACGTAGATGTGTTTTTTGTGGTTAGTTATATTCCATGAGGTGCAAAATGCAAAATATAACTCATTACACCCCTTAACTAAATGAAATTGGAGAATGTGGAAACATTGTGTTTACCATCATATGGGAAAATTAATTCAAGCTGAGAAAAAATGATATTTTTTTAGTTGGAATTTATATACACATATAGGTTTAGACAAGAGCTTCTTGGTTTTCATATTTTGAGAGAATAGTTGAGCCAAAATTTGGCACCATTTTGGTTGCAAGTCTTTTGAGAGACTTCACTAGACCATTGTATCATAAAAGGATTAGGATGCTTGGGTAGTGAAATGATACATCCAATAGCATAGCCAATCCATTAATAAATTTTGGTGTAGTTAGTTTGGTTCCATAAGGTGTAGGATATAAAATATCACTTGTAGAACTCTTTCACTAACATGAAATTAAAGTTTTTGATAACATTGCATTCATCATTTACACAATAAAATGAATCCATGTTGAGAAAAATTAAGATATATTTTTTTATAGATGGATCCAAAATCCACCTATAGGTTCAAACAATAGATTTTAGGTGTCATTGTTTGAAATAATATTCAAAGAAAGTTTGACATTTTTTTCATTTTATAGATCTTAAGAGACTTCACTGAAGCATTATAGATTAGAAATATTAGAATAATAAGGAAGTGAAATGATTCCTCCACTAGAATTATCTAACCCACCCGTACATCTTGGTGTAGTCAAGTTGGTGCCATGAGGTACAAAATAAAAATTATTTCTCATAGTACCCTTTGATTGAATAAAATTTAAGCATTTGGAAATAGTTCATTCATTAACACTACAATTAAATGAATTCAAGTTGAGAAAAAGTGAGAGAGTTTTTTGTCGGAAAATATGATATCTAATTATAGGTTTAGATGAGATATTATTGGGCACCAGGGTTTCAAAGAACAACCATATTGATGTTTGTTACCTTTTGGTCTTAGGGTTCTTAAGATACTTCAACAAACCATTGTAGCTTAAAAGGATCTAAGGATATTCAGGTGGGAAATGATGTCTAAACTAGAATTATTTAGATGTTTTGGCATAGTCGATTCAATTCCATGATGTGTAGAATGTAAAATGTCACTTGTAGCACCTTTTCATTTAATGAAATTGAAGCACTTGGAAATATTGTATTCATTTTTGCCTTGGGTAAATAAATTTGAGAGATTTTTTATGTGGACCCAAAATATAACTCTGAGGATGGATGAAAGATTCATGGGTGTCAAAATTTGAGAGGATAATCATACCAAATGTTGGCACTTTTTTGGTCTCAACTTAAAAGACTTCACTAGACCATTATAGCTTCAAAGTATTAGGATATTTGGGTACTGAAATCATGCATCCACTAGCATTATCCAACACACTTAGCTATGCTAGCATGGTTAGTTTAGTGCCATGAGATGTAGAATATAAAATATCACTCCTAAAACCCTTTCATTGAATAAAATTTAAGCTTTTGGCAACATTGTGTTCATCATCATTGTAGGGAAAAAATTGAGTTAAGAAAAATGAAGATAGGTTTTTGTAGGGGTGAACCCAATGTCAACTTATAGGTTTAGATGAGGGATTTTGGGGTGACACAATTTGAGAGAATATGCATGCCAAAATTTGGCACATTTTTAGTCTTGAGGCTCTTAAGGGACTTTACTAGACCATTGTAGCCTAGAAAGGATCGAGATGCTTGGGAAGTAAAATAATACCTCTACGAGAACTATCTAGCTCATTCAAACATGTTAGCATAGTTATTTTTATTGTATAAGGTGAGGATGAAAATTTTCACCCATAGCTGCCTTTCATTGAATGAAATTGAAGTATTTGATAACATTATCTTCAATGAGAAAAATATTTTGAGTTGAGAAAAATTGAGAGACATTTTTGTAGGTATACCCAATTTCAAACTTTTAGGTTTAAATGAAAGATTCCTAAGCGTCATGGTTTGAGATAATAGTTGCACTAAATTTTGATTTTTTTGGTTTAAGGGATCTTAAGAGACTTTGTTAGACCATTGTAGCAAAAAAAAGGATTAGGATGCTTAAACACTAGAATGATGCCTTCACTAACATTATATAACCTATTAATATTTTTGGGTATGGTTTATTTGGTGTGATGAGGTGTAGAATAGAAATACCATTCCTAGCACCCTTTCAATAAATGAAATTCAAGCATTTGACAACATTAAGTTTATCATCACCACAAGAAAATGAATTTTCATTTAAAAGATAAGAGATGTTTTTGTAGGTAGACCTAACATCCACCTATAGTTTCACACAATATATTTATAGGTTCCATGGTTTGAGATAATAGTCACATTAATATTTGACACTTTTTTAATCTTAGGGCTCTTTGAAGACTTTCCCAAATAATTGTAGTTGTCATGCCCACATTTTCACATGGTCATGAAACATGAACTATCCATTTTTCCACATAAAAAACTACCCATTAGCATAGACCATGCTCAACATAATAGAATAATGTACACAACTATTGACATTGCATGTTATCTTTGATCACTATCAAACATTGTTGAATGAATCCATCTATGTGCTTGACCAAAGGAGAATAAATCCTTGTCTAGTAGGATCTCAAACAATGTCCATTAACACAAATTTCCTAGATATATGTCAAAACATAGAGGCAAATACTTTATAGAGGATCAAAACTAAGAATTTTAAATCTATAATCCTAGCTTTGATTTTATGCATAGGTTCAATTCCACACTCATGGAGACACTTTTGCACTAATAGAAACAAAGGGGACATCTGTACAACTAGTCTTCTAGTTCTACAATATTCATCCAATAGTTCTTGATAATCTAACATATTGGTAAATTTATTTTTGATATCTACTAAAATAAATCTAGAGGTAAGTACAATTATTTTTTCTTTAAATTTTTAGATGCAGTTTAGGATTTATTGTATTATCAATTATTAATTCCCACTTTGAATCCTATATTTCTTTATTTATTAATGATATTTGATTAACCTATCCTAAGATATTTATGTGAGGTGTTATTCTCCCTTACAATTATAAAATACAAATTAATAAAAGAATAATAATTGTATCTAAAATAAGGAAAAATAATTTTCTGTGAGATAAAATTCACCTTCTTCATTAATTAGATTAAATAATTAGGAAAAGTAAGATCTGTTAAATAATTTTGGGTTACATTTAATTTCAAATTAATTTTGTTGTGTCAAATGATGACCTAAATATAAAAACTTATGTTTTGAGACCATTGAGAATGAAAAACCCCATATTAGGGGTTAATTTAACATTGGTACATTATCTGTTGAACTCACTCGTATGGCCCTTGTTTGGATTCGGTTACTAGGCCTTCCGTTGGAATTCTGGGATGAGAGGATTTTCTGGTGGATTGGGAACTCCTTTGGCAGCTTTGTGCCAGTGGATGTGGTCACTCTAGCGAAGTCCAGGTTGGTTTTTGCTTGTTTTTGTGTTAATGTCTCCATTAACAAAGCTCTCCCCAACTTTATCACCCTCAAATCTAAGTGGGAAAAATGGACCCCGGCTATGGTTTATGAGAATGCCACCATGTTTTGTCAAAAATGTGGCAAGCAAGGCCATATTATTGTTGACTGCAAGAGTATTACATTGAAGGAGCCCCTTTCTAAAGGGAAGAACCCATCCTTCCCCCCTAATAAGCAAGAGAATCAGTTGGATCCTAGCACCAGTAATGTGGGGGAGAGCATTAAAATTAATGAAATGGATGATTATCCATTTACTGATGGATTGTATGAAATGATGAAATCCCCTGACCCCAGGGATAAGGCCAAAACTAATATTGAGGCTTTGAGGATTTCCTTAGATCCTTTGGAGGATGGAGAATTCTCCTCTCTCAAGGATTTTAGTCTGGTGTCGGGTCCTCTCACCTCTAATGGTGAAGAAAGGGTTGTTAGGTCTCCTTTTTCCTCGGTGTGCATGGACTTGGGAAATACGAATTTCAATTTTGTTGTTGCTGACAAACCTGTGTGTGTGGCTTCGATGGATGTTGTTGTTACTGCCCTGTAGTTGGCGGGGTTTGGGGTAGTTACCCCTTCAAAATCCAACTTAATGGTTGCTAACTCGTGTATCTTCTCTTCCCACTAGGATGGTGTGGAGGATTGTGTTGGGGAAGTAACCAAATCTGTCATCCTCACCTTGAACTCCAAGTCCTTTCCCTCTAAAGCTCAAGTTGATGGAGATAACATGGAGGACTAGAAAACTCAAAAGAGGAAAACAAGGACTAAGAAAGTGGATGTGGGAACTAATAGTAGAGTTGGAAGACCTTCAGAGAGACTATCAAGGCATAAAGCCACTGTCAGGGATATTTCCAGTGGTCGGCAATCAACCCTTGATTCAACCCATCGAAATAAAAAATGAAGTTCCTTTCATGGAACATGCAAGGACTAAATAGTCCTCAGAACAATTTTCCCTAAGACAATACATTGTTGATCTTAAAATCGATGTCCTTTTAATGTAGGAGGTTAAAATGACTTCCCAGACTTTTTCAATTATTGCTAACAAAATCTAGTCGGGCTCCACCTTATACTATATTGAGGCGGATGGTGTCTCGAGTGGTATTGACACTATGTGGAACTCTACTAAAGTTTATGGGGAAGCCTTTTCATTCTCTCATAGTTACCTTGTTGTAACCCTCAAAGCTGACAATCACACATGGCACCTGTTCAACATCTACGCCCCTAATTCTAGGGGAGGAAGGAGGAGTATGTGGGAGGAAGTTTTATCTTTAATCTCAATTGACAAAAATTCCTTGTATATGGTGGTTGGGGACTTCAACTCCCCCCTATTCCCTTTGAAGAAGCTTGGCGGCCTTATAGACTATATTGACAACATGAATGATCTATCAGACTTCATCAATAGGTTTGGGTTGTTTCATTTAGAGTTGCAAGGTAATCCTTTCACGTGGTCTAACAATAGAAATGGTAACCACCTTATCCAAGTTTGTCTAGATAGGGTTCTAGTTTTGGTGGGTTGGGACTTGGGGTGCAATTATTCTCTTGTTTATCTCCCTAGAACTATTTCTGACCATAACACAATTCCTCTCCAATGGATAAATAAGCCATTTCTTGGCCCTCACACTTTGAGGTTTGAAATTATGTGGATGACACACCAACATTTTAGAAAGCACATTGAAGATTGGTGGAGCTACCTAGTTTAGGGATTTGCTATGTACAAAATATCCCAAAAACTGGATCTTATTAGAAAAATAAGTTAAGGGGTGGTCTAAAGATACCTTTGGTGACTTTTTTAAAACTAAAAAGATGATCAAGGACAAGCTAGAGGGTGTTCAAAATCTTATGGCTAAGGGCTCTCTCCTTCAACCCTTGCATGAAGAGGAGGAAATTTGGAGGAAATGGAAATATATTTTAAGCAAAGAAGAAATATATTAGAAGCAAAGATCTAGAGTTCAATGGTTGAAAGAGGGTGACAGGAACTCCACATTTTTCTACAGAATGACTTGTAGGCATAAGAAAAGAAACACCATCAAGTGCCTAATTAATGAAGACAACCAAGAGGTCACAAAGGCTGATAAAATTAGAGAAATAGCGGAATGCTACTTTAGACAGATCTACATAGACACTGGTAACACCCCTTCTACTAAAGTGAAGGACATAATTCTGAGGCACCTCCCTTCTAGCATCAGTGAAGAGGATAATTTACAGCTCTGCGCCCCTGTTACAGAGGAGGAATTCAAGATGGTTGTGTTTGCTATGGGTGCCTATAAAGCCTCAGGGCCTGATGGTTTTCCACTGACTTTCTTTTAGGAATACTGGGACATTATCAGCTATGATTTAGTCATGGTTGTCAGAGACTTTTTCAGAACTAGTAAACTGCTAAAAAAATTGAATAATACCTTCATTTTTCTTGTCCCTAAAATGTAGGATCCGAAGTATATGGCTGACTTCAGGCCTATAAGTCTTTGCAACACTGCCTACAAGATCTTTTCTAAAGTCCTTGTCAGCCGGCTTAAGCCACTGTTGGACAAGATTATCAGCAAATGCCAAAATGGACTCGTTCTTGGAAACAAATCCTTGATGCTGCTATTACAACTCATGAAATAATCCACTCCGTTGAGAAAAGAAAAAATCAAGGTATGGCTTTCAAATTAGACATTTCTAAGGCTTATGACAAGGTCATATGGAAATTTCTTTATTTGATTCTTGCTAAATTTGGGTTCAATGATAAGGTGATTGGAATTGTTAGAGAATGTGTGGAGTCAGTCCAATATTTTGTCTTGGTCAATGGGATCCCTTGGGGGTTCTTTAAGGCAGGCAAAGACATTAGACAAGGTGACCCTCTATCACCATACCTATTTATTATGGTTGTTGAAGTCCTTGGTAGAAACTTTCTATCCTTGCTTCACTTTGGGAAAATACAGGGAATTCAAGCTACCTCCACCTTCCCCCCTCTGTCCTTTAGCAATTTGTGGATGATAACTTCCTTTTTGGAAAATCTTCCATGATTGATGCTAGAGAATGGAAGAGCCTCCTCCAGGATTATGCCAATGCCTCTAGGTAATGTATTAATTATAATAAAACTAATATCTATTTTTTTAATACGAAATTTGATCTTCAAGCTAAGATATTATCTATCCTGGGCTGTCATAGTGCTACTCTTCTGGGGACTTACCTTGGTTTACCCCTCATTGTCAAGGAAGTCACTCATAGTTTCTGGAATAATATTTTAGAGAGAATGCAAAAGAAGCTTGTTAGTTGGAAAGGTAAACTCCTTAGTAATACTGGAAAATTGCAACTTCTCATGGCCTCCCTCCAAGGGATCCTGGTCTACTTCCTCTCCCTCTTCAAGATTTTGGGCTCCATGGCTGAAAAACTTGAAAGAATCCAAAGATCCTTCCTTTGGACTGGTGTTGAAGAGAAAAAAAAGGGTCGCTCTTGTGAACTGGGACACTGTCTGCCATCCTCAAAGTCAAGGAGGTCTTGGGATTAGAAAGATCGCCAATTTGAACAAAGCCCTCATCACTAAGGTTGGCTGGAATCTAGTGTTGGGAAAGGTTGAATGGGACAACATAATGAAGGCTAAATATCTGAACCAGGGACACTTTTGTAGGGCCCTGGATCTGATGGGTCTCCCATTTGGGTCAAAAATTTGGAATAACATCCTAAAATGCAAATCTCTTTTGAAGGAAGGTATCAGATGGCAAGTTGGGAATGGGAGATCAATAAGATTCTAGGAGGATTGTTGGCTTGGAGGCAAACCCTTTGTTGATAGCAAATTCAATATCTTGCGAGAACATACTAAGGAACATGTTGGTACTTATATTGTAGATTATACTACACCCAGAGCCAAATGGAAAACTATGGAATTGAGTTTCTTGGATAGACCTAACCTCCTCCCTAAGGTTTCTAAGCTCCAGGATCTTTTAAATAAGGTGAGACTTCCTCTCTTTCCTAGGGAGGACAGAGTTTTTTGGACAAAGAATCAGTTAGGGGCTTTCTCTGTTAAGTCTACTTACCCTATGTTGCTTAAGTTTTATGGTGATGAGTATTGCTAGAAGAAGGTTTGGAACTCTCAGCTCATCCCCAAAATCAACTTCTTTTGGTGGGCCTCCATTCATGGTAAAATTATAACTATTGATAACCTTGTCAAAACGGGCTTCCAATTTCCCAATAGGTGCACACGCTGTA
>VDFB02000003.1:254286842-254304803 GCA_007258455.2 Sequoia sempervirens
TAATAGGATACATAGTATCAATGAGAGGTATCGAGGTAGATCCAATAAAGGTAAAAGCAATCCTTGAGATGGAGGCACCCAAAACATTGAAGCAATTGAGAGGTCTCCAAGGCAGGCTTCAATCCATTCGAAGATTCATAGCACAGCTGGCAGACAAACAAAACCCATACTCTCACCTACTTCACAAGGGAGTAGCAAACAAATGGGATAACAAGTGTGAAGAAGCCTTCAATAAAATCAAAGAATATCTGCTTACACCACCGGTCCTAATGCGACCAATCCCAAGAAAACCATTAATTCTCTGTGTCAACAACAACAACCCTTGGAGCTCTCCTAGCTTAGCATGACGAAAATGGAACAAAAAGGGCCATCTATTACATTAGCAGAACAATGGTTGGACATGAGTTAAATTACTCATTCATCAAGAAAACATGTCTAGCAGTAGTGTTTGCATCACAAAAATTCAGACAGTACATGTTGGCACACAAAATAAAACTCATCGCCAAAATCGAGCCTCTCAAGTACTTACTGTCAAAGGAAATGCTCACTGGAAGAATGGCCAAATGGGTGATGATACTATCAGAATATGACATTGAATATGTGGAGCAGAAAGTAATCAAAGGCCAAGTCATCACAAATCAGCTTGTAGAAGCACCAATCTATTTAGAGAATCCTCTCATCTCAAAGTTTCTAGAAGAATCTATTTTCAATCTCAACATAGCTGACCACTGGAAACTTTACTTTGATGGCTCATAAACGTAGCATGGATTAGGAGCTGATGTCTTCTTTATCACCCCACAAGGAGACTGCATACCAAAGTATTATAAGTTGGCATTACCCTGCACCAATAAAATTGTAGAATACGAGGCTTTAACCATAGGTCTCAGAATAGTAGTGTAGTGGCACATCATAGCCCTCAGAGTATACAGAGACTCTCAATTGATAATAAACCAAGTGAATGATGAGTACCAAACTAAAGATGATAAGCTCACTCCATACAAGAAACTGGTGGAGAATCTCAAAGAATCCTTCATCGAGATTACATTTGAGCAGATACCCAGAGCCAAGAGCAGAGCTGCAGACGCCATGGCAACAATTGGATCCTTATTGGACATCCCTCACAATGTCCCAAAATATGAATTCTTAATAGAGAAGTTTCTTGTGCCCGCATTCGAGGTACCATAATCAGAATTTGTGTGTGAAATCATTGGTCCCGGTGATCCCTGGTACCATGACATTTATACATACCTTCGAATAGGTGTCATACCTGCTGACTTACCCTCAACCCTAAAATGAACCTTTGTCAAAAAGGAATCCTGATTTGTCATCCTAGGAGATACCCTGTATTGTAGGAGCATAGAAGGAACATTATTATGTTGTTTAAATGCTAAGGAGGCATTGATTGCTCTAACTGAAGTACATAATAGTATTTGTGGTTCACACTCAAGTGGAATGACCCTAACTAGAAAACTTTTGAGGATGGGGTATTATTGGCCTACAATGGAAAGAGAAGCACATGATTATGTTATAAGGTGTTTACAATGTCAGCAACATGGGGACCTCATCCATGCTCCAACTCAAGAGCTTCATCCCATCGTCACACCATGGCCATTTTCACAGTGGGGACTCGATCTCATTGGAAAAATCACTCCCACTTCATCTAACGGTCACAAATTCATCATAACCGCCACATAGTACTTTACTAAGTGGGTGGAAGCCATACCCATGACGTATATAACTGGGAAGTAGATATCAAAGTTCATCCTGAACTATCTCATTTGCCGCTATGGTGTTCCACAAGCCATTATCTCAGATAATGGGACACCATTTAAGAATTAGGAGGTCCATGACCTATGCGAAAAATTCAAAATCCAACATTGCTTCTCCACCCCATACTATCCCCAAGGAAATGGCCAAGCAAAAGCCACAAACAAAACTATTTTGAAAATCCTCAAGAAAATAGTCAGTGACGTAGGTCATGACTAGCATCTGCAGCTCAATCATGCCCTCTGGGCCTACCAAACTAGCATCCACACACTCACTGGCGCCACCCCCTTCTCCCTGGTCTACGGATCAAAAGCAGTACTCCCCATTAAGATCGAGCTCCCGTCACTAAGAATATCACTGCAAAATCTCATCATGGATAAAGAGTGTCAAGCATCAAGATTGAATGAGCTAGAGCTACTGGATGAGTGGCGTATAGATGCTTTAAACCATTTTCAAGTGTATCAGAATAGACTCAAAAGGAGCTATAATAAGAAAATTAGAAGCAGGACTTTCCAAGTCAGAGAACTGGTATTAAAGGAGAATCAAAAGAATGTCCCAATCCCAAAAAACAAAGGAAAATTTGAACCCAATTGGTTGGGACCATTCATTATCACAACAAGTTATAAGTCAAGGGCATATCAGTTATCAACACCCGAAGGGGAACCTCTAGAAGAGCCCATGAACAACTCTCATCTCAAAAAATTTTATGCCTAATCTTTCAAGGTATAGAACGAAAAAATAAAAAAATAAGAAAATGTCCTTAAAAATTGGTTACTTCGGTGAAAACCTAGCAAACAGGTGTCTTGGTGACAACAAAAAAATTAAGAAAGCAAAAAATCCAAAAAATTAGAAAAAGGATTAAAAAAAGTAAAGAGAAAAATCGTCCTCTAGTGAAAACCACTTCAGTGGCACTTTGGGCAGGTACCTTGGTGGAAGCCTAACAAACAAGCACCTTGTGTAAATAAGCACTTTCCATCGACCCGGATCTTTACTGCTTGTTTTGCATCATCCATCCATTACGTCTCCATCATTCATCGCATTCGAATCTCCATCCATCACTCATCCACCTGCATCTGTACCATAGCTTGGTCTTGCGTTCGTATCATGATCCCTCCCAGTACTACTCGACCCATCCTCAAGGTTAGTTTGTCCTGCCTTTATCAGAGTAGTCTATTACATCACGCTGGGGGCATGTTGTCATCGGATCGGATTCATGTATATTCTTGAAGTCCCACAATTAGAAAATCCAAAACATTAAAACATTAAAAAATCCAAAACATCAAAACATCAAAAAATCCAAAAACATCGAAAAATCATCAAAAATCCAAAAACAGGTCAAAAAGTTAGTCAAAAATTCAAAAACAAAGTCGTCTTGTCAAACTATGGGTCTTTGAGCCTTGAACGTAGGTAAGGTTGATCTTTGATCATCCCCTGAGACACTTAGGTCAGTCCCTTAGGAGTCTGTCATAATAAATTGGCATTTCATCATGTATACATTCATCTGTAAATCAGTTAAGTCGTTAGTCGAACTACGTGGTCTTTGCGTGTATAACGTAGACAATGCTAATCTGTTGATCAACCCCCGACGCCCCTAGGATAGGTCTTTAGGTTAGTCTCTTGGTCAAAATCTTAGAAAACCCCAAAACATTTGAAAATCGAAAATCAAAACATTTGAAAAATATCAAAAAATACCAAAAAAAACCTCAAAACATTGCAAAACTCCAAAAACGTCCAAGTATTTGAAAAAATCCATCCATCTCATCTCGCTTGCACCCGCAATAAACACCACTCATAATAAACGATCACCATCCTCAACCTTTGGTAAAACAATTAGAAACAAGTTTAGCCAGTCAAAAGTGAAAACTTAAAGTGTCAGGTTTCGGGTCTAAGTCAACACGTAAACAAGTTGGTCAACTCTTGGTGTCGATAGCCCATCATACAATTGGTCCCATATCAATCATTTGAAAGAACGCTTTGGATAAACGAAATGACGTGCTCCCATCCACTAACATGCCCTAGGATGTATCCTTCCTACAATGGGCATTATCTTTTGGCAATAATTTTGGTTCTTATCCTTAAAAACACACTTCCTTTTGGTTAGCAGTATTGAAGAACACCGACTTGCTTGTTTACTTTATCTTTGTCTTCTGACTTATTTTATTGTGCTCATTCCAAGGACTTCTTGATGATATCCGAACAAAGGATTTAGAGAAATAGGAATGGGGAAACGATCATTATCTTTTGTCTGTTGTGCTTGTTGGACATTCTTGTAATATAACTTGGCAAATACTTGCTTTGTTAGAAATGTATGGAGGATGTTTTGAACAGCTTGTTGACTATTGCATTGATAGGTTATACCTTTCCGTGTTTTGGTCCGAGATGTTTGAAACTTCTAAAGTACATCCTAGCAAGGTTTTGTATGTCAGGTGTGAACAAGAATACTCTTATTTGTTTTTCAAGTCAAAGTTCATCACACTAGGTACAAATACCATCCTGGTTCTCTATACCTTGATGCATTGTACCATGTGTGTTATCAAACATAAGGAAATTGGCCCTTTGAAAATCCTAACTCCTCGGCAAGTAGTCATCATCATCTACATATTCATTATCTTATGTCTTCTTGGAATGACCTTTCTTCTTTCATCCCTTCTTGCTCATCATGCTAACAAGGTACTATGACAGTTAGTCATCATCATCGATCCTACATCCACAAATTGTTAGCATATTGCATAAACATATCATATAGGAAACACATGCATTGAATCTCCATATAAATGTGTTATTATAAGCATTTTGCATAGATAAGCATGTCCATGTTTCATCACATTACATTTTTCCATCCATTGCATTCATCACATAAACCATCACATAACATTCATTTGCATTAAACATTTCATAATCATTTCATATTACCACCCATTGCATAAACATAATAAGTAAGAGAGCATTATAGATAATCCATTCATTATAAGCATACATATTCACATAAGCATCATAAAGTCATCTCCCACATTACGTTCATTTTGCATAAATCATTCCATACCATTATAAACATTCAAAGCATAATAGGGACATAAAAATCCATTACATTGAGAGTGTACATCCATCCATAACCATTTTATATAAGCATGATTCACATATCATTTCACATATACACCATAGATCATCTCCATATCATTTTTCATATTACATTACATATCATTTACATCAACATAAAAAAATCATCATATAGATTACATCATCATCCATCCATATTACATATCATATAAAAACATCTGCATATCATGAATAAACAACATAATTTACGATCTATACATAATGCATACATCATTAGAAAAAAATGCATCCATAAATACATCATATAACATCATAACACGATTGCATAGCATATAGAAGTAGAACCATCCATAAATGCATAAATAAATGATACACATCACATCGTATCAAAATCATCATCTCATATATATATCATCATCATCAGATAACTGTCATAGTACAAAATAATCGGATCACTGTACATGTATGTCAATAAGTACAAAAAGGCCCATTAGGCTATAAAAAATGAGCCCATATGACATGACAAAAGTATCATCTCGATCAAAGTGAGGACTAACCCTCCTGTCTGCTGCCCTCACCTCTATCACCATGACCCTCTGCAGGTCTGTAATTGGTTCGCTACTAGTAATCTGGGGCCCGCTCTGCTCTGGGTACGGCCTGACGATAATGCATACGATAATAGTCCGCCTCTCAGACGACCTCCCTGTAAGAGTGAAGGGACACTGTGCTCTGAGAGGAGGAGGCTGCCATGCTCTCCAATTGCTATCTCCGGCCCATCTCTGTGGCTGCTTGTAGCTATGCGGCCTGTCTCTACAAGATGGCCTGGTCTCTCTCAGCCCTGGCTTGATCTCTCTCTGTCGTCAAGGTATCAACCTGGGCCTGCAACTGCACAATCAAAGCATCTCGAGGATCTTCCTATCATGTTGGATGCCCTACTGGCTGTGCTCATGGAGGCTGCACCTGAGGCTGACCCTCACCCCCAGCCTGTGGTGGTGCATCTGCCTGATCCTGTTGCCTGGCTAGCACCTGCTCCTGGTCCTGCATCTAAACATTGGCCGGAACCGACTGAACTGGAACCTTGATTTGTTGATCTTGTCAATCCCCATCCCTCCATCCTCATCCTCCCCCTCTGCCCCTCAATCTCTGCCAAGCGACAAGTGCTCCTAGGACTGTCAACTGCAGGGGTGGCCGAAACCAATCTTTGTAGGCCTGAGTAACACTTGGATCTATGGGCCCCTAATCATATACCCATGGCCGGGCCACCAGCTGTCTAAAGTTGTTTACGGCCTTAGAGGCAGGAATGTATCGCGCCCATGAAGCCTATGATATAGTGCGGGCCAATATGGCCACATAATCATCATTGGGTTGGTCTTGTGGCTCACCGAACTGACACTGGACGCGCCCAAGCAGATATCTCTCCACCATCGTATGCTCTCGCCCCTGCATAAACTGGTCCTGGCAGGAAAAGAAGAGCTGCTCTACATCGTCCGCCCATCTGGGGTGACCAAGGTATGGGTGCCATGTCAAAACCTACATCTCATCTATGACCCTCCTCCAGTGAGGAATCCCGTGCTCACCCGTGTGTGTAAAAGACACACCACCTCTGTAATGCCACACTAGGGGATCATCAGGCCCCATCAGTACTGCAACGACTCGTGGCCGAAGAACGATGATGTGCTTCTACGCCCATACGTGGAGAAGAGTAACACCTGCCCTGAGTGCTCTGCCATCGAGGTAGACGTACTCGTGTAGATCTCTGTAAAGGGAGGCTAGAAGAACAAGCCCCCAAGAAAAATGGATTGGACTGTCGCAAACCATCCGCTCCCAGTAAAGTCCCTAGCCAAGACTAAAGTATCAACCTTGCCGGTCTAGGGCAACAAGACCTAAGATGATTGCTGCAACCACTAGATGAAACGGTGATGTGAGTGTCCTATTGCACTCCAACTCTATCTAGCCCTCGCAAAACATGACCTCATCTGTGGCGAGGACTGAATGACAAGTGTCCCGCCCAACATCCATATCAAAAATAACTCGCTGACCATGAATCAAAAATATGAGGATGCACCACACGTCCTCTAGGGTGACAGTGGTCTCACCAGTAGGAAGGTGGAAGGATGAGGTATCACTATACCATTGCTCAGCAAGCACTGACATCATCCCAAGGTGGGTGCGCATGGGAACTGTGTATGCAATATACCATAGTCCCATGTCCCGCAATCAATCCTACCCCCTGTTGCTAAGGTCTCGTAGGTAACCAAAGATCTCCCGTGATTTGTGCTCCCGAGAATAGAGCTCCCTCACCGTGTCCTGCATTAGGAAAGGTTGTCGTGTTAATTTTTTTGAAAAATACCATTCCGACCGTCCAAAAAACCATCCTAGCATCGCTATCTATGAAGGCGTCGCAATTTGAAATTTTCAAATTGCGATGCTAGAGGGCTAAACTTTGAAAGAGCACCGCTACAGTGCACTTTTCTGCAAAGCGCCGTAGTTTGGGAAGATTTCGGTCCAAAAGTGCACCGCTGCGTCGCACTTTTAAATGACCCCACTGGCCATAGCATGAGCGTCGGAGTTCGAAGCTTGTTTCCAAACTCCAAACTCCACTGCCGCGGCACGATTTAGCGATAGCAGGTCAGTTTGACCTACTGAGTGGTGTAGTTTGTTTTTTGAGCAGCACTATATAGCACCACTGCAGAAGAACTAATTTTAAAAGCAATAAATGAACACAAAAAATGAAAAACGAAGCTTAAGTAAGGATCACTTACCGGTGCCCCAATGCCAGGAGGTCGTTGGTATGTCTGGACTCGGTTAGAAATGTGCATCAGGAGCTGTCGTTGCGCCATATCGTCAGAATGTCAAAGCTCAAATTGTAGGATTGCTAGAGGGTCGTGTGTGAAAATGAATTTAAAGTGAGCCCTCGGAGCCTTTTTAACCTTGAAAATTAGGGTTTTTTGACCTTGTTTGACTATCCTGCTAGGGTTTTGAACTCTTGAACCTGTTTTTGTTTGGTTGAGGCTTGTTTTACATTGTTTTATTGCGTTTAGACACATTTTTTGCCTCTTGGAGCCTTTCTGGACCTGTCAGGCACCTTGTCCTCTTTTTTCGCAAGATCCCCCAAAAATTAAAAATTTAGTCCAATCTCTTGAGGGGGCAGTATAGCGGAATGTTTTCTCTCGCCAGGTAGCAGTGGGGCAAGATTTTGAAAACAAAATTTTTGGCTTTGATCAAGACCGTTTATTCTTTGAACCAACACAACGAGTGCATTGCTTCAAAGAGGGGAAAAATGTAGACACTTAAAATGTACTGATTGACATTAGACATCTGATCCTAACCACTAACATCGTTTCATCCTGAATCATCCTTCGGTCTAGCCATTTAATCAAATACCTTTAGTTGATTAAATTCATCAATATTTTTCTCTTAATTAAATAAATTAGTTATCTAATTAAGTCACCCCCTCTCGATAATTAAATTAACCAGTATGGTGTAATTATCCCCATTTAATTAAATAATTAACTTTATTTGATTATATCTCTAAAGTCTATCTATTAAATAAATTGAAAATTTATTTAGTTTATCCTAACATCATCTCTTTTAATTAAATAAATCAAAAAATTCTTATTTAATTAATCCCTTATCACATTCTTCTCATATTTGATTTAAATAAATCCACAAATTTAAGTCAAATAGGTCACATCATTTAAACCCTTCATTAAATTAATTAGCCTTGATTAATTTAATCTCTTCCCATGTCCCATCCTCTAGCTTTTCCCACTTGCACATGAAAATAGATTTAATTGATTTATTAAATCTCTATTTTCTTCAACAAAGCATCTTTTAAGGAATATTCCTCAAGTTTGAATTCAAAATCCAAGTGGACTTTGTCCTTCCAACAAGGAATTTACTCTCTTACAAGTCCTTTTCCTTGAGCCAAGTGGCATTCAATGCATTCTTCCTTCCCTCTTGTATGCCATTTCAACAAATTCAAAATTCAAATATATGCATTTATTGACACATTCTTCAAAACATGCACATCCTCCATTCATTCACAAGTTGACAAGTGGCACTTTGCCATTGGCTAATTCTTAGTCCCACATTGCTCCATTTTGGACATTCCTTCATCTTCTCATCCTATAAATAAGAGGCTAATCTCCTCATTCGGTCCATCCACAACTTGAGTAAACTTACTATGCTCAAATCATTAGCAATTTTCATCCATTATCATTGAGTTCATAGCTAGGTTATGCAGATTTTCACCTTGGAGCATACTTCAATCATCAACAAAGTGGACCACTCTTCATCACACATAAATCTTGCATCATAGGAGTTGGGAAAGGGCCAATTTTCACATCAAATTGGCACCAATTCTCCCATGGGATCAAGAGTTTGCATTGTCTTCAATAGGATCTAGCTTGCTTTCTTGTTCTTTCATTTCATTCTTGTTTTCTTTCCTATTCGAAACTTTTTTAATGGATTTCATTGGGAATCATTGTTCTTACTTTTATATTATCTTCTAATGTGTTTTTTCATTGTTGTTTGCAGGTATTAGGATTGGGGTTCGACACATAGCTAGGTTATGCAAATTTTGTCTTGGAGCATTCATCAATCTTCAAACAAGTGGATCACAATCTTCATCAAATCATCTTCATCACACCATTGGAGTTGGGAAAGGGCCAATTTTCACATCAAATTGTCACCAACTCCCTCAAGAGATTAAGAGTTTGATTTGTTTTAGAATAGGACTTGATATTTTAGCTTCAATTTTGTTGTGTTCTTCATGTTATTCATTTTCTCTTACATTCAAATGGATTTCTTGAGGGATTTATATTCTAACTTGCATTGGAGCTTACTAATGTGTTTTTTTATTGTGTTCTTGTAGGTATAGGATATACGTCCACATCTTCTTTCAAAGAAAATGTAGAAGGAAATGAAGAATTTGTGCCTTATTAATCATATGAAAGCTCAAAGTAAACTTTGTTGCTTGAAATCTGAGGGAAGTGAAGTCGATTCAAAGCATACGTGGAGATGTTGCTCATATTTTTTTTTACAAATTTTAGGCTTCTTTCCTTTTACCAAAAGTTTCCTTCAAGCTCTCATGGCAGCTACTAAAAATGGAAAACAACAATAGAGAGAAAAAATGAAGCAAAGTTCATTAGAGAATGCTACAGGTCACGGCCAAAATCAATGGAAGAGCTCCAAAGAAGTGGAAAAAATGTAGATTTCTGTGTAAAAATTCCTTTACCTGTGTTCATATACACTTCCCATCAAAAATTCCATAAAAAACCAGTCAAAATCTCCACATTCTGTGCGTGCGAGTGAAACCCTGGCGGCTTCATGTCTCTGCCAAAGTGCTCGATTAAAAAATGATGATGTTTTTCACATTTTTTTTATCTTTTGATGATTAGGGTTTGACCCTTCTAGATGCCGATGGGATTTTTTATCCCATCTTTTAAAAAAATGAAGCTTATGTTAATGCGTAATGGGGGCCGAATGGTAAGTTCATGATTTAGGCATTTTGTGCCTTAAGTCTTATGCCTCATTTCAAATTTATTAAAGTCCTTCAAACAATGAAACATATGGAGTGTGCCAAGTCATAGGTCATGCCTTTGACCTTTTTATCATGAATGCCTTAGTGCCTTGAAGACTTAGAATATTCCTTCCAAGAAGTGTGGAGGTCGGCCACATATGCCAAATTTGAGCCTTTTATTTTGCCCTTTGAAAATCAGAAAATGTTGACCAAACATGTGGCATTGGAATGCAGAATGAGGAAAGTAATATGATCAAGTGCCTTGGAGGATTTTTTATCTTGTTCAATGCTTTTGAAAGCATTTGACATTTCATTATATTTTTGCATTTTGTTTCAAAGTATAAAAATATCATTTAAGTGATTTGCTAATCACTTTGATATTATTTACATGCAAATATAATGTAATATATTATTGATGGTGGGCCCTCTTATATTTTGCTTGGAAATGTAAAATAACTTGATTAAGTGGTGTATTATAAATCACCTAATCAAGTTATTATCTTTAATGCCTTTTTGGAGTCTTGTGTTTTTAAAACACACATATTGCATGAGTCAAAGTTGGGAGACAAAATGATGGCTTGCAAACATGAGGAGAGTGTGGGGGTGAAGCATTTGACTATTTTGGAGAAACATGTGCTACTTTGGAGGGAGTTTTGTCACACTTTTGGCATGACTTAAGTCTAAGCTTGAATTTTCACTATTTTAGAGGCCTTTTGGAGTGATTTTGGAAGGTTCTTTTTTGGCTTTTGTGCCGCATTCGACCAGAACCTTCTAGATGGGCAGGCATGAGAGTTGTGTGATCTTTTTGCTTAAGTATATTCATTTTGGGCATTTTGGGAGAGTTCTTTCTTTCCAACAGCAGGATAGCTTTGTTTTGGAGCTATTTTCATGGGCTTGATGTTGTAACTTCGAGATGGACTTGTGATATAGTAAGCACTTTGAATTAATAAAATAGAGGCATTTTACCTTCTCATTTCATGTTTCATGGTATGGGCATTTAATGATTGATTAGTTTATCTTGTGAAATTTATCTTTCCTTTCAAACTTGTCTCATGTTTAGGTGTACGTTTTAGCCGAGAAAAGTAATATGCGTTAGCAGGGTTATAAGTTGTGTTATTGAATAAGCGTTGTTAGTTGTGAAACTTCTATTTTCCGTCTAAAAGCCCTATTTAGAGATGTCCTAATAAATTACTTATGTAAACTACATTGGAAAGTGAGTGGTGTAAATCAAGTTTTATGGTATTGATTTGAATGTGATAGGTTGTTATTAGGTCCTAGTTGTTTTTGGTGTATCACCTTAGATATTTTTTAGTATTAGGTTAATTTTCATGCAATCCTTACCCTTTACCTCAAAAATTAGTAGGTAGGTTGAAGCCAACCCATAATCCTGACGTTTGCTTTCAAATAGGATACCCACAACTTGAAAGTAGTCCCATGTTATATCCAAACCTGCTAAGTTCATTCACAACTTGGTATTAGGGTGTAGATTTGGATCCATAACAAGAACATAGAAACAATTCAATGCAGCCATACACAAGAACACCAAGAATTTTACGTGGAAAACCAAAAAAGGGAAAAACCATGGTGAGGGTTAACTCACAATATATTATATCTAGATACAAAATATTGCGGGGCTAACTGTCAAGACTCACTATCCTTAAAAGGCTCACAACCTAAGTGCAAAAGATGGCTCCTTTGCGAAGATACAGCAGTGGCTCACTTTGCCAAAGATTGAACTGATAGAATACACCTTCAATGTGTAGGGTTCAGTTCCACTGAAGCTCAAAATATGAAGTACTTCCTCTCACAGTAATCGCTCAACAAAACTGCATTGATCACAATTGATAAAACATTTAGGCTTTGATCTTCTTTCAACTTTCTTCCGCACTCACACACCCACTTCTCACACTCATCTGTATGTCTCTCCCCCTTTTTTTTCTCTTTAAAACATCTCTTATATATACAAGTATATCTTAATCATCAATTAGGTCGACACCATAAAAGGTTTAAACATTTCATCCACATATTACATTATACCAAGTTGGCTATCATCCATAAAACATAATTAGTCTTCATAATATATTGCATACGCTGAGTCCGCTAAGACTAGAACATAATTCTCCAAACCAACAAATAATTCTCATTGCAAACACCTTCCAGATCTGAGAACACATTAATTTCCCATCATACCACCAACAAAGAGACTATCAACAAAACCGCAACATAAGAATATTCACCTTAGTAGAATGTAGAGTCTCCCACACAGTATGCCACACACATAACAATAGTAAAATATAGAGTTGGACTCTGTCAGAGATAACTTTTCATTCACAACAAAAGATGTCTCAAGATCCATGACATAGCTATCTGAATGATTCAAGATAACATGGTTAATAGATTAGAGTCTTGTTAGATCTTGCGATTCAGATTACATGCTCAAATCACCAACAACGATAAATACACAAAGGGAGTATTACCGAGGGAACAACTTTCGGTAAACCAAGAAGACTTCCCATAAATTTATCACTATGTTGACATCAATGAAAACATAGGAACAAACAACAAAAACCATCCATACTTCATGCTTGCATGTTGCAAGGCTTCCAACAGATTATTCCTTTATCCTAATTGATAAACCAAATTAAATACATCATACATTACATAATGATTTTTCTTCATTTCTGCAATGAGATGCCCACTCTTTGACTCCTAGCAGCAATATTGATTGGTTTGGTGGACTTATAAAATGCATAACCTGTCATTTATAATATGATCATATAATTATATTAATCCTAATCACCAAATGATCTTTCCCCATTTGATATTGATGATGTCATAGATATATAAAATATCCTCCCCTTATCAAAGCTCATTTTGAGAACATTGTCAATCTTCTTCATCTCCCAGTTCATTATTCACCAAAGCTACAAGTGATACTTTCCGAAGACTAATTTATATGAATATATATATGAAAAAATATGATATATGTGTTCCACCTCCTATTATCCACTATGCTTGTATAATCAATTTATTTTGTGACTATTTCATCATTGTTTCTCCTTTCCATTTTTATGCACCCCTATTCTTCACTTGAATGACTTCATGGATGCCTCATTTTTTATGATGATTCGATGGTTGTTGATCCTCTACCTAATTGATCTTTTGTTTACTCAATTTGTGTTTCCTTTTCACTCTTCTTCTCTCTAGCACAACTTGGGCCATGATATAGAGCAATAGATCTCATCAATGGTGTTACTAGTTTATGCACCAAGATGACCAATATTTTACCTATGCTCTTATTCCCACAAAAACCTATCTAGACACACATTCATCAAATGTCATCTTCACTATTCCTAGTAGTTATCTTATTGCAAATATTACAATAATTTCCTTCATCCATTATGCAACTTGGCATGATGAGTTCAATGAAATAGTCATTTTGGCCTTAAATTCTTAATCTCTTTTCACTTCTTACTATAGCCATTATACTCTCATAGGACCCCATGATAAGAATGAAATACATTCTCATGTCCATGAGTACTCTTCCCTTCTATTTTCCCAATACCTAGAACTAATCAATGGCCCTTAAAACCTTATAGAAAATCAACTTCTTCCTCTCTTTCCTCATCTAGTATTGAGTGTTAAAAAAGAACGTTTATGTCCACAATAATTAAAAATACATAAAAAGGGTAAAATAAAAATAAAAAAGTAAAAAACATGTAAAGCCTAAGAGAAATTTCAAAGCACCTCAAAGGTACTTATCTATAAAAAATTAGTCAACTAGATCAAGATGTTATAACATATTTTTATTTGTTTCTATCAATGATCCATCTATGAGTCATTCTAGGATGAGTTGCTAAGCTATGGTTCCTTTCTTCCCCTTATTTTAGCATGAGCATAACCTAATATTAGACTAGTGCAAGTTACCATCTCACTTTATTCCTCCATCTCTTGATCCCTTTTCTACACTTTATTCCATCCTTTTTCTCTCAAATTCTTTGGTCAAGAATGCCTCAATCCTGGAACAAGACAAGGCAATAATTTCATTACTTTCTCCTTTGTATCACTTCTACAACATCCCAAGCCTAACATCTACACTACTTCTATCCCATTACTATTGCTACACTTTCTTACTATCTCCATGAGATACTATAGTATACACAAAAATGTTGGATCATAACAAACTACTTGGTTTTACCATTGTATAAAATTAGGATCATGTTATAAACTGAATAGTCTACTATCTATGTGATCATTAATTATCCTTAGATCTTCTTTTTTTCTTCTTTTTCTCGACCTTTGATGATGTTAATGTTTTAATCTTACCTTTATTTTGATCTTTCCTCTCCATTCTTGGCCTCTATTTCCTCTTCATCTTTCTCCTTTCCTTGATCCTATTTTTCCCTTTGCTTTGATTCCACTTTTCCTTAGCTTTCCCTTCACTATTATATTTTTCTTTTGTTTTCTTCTCCTTAACCTTCCACTTTGTTTTGGATCTTAGTTTTTCTCTTAATGATATTATTTGGTCTATGATAAGTGGATAATGATGATCCATACTTTAGTCACTATTATAAGGGTAAATGCAGAAGATGAGTCCATGAAGTGTGGAAGTTTTGCCTTAGAAAAACCCAAAATTGGCTTCAATAAAATAGGATCCCATTTTTTAATAAGCAAGATTCCATTTAGGTTCGAGTCTTGAGCCTAAAATCTAAAATAGGATACCGATAAGTTATGGTATCCCCGAGCAGGCCTTGAGAAATGAGATCTAAGCACATAAAAGCGGGATCCGACTTGTAAAAGTGGGATCCATTTTGTAAAATGAGATTCCATTTAATGATAGTATTATTATTTTTAAATGAAACAATAGTCATTTTCACCTAAGCACATGGGATCCCGATTGAAGAAGGGCAACAATGACCACTAGGTAACTGCACGACCCCATTTTTTGCATTTTTCACTTTTTTTAAAAATTTTTTAATACAAATTTAGGTTTTAGTATGTATTTTTTCAATTTCTATGGATTTTTTTGTATTTTTTTACTTGTAATAAAAAATGTTGATTTGTAGAAATCAAAAGAAAACATGAAATGAAACCCTTATATATTCAAAAGAAATAAAAAAATTAAGCTTAAATCGTAACCAAAGAAAAAAATTACCTTTTGAAACCCTAAATTGTTCAATCAAACAAAAAAATTGCATTTGAAAACCCTAAATTGAAATGAAACAAAAAATATATATTTGAAAACTCTGACTGCTTTTTGAAACCTTAAATTGAAATCAAACAAAAAGAATTGCATTTGAAAACCCTAAATTGCAATCAAATAAGAAAAATTGCATTGAAAACCCTAATTGCTTCTTGAAACCCTAAATTGAATTCAAACAAAAAAAAATTGCATTTGAAAACCCTAAATTTAAATCAAACAAAAAATTTTACATTTGAAAACCCCAATTTTAAGCTTTTGAATATTTGAAAATGGAAAAAAATCATTTGCATCACTTTATGTTTTAAATATGATTGCTTGAACATTTCAAAATTGAAAAATATTGAACCATTGATTTTTGGTTCCTATGGACAACTCTTGCGCTTCTAGGGTTTTTCACCTAAAAGGAGAGAGATAGGAGAAAAAATGCTAATGGTTCATTCAAATAATGTTATGTGTGATATTGTCTAATGTAAATGAAGTTAACTAAATGCAATTGACTAATTTGAATGAATGAAAATGAATGCAAAAGTGAAATTAAAGCTATGTTTGAAAATACATTATGTAATGTAACAATGAACTAAATGAAGAAAATATGCAGAAAAAAAGGAATGAGTTAAATTAGAGTGCACCTAGACAAAATATGATGAATCTAGAATGTTGTGGATGCTGACTGAAATCACTAATTTTTCATAGTGGGTCTCATTCGCCCAGGGTGGCGAATTAGTCCTCCTCCTGGTGAAAACCGTCGGAAACAAGTTTCTATCTATCGAGATCCAGAATCTGACAAAATTCAGATTTTCAGTCCTAAGGTGGGACTCATTCACCATAGGTTGCGAATCAATCCTCTCCCAAATTTCTAAAAAATCAAGAGACAATTCTGTAACACCAGATCTGGAAATCACTACCTGTCGGGTTGCCGAAGTCAATTATGCAGGAAACAGACATAAAACCTTCTCCAAGCTTGAAATGGACTTAAGTTGACTTGAAGCACCTAGTTGACTTGTAAACCAATCTTCAACACCAAAAAGCTTGTCAAATATGCATACCTAGGTCAACAAACAAACATGCAATAGGGGAAAATGGTTTAAGGTTAGTGAATATGGGTTTGTCTTGGTCAAACCCCGCTTTTGGTAATCAAACCTTTAATAAAATAATGAAATGCAAAGGAATGATAAACTAACAACATGAAATTGCTATCAACTTACCAAACCCTTGATGATGCAAGTTTGAAGTAATGTCAATGGCTACTTCAAAGTGCTTGAATAGTGCTTGAAAAGATGTAAAATGCTTTAATGCTTGAGTGAATAGGTGGATAAGTTAACTTGATGAATGGGGATTGTAGAAGATGTAAAATGAGGTGAAAATCACTTATTTATACACACTTGTGCCTTAGTTAACCATTTATACCTCATCACAAGCCAACATCAAGTGTTTTTGAATAAAATCTCGAAAGGAAATTTAAAATATTTTGAATTTGGGGCCAAGGGGGACTCATTCGCCACCCATGGCGAATGGGTCCCACCTAGGACCTAAAAATATGTGTTAGGAAATATGTTGTATTTAATGTTGTTTGTCAAGATAATACTCAAAAATACACTTAATTAAGCATATGAGAGAACGAATAGTGACGATGTGCCTAGAAAAGCTTGAAAGCTTGTTACAAGACTTTACAACAGTTCAAAATAGGTCTTGTTGATGAATAAAAAGGTGATTTTTAGGTAAATTGTAATTAACAGAGTCTAGAAGAATGTAGAAATGTCTTACAACACTTCACAACACCTTCACAAGATATCATTCTTTGAGTTTTAGTACCTAAATAAGCATGTTCAAGCCATGTCACAACATAAAATTAAAGCAACATAGTTCCAACACCATGAAACAAGACCTAAAAGGCCATGAAAATGATAAGGGGCCATTTGTCTACGACACAAATTTCATTTGCATTATCGATATGTTTTAAATCTGTATGCTTGAATATTTCAATTTATGGAATTTATATTTCATTTGCATATTAACAAACACTAGTCTCTAACATATTAACATACATATAGTTTTCTACTAGAGTAATCCTTGAACCTCAAGTTTATGATTTACGTTTAAAAAAATCACAAGGTTCACCTAAAATTTGATCAAATCAATCAATAAAAGTTGGATTTAGACAAAAACCTCCTACCTTCTTAGCCAACAATTGAACCAATTTGTCTATTGGAATATGCAAGAAACATTTCAAAACCAAATCCAAATGGTGACATTAGTGATCTAGATTCAATAAAAAATTTAAGAATGGTTTCCAATGACTTAAAATTAATCCATATCTACCATGAAAATAGGGTCTATTATTCTAAATAAGTTCATGAGTTGAAGCTAATAGAAAACTAGTGAGAAAGAAACCCTTTGGGAGAAGGGAGAT
>VDFB02000003.1:254304903-254381025 GCA_007258455.2 Sequoia sempervirens
AACACTCTAAAGCTAAGAGTATTTCCAACTGGGATATAAATGTGGATATTGGAAGAAACGCCAATATCACACTGTTGATTCTAACAAGATGGATCCGAAAGGGGACTCTTGCTATATGGGTCAATCTCCACCTAATAGAAAGTCCTTATTAAAACCCATGTTCTAGAATTTGCCAAAATCTTTAATCTATTTGTTAGTGCAAGAACGGTCATTTTGAAGCCACCCCACACTTTTACAGTCTTTTAGTAGAAATGGAAAGCATGCCATGGGAGTTTCATGGGTGTTGATGCTTGGCTGCCCCGTATAAGTGAGTACCGTGGAGGGGAGCCAGTGGGGTCAAGCATCTAACCATTCGCTAAAGATAAGCATAGCTAGACTTGTCCAAGTGGGAATCCAACAAATATTGTCTTACACATCCATAGGGTTGTACTTATTCTTGGGTTACAAAATGCATTGCTTAATCGAAAACATCTTGAAAACAAACACTTAACATCATCATCCAAATTTCAAACCATTTTGGAGACAAATACAATTGACTCAATCCATATGTTATTGCTTGCCCTTGGGATTTACATCCTTAGAGGTTTCTAAACATTGGATTACATCTCAATTTTTCTACTAAGGTAAACAATAGGTAAACCTTTGCCTTGAGTTCATCAAATTTCCACATAACATATCTTGTGTGGTTTGAAAAAATTTACACATTGGACATCTTAGTTTGAAAACTTAATCAAAGAAAGTGTTTTTGGTAAAATAAAGCCATTAAGCAAAGCTAAGCAAAATTAACTTTCATGTGTGTTGAAGCCTCACGATTTTCAAAAATTCTAAATCCCAAAATGAAAATCATTGGTTCAAAATCCGAAAATGTATGTTCAAATGGAATCACTTCTTGGTTACAAAGGTCTATAGAAGCATTGTATGCTCTTCAATACCTAGGTCTAGGAAAACAAAGTGTCTTTTTTAGGTTCATCTTAGGATCAAAAGGAAATCAAAATCTTTTTCACCCATCCTTCAAACATCAAAAAAAAAATCATCTCACCATCACCTTTTGGAAAATATTGAAATCATCCTTAATCAAAATCCTTAAGACTAAATCCTTGAAAACTTTATCAAATGGCTAGGTATGTGTAAATGCATCCTTTTTCATATGCTTAGTCAAAGTTATCAAAATCATCTTGTTTAGCTTAGTATATGTAGATGAATCCTTCTTCATATGCTTAGTGAAACTATCATCTTGTTTGAATAGGTGTGGGTAGATGCATGCTTCTCCCCGCACATATTCAAATTAGCATCCTTTGATCAAATCTATCCCTTAGATAAATCATCCAACATCTTAAGGTCTATTTGTTCAAAATCAAAAGCAATCAAAATCAAAATCAAGGACAAATCCCAAATCCAAAATCAAATCAAAATAAAAAATCCAAAACATATCTGAAAGTCCTAAAATCCTAGTATTTCCTTCAAGATTTATCAAAAGAAAAAAACATCTACATCATCCATCCCTTGCATCATTATCATATCACCTTTTGATCCTCAAGATATCCTAAAATTTTCTACTTTGGGCATAAAGTAAAGATCAATCCAAAGAACCAAGAGATTCATCTCTCCTATTCTTGAAAATTGATCCTCGTTTTATGGTTCAAACTAGATCTCAATACAAGAAAAGCATGGAAGCCAACAAAGAAACACTCACTTCAAGTGATCTTAGCCAAACAAATGTTGAAATGAATCCCGCCGAATCAAGAAACCCTTTGACCATCTCATCATCACAAAATCTGCAAGAGGAAACCCAAGGAGAGGATCGTACCTTTGGGATGTCTCACAAAGAAATAACTGAAATGCTCCAAAATTCAGAGAACCATAAAATCATCATCATGATGAGGCTTAACCCTTTGTTATACATGCTTGAGCTAGCAAAACAAGGGGCCAAGTTACCTTCATATTTCGATGTGAGTACTATAGTGGAGACATCTTTTCCTCCAATCTCATCCACCATTCCCATCTCATCTACACCCCCATCCCAAAGCATCATGCAAAACATTCTGCAGATTACGACATCGTTTGCTCAAACCTAACCCAATGTTAATAAGGGAAATGCATTTCTCAATGCTATTCAAACACACCCCCTTGTTAATAATCAAAACTTGGATACAAACACCATCTTGGAACAAAACATACTCAAAAACCCATTACATAAGAATGTTCCTCTCACTTTCCATCATGATCCATCATCATCATTTTTCCATGCAACATCTCAAACTTCTCTCCTCACAAATTCGCAAGAGGAGGGAGATATGTTTGGACCAAGGGGCATCTTCGACACCACAACATTTTTGCAAGAACTCGCACCCCTCACATTTCCACCTCTTCCACCATTTCCATCATCATCCACATCACTCCTTGGTTTAGGGCTTCCCCCTCTACCAGCTATCAATCAAACCAACATCCCAAATATCAATCAAAGCATTATGCCAAATGCTCAAGATTTGTTGTCGATATCACAACAACAAACGACAAATTCACAAGCAATTGCAACATCATCAAACACCCCCTAACATCGCAAAACATGGTTTCCCAAGGACCAACCGCATCAACACCACCATCCATCACTCAAAACACCAGCACGACATCATCGATCACCACAAATGACATTCTGAATCCACCACCACCCTCACCACCACCAACTTCCACCACATCAAGCCAATACAACGCGGCATTGCAAGCTGCTTTTCAAAGGGGATTCCAACAAGTGCAAAGAAAAAAGCTGTACAACTAGCTGCTCAACAAGCTGCTCAAGATGTGCAAGCTGCCCAAGCAACCCAAGCCACATTACAAGTGCAACAATCCCAAGCGTTATTGCAACAACAACAACAGCAAGCTGCTCAAGTTGCGCAAGCCACCCAAGTAGCTCAAGCCACATTGCAAGCACAAAAGGCTACTCAAGCACAAACTCTATTACAACAACAAGCGGCACAAGCACAAGCCCAAGCACAAGCAACGCAAGCACAAGCTGAAGCTCAGGAAAACACCCAATATCTAGCACAACATGCACAAGCACAAGCAGAACTTCTTGCACAAAGACAAGCAGTACAATGGTAAGCATATCAACAAGCAATAAAGAAATATCAAGAGCAACAAGAAGCAACCCATTTGGTAGCCCAACAACAAGCGTTGTTGGAATAGCAACAAGCACAACAAAAAACATTGTTGGAACAACAATAAGCACAACAACAAGCACAATAGCAAGCACAAATCTTAGCACAGCAACAACAAGATCAACAACAAGCATTTTTCATACAACAACAGGTGGAAGCCTACCTAGCTTGATATAACATACAGATACCATCTAATAACACATCAAACAACCCATCCATCCAAACCACAATCAAAACACCCCAAAAAACCTTCATCCCACCCCCTGATCTGTAAAATGACGTAACGACACAAATCAGGTTGCTCTTGCAACAAGTGCTCGATCTTCAATCAGGGCGAACAACGAAAACACCAAGAAACTTGTGTCCCTATCCATTTGATAGGATCCTAGTGATGAAACCATTCTCCAAGGGATTTCAGATCCCCAAATTTGACAAATATCGTGGGACAGCAAACCCTGAAGATCACATCAGGGAATTCCAGGTTCATTGCATGGAAGTCGCATATGATGATACTTATTTGATGCAGCTATTCCCTAGGAGTTTGGCAAACCATGCTATGGAATGGTTCTCTTGCCTACCTTCAGGCATTAGGATATTCCAAGAAATTATTGATGCATTCATAAAAAACTATGCATGCAACATTGCAATGGATGTTAGTCTAGAAGAACTCTCTACTCTGAAACAAGGAAAGGGTGAATCATTCGCTTCATTCTTATAATGATGGTGATCCAAGGCCAATCGGAGCAAGTGGACCATGCCAGAAGAACAAGTTTTCACCATTATAGCCAACCTTGACGGCCTCTTGGCATTTCATCTCAAGGTTCAGGGCATCACCACATATGATCAGTTGATCTCCAAGGTGATTAGCATCGAGCGAGCCCTCATGACTCAACCCGTAGGATCAACCTCATACCCCGAACAACAAAACAACCGCCCACACTACAATTATAACGATAAACCTCACACGTGGGAAAGGAACAAAAATGTTACTAATGATGGTGTCGTCGATGCCAAGGTGGTCATTAGTGCCCCTCGCCAAAACACACCCTCACCACAAATCCAAATCCAACACCAAAACAATCATCACACAACACAACAACCACACAACAATCCAACAATCAATAATCTCAATGAGAAAAGGGGACCACCCCAACGCAACAAGAGTTATCCCAAGTGAAAATACACCACTTGAAGACATAATGAAAAAGCTGATAGATGAAAAACTCATCAAAGCCCCTACATTTGAGAATTACCAAGAACCAAATGTGAAACCTCCTTGGTATAATGAGAATCAACTCTGTGAGTTCCATAAAATCAAAGGCTATACCACAAACAGTTGCATGAGATTAAATAACATAATTCAAGATCTCATCGATAAAAGAATCATAAACATGGAACAACCTACAGAAAGCCAAAATCTTAAGATATACACAAATCCGATGCCTAATCATGGCAACAAAGGGAATAACAATAACAAAGATAAAGGGAAAGGCACCCACTCAAACGTAAATCATGTGTATGAAATAGTCATTGCCTCCCTAGATGAAAACTGCATGGTCATCACCATCAAGGGCGCCTATGCCGAAGATTGTCGAGTCACCACAAGAGGCGGAAAAGTTACCATCGCAGGATCATCCTAGCCAAACAAGGTCCCTGCATCTAGATCTATTCCTAATGGCTATAATGTCCTAGATCAACTCAAAAGAACACTAGCACAAATCTCCATCATGGAGTTGCTAAAAATCTCATCTGCCCATAGGAAAATCCTTGAAGAAGCATTGGCCTCATCCACTGTCCCCGTAGATCTTGATGTGGAGAAATTCCAAGCTATGGTTGGAAATATCATTATGCCTAATCTTCTTAAATTCTCTGACCAGGATTTCCCCGCTCAACCATCTCACAACTGTGCACTTCACTTGGAAGCCATAGTACATAAGAGAAAAGTCAAAAGGGTCTTGGTGGATGGAGGTGCGGCTTTGAATATTTGTTCTCTCAGCCTCATCAAGCAGTTGAAAATATCAGAAGATTCTATCGACAAAGGGAAGGGTATCATGATAAGAGCATATGACGATCAAGAAAGAGTGTCTCAAGGCATGATCAAAATCCCTATTCAAGTAGGGCATGCCATCATGGAAACCACTTGTCAATTCTTGGACCTCAACTTTCCATATAACATCCTCCTAGGGCACCCATGGATTCATGTGATGAAAGCAGTAGCATCAACTTTCCACCAATGTGTGAAATTCACACATGAGGGACAAGAAGTTACCATCCATGTAGATCTCAAACCTTTCTCGTACTACAAAATCCTTGAAGCAAAGTATTAAAAAATCCCCCAAGTACCAAAAAATGATGAGGGCCCATCCACACCATACATCGACCCTGCCACTCTCGCATCCACTTCTGTGATAGAGACACCCGCCACTCCCGCCATCCCCACCATCTCTGACATTAAGTTCATCATCCAAGATAATGGCTGTGGAAACTACAAGCTCCCTAATAATGTTTTTGTGGTAGGAGAGTTACCACAATCTCCTAGATCACAGGGACAACCGCAAATAAATGAAGCCTCCACATCCCAAACGTCTCCTAAAGACTATCCCACCTTCACAAGATGGGGGGATCTTGGCTGAGAAGTTATTGAGGTAGATCCATCTCATATGCTATATCAAGATGAAAGACTAGTACTGGACTTACCAATGGATGACAGAAGCAAGGGTCTACAAATGATGCTCGCAATGGGCTATGACATAAATCAAAGACTTGGACAAAACTATAATGGGCTTATAATACCTATCATGCTAGAGACGCGACCGATAACAAATCTTGGCCTTGGATGTACCCCTCTGAGTATAACCATACGTGGCCGAAGTCCTCCAGTTAGAAGGGTTAATAATCCTCCTCAGCCAACCCCAGCAGAACTACAATTACTAGTGTCTACAAGTAGAGTCATAGATAACTTTACATTTGATATAACCAACATCTGTAGCAGTAGTGATGATGAGGATACCATGACTAATTTACCTAGGTTATTTGAGGATACCACTCTTTACATGATTAGCACCCTATCTTTTGAAACAGGCCACCAAAATCACGAGATCCGCCTAGTATATCCCCAACTCATCGACTACGACCAACAAGGACCACCAGTTCTTGATACATTCAAAAATGATGAGGCACTCTCAGAATTCATGGGACTATGGGATAACATTCCAGATAGGGATCACAAAGCAGGGTTTATAATGGAGTTGGACACAGATGCCTATTATGGGGAAACGATTGAATCCCTCAGTCACAAAAGTGAGAAATTAAGAATAATATCCAAGTCCTTGAGTGAAAACCACACTGTGGCATTCTCTAACTAGAAAAAAGTAAAAAGAAAGGACACATCCAATGGTGAAAACCTCTCTAAGGCACCCGAGGATGGGGGATTCAATCTTCCTTTAAGAGCTATTCATCAGGAAAAGTTAGCAGTCTTGGCAGAAAAATGCAATTTGGTCAACCTAGGAACAAAGGAGACCCCACATATCACATTCTACATAGAATAACTACTATTAGAAGAGCAATAGCTCCTAGAAACATTCTTAAGGGAAAGATAGATAAAATTCGCATGGAGTTATGCTGACATGCTAGGGCTTGATCCAGAGACTGTGGTTCACCACTTAGCAGTGTATCTAGAAGCAAAGCCTGTCAAAAAAAAAATTTGAAAAATGCACCCTCAGATCGCATTATTAGTCAAAATGGAGCTAAAAAATCTATTAGACGCATGATTCATTCGACTGATAGATTATCCAAAATGGGTGTCAAACTTGGTACCTGTTTCAAAACCCGATGGGAACATCAGAATCTGCACAGACTTCAAAGACTTGAACAAGGCATGTCCAAAGGATGACTTCCCACTTCCCAACATCGACATGATAGTAGACATGACAGCGGGACATGAAATGTTGTCACTAATGGACGGATTCTTAGGGTACAATCAGATCATGATAGCTAAAGAGGACCAACATAAAACAACTTTCACTTGTCCATGGGGGACATATTGTTGGAACATGATGCCATTCGGCTTAAAGAACGCAAGAGCAACATATCAAAGGGCCATCACATTGATATTCCATGACATGATTCATAAGATGATCGAAGACTATGTTGACGACATTCTAGCTAAGTCAAGAAAAATAAAAGATCACATAGCAACCCTAAGTGCCATCTTTGATAGATTGGAGGTGTACAAGGTCAGATTAAACCCAAAGAAGTGTGTCTTCGGCGTACAATCAAGAAAGCTCCTAGGATATATAGTGTCAATGAGGGGCATCGAGGTGGATCCAACAAAAGTAAAATCAATCCTCAAGATGGAAGCACCTAAAATATTAAAACAATTGAGAGGTCTCCAAGGAAGGCTTCAATCCATTCGAAGATTCATAGCACAATTGGCAGACAAACAAAACCCATATTCTCACCTACTCCACAAGGGAGTAGCGTATAAATGGGATACCAAGTGTGAAGAGGCATTCAACAAAATCAAAGAATATCTACTAACATCATGAGTCTTAATGCCACTAATCCCAAGAAAACCATTGATTTTATACGTGTCAGCAACAACATCAGCCCTTGGAGCTCTTTTAGCTCAGCATGACGAAAATGGAATAGAAAGGGCTATATATTACATCAGCAAGACAATGGTTGGGCATGAGCTAAACTATTCATTCATCGAGAAAGCATGCCTCGTAGTAGTGTTTGCATCACAGAAATTCAGACATTACATGTTGGCACACAAAATAAAACTCATTGCCAAAATTGACCCTCTCAAGTATCTACTATCAAAGGCAATGCTCATAGGAAGAATGGAAAAATGGGTGATGATATTATCAGAATACAACATTGAATATGTGGAGTGGAAAGCAATCAAAGGCCAAGTCATTGCAAATCAATTGGCAGAAGCACCAATCTATTCAGAGAACCTTCTCGTCTCAGAGTTTCTAGATGAATCTATTTTTAATCTCAACGTAGCTGACCACTGGAAACTATACTTCAATGGCTCATACACGCAACATGGATCAGGAGTTGGTGTCTTCTTCATCACCCCACAAGGGGATTGCATACCAAGGTCATACAAACTCGCATTTCCCTGCACCAATAACATTGCAGAATATGAGGCTTTAACCATAGGTCTCAGAATAGCAGTGTAGTGGAACATTATAGCTTTGAAAGTATATGGAGACTCCCAATTGATAATAAATCAAGTGAATGATGAATATCAGACCAAGGACGACAAGCTCACTCCATACAAGAAATTGGTGGAAGCTCTCAAAGAACCCTTCATCGAAATAACATTTGAACAGATTCCTAGAACCAACAACAGAGCAATAGATGCCATAGCAACAATTGGATCCTTGCTCGACATCCCCCACAACATTCCAAAATATGAATTCCTAATTGAGTAGCTTCTCATGTCTACATTTGATGTACCAGAATTAGAATATGTGTGCAAAATCGTTGGTCTTGGCGATCCTTGGTATCATGACATTTACACATACCTTCGAATAGGAGTCATACCCACCGACTTACCATCAAACCTAAAATGAACCTTTGTTAAAAAGGCATCCAGATTTTTCATCCTAGGTGATACCCTATATTGTAGAAGCATAGAAGGAACCCTACTACATTGCCTAAATGTTGAGGAGGCATTAACCGCTCTAACTGAAGTACATAACGGTATCTGTGGTTCACACTCGAGTGGAATGACCATAGCCACGAAACTACTAAGGATGGGGTATTATTGGCCCACAATGGAAAGAGAAGCACATGATTATGCCATAAAGTGTCTACAATGTCAGCAACATGGGGACCTCATCCATGCTCCAGCTCAAGAGCTTCATCCTATCGTCACACCATGGCCCTTTTCGCAGTGGGGACTTGATCCCGTTGGAAAAATTACACCCACTTCATCTAATGGCCAAAAATTCATCATAACCACAACGAAGTACTTTACTAAGTGGGTGGAGGCCATACCCTTGACGTACATAACTGGGAAGTAGATTTCAAAGTTCATCCTGAACTATCTCATTTGCCACTATGGTGTTCCACAAGCCATTATCTCAGATAATGGGACACCATTCAAAAATTAGGAGGTTCGTGACTTATGCGAGAAATTCAAAATCCAACATTGCTTCTCCACCCCATACTATCCCCAAGGCAATGGCCAAGCAGAAGCTAAAAACAAGACCATTCTGAAAATCCTCAAGAAAAAAGTCAATGACGCAGGTCGTGACTGGCATTTGTAGCTTAATCCCGCCCTCTAGGCCTATCAAACCAGCATCCGCACACCCACCGGCGCCACCCCCTTCTCCCTGGTCTACGAATCAGAAGTACTCCCCATTGAGATCGAGATCCCATCACTCAGGATATCACTACAGAACCTCATCACAAATGAAGAGTATCAAGTGTCAAGATTGAATGAGTTGGAGCTACTAGATGAGCGATGAATAGATGCTTTGAATCATTTGCAATTCTATCAGAATAGACTCAAAAGGAGCTACAATAAGAAGATTAGATGCAGGATGTTCCAAGTTAGAGAACTGGTATTAAAGGAGAATCAAAAGAATGTCCCAAACCCAAGTAGTAAAGGAAAATTTGAACCCAATTGGTTTAGGAATTTTAGAGGAAGGAAAGGTTAAAAAAAAATGCATAAGGATGAGATGGAGCCTTGTTTACCTTAGGATTTGATTGAGACTCCCTTTGAGCATAATCGAGGGGTGGTTGGTCCTCTTGTAGACATAACTAATTTAGAAGGTCTTGTCAAGAGAAATTTAGAGGAGATTGGTAGAGACAAGAATCATGTTACAGATGGATTAGTTGGAGTTCATTTCCTCTACCATTCTCTTGAATTGCAACATTCACCTCTTGGAATTTCTTCTAATAATTTAAAAATATGAAGAAGGTTCAAGTTTAGAAGATTATAGGAACCCTTTATTCCCTTTGGTCTCAAGTTTGGAAACTAACGATGGAAACTCCATTACAAACCTGAACTAGGTTTGAATTAATGGAAAAGGATAAGGTTCACAATAAGATATAGTTCCTTGAAGAATTTTGGATTCAAGTTGTGAAATGATAGATCTACTAATGTTTTTGGGAAAATGACCCTCTTTATTAGATACATTGCCACTATTGGTGGAGTATTTCTAATTGGATGTTATTTTTCTAACTTACAACTATATTTTTCTTGTTGTTGTTCCATGCCAATATGATTGATCATTTTTTGTCTCTTTATTGGTCTTTGTAAAAGGGTGGGGCCCTTTCAAAATTTCTATTTCTAATTCATAAATTCAACCAAAAGTATTTACCCTAAAATTAAAATATAAATAATTTAAACTTTAAAATAGTCTTTTTTGATATTATATAATAGCCTCATGTATTTAATTTATAAATCCTATTATTCTTTATGTTTAATTTCAAAATTTTAATGCTCTCAAGTATAGATTACAAGCACACATTCTTTACATTTTTTCTCTTTCTTTTGTACTATTTTGTATATGGGTGTCTTATATGCATTGCCTCAAACATATAATTTTGATGTCCTATACCTAGTTCTAAATGTAGTTTTATGAATGTATTCCTCCTTTATTCTTTGCTAATTGTAATTGAATATTAGACCTATTTTTTAAAATATGGCCACCCCTCTCAATTAGTAAAATAAGTCATCTATTTTAGGTGGTGGATATTAATGTTAATTGTTTATTTATTGAACATACATAATCAAGACAACTTGGAAAAGTGTCTTATCTTTCTTTTTCATAAAAATAGTTGGAGCATCCCATGACAAGACACTAGAACATATAAATCCTTTCTTTAAAATGTCATTTAGGTTCAATCCTTTAATTCATGCAAATATGAAGTGTTTGTTTGATAGGGATCTCTAGATATAGGGGCTAATTCATGCATGAACTCTATTAAAAAATAAAACACCCATTTAGGAGGAAACATGAGGAGTTCATTCTAGGATTTAGACATCCTAAGACTTTTGTAATGGAGGTTTATTTTCATTTGAATGGTTCTCATTCACTTTTACTAAATAAAAATTAACAACAAACAAGGCACACCCTTTTCTTTATTCTCTTTTGAGTTGTAAAATAGAAAATTTAATAATACCTTCATTCCTTATAATCCTAATAGAACTATTTTATTATACATTTCATTCAAACAATCTATTTCTTTCCTCTAAATTTATTCTTCGATTCATACATTTAGTTCACCAACCATTTTTGGAGTAATGTCATAAGACTCGAAGGAAAAATATGAAGAATTTTATCCAAGTTTCCATTGTATGCACCCTAAACTTTATATCATGAACTATTTGATATAATGTCTCAAATAAATTTTTTAATGAGGTATTTGATATAATGCCTCAAATAAATTTCCAATAGTGTTTTTGACAGAGTATGATAGAAATAGTGGTTTTGATATAATGCCTCAAATAAATTTCCAATAGTGTTTTTGATATAATGCCTCAAATAAATTTGTTAATGAATTGTTTGATATAGGGTGCATACAATGGAAACACTATTTCTATCATACTCCATCAAAAATTACCATGAACTGTTTGATATAATGCCTCAAATAAATTTGTTAATGAATTGTTTGATATAGGGTGCATACAATGGAAACACTATTTCTATCATACTCCATCAAAAATTACCATGAACTGTTTGATATAATGCCTCAAATAATTTTTTTAATGAACGATATAATGCCTCAAATAAATTGGAGGTGCCCTGGTAGAAATGTATGCAAAATGTGGAAGCATAGACAGGGCATACTAATTTTTTGAAAGAGTAGAAATGTATCATAGAAATAGTGTATGTTGAAAAGGATTTAGAAAATTTCAAACAAATGCAGTTTCTAATCAACAAATTTGAAAATTTTTGCATTTAGGGTTTAGAAATTTAACAAACAAATGCATTTTAAAGTCTATGAAATTCAAATTTGAAAAACCTGGTGAGATATGCAAGTTGGGTTGATGAACTATGGAGAGATGAAGTCGAGTTTGCCATTTGCCAAAGAGATGAAGTCAAGTTTTCTGTTCATTGTTTGATGTTCACATTCATCATTCATCACACGCACAGAGAACGGGGAAAGCAGAAAAAAGCTAAAAATGACAGTGACAAGTTCAGATTTTTTTTTATGCCTTATTTGAGGGGGTTCGGTCGAACCCATGTTCGACCGAACCCCTTAAAATATTAAATTTTTTTGTTTGTGTTTTAGGGTTCGATCGAACATAAAAGATGGTTTAGTCGAACCATAGAGTTCGACTGAACCCATTGAGTATGGGGAAAGGAATAAAAATCAAATTTCCTTCCTCATAAAATTTGTAAACCACTATTGTGGTTTGAACCACATGTGTATGTCGTTGTTGCACCTGAGGGGAATGAAGAGGAAACATAATGTTGGTTGGCTCATTGTGTGGAGACTAAACATAAGTTAATAGCATCTCGAGAAGATGATGATGGCTATCATTATCTAGTAGGAATGGTGATCCCCTTAAGACATCCCCTTAAGCAAATTTTGATAACAAGTATTTGATCCCCTTAAGAAAATTTTGAGAACTTCTTTGATCCCCTTAAGAAAATTTTGAGAACTTCTTTGATGATGACTTTCATGTTATCCAATAGTTCGGTGGAGGTTGTTGACACTTGGCTATGAGAATATCTAATAAGGAAGAATGGTTTGTCTGCATTTGAAGATTATGAAACACATAAGAAGATTATACACTACTCATATTTGGTGGTGGCAACAAATATAAAACTAGTCAGGTATCGTGGAAGACCTACAAATAAAGAGCCATGGACAATTTCTATGGAAGAGCATGAGACAATCATACATGTGTTGCAAAATAGAAAGGACGCAAATGGTACAATGGGATAAGTAAATATAGGTAAATATAGTTCTAGTTTCATATTATCCTTTTAAATAGATTAAATACATGTTTTGATATTGCTTGTGTGTTATTAGTTGAAATTAATTTAAATTGTCCTTTTATATCCTTAATCCATCATCACAAATTCATCACATACTTTGATCCAAAAAGGAGAGTCCATGCAGATCCAATCTAGACAACATGGAATACTTGGTAAAAATAGGTAATTATTAGTTAAATTATATTTAAATACGTGTTTTGATTATATATTGATATTGCTTGTACATTAATAGTTAAAATTGATTTATTATCCTTTTTTGTATCCTTAAGCCATCATCACATTGATCTCATACTTGAAACAAAAAGGAGGGGATGTAGATTCAATCTAAACACATGTGTGGAATAATTTTAAATACAGGTACACATTGTGTACATATATATAGTTTTATATAAATTAAAATACATGTTTTGATGATTTCATTGATATTGCTTGTATCATTTTGATATCAGGTGGCGTGAAGACCTACTACATTCTAGGGACAAGTTTCAATTTTTTTTGAGATGGCATAGCCAAATTTTGTAATCATTGTTTTGAGTTGACACATATGTACATACATAATTACAGAATTACACATTTTGTACAAATTTGTATACATGTACATACACAATTATACTCTACACTTTTACGTATCAGAATCAATATTCTATATATTAAGTTTGTTAAATGTGCATGTTTGCCTACTTTGAAACTTTAAATTTGATTGTATAATCACTACATATCATGCATATTGTTGTTAAATTTGGTTGCCTTGGGCAACTTCACCAATTTTTTAGAGCTTCTTTGATCCCCTTAAGATGTTGTATTAGGACCCCTTAAGACATCCTATTACAACATGAATTAAATAAACATTGGAACTATTTAAATTGTATAGAATGTGATTGTTATGATGAGTCATCCTAAATTTTAAGTTACTTAATTATATCAATTGTGATTAAATATGAGACATGTACTTTGAAGTATTTCATCCCCTTAAGATGTCCTATTAAGACATATCCTAAATATTTATACTTAATCATATCATTTGTTATAATTAGTCACCCTAAAGTCTAATACTTGTTTATATCACTAAATATTTGTACTTAGTTATACTTAATTATATCATCTGTTATGATGAGTCACCCTACTTTGAAACTTTAAATTTGATTGTATAGTCACTAAATATCATGTATATTGTTGTTAAATTTGGTTGCCTTGGGAAACATCACCAAATTTTGAAACATCCTATTAGGACCCCTTAAGGCATCCTATTATGACATGAATTAAATAAACATTGACACTATTTAAATTATATAGAATGTGATTGTTATGATGAGTCATCCTAAATTCTAAGTTAATTATATCAATTGCGACTAAATATGAGACATGTACTTTGAAGTATTTCATCCCCGTAAGACATCCTATTAGGACATATGCTAAATATTTATACTTAATCATATCATGTGTTATGATGAGTCATTGTAAAGTCTAATACTTGTTTATATCACTAAATATTTTTACTTAATTATAGTTAATTATACTTAATTATATCATTTTTTATGATGAGTCACCCTACTTTAAAACTTTAAATTTGATTGTATAAACACTAAATATCATGTATATTGTTGTTAAATTTGGTTTCCTTGGGACACTTTTCCAAATTTTGAGAACTTCTTTGATCCCCTTGCAACATCGTATTAGGACCCCTTATGACATCCTATTACAACATGAATTAAATAAACATTGACACTATTTAAATTGTATAGAATGTGATTGTTATGATGAGTCATCCCGAATTCTAAGTTAATTATATCAATTGTGATTAAATATGAGATATGTACTTTGAAGTATTTCATCTCCTTAATTATACTTAAATATACTTAATAATATCATTTATACTTATTTGATAAGTTAATGCCTTGACTATGGATCACTAAATTTGTAAAGTACAAATATTGAAATACCTTATTAATTTCAACTTTAATTTCATATTTTTATTTAATTTCACATTAATGTCCTATTAATGTCTTGACTATTAATCTTTTGTCAACTACAAATATGTCCTATCAATTACATATTAAAATTTCACATAAAATGCATAAATGCACGTGTAAATTAAAAATAAAAAATAATGAAGTCCATGATTTACAATATATTAAGTCCATGAAACCAATATATTAAGTCCATCAAAGTATAGCCCTGAAATAAAGTCCATAAAACAATATATATTAAGTCCATATGAGACCAAATATGTAGTCCATGAAATAATCAAATACAACCCATGAAATCATCTAACTCATATCGAGTCTCTATAATCAAGAGACCTCTTCACACCACATGGACTACCTAGATGACCTAAACCACTTTGTATAAGAGAAAGAAAGACGAAATCGGATGTAAGATGATTAAAATTTTATTTAATGACAATTTAATTTATAATTCATCATAAAATTAAATTACCATGTGAGGCTACTCTACATGCTCTAGTGCACCTAGACCTATCTCTAAATGCTCTGAATCAATCTACATATACAAGAGAAAGAAAGTTGAAATTAGATGTAAGTCTATGATTAAAAATAATTTAATTCAATTTAATTTATAGTTTATCATATTTATATTGTACTGTAAGAGGTTGTGCATTGATGCAGGAGCATTCAGGTGCATGAGAAATCCTACACCACACAAAAAGAATTAAATTTGATTTTGTTGTGTGTTTGATTTTTGGTCTTGCAGGCATGATTTTGGGGAATTTTTCACACATTTCTAGCTTATTTAAAATTTAATTATAATGCCTATTGCATAAATGACACCTAAGGCTTTATTTTCATGCATTTTATGGCACATAAAATAAATTTTGCTTCACCAAATTGGAGGAAAAATTCCAACGTCTCCTCTTGGAATTTAAAATTTGCAGCAATTAATGAGGAAAAAGAATCTGGATTCCTGGTAGTGGAGTGATGGAGTGAACCACTGGAGGATAATTTTAGAAAAGAATTCAAATTTCCTGCTAGTGATGAATGAAGGGGGTTTAAGGAGGGGAATGGAAATGCTTAGAAAAAGGGGAGTAGATGAAAGTGCAGCATCTATGATAGAGGTAACCACACCCAAGTGAGAAAAGAGAAGAACAGGAAAAGAAATGAGAGAAAAATCAAGAGTTTGTGAAGAAAAATAATGGTGAAGACTAGTTGGGACATCTTGGAGGTAGCATCAAATCTTTGTGGCTGCATATATTATTGTAGGTGACTGATTTGAGGCCTCTTGGATCTGATTTGAGGTTGTTGATTGTAAATGTTTCCTTGCTCTAGATTGCTAAATTTCATTTTGGAAGTTGTATGCAAAAGTGTTTGTCAATAAAAAAAAATCAGAATTGTTTTAAATCTTTGTCATTTCAAGGGGTAGAAATTCTTGGTTTGGAGCTCTCAAATAATTTCAAGTTATTGTTTCAGAATTGATTTTCCTCTTGTGTGAATGTGGGCTATAACAATTGAGAATATCATAAAAGAAATTTGTAAAAAGAGAAAATTGAAGAAAAGTTGTTGGAAGGGGTCAAAGCCCGAGTGTTCAGAAAAGGATTTTTTTAATAGTTTGGTTCGAATTGTAACATGGTATAGCTGGTAAAAAAAATATAACGAGCATGCATTCTTGTAGATGAAGGTGGGAACTCTTAATGGAAATTTTTTTAGGGAAAATGGAAGGTGTTTACATGTTTAGAATTGATGTTGAAAAGTGGTATGTTGATAGTTTTCTATGCACATAAGTGTATGGTTGTTGATTTTCTTTTCAAAACTTTTTGGGTTTTCTTTATTTCCCTATAAGAATCAATTTTTAGTGGATTGAAAAGGAATTAGTGTGGAGGCTACGAAGATCAACACCTCAAATCAGGGTCTTAGTCTTTGACTACATCAAATGGTAACAGAGCAGGAAGACTAGCTAAGAAGTGTTGCAGTAGTGAGTAAGTTATTTTTCTTCGATATGTGCTGAGAGAAAGTTGAAGGATTTGGGTTTGTTGGAATGTGTGAGTGTGAGTTTTGTTGCAAGTATGGAAGAGGACTTGTGACTTTATCCTCTAAGAGAGGTTAAGGTTGGGCAGAAGGTGCACAAGAGAGAGGTGTCTTCCAGAAACCATCTATTGGGTAGAGGATAAGCAAGAGTGAGTTTGTTGCAGGGAGGACCTGTGACTGCAGAGGGACTTGTGAGTCTCTAAAAATGGCTTTGAAAAAGAAGACAAGATGGGCCATTAGAAGACCCGTGAGGATGTTATTTTGGGAAGAGTATTGGAAAAAAGTGAGAAAAGAAGCTCTTTGCAGAGTTAAAAAAGATAGAAGTGAGATTGGATTCCCTTGAGGAAAGCTTGGGAATGAAGAAGCAAGCTACAATTGAGGAAGATCAAAAAATAGATGAAGTTGAGTTTCATTGTTTATTTCATGAAAATTTTGAAAGTAATGATTTGTGTCCAGGAGATGAAGAAATAAAGGAAGATGTAATAGAGGACAATGAAGAGAAGAAAGAGGAAAATCAGAGGTTTAACAAAGAGGACAATGAAAAGAATAATGTAGAAGTGCAATGTTGCAGCCCTATGATGGAAAGAGAATGGAAAGAAAGTCATGTGGTAGCAGTCCACACAAATGTAGATGAAAGAAAACAAGGAAAGAAGAAAGGCACATGGAAAGAATGGAGAAAGAAAGAGGTAGCAACAGATATGCATCTTGTTGGTGACATAAAAAAAATAAAAATGAAATTTCATACAAAGAAAAAGAGGTTGCAATAGAAAAAATAGAGGTATTATCTCCTTTTGAGTTTTGCAAAGTAAATATTGATTTGCATGAAGAAAAGATAAAGGGAAATGGTGATTGTGAAGTTGGGGCAGCAATAGAGAAGCAAGAAAATATCCAATTTAAAATTCATCCATATGATATTTTTGAAAGAAAATTTGATTTGAAAGAGATACATGAATTTGTACATGAAAGGGTAGTATTGTTGTAGAAGATGACCATGAAGTTGTAGCAAATTTTGGTCTATTTAAGGACTTAGAAACATTAGAATTTTTGGGAAAACAGAGTGAAGAAGAGTATATGAGGAAGATAGTGAATAAGGAAATTGAACGAGCAACAACAAATGAAGAAGAAAGTGACTTATTAATGCAAATTGCAGTAGTTGAAAGGGAGTGGATAGCATTGACAATAGATAATGCAAGAGTTGTAGTTGGAAAAGAGGTAAAGTTTCAATTTTCATAATTCTTTGATGATAAAAATGAAGTTGAATAATATGAAAATGACATGGTTAAAATGAAGAGGTGAGACTACTGAAATTGATGATGCACTAATAGGGAAAGAGGATAAAATAAGAGTATTTGATGATTTTGCAAAATTTAGCGATGTTGATGTCAAAGCTAATTTTTATTGTGATGAGTTAGTGAAAGAAAGTGAAATGGTAAATATGGTTAGGGGTACCAATAACAGGTTACCAACTAAAAAACAAAAAAGTATGATCAATTTTATTGATATAAAGAAGAGGAGGATGAAGGAAGACAAGGTGAGAAAGAAGTGCCAATGGAGTTCTTTGATTTCTATGAAATTGTTAATGCTAATTTATATGTAGGTGTTGATAATGAAGAAGTAGGGTGGAAAGAAGAATCTTGTGTTGAACAGTCCAGATAACTGAGAGGGGGGTGAATCAATTATCCAACAATATTTTTCTTTTCTTTAATTAATCCAAAGCGGACTTATACCAATCAAAAATTAATCAAACATATATGAACATGAATGCACACAACAACACCAAGTACAATGAACACCATAATTTATGTGGAAACCCAAGAAGGGAAAAACCACAGAGAATGTTAATTCTCAATTATAAAGCATCGGTTAAGGTGAGACCAGTTAAGGTGATTTTTACAAGGGCTCACTACCAAGTTGCTCACTACAAGGTGGCTCACTACCAGTGGGCTCACTACCCAAATACAAAACAATAGGTTACAAAATAGTCTCACTGACAAAAGTGAACTGATGAAGTTGCATCTACATATGCATGAATTCAGTTCCGATTAAAAACACAATTTCTATTTGTAGTAGACCCGGTTAAGAATATTTGGCACATCTTCCTTCCATAATTTTCACACAACCTTATACCAAAAACATATTACTCCTTCCTTCACACTCTTTTTTCTGTTTGCACACTTGCACTATTTTATCTGCTCTCACACATTATACTTCTTCCACACTATATATGTTCAATCAAAAAGATGTTCTCTCTCTCTATATATATATATGTATGCCCATAGAAAAAAATATTTCAGTCACACAATATCTTCAGTCTTCTAAGTCGGCCAAACACCATTTGAATTTAGATCACCACAAGGCATGTTGGCATGAAGAACAACCTTAAGATATTCAAAGAGACCTTGCACGCTAACACCGGACCCAAAAGATAGGTCGCACATAAAGATCTTCTTACCTCATTACCAAGGGACCAAAAATGGGTCAAACATAAGATAACATAATTTCCAAGAGATAAAAAACTTTGAATTGCATGAAATATGTTTCAAATCCAATGAGAACGTGCCACAACCAAGAGAAAATCTTGATTATCATCAATTTCAGTGTCAACTAGAAAACCACAATTTGACATACAAAAACTTGCAACATGCTATATGAAGTTCCAGATAGCAAGGCTACCTAGAGTAAGCTTTGAGCACAACAACCAACATCAAAAGATTAGACTTTATTATACTGTATTAATTGAATTCAACAAATGTCCCAAAAAGAAGTACTGCCATATCTGGATCAAGGATAATATCTACATTGTGTGACATCATAGCATATGATAGGATAGATTAAGTTTGTTCATCATTTGGAGCACATCCTTTCGGATCCAAGGTTTTGACATCAATGAAAACAATGCTAAAACATATTCAACAACTTCTCAACAATCTCCTCCTTTGGTATTGATGGATCAAAAACATAAAATTCCATAACTCCAGCTCAAAACTGCAAACTCCAAAAACTCCAAGTACTCCCCCTTTGTCCAGCAATTCAATACCTCTTTTTGTTTTTATTTTTCTCTTCATTTTTCTCCCCCTTTTTTCCATCAAAGGAAAAGGGCCAAAATTCAAACATTCAGGAACTCAAGTAAAAATAACACTTTTCACATGAAAGATTTTCTTGTACCTTTCTCTCAAAATTGGAAGAATCCTCTTTCAAGCTAGCACCGCAGAATCCAATATGGTACTCATACTATCCAACATACTCAACAACATAAATGAGCATGACCAGTCCTGAGACAGGCACTGACGTTCACAATCTTTTGCATTAGAAATTATCCCGGAGAGATGATCCAACCAGACCTCAACAATTTCCTTGACCAACAAGAAGGTTCAAACCAAGTCTTCCCTCTATCTCTAAATAATCAATAACTCTTCTTGCAACTCACCAACTCTTATTCTCTATTTTCCATCTTTGTCTTTGAAGAAATCAAAACTCTTTCCAATACTATTCATCTCAAATTCAATAGCTTCAATTCTGCTTCTAAAATTATCAACAACAGCAGGCCACCGGAGACAATCCCTGTAGATGTCAGACATCTCCTTAATGCATTCTTTTGTCTCATCAATGTGTTTGGATAACTTTTGTTTAGCTTTGACACATCTTCTCTCAATCATAGCTTTGAACTTATGTCCTTCAAGTCCTTCCAACAACATTCTTTCTTCAACAACTTCTACTAGATTATCTGGTAACTTCTACTAGATAATCAACCAGAGCATCATCAATTTTAAGCCTTTTGATAAGAGAGATGGCACACCACCTTTCACCAACCTTCTTCATATCACCTTCATCTAACACCGACCGAATATCATCTAGATTGAAAAAATTAGATCCAGGCAGAGACTCTTCTTCATTCTCCTTTTCTTTTGAGATAGTGACGACATCTTCTATGTTAACTTTCCTCTTTTTTGGTTTCGGAGGGGAACCACCGATAATGACTTCCAAATCCTTCTTACCGAAGGAGGAACCCTCCTCAAACTGACTAGACACTATCACACCGAAGCATAGATTCATCTGCAAAGATGAGAAATAGACTTTGCATGCACACTTGCTTTAATATCTTCCATATATTGCAAATACCTATAAACTTGCTCTCCGACAAGGATGTCAGACTTCCATTTAATATTCTCCTTTGCCGGTAGCAAACTCAAAAAGTAAAATACCAAACATATGAGAAGAGATCCAAATTGGAAGGGATAACTCTCAACCAAAGACATTCTGACATTCTCAATTAGGTTTTCCATTATTAGGCTACACAAATCAAACTACTTATTTTCCTTCACCATAATGTGTGCAAGATATACAACAATAGCCGCAGTAGAACCTTCACGATTTCTGAAACAAATTTTATAAACTTGATGTCATAAGCAACATACCTTACTGTAGGATCGACAATGGTATTTATCAATAGAGCCTGGGGGTCTTTGTCGATACTAGTAAGTTCCTCCACATCTCTGTATTTCACTGTTTTCTTCCCAGGGAGGTCACCAATACTACACAAACCAATAATAGCTACAATGAATTCCTTCATGATCGAATAGGGTTTGTCCAAAACAATGTTTCCATCCTTGAATCGACTCAACAAGAACAAGATAGATTCTTTGTCTGTAAACTAGGGAAATTCTCCTCATAAATCCATACCCAAAGTATTTACATTCTGCAATTCATCCATCTTCAACCCTAGTTTCATTTCCTTCATCTTCCAATGATCAAACTCATCCAATTCAACTCCCTTCAACTTTAGTGGAATACTGCCACTCAATACTCTATTAATAGATTCCATCATCGCGCTTATCTTCTTCAAGCTCTTTATTGCTCAATGAAACTTCTTCTTCTCTCTTGCAAACTGTGAGAAATGATTTTGAAAACTCCCACCTTTTACTCTTAATTACTCATAATTATTTTTCCACCAAAGATGCACATTGATGATGCCAACAATTGTACTTCTCTTTTCAATCAGCCAGATTAAGCTTCATCATTTATCATCAACCAGTTCAAACTTACTCATGTTAATAATCACTTCAATATTACTTCGGAGAGGGGGAACCGGCCGAATATGCAATACAAAACTCCCCCTGAGCCAAGGCAGATTGGCTCAGATACCGGTAGGGCATGTACCGAGATCCGGTACCACGAAAGTGTCTTCCACACTTATTTCCTTCTTCCTCCAAACCATGGCCATCTTCTTCTTAGATTCATTTTATTTTGCAACCTTCTTTTTGTTCTCAGGCAAGTTTCCGGGGCAACATATCTACATTGGTTAGCATAATGTCTGGGTTGACTGCACTTGTAACATCTTTGTCCTGACTTAGCTGAGTGAACCATAGGTTTGCACTGATTAGCATTGTGACCATAACCATAACATAAATAGAAATAACCATGAAAGAGATTGTTCATTCCCTTCCATCTTGTCGGATTAGATAAATTACTTCTGTAATGACTTGCTTTATGACCAAACTTGTAATAGTTAAAGCATTGAGTATTCAGTTCCATCTTGCTTCAACATTCTACAACCTTACGTCCAAAATTTTTGCATAGAAAATAGTGACCATTGAATGATAAGTACCTTTGAGCATTTGGCTGCCTAGCCGAAGGTCATTTTGTAGGTGCATTATAGTTCCAGACCTTACTTGTTACAACTGATCTTGCTTCAGCTTCAACTTCTTTTTCTTCACCCTTAGTGTTTTGATTTGAGTTTTCACTGGTGAACCCAAGTCCTCCTTTATCCTTGTGACATTTTTGTAGGGACAAAAGTTGATCCAAAATAATGCTACTTTCACATACTCTTGCTTTAGTTTTCAGCCTTCTTAATTCTTGATCTAGGGATGTGCAGGATCATGATGGGCCAAAAAGTGGTGATATGATGGGTATGTGTAGGGTATGTGGTTGATGATTTTTTTTACCCAAAATTGATGAAACAAAAAGAGTTTTTAAAACAGACTCTCAGCTTTCCACCAATATAAATTATGCTTTACTTTGAATTTAATAAATAATTATTATTCATTTTCTATTTGAATTATGATTAAAGTCCTGATTGATAGGCTTATTGAAAAACATCTATAGCTTTCAAACAGTATCACATTTTTTGAATCTGAAACATGCATCACATTCTATGCTTTGCATACTATAGGATTAAAAAAATTAAAATTGAATTTCATGAATTTTTTACCAAGTTAAGGTGGTCAGACATATGAGTTTTTATATTTTTTAAAAGTTATAATAAAAAATTCATAATTAATTATTTACTTGGAAAAAAATTACAAAAAAATATGCATCACATCACGACATGAGTCCTCTACTTATATGTTTATAAAAAAATATTATCATTTTATTGTGGTTAGGGTGGTTAGATAGACACCTACTTCTTATTTTTTCCTTGAAATTTAAGAACTACTACATTGAAATTTCAAATTTTCACCAAATAGATTTTTAAAAAAACCTAGTAGTTTAGAAACTACATTCAATTTGTTACAGATTCTATTCTTACATATTTTTGAAATAATATAGATAACTTATTCAAATTTTTATATCAAGTTTCCTAACTCTAATTTTTCTAAATTTTTCGCCACTTAAGGGCCTGTTTTTTCCATGATGATCTTGCACATACCCTCTAACTTCTCATTTTCTTCTGATTTTTGTTTAATGGTATCCTTGAGATTTTCTTTAGTCTTCTTCCATTCTTCCATTTTCTGTTTGATAGTATCTTTGAGATTTTCTCCAGTCTTCTTGCATTCATCCAATTGTTGCTTTAAATTCACAATACTTTCTTTTGACTCTTTTAATTCTTGGCTAACCTCTTTATGTATTGCTTTGAACTTTTGGATTTTCTCCCTTAGCTTTGTAATACAAGCGTTTTCCTCCTGGAGATTTTCTTTCAATTCTTCATTTTCAGATTTTGTGCTTTCCATATCATCTAACATTATCTTCAGTTCTTCCTCAAAGTGATAAGCTCATGCCATTTGTTCAAACTGCCAAGATCTCCCTTAAGCGGTTAAGCTCTATCTCCCAAGGACCAAGCTCTGATACCAATTGTTGAACAGTTCAAATAACTGAGAGGGGGGGTGAATCAATTATCCAACAATACTTTTCTTTTCTTTTATTAATATGGAGTAGACTTATACCAAACAAAAAATAATCAAACAGATATGAAAATGAATGCACACAACACCAAGCACAATGAACACCAAAATTTACGTGGAAACCCAAGAAGGGAAAAATCACAGAGAATGCTAATTCTCAATTATAAAGCACCAGTTAAGGTGACACCTATTAAGGTGATTTTTACAAGGGCTCACTACCAAGTTGCTCACTGCCAATGGGCTCACTACCCAAGTACAAAACAACATGTTACAAAATAGTCTCACGAACAAAAGTGAACTAATGAAGTTGCATCTAAATATGCATGAGTTCAGTTCTGGTTAAGAGCACAATTTATGTCTGCAGTAGATCTAGTTAAGAATCTTCTGCACATCTTCCTTCCATAATACTCGCACAACCTTCTGCCAAAAACAAATTACTCCTTCCTTCACACTCTTTTGTCTATTCACACACTTGCACTCTTTCATCTGCTCGCACACATTATACTTCTTCCACACTTCTATATGTTTAATCTAAAAGATATCCTCTCTCTATATATATGTATGCCTATAGAACAAAATAACTCAACCACACACAATATCTTCATAGTCTTCTAAGTCAGCCAAACACCATTTGAATTTAGATCACCACAAGGCATGTCGGCATGAAGAACAACCTTAATATATTCAAAGAGACTTTGCACACTAACACTGGACCCAAAAGATAGGTTGTACATAAAGATCTTCTTACCACATTACCAAGGGACCAAAAATGAGTCAAACATAAGATGGCATAATTTCCAAGAGATAGCAAACTTTGAATTACATGAAATATATTTCAAATCTGATGAGAACACCACAACCAAGAGAAAATCTTGATTATCATCAATTTCAGTGTCAACTGGAGAACCAAAATTTGACATACAAAAACTTGCAACATGCCATATGAAATTCCAAATAGCAAGGTTACCCAGAGTAAGCTTTGAGCACAACAACCAACATCAAAAGATTAGACTTTATTATACTGCATTAATTGAATTCAACAGATGTCCCAAAAAGAAGTACTGCCATATCTGGATCAAGGATAATATCCACACTGTGTGACATCATAGCACATGATAAGAAAGATTAATTTTGTTCATCATCCAAAGCACATCCTTCTGGATCCAAGGTTTTGACATCAATGACAATAATGCTAAAACATCTTCAACAATTTCTCAACATCTTGGTATATTGAAATGAATTTCATGAGGAGAATAAAGAGAGGAAGGATGAAGGAAGGAAGAGATAGGAAGATTCAAAGCAGGGTGAAGAAGAAGAAACAGGTAGATAAAGAAGAAAGATGGATTAAAGGAAAATACATGATCTTAAAATGTTCATGAGTTTCAGCTCATTGAACATTTCATTTACCCTGGGTGTTTGATGCAGGAGCATCTAGGTGCATGAGAAATCCTACACCACACAAAAAGAATTAAATTTGAGTTTTTTGTGTGTTTTATTTTTGTTCTTGCGAGCATGATTTTGGGGCATTTTTCACACATTTCTAGCTTATTAAAAAATTAATAATAGTGTTTATTGCATATATGACACCTAAGACTTGATTTTCATCCATTTTATGGCACATAAAATAATTTTTTCTTCACCAATTCGAGGAGGAAAAATTCCAACACCCTAGAATGAGGAGACCATGTTTGGAATTTTTAACTCCTCTTGGAATTTAGAATTTTCATCAATTAATCAGGAAAAAGAATTTGGATGCCTAGTAGTCGAGTGGTGGAGTGAACCAGTGGAGGATAATTTTAGAAAATAATTCAAATTTCTTTTTGGAGATGAATGAAGGGGGTTTAAGGAGGGGAATGGAAATGCTCAACAAAAGGGGAGTGGATGAAAGTGCAACATCTATGATAGAGGTAACCACACCCAAGTGAGAAAAGAGAAGAATGTGAAAAGAAATGAGAGAAAAATTGAGTTTCTGAAGAGAAATAATGGTGAAGACTAGTTGGGACATCTTGGAGGTAGCATCAAATCTTTTTGGTTGCATATATTATTGTAGGTGACTGATTTGAGGCCTCTTGGATCTGATTTGAGGTTGTTGATTGTAAATCTTTCCTTGTTCTAGATTGTTAAATTTCATTTTGGAAGTTGTATGCAAAAGTGTTTGTCAATAAAAAAATTAGCACTGTTTTAAATCTTTGTCATTTCAAGGGGTAGAAATTCTTGGTTTGGAGCTCTCAAATAATTTCAAGTTATTGTTTCAAAATTGATTTTTCTCGTGTGAATGTGGGATGTAACAATTGAGAATCTCATAAAAGAAATTTGTAAAAAAAGAAAATTGAAGAAAAGTTGCTAGAAGGGGTCAAAGCCCCAGTGTTCAGAAAATGATTTTTTTAATAGTTTGGCTTGAATTGTAACATGGTATAGTTGGTAAAATAAATATAGTGACCATGCATTCCTGTAGATGAAGGTGGGAACTCTTAATGGAAATTTTTTCAGGGAAATGGAAGGTGTTTACATATTTAAAATTGATGTTGAAAAGTGGTATGTTGATAGTTTTCTGTGCACACAAGTGTATGGTTGTTGATTTGCTTTTCAAATCTTTTGGGGTCTTCTTTATTTCCCTATAAGAATTAATTTTTAGTGGATTGAAAAGGAATTAGTGTGGAGGCTGGGAGGATCAACACCTCAAATCAGGGTCTTAGTCTTCGATTACATCATGCACTCTTTGTTCCAGGATCTGTCTCTACATGCTCAACTACAGAGTGTGTCTCATGCTATAAAAGAAAAAGAATTTAACATGTATGAGAATATCTATATTCAATTTTAAATTTAATTTAAGTTATTCACAATGTATAATTTGTGAATCAATTTAAATATATTAAAAAAATTAATTACCACGATATTTGGCTGCTCTGCATGTCCTGGTTGAGGTGATGTGACCTCATCAAGGTAGAAAGTGGCACTAACAAAGTCCTACAAGGTAAAATTTAAAGCATGTATATACTTGAATTAGGTTAAAATATATATTTTCAAGTGTGCACACATTGTGTAGAAACTTTTTTGAACATCCTGAAATTCAGATGCCTCCTAAGTTGCTGCCACATCAAATGTCCATCTGATCCCCATTCTCATTGTTGTGTCGACCTAGACATACATATAGACATAACACTTATAATATTTACTTGTACATGCACATTTGATATATAGTGAATTCAAAATTCATAATTGTAAGTATAGTAATAAGTTAAATAATTTACAATATAAATGTACCTGCACCTGATGTGAGATGCTCAACAATAGATGAGTTCTCAACAACCCCTTAGGTGGAATTGACATGGAATTCGATTGAGTCCCCTAAACCAACATAAATATTTAAAACATATGTTCATGATTGAATTACAAATTAAAAAGTTAAGTTAAAAAATTATTTCATATATAATTTAAAAATTTGAAATCAAAATACCCCATAAGGGTTTCCGACTAGCACTTGTGTTGACATATGTACTCGAGGAGCCAATGATTCCCCTATGGTTAGTGTCATCTACACCAAATAGTTTGATTGTTAAAACATTGAAATTTATATATATATATATATATATATATATGTTCATTAAAATTCTTATAAATTCAACATGTAGATGCATATTTATACCTATGTCACACTATCTGCAGGGTGATGCTTTGTAGTAAGAAATTCTACAAATGAACTAGTGTGACCAAATGATCCACTAGAATCTCCATGTCCACCTGAACTGGGTGTAGCCTGATCAGGTCCATAGCATAGCTAATGGCAACTAGTACATACATGGGGTGTCAGCACTCATGGAGTGGTACTAGGACCAACTCCATAGAACTCTTCTCCATCGTTGTGATCTCTAGGCTCCCCAGTCACCATCGTAGAAGTATGCTCATCAAGGTTTCCTACAAGCGTACTCAAAGATCCTAATGCAGAGATCATCGCAAATTGATGCACAGGTGTAGGAATGGCAGGAGCAAGAGGAGCAACAAGAGGTTGCACATGCACAGGGCATTGGGGATCAACCCGTGCCCCTAACCTATGTTGTGGCATGCTACCACCAACACCCTAAACTGATTTAAAATCAAAATAATTGTACTTTTTCCCCCAAAAAAACTCTGCATATAGTTTCCTCAAAAATTATATTTAAGGGACCTCCAGATTAGCATGTGGTGGATGGTCAAATACCATCCACCATCACTCCCAAAAATGTGTAGTCATTTGTGGATGTATTCACCACCTCATGGATATTCTAGATTTAGTTGCAGGAATGGGCTAGTGAGTGTTAGGGTCGACAAAAAAAGGTGCTAGATGGGATTTTGTTATTTTTAGGTCCAAAATTTGTTTATAGGAGAGACCATTTGAATAAAATCATCTCATATCCTTCCTATATCATTGATTCCTAGATCTAAGTTCATATTAATAGATTCGATGGCATCAATAATGTTTTTCATTGCAGATGCAAAATGCCTCACATGTGGCGAAATCAATGCTTCATTTTGCATAGCATTGATTTGATTTTGAATGGATGCAACATTTTCTTTGATATGTGCTTGCAAGTGAGCCTCATAGGATGGATTAAGGGGATCTATGAAGTAAGGTCCTGGGAAAAAACATTTGATGGCTTAAGGGGATAAAATTTGGTGAAGTTCAAGATAGTGCTTCTAGCTTTAACTATTTTTTTTTACATCAATGAAAAACTAGAAATAAATTGTAAATCATGAACCACTATCTTTCTCAACTCTATGTGTTTACTATAAGTTAATATTTTAAAGGGTCTTCAAAATACCTTGCAATATTCTATAAATTTTTTATTGGTTGAACTACTCATGATATAACTACAATGTTAATTACATTTTGAAACATAAAAGGCTTCCAAAATGAGTTCCTTCCAAATAATGGACTTGATAGAACCTGAAAATGTTGAAGCTTGGGTGGCCCTTGGAATAATGGACTTGCAAGTTAGTGAAAAAGATAGTTTTCATAAAGGAATGGAAAAGATGCATAGATCCTTTGAATTATATACTCGTACTGTGCAATGACATTAAATCATCTAGCAAACAATTTTTTCTTCATAGAATAACATTTTCTTGCACAAAATAGTTGATTGAGATAGCTCTTGTTTCAACTGACCAACCTCTCATGAAATATCATTCATATTATAATCTTGCATGATATTATCATGAGAAGCCTTCATCCTCCCCTTCCATGAGAAGCCTCTCTTGAAATGTTTGATGCCTTAACACCCATAACAAGAGGAAGGTGGGAAGGCTCTAGGCTATAGTTTAATCACTAAATATTGAATGTATATTATTGTTAAATTTGGTTGTCTTGGGAAACTTCACCAAATTTTGAGAACTTCTTTGATCCCCTTAAGAAATGTCATATTAGGATCCCTTAAGACATTAGTTCAAGGTTTAGGGTAATAGAATGGCAAGTAAGGGGGTTAATAATTTTGATTCATCACATATGCAAGAACATTAGTTTATTAATATTTTTGAATTTATGAATAGACTTAGATTACTTCTATGATCAAGGAATTAAGCACACAACTATAAATTGACCCACTTTTGACAATTTAGGATAGTCTTTATGGTCTACCCTTGAATTTATAGAAATGTGTATATTTAGAGAAAATGAAAATGTGTCTTGACAAGTTGTTGGAGCTAGATCTTAAAATTTGGTTATTGAATCCTTTCAATTAGTATTGTTAATTTCTATTCATTCCCTAATCATCTTTGACGTCTATGAATAAAAGGAGTGGAAATATAACCTATGACCATAGTTGGATTGATTTTATATAGATCAAGGGAACCATCCATAGTAAATTTGAGGATTGTTAAGCATTCAAGCTTAGGGAAAAATGATACTTTAATCCTAAACTAGCCTCATTATTCTTGGGAAAAAGGTCAAACAAACCCTTAAGAGGTGAGTCAATGTAGGTGTAGGGTTTACAAGAGTGATACAAGGCACCACTTAAAATTTTAAGAGTATTTGTAATGCAATCACCTATAGAAGGAGAAAGGTATTTCTTTATGGGGGAGAAAGTGATTGAATTAACCTCACCATATAATCATATGAAGATGTGCTTGACACAATCCATTTCAAGTAGATTAAATATTTTATTTAGATATATTAAATATTTATTACACACTCATGGAGATATAAATTATAACTAAATTATTTAAAATCTTTTCATTTTCTCTACATTTTTTAATTTAATTTTTACTTTTAATCTATTTTAGATAGCACTTGGATGAAATCAATCTAGCCTAAGATAATTCAATCCTCTATCTCCCTTCTCCCAAAGGGTTTCTTTCTCATTACTTTTCTCATTAGTTCCTTCCAGATATTGGACTTGATAGAACATGAAAGCATTGAAGCTTGGATGGCCCTTGGAATAATGGACTTGCAAGTTAGTGAAAAAGGTAGTGTTCATGAAGGAATGGAAAATATGTGTAGAGCCTTTGAATTATATAGGTCATACTATGCAATGGCATTGAATCATTTAGCAAACCATTTTTTCTTCACAGAACAAATTCGATCAGGTCTATCTCCCTTCTCCCAAAGGGTTTCTTTCTCACTAGTTTTCTATTAGCTTCAACTCATGAACTTATTTAGAATAATAGACCCTATTTTCATGGTAGATATGGATTAATTTTAAGTCATTGGAAACCATTCTTAAATTTTTTATTGAATCTAGATCACTAATGTCACCATTTGGATTTGGTTTTGAAATGTTTCTTGCATATTCCAATAGACAAATTGGTTCAATTGTTGGCTAAGAAGGTAGGAGGTTTTTGTCTAAATCCAACTTTTATTGATTGATTTGATCAAATTTTAGGTGAACCTTGTGATTTTTTTAAACGTAAATCATAAACTTGAGGTTCAAGGATTACTCTAGTAGAAAACTATATGTATGTTAATATGTTAGAGACTAGTGTTTGTTAATATGCAAATGAAATATAAATTCCATAAATTGAAATATTCAAGCATACAGATTTAAAACATATCGATAATGCAAATGAAATTTGTGTCGTAGACAAATGGCCCCTTATCATTTTCATGGCCTTTTAGGTCTTGTTTCATGGTGTTGGAACTATGTTGCTTTAATTTTATGTTGTGACATGGCTTGAACATGCTTATTTAGGTACTAAAACTCAAAGAATGATATCTTGTGAAGGTGTTGTGAAGTGTTGTAAGACATTTCTACATTCTTCTAGACTCTGTTAATTACAATTTACCTAAAAATCACCTTTTTATTCATCAACAAGACCTATTTTGAACTGTTGTAAAGTCTTGTAACAAGCTTTCAAGCTTTTCTAGGCACATCGTCACTATTCGTTCTCTCATATGCTTAATTAAGTGTATTTTTGAGTATTATCTTGACAAACAACATTAAATACAACATATTTCCTAACACATATTTTTAGGTCCTAGGTGGGACCCATTCGCCATGGGTGGCGAATGAGTCCCCCTTGGCCCCAAATTCAAAATATTTTAAATTTCCTTTCGAGATTTTATTCAAAAACACTTGATGTTGGCTTGTGATGAGGTATAAATGGTTAACTAAGGCACAAGTGTGTATAAATAAGTGATTTTCACCTCATTTTACATCTTCTACAATCCCCATTCATCAAGTTAACTTATCCACCTATTCACTCAAGCATTAAAGCATTTTACATCTTTTCAAGCACTATTCAAGCACTTTGAAGTAGCCATTGACATTACTTCAAACTTGCATCATCAAGGGTTTGGTAAGTTGATAGCAATTTCATGTTGTTAGTTTATCATTCCTTTGCATTTCATTATTTTATTAAAGGTTTGATTACCAAAAGCGGGGTTTGACCAAGACAAACCCATATTCACTAACCTTAAACCATTTTCCCCTATTGCATGTTTGTTTGTTGACCTAGGTATGCATATTTGACAAGCTTTTTGGTGTTGAAGATTGGTTTACAAGTCAACTAGGTGCTTCAAGTCAACTTAAGTCCATTTCAAGCTTGGAGAAGGTTTTATGTCTGTTTCCTGCATAATTGACTTCGGCAACCCGACAGGTAGTGATTTCCAGATCTGGTGTTACAGAATTGTCTCTTGATTTTTTAGAAATTTGGGAGAGGATTGATTCGCAACCTATGGTGAATGAGTCCCACCTTAGGACTGAAAATCTGAATTTTGTCAGATTCTGGATCTCGATAGATAGAAACTTGTTTCCGACGGTTTTCACCAGGAGGAGGACTAATTCGCCACCCTGGGCGAATGAGACCCACTATGAAAAATTAGTGATTTCAGTCAGCATCCACAACATTCTAGATTCATCATATTTTGTCTAGGTGCACTCTAATTTAACTCATTCCTTTTTTTCTGCATATTTTCTTCATTTAGTTCATTGTTACATTACATAATGTATTTTCAAACATAGCTTTAATTTCACTTTTGCATTCATTTTCATTCATTCAAATTAGTCAATTGCATTTAGTTAACTTCATTTACATTAGACAATATCACACATAACATTATTTGAATGAACCATTAGCATTTTTTCTCCTATCTCTCTCCTTTTAGGTGAAAAACCCTAGAAGCGCAAGAGTTGTCCATAGGAACCAAAAATCAATGGTTCAATATTTTTCAATTTTGAAATGTTCAAGCAATCATATTTAAAACATAAAGTGATGCAAATGATTTTTTTCCATTTTCAAATATTCAAAAGCTTAAAATTGGGGTTTTCAAATGTAAAATTTTTTGTTTGATTTAAATTTAGGGTTTTCAAATGCAATTTTTTTGTTTGATTTCAATTTAGGGTTTCAAGAAGCAATTAGGGTTTTCAAATGAAAACTTTTTGTTTGATTTCAATTTAGGATTTTCAAATGCAATTTCTTTTGTTTGATTTTAGTTTAGGGTTTCAAAAGCAATCGGTTTTCAAATGCAATTTTTTTGTTTCATTTCAATTTAGGGTTTTCAAAAACTAATATTGTTTTTTGATTGAACAATTTAGGGTTTCAAAAGGTAATTTTTTTTCTTTGGTTACGATTTAAGGTAGATTTTTTTGTTTCTTTTGAATATCTGAGGGTTTCATTTCATGTTTTCTTTTGATTTCTACAAATCACCAATTATTTTATTACAAGTAAATAAAAATGTAAAAAACCCCATATAAATTGAAAGAAAATATACTAAAACCTAAATTTGTATTAAAAAATTATAAAAAAAAAAGAAAAAAATGCAAAAACTGGGGTTAGACGCTTACCTGGAGGTCACTGTTTGCTCTTCTTCAACTGGGATCTCATGCACGCAGGTGAAAATGACTATTGTTTCATTTAAAAATAAATAAATACCACTACAAAATGGAATCTCATTTTTTACAAAATGGGATCCCAATTTTTACAAGTCGGGATCCTGTTTTATAAAAAGCGAGATCTCATTTCTCGAAGGCCGGCTCGGGACACCATAACTTAATGGTATCCCATTTAGATTTTAGGCTCAAGACCCCGAACCTAAATGGAATCTTGTTTATTAAAAAATGGGATCCTATTTTATTGAAGCCAATTTTGGGTTTTTTTCTAAGGCAAAAACTTCCACACTTCATGGACTCATCTTCTTGCATTTACCCTTATAATAGTGACTAAAGTATGGATCATCATTCTTCACTTGTCATAGAACAAATAGTATCATTAAGAGGAAAACTAAGATCCAAAACAAAGTTGAAAGGTAAGGAGAAGAAAACAAGAGAAAAAATAATAGTGAGGGGAAAGCTAAAGAAAAGTGGAATCAAAGGAAAGGAAAAATGGGATCAAGGAAAGGAGAAGGAAGAGAGGAAATGAAGGCCAAGAATGGAGAGGAAAGATCAAAATAAAAGTAAGATTAAAACATTAGTAGAATCAAAGATAAAAAATGAAAGATCTAAGGACAATTAGTGATCACTATATAGTAGACTATTCAGTTTTGTAACATGATCCTAAGTTTATGCAATGGTTATGATCCAATTTTTGTGTATACTACATTATCTCATGGAGATAGCAAGAAAGTGTAACACTAGTAATGGGATAGAAGTAGTAGTAGATGTTGGGCTTGGAATTTTTTATAAGAGATACAAAGGAGAAAGTAATAAAATGCTTGCCCTATCTTGTTCAAGGATTGAGGCATCATAACCAAAGAATTTGAGAGAAAAAGTATAGAATGAAGTCTAGAAAAGAGATCAAGAGATGGAGGACTAGAGTGAGACGCTAAATTTTACTAGTCCAATCTTAGGTTATGAGTACTAAAAGAAGGAGAGGAAAGGAACCATATCTTAGCAACTCATCCTAGAATGAATCATAGATGGATCATTGATAGAAAAGGAGAAAAAGAAGCTACAACATCTTGATTTAGTTGAATATTTTTTTTTTAGATAAGTACCTTTGAGTTGCTTTGAAATGTCTCTTATGTTTACATGTTTCTAATTTATTTATTTTTCTTTTACCTTTTTTATCTTTTTAATTATTATGGACATAAATGTGGTTTTTTTATGCTCAATACTAGACAAGAAAAGAGGAAGAAGTTGATTTTCTATAAGGTTTTAAGGGCCATTAATGAGTTTTAGGTATTGGGAAAATAGAAGGGAAGAGTACTCATGGACATGAGAATAGATTTCATTCTTATCATGGGGTCATATAAGAGTATAATGGATATAGCAAGAAGTGAAAAGGGCTCGAGAATTAAAGGCCAAAATGACATTGACCACATCATGGAAAGTCACATAGTGGATGAAGGAAATTATTGTAATATATATAATAAGATAACTACTAGGAATAGTGTAGATGAAGGATGAATGTGTAACAAGATAGGTGTGGGGGAATAAGGGTTCACGTAAAATCTTGGTCATCTTGGTGCATAAACTAGTAACACCATTAATGAATCCTATATTGCTCTATATCATGGCCTAGATTGTGTTAGAGAGAAGAGAATTCAAAATGAGACCAAAAGTGAGAATAAAGAATCTCCATTAGGTAGAGGATCAACAACCATCAAATAATCATAAAAAAACTGAGGCATCCATGAAGTCATTCAAGTGAAGAATAGGGGTACATAAAAATGGAAAGGAGAAAAAATGATGAAATAGTTGCAAAATCAACTAATTGAATAGAAGCATAGTGGATAATAGGATGTGGACCACATGTATCATCATTTTTCATATAAGGAGATTCATATAAATTAGTCTTGAAAGTATCACATGTAGCTTTAGTGAAGAAGGTTGAGAGATGAAGAACAATGAAAATGTTCTCAAAATGAGGTTTGACAGGGGGAGGATATTTTATCTATGCAATCATGAGTATCAAATGGGGAAAGGTCATTAAGGTAAATTATTATTAATATAATTATATGATCATATTATAATGACAGGTTATGCATTTTTATAAGTCCACCAAACCAATCAATATTGTTGTTAGGAGTCAAAGAGTGGGCATCTCATTGCGAGAAATGAAGAAAAAATCATTATGTAATGTATCATGTGTTTAATTTGGTTTATCAATTAGGATAAAGGAATAATTTGTTGGAAGCCTTGCAACATGCAAGCATGAAGTATGGATGGTTTGTGTTGTTTGTTCCTATGTTGTCATTGATGTCAACATGGTGATAACTTTATGGGAAGTCTTCTTGGTTTACTGAAAGGTGTTCCCTGGCAGTAATACCCTTTTGTGATGGATCAGTGTGTTGGTATTTGAGTCTAAAATTCACCGCAAGATCTGATATGACTCTAATCTCTTAACCATGTTATCTTGACTCATTCAGACAACTATATCTTGGATCTTGAGACATCTTTTGTTGTGAGTATAAAGTTATCTCTAAAAGAGTCCAACTTTGTATTTTACTATTGTTCTATGTGTGACATACTGTGTGGGAGACTTCACATTCTACTAAGGTGAATATTCTTATGTTGCAGTTTTGTTGATAGTCTCTATGTTGGTGGTATGATGGGAAATTAGTGTGTTCTTGGATCTGGAAGGTGTTTGCATTGAGAATTATTTGTTGGTTTGGAGAATTGTTTTCTAGTCTTGGCCGACTCTACGTATGCAATATATAATGAAGACTAATTATGTTTTATGTATGATAGATGACTTGGTATAATGCACTATGTGGATGAAATGTTTAAATCATCTATGGTGTCGACCTAATTAATTATTAATATGTACTTGTATATATAAAGATATTTTGAGGAATGAAAAAGAGAGAGACATACAGATGAGTGTGAGAAGTGGTTGTGGGAGTGTGGAAGAAAGTTGAAAGAAGATCAGAGCCTAAATGCTTTATCAATTATGATTAGTGCAATTTTGTTGAGCGATTACTATGAGAGGAAGTACTTCATATTTTGAGCTTTAGTGGAACTGAACCTTGCACATTGAATGTGTATTCTATAAGTTCAATCTTTTGGCAGTGAGCCACTATCATTGTATCTTGGCAGTGAGCCATCTTTTGTACTCAAGTTGTGAGCCTTTTAAGGACAGTGAGACTTGGTAGTGAGCCTTGTAATATTTTGTATCTGGATATAATATATTGTGAGTTAACTCTCACAGTGGTTTTTCCCATTTTGGGTTTTCCACGTAAAAATCCTAGTGTTCTTGTGTGTGATTTCATTGACTTGTTTCTATGTTCTTGTTAGGGATCCAAATATGCACCCTAATGCCAAGTTGTGAATGAACTTAGCAGGTTTGGATGTAACATGGGACTTCTTTTAGGTTGTGGGTATCCTATTCCAAAGCAGACCTCTATATTATGGGTTGGCTTCCCCTTTCGATGCCACCTAACTACTAATTTCTGAGGTAAAGGGTAAGAATTGCATGAAAATGAACCTAATACTGAAAAATATCTAAGGTAATACACCAAAAAACAACTAGAACCTAATAACATCCTATCACATTTAAATCAATATCATAAAACTTGGTTTACACAACTCATTTTCAAATGTAGTTTACATAAATAATTTATAAGGAGGTCTCTAAATAGGGCTTTTAGAAGGAAAATAGAGGTTTCACAACTAACAACACTATTCAATAACACCACTTATAACCTGTTAACATAAATTTTCTACTGAACAAACTCCTAAACATGAGACAAGTTTTCAAGGAAAGATAAATTTTCACAAGACAAACTGATCAATCATTAACAACATACCATGAAACATGAAATGAGAAGGTAAAATTCTCTATTTTATTAATTCAAAGTGCTTACTATATCACAAGTCCATCTGAGTTACAACACTACTCCATGAAAAATAGCTCCAAAAAACAAAGCTATCCTACTGCTGGAAAGAAAGAACTAACTCCAAAATGCCCAAAATGAATATACTTAAGCAAAAATATCACACCACTCTCATGCCTACCCATCTAGAAGGTTTTGGTCGGATGAGGCAGAAAAGCCAAAAAAGAACCTTCCAAAATCACTCCAAAAGGCCTCCAAAAAGGTGAAAAGTCAAGCTCAGACTCAAGTCATGATAAAGTGTGACAAAACTCCCTCCAAAGTAGCACATGTTTCTCCAAAACATTCAAATGCTTCACCCCCACACTCTCCTCATGTTTGCAAGCCATCATTTTGTCCCCCAACTTTGACTCATGCAATATGCATGTTTTGAAAACACAAGACTCTAAAAAGGAATTAAACATAATAATTTGATTAGGTGATTTATAATACACCAGTTAATCAAGTTATTTTACATTTCAAAGCAAAATATAAGAGGGCCCACCATCAATAATATATTACATCATATTTGCATGTAAATAATATCAAAGTGATTAGAAAATCACTTAAATGATATTTTTATACTTTGAAACAAAATGCAAAAATATAATGAAATGTCAAATGCTTTCAAAAGCATTGAACAAGATCAAAAATCCTCCAAGGCACTTGATCATTTTACTTTCCTCATTCTGCATTCCAATGCCACATGTTTGGTCAACATTTTCTGATTTTCAAAGGGCAAAATAAAAGGCTCCTATGTGGCCAACCTCCACACTTCTTGGAAGGAATATTCTAAGTCTTCAAGGCATTAAGGCATTCATGATAAAAAGGTCAAAGGCATGACCTATGACTTGGCACACTCCATATGTTTCATTGTTTGAAGGACTTTAATAAATTTGAAATGAGGCATAAGACTTAAGGCACAAAATGCCTAAGTCATGAACTTACAATTTGGCCCCATTATGCATTAACATGAGCTTCATTTTTTTAAAACATGGGATAAAAATCCCATTGGCATCTAGAAGGGTCAAACCCTAATGATCAAAAGATAAAAAAAATGTGAAAAAAATCATCATTTTTTCATCGAGCACTTTGGCAGAGACCTGATGCCGCCAGGGTTTGACTCGCACGCACAGAATGTGGAGATTTTGACTAGTTTTTTATAGCATTTTTGATGGGAAGTGTATAGGAACATAGGTAAAGGAATTTTTGCATAGAAATCTACATTTTTTCCACTTGTTCGGAGCTCTTCCATTGATTTTGGTTGTGACCTGTAGCATTCTCTAATGAACTTTGCTTCATTTTTTCTCTCCGTTGTTTTCCATTTTTAGTAGCCGCCATGAGAGCTTGAAGGAAAATTTTGGTAAAAGGAAAGAAGCCTGAAAATCGTAAAAAATAAATATGAGCAACATCTCCAGGTATGCTTTGAATCGACTTCACTTCCCTTAGATTTCAAGCAACAAAGTTTACTTTGAGCTTTCATACGATTAATAAGGCATAAATTCTTCATTTCCTTATGCATTTTCTTTGAAAGAAGATGTGGACCTAGATCCTATACCTACAAGAACACAATAAAAAAACACATTAGTAAGCTCCAATGCAAGTTAGAATATAAATCCCTCAAGAAATCCATTTGAATGTAAGAGAAAATGAATAACATGAAGAACACAACAAAATTGAAGCTAAGATATCAAATCCTATTCTAAAAAAAATCAAACTCTTAATCTCTTGAGGGAGTTGGTGACAATTTGATGTGAAAATTGGCCCTTTCCCAACTCCAATGGTGTGATGAAGATGATTTGATGAAGATTGTGATCCACTTGTTCGAAGATTGATGAATGCTCCAAGACAAAATCTGCATAACCTAGCTATGTGTCGAACCCCAATCCTAATACCTGCAAAACACAATGAAAAAACACATTAGAAGATAATATAAAAGTAAGAACAAGGATTCCCCATGAAATCCATTAAAAAAGTTTTGAATAGGAAAGAAAACAAGAATGAAATGAAAGAACAAGAAAGCAAGCTAGATCCTATTGAAGACAATGCAAACTCTTGATCCCATGGGAGAATTGGTGCCAATTTGATGTGAAAATTGGCCCTTTCCCAACTCATATGATGCAAGATTGATGTGTGATGAAGAGTGGTCCACTTTGTTGATGATTGAAGTATGCTCCAAAGTGAAAATCTGCATAACCTAGCTATGAACTCAATGATAATGGATGAAAATTGCTAATGATTTGAGCATAGTAAGTTTACTCAAGTTGTGGATGGACCGAATGAGGAGATTAGCCTCTTATTTATAGGATGAGAAGATGAAGGAATTTCCAAAATGGAGCAATGTGGGACTAAGAATTAGCCAATGGAAAAGTGCCACTTGTCAACTTGTGAATGAATGGAGGATGTGCAAGTTTTGAAGAATGTGTCAATAAATGCATATATTTGAATTTTGAATTTGTTGAAATGACATGCAAAAGGGAAGGAAGAATGCATTGAATGCCACTTGGCTCAAGGAAAAGGACTTGTAAGAGAGAGTAAATGCCTTGTTGGAAGGACAAAGTCCACTTGGATTTTGAATTCAAACTTGAGGAATATTCCTTAAAAGATGCTTTGTTGAAGAAAATAGAGATTTAATAAATCAATTAAATCTATTTTCATGTGCAAGTGGGAAAAGCTAGAGGATATGAAATGGGAAGAGATTAAATTAATCAAGGTTAATTAATTTAATGAAGAGATTAAATGATGTGACCTATTTGACTTAAATTTGTGGATTTATTTAAATCAAATATGAGAAAAATGTGATAAGGGATTAATTAAATAAGGATTTTTTGATTTGTTTAATTAAAAGAGATGATGTTAGGTTAAACTAAATAAAGTTTTAATTTATTTAATATATAGACTTTAGAGATTTAATCAAATAAAGTTAATTATTTAATTAAATGGGGATAATTACACTAGACTGGTTAATTTAATTATCGAGAGGGGGTGACTTAATTAGATAACTAATTTATTTAATTACAAAAAGAATATTGATGAATTTAATCAACTAAAGTTATTTGATTAAATGGATAGACCGAAGGATGATTCAGGATGAAACGATGTTAGTGGTTAGGATCAGATGTATAATGTCAATCAATACATTTTAAGTGTCTACATTTTGCCCCTCTTTGAAGCAATGCACTCATTGCGTTGGTTCAAAGAATAAACGGTCTTGATCAAAGCCAAAATTTTTGTTTTTAGAATCTTACCCCACTGCTGCCTGGCGAGAGAAAACATGTCGCTATACTGCTCCCTCAAGAGATTGGACTAAAATTTCAATTTTTGGGGGATCTCAAGAAAAAAGAGGGCAAGGTACCTGACAGGTCCAGAAAGGCTCCTGGAGGCAAAAAATGTGTCTAAATGCAATAAAACAATGTAAAACAAGCCTCAACTAAACAAAAACAAGTTCAAGAGTTCAAAACCCTAGCAGGATAGTCAAACAAGGTCAAAAAACCCTAATTTTCAAGGTTAAAAAGGCTCTAAGGGGTCACTTTAAATTCATTTTCACACACGACCCTCTAGCAATCCTACAATTTGAGCTCTGACATTCTGATGATATGGCGCAACGATAGCTCCCGATGCACATTTCCGACCGAGTCTGAACATACCAACGACCTCCTGGCATTGGGGCACTGTTAAGTGATCCTTACTTGAGCTTTGTTTTTCATTTTTTGTGTTCATTTATTGCTTTTAAAATTAGTTCTTCTGCAATGGTGCTATATAGTGCTGCTCAAAAAACAAACTGCACTGCTCAGTAGGTCAAACTGACCCGCTATCACTAAATTGCACCATGGCAGTGGAGTTTGGAGTTTGGAAACAAACTTCAAACTCCGACGTTGATGCTATGGCCAGCGAGGTCATTTAAAAGTGCGATGCAGTGGTGTACTTTTGGACTGGAATCTTCCCAAACTACGGCGCTTTGCAGAAAAGTGCACTGTAGTGGTGCCCTTTCATAGTTTAGCCCTCCAGCATCACAGTTTGAAAATTTCAAACTATGACGCCTTCACAAATAGCGATGTTGGGATGGTTTTTTGGACGCTCGGAATGGTATTTTTCAAAAAAATTAACAGGACAACCTTTCCTAATGTAGGAAACAGCGAGGGAGCTCTATTCTTGGGAGCACAAATCGCGGGAGATCTTTGGTTACTTGCGAGACCTTAGCGACAGGGAGCAGGATTGACTGCGGGACATGGGACTATGGTATATTGCATACGCAGGGCCCATGTGCACCCACCTTGGGATGATGTCAGTGTTTTCCAAGCGATGGTATAGTGAGACCTCATCCTTCCACCTTCCTATTGGCAAGGCCACGATCACCCTAGAGGACATGTGGTGCATCCTCATATTTTTGATTCATGGTCAGCGAGTTATTTTCAATATGGATGTTGGGCGGGACACTTGTCATTCAGTCCTCACCACAGATGAGGTCATGTTCTACGAGGGCTAGATAGAGTTGGGTGCCATAGGACACTCACATCATTGTTTCGTCTAGTGGTTGCAGCAATCATCTTAGGTCTTGTTGCCCTGGACTGACGAGGTTGATACTTTAGTCCTGGCTAGGGACTTTGCTGGGAGTGGATGGTTTGTGACAGACCAATCCATTTTTCTTGGGGGCCTATTCTTCTAGCCTCCCTTTACAAAGATCTACACAAGTACGTCTACCTCGATGGTAGAGTACTCAAGGTAGGTGTTACACTTCTCCACGTATGGGCATGGAAGCACATCGTCGTTCTTCGGCCTCAAGTCGTTGCAGTGTCGATGGGGCCTGATGATCCCCTAGTGTGGTGTTATAGAGGTGGTGTGTCTTTTACACACACAAGCGAGCATGGGATTCCTCACTAGAGGAGGGTCCTAGATGAGATGCAGGTTTTTACATGGCACCCATACCTTGGTCACCCTGGATGGGGCGACGATGCAGAGTAGATCTTATTTTCCCACTAGGACCGGTTTATGCAGGGGTGGGAGCATACAATGGTGGAGAGATATCTGCTCAGGCACATCCAACGTCAGTTTAGTGAGCCACAGGACTGACTCGATGATGATTATGTGGCCATATTGGCCCACACTATATCATAGGCTTCATGGGTGTGATACATTCCTGCCTCTAAGGTCATAGACAGCTTCAGACAGCTGGTGGCCCAGCCATGGGTATATGATTAGGGGCCCACAAATCCAAGTGTTACTCAAGCCTATAGAGATTGGTTTCGGCCACCCCTGTGATTGATAGTCCCAAGAGCACTTGTCGCTTGACAAAGATTGAGGGGCAGAGGGGGAGGATGAGGACGGAGGGGTGGGGATTGACAGGATCAACCGGTCAAGGTTCCAATTCAACCGGTTCAGGTCGATGTTTAGATGTAGGACCAGGAGCAGGCAGATGTACCACCATGGGCTGGGGGTGAGGGTCAGCCTCAGGTGTAGCCTCCATGAGCATAGCCAGTAGTGCAGCCAACATGACAAGCAGATCCTCGAGATGCTTTGATTGTGTAGTTGCAGGCCCAGGTTGATACCTTGACGGTATAGAGAGACCAGGCCATCTTGTGGAGACAGGCCGCAGAACTACAAGCGGCCACAGAGATGGGCTAGAGACAGCAGTTGGAGAGCATGGCAGCCTCCTCCTCTCAGAGCACAGTGTCCCTTCCCTCTTACAGAGAGGTCGTCCGAGAGGCAGACTATTATCGTATGCATTATCATCAGGCCGTACCCAGAGCAGAGTGGGCGCCAGATTACTCGTAGTGGACCAGTTACAGACCTACAGAGGGTCATGGTGATAGAGGCGAGGGCAGCAGATAGGAGGGTTAGTCCTCACTTTGATCGAGATGATACTTTTTTCATGCCATATGGGCTCATTTTTGATAGCCTGATGGGCCTTTTTGTACTTATGACATACATGTACAGTGATCCGATTATTTTGTACTATGACAGTTATCCGATGATGATGATTTTGATACGATGTGATGTGTATCATTTATTTATGCATTTATGGATGGTTCTACTTCTATATGCTATGCAATGGTGTTATGATGTTATATGATGTATTTATGGATGCATTTTTTTCTGATGATGTATGCATTATGTATAGATCTTATATTATGTTGTTTATTCATGATATGTAGATGTTCTTATATGATATGTAATATGGATGGATGATGATGTAATCTATATGATGATTTGTTTATGTTGATGTAAATGATATGTAATGTAATATGCAAAATGATATGGAGATGATCTATGGTGTATATGTGAAATGATATGTGAATCATGCTTATATAAAATGGTTATGGATGGATGTACACTCTCAATGTAATGGATTTTTATGTTCCTATTATGCTTTGAATGTTTATAATGGTATGGAATGATTTATGCAAAATGAACATAATGTGGGAGGTGACTTTATGATGCTTATGTGAATATGTATGCTTATAATGCAATGGATTATCTATAATGCTCTTGTACCTATTATGTTTATGCAATGGGTGGTAATATGAAATGATTATGAAATGTTTAATGCAAATGAATGTTATGTGATGGTTTATGTGATGAATGCAATGGATGGAAAAATGTAATGTGATGAAACATGGACGTGCTTATTTATGCAAAATGCTTATAATAACACATTTATATGGAGATTCAATGCATGTGTTTCCTATATGATATGTTTATGCAATATGCTAATGATTTGTGGATGCAGGATCCATGATGATGATGATGATGATGATGACTAACTATCGTAGTACCTTGTTAGCGTGATGAGCAATAAGGGATGAAAGAAGAAAGGTCATTCCAAGAAGACATAAGATAATGAATATGCAAATAATGATGACTACTTGCCGAGGAGTTAGGATTTTCAAAGGGCCAATTTCCTTATGTTTGATAACACACATGGTACAATGCATCAAGGTATAGAGAACCAGGATGGTATTTGTACCTAGTGTGATGAACTTTGACTTGACAAACAAATAGGAATATTCTTGTTCACACCTGACATACAAAAACCTTGCTAGGATGTACTTTAGAAGTTTCAAACATCTCAGACCAAAACACGGAAAGGTTTAACCTATCAATGCAATACTCAACAAGCTGTCCAAAACATCCTCCATACATTTCTAACAAAGCAAGTATTCACCAAGTTATATTACAAGAATGTCCAACAAGCACAACAGACAAAAGATAATGATCGTTTCCCCATTCCTATTTCTCTAAATCCTCTGTTCGGATATCATCAAGAAGTCCTTGGAATGAGCACAATAAAATAAGTCAGAAGACAAAGATAAAGTAAACAAGCAAGTCAGTGTTCTTCAATACCGCTAACCAAAAGGAAGTGTGTTTTTAAGGATAAGAACCGAAATTATTGCCAAAAGATAATTCCCATTGTAGGAAGGATACATCCTAGGGCATGTTAGTGGATGGCAGCACATCATTTCGTTTATCCAAAGCATTCTTTAAAATGATTGATATGGGACCAATTGTATGATGGGCTATTGACACCAAGAGTTGACCGACTTGTTTACGTGCTGACTTAGACCTAAAACCTGATGTTTTAAGTTTTTATTTTTGACTGGCTATACTTGTTTATGATTGTTTTACCAAAGGTTGAGGATGGTGATCGTTTATTATGAGTGGTGTTTATTACAGGTGCAAGCGAGATGAGATGGATGTATTTTTTCAAATATTTGGATGTTTTTGGAGTTTTGCAATGTTCTGAAGTTGTTTTTGGTATTTTTTGATATTTTGCAAATGTTTTGATTTTTGATTTTCAAATGTTTTGGGGTTTTCTGAGATTTTGACCAAGAGACTAACCTAAAGACCTATCCTAGGGGCCTCGGGGGTTGATCAACAGATTAGCATTCCCTACGTTATACACGTAGAGACCATGTAGTTTGACTGATGACTTGACTGATTTACAGATGAATGTATACATGATGAAATGCCAGTTTATTATGACAGACTCCTAAGGGACTGACCTAAGTGTCTTGGGGGATGATCAAAGATCAACCTTGCCTATGTTCAAGGCTCAAAGACCCGTAGTTTGAAAAGACGACTTTGTTTTTGAATTTTTGACTGACTTTTTGACTTGTTTTTGGATTTTGATAGGTTTTGAATGTTTTTGGATTTTTTATGATTTTTCGTTGTTTTTGGATTTTTTGATGTTTTGATGTTTTGGATTTTCTGATGTTTTAATGTTTTGGATTTTTTGATTGTGGGACTTCAAGAATATACATGAATCCAATCCGATGACAACATTCCCCCAATGTGATGTAATAGACTACTTTGATAAAGGCAGGACAAACTAACCTTGAGGATGGGTCGAGTAGTACTAGGAGGGATCATGATACAAACGCAGGACCAAGCTATGGTACAGATGTAGGTGGATGAGTGATGGATGGAGATTCGAATGCGATGAATGATGGAGACGTAATGGATGGATGATGCAAAACAAGCCGTAAATATCCTGGTCGATGGAAAGTGCTTATTTACACAAGACGCTTATTTGTTAGGTTTTCACCAAGGTACCTGCCCAAAGTGCCACCGAAGTGGTTTTCACTAGAGGACGATTTTTCTCTTTACTTTTTTTTATCCTTTTTCTAATTTTTTGGATTTTTTCCTTTCTTGATTTTTTTGTTGTCACCAAGATGCTTGTTTGCTAGGTTTTCACCGAAGTAACCATTTTTTAAGGACATTTTCTAATTTTTTTTTTCGTTCTATACCTTCAAAGATTAGGCATAAAACTTTTTGAGATGAGAGTTGTTCATGGGCTCTTGCAGAGGTTCCCCTTCGAGTGTTGATAACTGATATGCCCCTGACTTATAACTTGTTGTGATAATGAATGGTCCCAACCAATTGGGTTCAAATTTTCCTTTGTTGTTTGGGTTTGGGACATTCTTCTAATTCTCTGAATTGGAAAGTCCTGCTTCTAATTTTCTTATTATAGCTCCTTTTGAGTCTATTCTGATACACTTGAAAATGGTTTAAAGCATCTATACGCCACTCATCCAGTAGCTCTAGCTCATTCAGTCTTGATACTCGGTACTCTTCATCCATGATGAGATTTTGCAGTGATATTTTTAGTGACAGGAGCTCGATCTCAATGGGGAGTACTACTTTTTATCCATAGACTAGGAAGAAGGGGGTGGCGCCAGTGGGTGTGCGGATGCTGGTTCGGTAGGCCCAGAGGGCAGGATTGAGCTGCAGATGCCAGTCACGACCTACGTCACTGACTATTTTCTTGAGGATCTTCAAAATAGTTTTGTTTGTGGCTTTTGCTTGGCGATTGCCTTGGGGATAGTATGGGGTGGAGAAGCGATGTTGGATTTTGAATTTTTCACATAGGTCACGGACCTCCTGATTCTTAAATAGTGTCCCATTATTTGAGATAATGGCTTGTGGAACACCATAGCAGCAAATGAGATAGTTCAGGATGAACTTTGATATCTGCTTCCTAGTTATATACGTCATGGGTATGGATTCCACCCACTTAGTAAAGTACTATGTGGCAGTTATGATGAATTTGTGACCGTTAGATGAAGTGGGAGTGATCTTTCCAATGAGATCGAGTCCCCACTGTGAAAATGGCCATGGTGTGACGATGGGATGAAGCTCTTGAGTTGGAGCATGGATGAGGTCCCCATGCTGCTGACATTGTAAACACCTTCTAACATAATCATGTGTTTCTCTTTCCATTGTAGGCCAATAATACCCCATCCTCAGCAGTTTCCTGGTTAGGGTCATTCCACTTGAGTGTGAACCATAGATACAGTTATGTACTTCAGTTAGAGCAGTCAATGCCTCCTTAGCATTTAAACAACATAATAATGTTCCTTCTATGCTCCTACAATACAGGGTATCTCTTAGGATGACAAATCGGGATGCCTTTTTGAAAAAGGTTCATTTTAGGTTGAGGGTAAGTTGGCAGGTATGATGCCTATTTGAAGGTATGTATAAATGTCGTGGTACCAGGGATCATCGGGACCAACGATTTCACACACAAATTCTAATTCTAGTACCTCAAATGCGGGCACAAGAAGCTTCTCTATTAAGAATTCATATTTTGGGACATTATGAGGGATGTCCAATAAGGATCCAATTGTTGCCATGGCATCTGCAGCTTTGTTCTTGGCTCTGGGTATCTACTCAAATGTAATCTTGATGAAGGATTCTTTGATATTCTCCACCAGTTTCTTGAATGGAGTGAGCTTATCCTCTTTAGTTTGGTACTCATCATTCACTTGGTTTATTATCAATTGAGAGTCTATGTATACTCTGAGGGCTATGATGTGCCACTACACTACTATTCTGAGACCTATGGTTAAAGCCTCGTGTTCTACAATTTTATTGGTGTAGGGGAATGCCAACTTATAAGACTTTGGTATGCATTCTCCTTGTGGGGTGATAAAGAAGACATCAGCTCCTAATCCATGCTACGTGTATGAGCCATCAAAGTAAAGTTTCCAGTGGTCAACTATGTTGAGATTGAAAATAGATTCTTCTGGAAACTTTGAGATGAGAGGATTCTCTAAATAGATTGGTGCTTCTACAAGCTGATCTATGATGACTTGGCCTTTGATTACTTTCCACTCCACATATTCAATGTCATATTCTGATAGTATCATCACCCATTTGGCCATCTTCCAATGAGCATTTCCTTAGACAGTAAGTACTTGAGAGGCTCGATTTTGGCAATGAGTTTTATTTTGTGTGCCAACATGTAATGTCTGAATTTCTATGATGCAAACACTACTGCTAGACATACTTTCTCGATGAATGAGTAATTTAACTCATGTCCAACCATTGTTCTGCTGATGTAATAGATGGCCCTTTCTGTTCCATTTTCATCATGTTGAGCTAGGAGAGCTCTAAGGGCTATTGTTGTTGCTAACACGTAGAGAATTAATGGTTTTCTTGGGATTGGTGGTATTAAGACCGGTGGTCTAAGTAGATATTCTTTGATTTTATTGAATGCTTCTTCACACTTGTTATCCCATTTGTACGCTACTCCCTTGTGAAGTAGGTGAGAGTATGGGTTTTGTTTGTCTGCCAGCTGTGCTATGAACCTTCGAATGGATTGAATCCTACCTTGGAGACCTCTTAATTGCTTCAATGTTTTGGGTGCCTCCATCTCAAGGATTTCTTTTACCTTTGTTGGATCTACCTCGATACCTCTCATTGATACTATGTATCCTATCAACTTTCCTGATTGTACGTCGAAGATGCACTTTTTTAAGTTTAATCTGACCTTGTATTCCTCCAGCCTGTCAAAAATGGCACTTAGGGTTGCTATGTGATCTTTTCTCTTTCTGTATTTGGCTATAATTTCATCAACATAATCTTGGATTGTTTTATAGATCATGTCATGGAAGATTAAATTCATGGCTCTTTGGTATGTTGCTCCTGCATTCTTTAAGCCAAATGGCATCATATTCCAGCAGTAAGTCCCCCATGGACTTTAAGTAAAGGTTTTTTTATGTTGGTCTTCTTTGGCAATCATTATCTGATTGTAACCTGAGAAACCATCCATCAAGGAAAGCATTTCGTGTCCCGCTATCATATCTACGATCTTGTCAATGTTGGGCAACAGGAAATCATCTTTTGGACATGCTTTATTCAAGTCTCTGAAGTCTGTGTAGATTTTGATGCCCCCATCAGGTTTTGAGACAGGCACCAAGTTTGACACCCATTATGGATAATCTATTGGTCAGATAAATCCTGCGTCCAATAGCTTCTTTAGTTCCATTTTGACTAGCAGGGCGATCTAAGGGTGCATTTCTTGAGCTTTTGTCTAACGGGCTTTGCTTCAGAGTGTACTGCTAGGTGATGAACTATAATTTTTGGATCAAGCCCTAGCATGTCAGCATAGCTCCATGCAAAGTTTATCTATCTCTCTCTTAAGAAGGCTACTAGGAGCTCTTGTTCCTCTGATAGTAATGACTCCGCATAAAATGTGATGTGCAGGGTCTCCCCTGTTCCTAGATTAACTGGATTGCACCTTTCTGCTAGGACTGCTGATTTTTCTTGATGAAGAGCTCTAAAAGGAAGATTGAATCCCCCATCCTCAGGTGCCTCAAAGAGGTTTTCACCATTGGATGCGCCCTTTATTGTTCATTTTTTTTGGTCGGAGAGTGCCACAGTGTGGTTTTCACTCAAGGACTTAGATATTATTCTCAATTTTTCACTTTTGTGACTGAGGGATTGAATCGTTTCCCCATAATAGGCCTACGTATCTAGCTCAATGATGAACCCTACTTTATGATCCCCACATGGAATTTTATCATGTAGTCCCATGAATTCTAATAGCACCTCATCGTTTTCGAATGTATCAAGAATTGGTGCTCCTTGTTGGTCATAGTTGATGAGTTGGGGTTAAACTAGGAGGATTTCATGATTTTGATGGTCTGATTCAAAGGATAAGGTGCTAATCATGAGAAGGGTGGTATCTTCAAAGAGCCTAGGTAAACTGGTTATGGGATCCTCATCATCACTATTAGTATAGACGTTAGTTATGTCAAATGTGAAGTTGTCTAAGACTCGACTTGTAGATACTGGTAAGCGAAGCTCAGCTACGGATTGCTAAGGACTATTGACCTTTCTAACTAGAGGACCTCAACCACATATGGTTATACTTGGAGGGGTACATCCAAGGCCAAGACTTCTCATTCGTGTCTCTGGAATGATAGGTATTATAAGCCCATTGTCATTTTTCCCAAGTCTTTGATTTCTATCATAGCCCATTACGAGCGTGATCATTTGCAGGCCTTTGCTTTTGTCATCCATTTGTAAATCGGCTATTGGTCCATCATCTTGGTATAGGATATGAGATGGATTTGCCTCGATAACCTCTCGGCCAAGATCTCCCCAACTTGTAAAGTTGGGATAGTCCTTAGGGGATGTTTGAGATGTGGAGGTTTCATTTGCTTGTGGACGTCCTCGTGATCTGGGAGATTGTGGTAACTCTCCTACCACAAAATATTTTTTTGGAAATGTGTAGTTTCTGCAACCATTGTCTTGGATGATGACCTTAATATTAGAGATGGTGGGAATGGTGGGTGTCTTTGTCACAAAAGTGGAAGCAAGAGTGGCGAGATCAATATATGGTGTAGATGGGCCCTCATCATTTTTAGGTACTTGAGGTACTTTGTAGTATTTTGCTTCAAGGATTTTGCAATAGGAGAATGGTTCGGGATCTCCATGGATGGTGACTTCTTGTCCTTCATGTGTGAATTTGACACACTGATGGAAATTTGACGCTACTACTTGCATTGGATGAATCCATGGACGTCCCAGGAGGATGTTATAAGGTAAGTCGAGGTCTAGGACTTGACAGGTGGTTTCCATGATAACTGGCCCTACTTGAATAGGGATTCTAATCATGCCTTGGGACACTCTTTCTTCATCATCATATGCTCTTATTGTAATGCCCTTTCCTCCATCGATAGAATCCTCTAATATTTTTAATTATTTAATGAGCTTGAGGGAACAAATATTCAAGCCTGCACCTCCATCCACCAAGACTCATTTGACTTTACTTTTCTACACTAGGACCTCTAAGTGGAGTCCATAGTTATGAGATGGTTGAGCCAGAAGATCTTGGTTAGAGAATGTGAGGAGATTTGGTGTAATGATATTTCCAACCATAGCTTGGAATTGTTCCACATCAAGATCTGCAGGGATGGTGGATGAAGCCAATGCTTCCTCAGGGATTTTCTTATGGGCAGATGAGATTTTTAGTAACTCCATGATGGAGATTTGCGCTGGTGTTCTTTTTGAGTTGATCAAGGATGTTATAGCCATTGGGGACAATTATGGGTGTAGGTAATTTTTTTGGTTGGGATGATCCTGCGATGGTAATTTTTTTGCCTCTTGTGGTGACTCCACAATCGACATGGGCTCCTTTGATGGTGATAGTAGCACAGTACTCATCCAGGGATGCAACGACATGGTCATACACATGATTTACACAATTGAAGGTTTCTTTCCCCTTATTTGTGTTATTGCTCCCTTTATTGCCATGGTTAGGCATCAGATTCATGTATATCTTAAGGTTTTGGTTTCTTGTTGGTTGTTCCATGTTTATAATTCTTTCATCGATGAGATCTTGGACTATCTTTTTAAGCCTCATGCAACTGTTCGTGGTGTGCCCTTTGATTTTATGGAAGTCACAGAGCTGAGTCTCATTATACCAAGGAGGTTTCACATCTGGTTCTTGGTAATTCTCGTAGGTGGGAACCTTAATGAGGTTTTCGTTTATCAGCTTCTTCATGATGACTTCGAGTGGTTCCCCCAGAGTGTTGTACTTTCACTTGGGGTAATTCTTGTTCCATTGGGGTGGTCCCCTTTGATCATTGACATTGTTAATTGCTTGTTTGTTGTTTGGTTGTTGTGTTGCTTGATGATTGTTTTGGTGTTGGATTTGGATTTGTGGTGCGGGTGTATTTTGGTGAGGGGCACTAATGACCACTTTGGCATCGACGACAGCATCATTGGTAACATTTTTGTTTCTTGCCCATGTGTGAGGTTTATCATTGTAATTGGTGGGTGGGCAGTTGTTTTGTTGTTTGGGGTATGAAGTTGATCCTATGAGTTGTGTCATAAGGGCTCGTTTGATGCTGAGCGCCTTGGAGATCAATTGGTCATACATGGTAATCCCTTGGACCTTGAGATGGAATGCCAAGAGGCCGTCAAGGTTGGATATGATAGTGCATACTTTTTGTTCCTCGGGCATGACCCATTTGCTCCGATTGGCCTTGGATCACCATCGTTGTACGAATGAAGTGAATGATTCATTCTTTCCTTGTTTTAGAGCTGATAGTTCCTCTAGACTAACATCCATGGCGATATTGCATGCATAGTTGTTGATGAATGTGTCTATGATATCTTGGAATGTTTTGATGCCTGTAGGTAGGCGAGAGAACCATTCCATAGCATGGCCAGCCAAACTTCTAGGAAATAGCCACATCAGATAGGTATCGTCATATGCGACTTCCATGCAATGAACCTGGAATTCCCTGATGTGATCTTCAGGGTTTCCCATCCCATGATACTTATCGAATTTGGGGATCTCAAATCCCTTCGGGAATGGTTTTATTACAAGGCTTATGTCAAATGGATAAGTACACAAGTTGCTTGGTGTTTTTGTGGTTTTCCTTAATTGAAAATCAAGCACTTGTTTTGAGAGCAACCTGATTTGTGTTGTTACATCATTTTGTGGATCAGGGGGTGGGATGAAGGTATTATGGGGTGTTTCAATTGTTGGTTGGATGGGTGGGTTGTTTGGTGTGTTGTTTGATGGTATTTGAGCCATATATGCTTGCACTTGTTGCTGTATGAACAACGCTTGTTGTTGATCTTGTTGTTTCTATGCTAGGATTGCCTGTTGTTGAGCCCACTGTTGTGCTTGTTGTTGTACCAACAACACTTGTTGTTGGGCTGCTTCTTGCTTCTCTTGAAATTGTTTTATTGTTTGATAATATGCTTGTAGTTTTGTTGCTTGTTTTTGTGCAAGAAACTATGCTTGCACATGTGCTTGTTGTGCTTGATATTGGGCATGTGCCTAAGCTTGAGCTTGAGCATGTGCTTGTGCCTGAGCTTGTGCTTCTACTTCTGCTTGGGCATGATCTTGTGCTTATGCTTGAGCTTGAGCTTGTGCCTGCACTTGGGCTTGAGCTTGTGCTTGCACAGCTTGTGCAACTTGTGCGGCTTGTTGTTGTTGTTGTAAGAATGCTTGGGCTTGTGCAGCCTACTGTGCTTGTTGTGCAATTTGGGTAGCTTGAGCAGCTTGCACTACTTCAGTAGCTTGAGTAGCTAGTTGTGCAGCTTGTTTTTTTTGTGCTTGCAAGAATTCCTTTTGATAAGCAGCTTGTTGAGTAGCTTGTAGTGCAATGTTGTATTGGTTTGATAAATTGGAGCTTGGTGGTGGTGAATTCAAAATGGTGCTCATTGTGGTGATGAGAGGTGGTGATGGATTTAGAATGGTGCTCGTTGTGGTGATGAGAGGTGGTGGTGGATTCAGAATGGTGCTCGTTGTGGTGATGAGAGGTGGTGATGGATTCATAACATTGTTTGTTGTGGTGGTGAGAGGTTTTGTTGTGTTGGTGATTGGGGTTTGAATGGTGGATGGTGTGATCGATGTGATTGGTCCTTGAGAGACCATGTTTTGAGATATTATGGGGGTGGCTGATGATGTTGTGATTGCTTGTGTATTTGTCATCTATTGTTGCGATGTCGACTACAAGTTTTGAAAGTTTGGCGTGATGCTTTGATTGATGTTTGGGATGTTGATTTGATTTTGATTGATATTTGGTAAAGGTGGGAGTCCAAAGCCAAGTAGTGGTGTGGATAATGGTGGTAATGGTGGAAGAGGTGAAAATGTGAGGGATGTGATCTCTTGAGAAAATGATGTGGTGTCGAAAATGCCCCTAGGTTTGAACATGTCACCTTCTCCTTGCGAAGTTATGGGGAGAGAAGTTTGGGGTGTTGCACAGAAGGATGATGATGATGGATCATTAGGATCATGGAAAGTGAGAGGGGTATTCTTATGTAATGGATTTTGGGGTATGTTTTGTTCCAAAATGATGTTTGCATCCAAGTCTTGATTATTGACAAGGGAGTGTGTTTGAATGGCATTAAGAAATGCATTTCCCTTATTAATGTTAGGTTGAGTTGGAGCAAAAGATGTTGTGATTTGTGGGATGTTTCGAGTGATGTTTTGGGATGGAGGTGTAGATGAGATGGGGAGTGTGGATGAAATTGGAGGCATGACTTCCAAAGATGGTTCCACTATAGAGCTCACGTTGAAATCAAAAGGTAATTTGGCCCCTTGTTTTGCTAGTTCGAGCATGTATAGTGAAGGGTTAAGCCTCATCATGATATTGATGATCTTATGGTTCTTTAGATTTTGGATCATTTTTGTGATTTCCTCATGTGACTTCCCAAACGTAAGATCCTCTCCTTAACTTTCCTCTTGCAGATTTTTTGATGATGGGGGAAGTTAGTTAATGGATTGCTTGACTCAATGGGATTCATTTCGGAGTTTATTTGGCTTAGGTCACTTGAAGTAGGTGTTTCTTTGTCAACTTCCATGTTCTTCTTGTGTTGAGATCTAGCTTGCACCATAAAATAGGGATCAATTTTGAAGAATATAGAAGATGAATCTCCAAGTCTTTGCATTGATATATTTCTAGGTACTAAAGAGAAAAAATTTTAGGATGTTTTTAAGGGTCAAAGGGTGATAACAATATTGGATGTAAGATGGATATTTGATGGATGATTTGGAACTCTTGAGAAAATCTTTAAAGGGGTATGTTTAAAATTTAGGACTTGATTTGGAATTGATTTGTTTTGGATTTGGATTTTGGTGGACTCATAAACTCTAAGAGGTTGGATGTTGTCCTAGAGTTTAAATCATTCACAAGCTGATAATTTGTCTAGGTGTGAGAAGAAGGATTCATCTAAACACTCTTATTCAAATAGGATGATAATGAACTCCTAAATCCCAAGATGTTGGATGTTATCAAGGGATGAATTTGTTCACAAGTTTTGATAATTTGATCAAATGTGTGGAGAAGGATGCATCTACACACATTTAATCAAACAAAGTGGTTTTGGATTGATTTCAAATGATTTTCCCAAACTTTAACATAAAGGATTTTTCCAAGATTCTTGAAGAGTTGTTGATGAGATGATTTTGATTTTGATGTTTGAAGATGGATGAAGGTTTGATTTTGATCCTAAGGTGTACCTAAAAAGAGACTTTTTTTTCTAGACCTCAATATTGAAGAACATGCAATACTTCTAAGGACCTCTTAACCAAGAAGTGGTTCAAACTGAGCATACATTTCTGGATTGTTCAAAGGAATGAGTCTATAGAACCTTGTGAATTTCTTGCTTATTTTGATATGTTGCTTTTTATTACACTTCCTAATGTATTTCTTGATGACCTTTTGAGTGTGACTTCTAAATTCTGAACTTTGACTCAAGGACTTTTTTTTTGGGATTTTGACTTTCTTGGAAATCATCAGGAATTAACACATGTGAGAGTCAATTTTGTTATCTTTTCTTAGTGACTTTGTTTTACCACAAACACTTCTTTGATTAGTTTTCCAAACTATATGTCCAATGTCTCAATTTCTTTGAATCCCACAAAGTATGTTATGTGGAAATTTGATGAATTCAAGGCAAGTGTTACCTATTATTTAACTTTAGTAGGAAAATTGAGATGTAAGTTCAAGTGCTTAGAAACCTCGAAGGATGAAATCCCAAGGGCAAACAATAACACAAGAATTTGGTCAATGGTATTTGCCTTCCAAAGGGTTTGAAATTTTGATGATGATGTTAAATGTTTGTTTCCAAATGTTTTCGAACAAGCAAAGCGTTTTGTAACCAAGAATAAGCACAACCCTATGGATATGAGAGACAATATTTGTTGAGTCCCCACTTGGACAAGTCCAACTACACTTATCTTTAGCGAATGGTTAGATGCTTGACCCCACTAGCTCCCCTCCACGACACTCACTTATACGGGGCAGCCAAGCATCAACACCCATGAAACTCCCATGGAATGCTTTCCATTTCTACTAAAGACCGTAAAAGTGTGGGGTGGCTTCAAAACGACCATTCTTGCACCAACAAATAGATCAAGGATTTTGGGAATTCTAAAACAAGGGTTGTAATTCGGACTTTTCATTCGTAGGAGTTGACCCAACATGGCGAGAGACCATTGTTGCCCTTCTCATCGGAGCCAACTGCATGATATTGGTGTTTATTCCAATACCCACATTTATATCCTGACTGGAAATACTCTCGGGTTTAGAGTGTTACCGGTTGAGTTATTCCCTTGGGTGAGTACTTTTTCCCCAAGGCAAGCCCTCTAGGATAAACAATAGCTAGTAAATGTATTCATAGTTCGATCAACCTTTGTTTAGAAACAAAGGGAGAACATATGCAATAAGTTTATTCACACTCGCACAAGATTTTGTTCAATTTTTAAAGCCCAAATTGAAGTGTGTATGGGCAATTATTTACGCAACTTAATGTCAACAAAATCCTTTTGATTCTCAAGATCATCATGAGGCATGAGAGAAGCGCATACGTCTTTTGATGATATTACTTTGTGTACGTAATTGCAAAACAATACAAACACTTGTTTATTTTAAATCTTCAAAGCAAAAGTGAGTTCGTTTTAAAAGCACCAAAGTAAGTGTGACAATTTACCTTGTTCAATTTTTAATCCCAAAATAAACTTTAGTAAATTTGAGTCCTAATGTTCTTTTTAATCCTTTTTGTAACAAGAATTCAAAAGTTATTTTTAAAGCCCAAACAAAATTAGTAGATCCTAAGCATAAAAATATGACAAATTTTTCCTTAAGAGGAGTAATGAATCCTCTAAGAGTGTTAAACAAACACTAGAGTGTTTAAAAACACTTTTTTTTGTGAAATGACATCATTATGCTTCTCTTCCTCTTCATCTTTGATCAAGGTATGTGCAGGATCATCATGGAGAAAATAGGCCCTTAAGTGGCAAAAAATTCAGAAAATTCAGAGTTAGGAAACTTGATGTAAAAATTTGAATAAGTTATCTATATTATTTCAAAAATATGTAAGAATAGAATCTGTAGCAAATTGAATGTAGTTTCTAAAATACTAGGATTGTTTAAAAAAATTATCTATTTGGTGAAAATTTGAAATTTCAATGCAGTGGTACTTAAATATCAGGGAAAAAATAAGAAGTAGGTGTGTCTGACCACCCTAACCACAATAAAATGATAATATTTTTTTATAAGATTTTAGATATAAGTAGAAGACTCATGCCTCGATGTGATGCATATTTTTTTGTAATTTTTTTCCAAGTAAATAATTAATTATGAATTTTTTATTACAATTTTTAAAAAAATATAAAAACTCATATGTCTGACCACCTTAACTTGGTCAAAACTTCATGAAATTCATTTTTTTCTTTTTCTAATACTATAGTATGTGAAACATAAAATGTGACGCATGTTTTAGATTTAAAAAATATGATAACGTTTGAAAGCTATAGATATTTTTCAATCAGCCTATCAATCAGGACTTTAGTCATAATTTGAATAGAAAATGAATAATAGTTACTTATTAAATTCAAAGTAAAGCATAATTTATATCAAGGGAAAGCTAAGAATCTCCTATAAAAACCCTTTTCGTTTCATCAATTTTGGGTAAGAAAATAGTCATCAGCCACATGCCCATCATATTGCCACTTTTTGGCCCATCATGATCCTGCACATACCCGTGACTCCAACATACAAGAAAAATTAGTGATATTTTGTAAAACAGAGGTCAAAAAGGCAAAAAATAGACAAAAGAACCATAATTTAAACATAATCATGTGCTATAAATAAAATTTTATTTCATACTCCCCTCCAGCGGTGCAATCCATGAAGGTGTTGCAATTTGATTTCCCTAGCGGTGCTATATAGCGCTACTTGGCAGTCAGCGACACAGTTTGGAATTCAAATTTCTAGGCGGGAAGACTAAGGCGTTAGAGTTTGAATTGTCAGCAGTTCCATATAGAGACGCTGGAGAACCAATGGAGCTTACAGCAACGCTGAGCTTCCCGCGACGGAGTTTTCCTGTAGACAAAGAAAAACGTGGAATTTTGACAAAAAATGTGATTAAAATGTGACATTGCCCTCCTTCTAGTGCCAAAATGTTGAACCCCAATACTAATACCTACAAAACACAACGAACAAACACATTAGAAGATAATATAAAAGTAAGAACAAGGATTCCCATGAAATCCATTAGCAAAGTTTCGAATAGAAAAAAAACAAGAATGAAATGAAAAAACAAGAAAGCAAACTAGATCCTATTGAAGACAATGCAAACTCTTGATCCCATGGGAAAATTGGTGCCAATTTGATGTGAAAATTGGCCCTTCCCCAACTCCTATGATGCAAGATTGATGTGTGATGAAGAGTGATCCACTTTTTTGATGATTGAAGTATGCTCCAAAGTGAAAATCTGCATAACCTAGCTATGAACTCAATGATAATGGATGAAAATTGCTAATGATTTGAGCATAGTAAGTTTACTCAAGTTGTGGATGGATCGAATGAGGAGATTAGCCTCTTATTTATAGGATGAGAAGATGAAGGAATGTCCAAAATGGAGCAATGTGGGACTAAGAATTAGCCAATGGAAAAGTGCTACTTGTCAACTTGTGAATGGATGGAGCATGTGCATGTTTTGAAGAATGTGTCAATAAATGCATATATTTGAATTTCGAATTTGTTGAAATGACATGCAAAAGGGAAGGAGGAATGCATTAATGCCACTTGGCTCAAGGAAAAGGACTTGTAAGAGAGAGTAGATGTCTTGTTGGAAGGACAAAGTCCACTTGGATTTTGAATTCAAACTTGAGGAATATTCCTTAAAAGATGCTTTGTTGAAGAAAATAGAGATTTAATAAATCAATTAAATCTATTTTCATGTGCAAGTGGGAAAAGCTAGAGGATGGGACATGGGAAGAAATTAAATTAATCAAGGTTAATTAATTTAATGAAGGGATTAAATGATGTGACCTATTTGACTTAAATTTGTGGATTTATTTAAATCAAATATGAGAGAAATGTGATAAGGGATTAATTAAATAAGAATTTTTTGATTTATTTAATTAAAAGAGATGATGTTAGGTTAAACTAAATAAAGTTTTAATTTATTTAATAGATAGAATTTAGAGATTTAATCAAATAAAGTTAATTATTTAATTAAATGGGGATAATTACACCAGACTGGTTAATTTAATTATCAAGAGGGGGTGACTTAATTAGATAACTGATTTATTTAATTAAGAGAATAATATTGATGAATTTAATCAACTCAAGGTATTTGATTAAATGGCTAGACCGAAGGATGATTCAGGATGAAACGATGTTAGTGGTTAGGATTAGATGTCTAATGTCAATCAGTACATTTTACATGTCTACACTATGAAACTTAATGAGATGGATGAAGATTTCTATGAATTTGAGTATAGTAAGTTTATTCAAGTTGTGGATGATCAAATGAGGAATGAAGTCTCTTATTTATAGAATGTCAAGTTGAGGAGATGTTCAAAATGGAGCAATGTGGGACTAAGAATCAACCAATGACAAAGTGCCACTTGTCAATATGTGAATGGATGGAGGATGTGCAAGTTTTGAAGAATGTGTCAATAAATGCATATATTTGAATTTTGAAATTGTTGAAATGACATGTAAGTGGGAAAGAAGGTGCATTGAATGCCACTTGGCTCAACGAAAAAGGACCTTCTAGGTGGAGTAAATGCTTTGTTGGAAGGACAAAGTCCACTTAGATTTTGAATTCAAATTTGAGGAATATTCCTTTATTATGCCTTTTGAGAGAAAATAGAGTTTTGATAAATGAATTAAATCTATTTTCTTGTGCAAGTTGCAAAAGCTAGAGGATGGGACATGAGAGGAGATTAAATTAATCAAGGTTAATTAATTTAATGAGAGATAAAAATGATGTGACGTATTGATTTAGATTTATGGATTGATTTAAATCAAAATATGAGAAGAATATAGTTTCAAGATTAATTAAATAAAGATTTTTTGTTTTATTTAACCAAGGAGATGAAGTTATATTAAATCAAATAAGGTTTTAATTTATTTAATTTAATGGATGAACTTTAGAGATTTAATCAAATAATATTGATTATTTAATTAAATAGGGATAATTAGATCAGATTGATTGATTTAATTAACAAGAAAGGATGACTTAATTAGATAACTGATTTATTTAATTAAGAGAGGAATATTGATGGATTTAATCAAATAAAGGTATTTGATTAAATGGTTAGACCAAGGGATGATTCAGGATGAAGTGATGCTAGTGGTTGGGATCAGATGTGCAGTGTTAATCAGTATATTTACATGTCTACATTTTGCCCCTCTTTGAAGCAATGCACTCACTGCATTGGTTTAAAGAATAAACGGTCTCGATCAAAAGCCAAAATTTTCTTGATTTTAAAAATTTGCCTCATTGTTGCTCAAGCGAGGGAGATCATGGTAGAATAGTGCCCCCTCGAGAGATACGACAAAAAATTTTGATTTTTTTTTTTTGGGCAATCTCGCGAAAATAGAGGACAAGGTACCTGATAGGTCCAAAAAGGTTTAAGGGAAGTCAAAAATTAAGGTAAAATTCCAAAAAATGGTGCAAAATGGCCCTTAGATGGAAAAAAAAAAGGGAATCGAGGGTCCAAAACCCTAGCAGGATGGTCGAACGAGGTCAAAAAACCCTAATTTTTAGGCTTAAATAGGCCTCCAAGGGCCATTCAGCCTTAAGAGATTTCATGATTTGAGGTCTGATACCCTGACGAGATGGCGCAATGATAGCTCCCATTGCACATCTCCGACTGAGTACAGACATACTAGTGACCTCCCGATATTGGTGCACTTGTATGTGATCCTTACCTGAGCTTCATTTTTTGTTTTACATGCTTATTTATTGCTTTTAGAACTAGGTCTCTCTCAGCGGTGCTATATAGCGCCACTCAAATTCAAACTAGACCACTCAGTCCTCCAAATTGAACCCCCATCATAAGATGGACCACCACGATGGAGTTTGGAGTTTGAGAAGATTCCTCAAACTCCAACGCCTTCATAAAATGGAGTGTTGGAATTTCAAACTCCGACGCCACAGTGGACTTTAGAATTAGGGTTCAGGGTGTTTAAGCAAAGTGCACTGCCATGGTGCATTTTGAGATTTTGAGACCCCAGTGTCACTGTTTGCAAATTTCAAACTACGACGCCTTGACAGTTTGCAATGTTGGACTAGCTTTTTGAATGCCTGGGATAAAATTTCTCGATGATTTTAACACGGTGATATTTCTTGATGCAAGAGGGGGCGAGGGAGCTCTATTCTCACGAGCATAGATCGCGGGAGATATTTGGTTATTTGTGTGATCTGACTGACATGGAGTAGGATTGATTGCGAGAGATGGGGCTATGGTATATTGCCTACGCATCGCCTGTGTGGACCCACCTTGGTATGATGTCTGCACTTGCCGAGAGATGGCACCGTGAGACATCGTCTTTTCATCTTCCTACTAGTGAGGCCATTGTTACCTTGGAGGACGTGTGGCACATCCTTAGATTGTCGATTCATGGTCGGTGAGTTATTTATGATATGGATGCCAGACGAGATGCCTACCATGCAGTCCTAGCCACAGATGAGGTTATGTTTTGTGAGGGCTAGATAGAGCTGGAGCATCATCGATTGCTCACATCACCATTCCGTCTAGTGATAGCTACTATCATTTTAGGTCCTTCTAGCACTAAAATGTGGACCTAGATCTTATACCTACAAGAACACAATAAACAAACACATTAGTAAGCTCCAATGCAAGTTAGAATATAAATCCCTCAAGAAATCCATTTGAATGTAAGAGAAAAGGAATAACATGAAGAACACAACAAACTTGAAGCTAAAATATCAAATCTTATTCTAAAACAAATCAAACTCTTAATCTCTTAAGGGAGTTGATGCCAATTTGATGTGAAAATTGGCCCTTTCCCAACTCCAATGGTGTGATGAAGATGATTTGATGAAGATTGTGATCCACTTGTTTGAAGATTGATGAATGCTCCAAGACAAAATCTCCATAACCTAGCTATGAAACTCAATGAGATGGATGAAGATTTCTATGAATTTGAGTATAGTAAGTTTACTCAAGTTGTGGATGATCAAATGAGGAATGAAGTCTCTTATTTATAGAATGTCAAGTTGAGGAGATGTCCAAAATGGAGCAATGTGGAACTAAGAATCAACCAATGAAAAAGTGCCACTTGTCAATATGTGAATGGATGGAGGATGTGCAAGTTTTGAAGAATGTGTCAATAAATGCACATATTTGAAATTTGAAATTGTTGAAATGACATGTAAGAGGGAAAGAAGGTGCATTGAATGCCACTTGGCTCAACGAAAAAGGACTTTCTAGGTGGAGTAAATGCATTGTTGGAAGGACAAAGTCTACTTGGATTTTGAATTCAAATTTAAGGAATATTCCTTTATTATGCCCTTTGAGAGAAAATAGAGTTTTGATAAATGAATTAAATCTATTTTCTTGTGCAAGTTGAAAAAGCTAGAGGATGGGACATGAGAGGAGATTAAATTAATCAAGGTTAATTAATTTAATGAGAGATCAAAATGATGTGACATATTGATTTAGATTTATGGATTGATTTAAATCAAAATATGAGAAGAATATGGTTTCAAGATTAATTAAATAAAGATTTTTTGTTTTATTTAACCAAGGAGATGAAGTTAGATTAAATCAAATAAGGTTTTAATTTATTTAATTTAATGGATGAACTTTAGAGATTTAATCAAATAATATTGATTATTTAATTAAATAGGGATAATTAGATTAGAATGATTGATTTAATTAACAAGAAAGGATGACTTAATTAGATAACTGATTTATTTAATTAAGAGAGGAATATTGATGAATTTAATCAAATAAAGGTATTTGATTAAATGGTTAGACCAAGGGATGATTTAGGATGAAGCGATGTTAGTGGTCAGGATCAGATGTGCAGTGTTAATCAGTATATTTTATGTGTCTATAGAAGAAAACCCCAATCTTTTGTTGTGTTGCTTTGAAGAAAACACAACCATTAAGGCCGTGGCTATAGATAGAAGAGTGGCTCTTTGTTTTTCATTTTGAATCTACATTTATGGCATCATACTTTGATTTACCTTAAAAGAAACACTTCAAATGCCTTTTGTAGCTCAAACCCCAAGTGGGTTTCTCCAAATTGCAACAAAATTGGGTTTCTCTGTGAGCATATAAACTGGGTTTTGCACATTCATTTCTTGTTTTGAATATCTTACAAACCCTCCTCAATATTTTGTATTTTGCAATTTTTTGCTTGAACCCCAAGTGGGTTTTGGCTTTTTTGAAGGAAAAACCCAGATCCTAGGTCACGGCTGTAGCTGCAATTATTATGAATAAGTCACAACCATACATTTTGTATTATAGATTCATGGCCATTCTACTATGTTCTCGTGCCTTATGAGGGCTTTCTCATTTCAATACACTGTAAAGGATGCATGAAGGCTTTATTTCCCTAAATTTGGGTCTGCACTTTCATCATTACAACTAACAAAACTTGAACCATACCATTAGCCTGAGATTGACACAGAAACATTTCCCCTTGAGATGAAAACACTACCTTTTAAAGCTTTATAATTTTTTTCCCTTAGACATTATTGGAAGATTGTCACTTGTTGTTGTCTGTATGAAAGATTATGTTGTCATGCTTACACTCTTATGACATTTTTTCAAATATTAATTAGCTATAGAACAACCATTTCCATACCAATCCTTAACTTACCCTCAAGATGCCATCTTTCTCTTCTTATTCCACTGACTGCTCTTTAACATGCAAACATTACCATTAAGCATGCTTTGTGACCAATCACTTAAGGCATGTCTACTAGCTATTCATAAACATTGGACTGTGGTACTAGTCATGTCCTCCTTTTTGCCTACCTTTGCAACTTGAATTGTTAATGTGTGTGGCTGCCCCTCGTGATTCTTTCATGATGATAATTGCTCTGATTTTGTTTTGATTTTCTAGAAACTGTAATAAGCCAGATGGTTTCCTCACAAGAGTAACCACCCCTTGCATTCTATATTTGCATATTTTAATCAACCCCATCATGGGTCTTTTGTATTTTGCTAAAAACAAATCCAGATTTCTTATTTTATGATGCCATGAGAATGTAACTAAATCTTGGAAAATCACCTAGATTACAATATGAATGAGATTTCCTGAGAGAGTGACCATCTGAAACAAGATCTATCACAATAAAATGTTGCCTTGAAAGGAAGAAATGGTTGAGAATGATTCAATGCCATTGCACGAGTATAAGTCAAAGGACTATACTTCTTTTCCATTCTTTTATGAAAGCTACCTTTCTTTTATTTTGATGTTCTTAGATTGCATCAGCTAGCTCAAGGACCCTTTTTTAATGGCTACTCCATTGTTCTTCCTTGTCTGTATGATTAGCAACTTTCTGTGGATTTCATTCTTGAATCACACATTTCACTCTTAATAGTTGAAAGCCAATGCATCCTATGGTTGTATCTTTTAAATCCTTTGTACATTCCACTGTAGATAACTCTTTTTGTAACTGAATGTGATTATCATGTTGCTTGCTTAAATTTTGACCTCCATAATCACATTTTTCCTTTGAAGGACTATACTCATCTTGAGATATTCAATATATTACACTCATGCATCATAAGGGTTTCCCATGCATTGAAACCTTTGTTCATTGAAAGTAGATACAAGTTGCATTGGAAGCCTCCCTCTTTCGTATTGATTTATCAATTAAAGGCATGTTACATTACTTCCTTTTCATCATTCCCATTAAAAGTTACACTTGTAAGTTGTGAAACTTGACTTCTTTCCCATTTCCATCAATAAAGTTATTGTCAACTCCATATATCACGTGTGGAGGTAATCCTTGGGTCTGAGCAACTCAAGAAATGTAGATGAAAGTTGTGGTTGATCATTATGTGACACCAAATAGGGTAGTTGAAAATTTTTACTACCCTTCCTTTCTTCTTCATCTGTGATGTAATCTCTTGTGACCATTTCTTGTTTTCCTTCAGTAAATTCAAAATACATTTGTCTTTGTTGTTGTCCTATATGACATGAGGATACATTTGCTCCTATGGGCTGCCCTGATTTCTTAGAAGTTACCAGGTATCTCCTTGACTACATGCATTTCAAATGGTGTTCTTTTATGTAACATTGTCATCCTTGAGATATTATGGCTCGTTGCTTCTTTGATGTTATGTTCCATTTTGTGGACTTCTTGTTTGATGGCATTGCTTCCCCATATCACCGTTATGCATACTTGTTCTCAAGGCATTGATTTTTATCATTTTGAACCTAGGTTTCTACATTTCTTGCATGCAATCTTGATCCATGTTGGATCATTTATGATGACCAAAACCCCTACATGAAAGATTATGAGCATATTCACTAATGTTATCCTTGCATTGACATGTAGCATGCATTTTTCTTTCCCAACCTTCATGGCTTACATAACAATGCTTGTTGCCCCACATGTTTACTTTTTCAATCATGTGCCACAATTAACACTGTCTCCTCACTTTGATCCTAGTGGGTAGACACATGTCACCTATGTCAGTGACCTAAAAGGTCACTGTCCTATGTGATGTGTGGATGTCCAATAGGGTTAAGGTGAGAGGGACCTGACAATACTTTGGGTTTCCCCCTCATTATTTAAGAGATGCATAATTGAACTTGATGCATCTTTGATTGGACTTGATGCATCTCCAAAATCACTTACTTCTTTTTATAAAATGGATCATGGATCCACTTTAGAAGATTGAAAGACATATCCAGCAAAATGTGTTGCATCTTTTGAATCTGATAATGAAAGTTGATCAACTGGTGTGATTCCATATTGATTTAATGCATTGATAACATGTATATCTTTGATCAAGTTCCTCAATTTCCTATTTCTCTCAAAGCATGTTGAGCTCCACCCTCGTGGGAGCCACATTTACCCCACATGCTGCATTTAACTAAATTAGAACAGTAACAAGACTTGTCCTAAATTTGCACATGAAGCAAACAAGTTAGAAAAATAAATGCATATTATGGATCTGTTTGATGACTTCATTGTTTTCTAGGACATCCAATGTTTGCATGCTTTTTTAATGCACTTAGGGATTAGTTTATACATGCATAGGTAAGTGTTCATGTAAGGTTTGAGATCTTTCATTGCTTAGATCATTTCTCTAACGTCATTGTTATTGCTAGATGCAGGAGCTAGGAACACTATGGAGCTAGGGAAGACACAAGTAGCTCGGGGCAGCAGCAGGACCAGATGACACCTTCAAAACCAGTCATTCTCAAGCAATGACTAGTCTCCACCTTATATGCACATTTTATTTGTTTACTTATTCATGTATAAATTGTTCTTTATTTTCATTGAATAAGTAAAGTTAGCCTCTTGGCTTGTGAGGGACATGTACACTTCATGATTATCAATAAAGATTATATTTGTAGCACATATGGTTTTCTTTTCTCATTTGTTGTAATTGCAACATTGGAATGAAAATTTAATCTGTTTCATTTGACAATCTCTATCATGCATATTGAATTGACTTAGTAGACTATGGTTTATATTTTTAAATGTTTAAATGAACAACATTAAAAGATTAAACACTAAATTACATGATTTCAACTAAAAGCTAAAAATTAGGTCCCTTGTTGATTCAGTCAGAATTGTGATAATGTTTAAGTGTATTTTATTACAGTTTTATGGAATACTAATTCACCCCCCTCTCAGTATTTTAGATGTTCAACATAATCACACAAACGAGAATCATGAATGTTATCAATAGGATGAGGAGAAGAGGAGGTCCCCCCAAGTCATATGAGTTGTTGATAACTTCAATAGCTCCCATAATTAGGTTAGATAGAAAAGTGTAACAGTTAAAAAATAATTTCTCTTGGATAGGGGTAATAGATATTTAGAAAATATAAGCTGGAGTATGGAATTTAGATGATGAAATTCTATGGGAACAATTAAGGATAAGAATTGAGAAGTGTAGTCTTGAATAGTTTCAATAGGATCTTATTTACAATGTGTGAGTTGTAGAATCTAGAAACTTTGGGTTTTATGTTGAATTATAAATGACAACTAAAGGCATGAAAAATATATTAAAAAAAGTTCATTAATATAGGTTGTAACATGTAGAACTAATCCAATGATTCATTTATTAATATTATAATATAAATTTCTTTGATAGAATATGATTATTAGAGGTGATGGTTGAACAAAAGATATATATCATTGTCACACATGAAAAATAAGGACTTCTTGGCCATTATATTTATCTAAGTTCAATAAGGTCATATCACTAGGGGATGGGTGTATAAGTATTATAAATGAAAGAAGTAACACTATCCATGAAGGGGTTGAATGTGGAGGGGTATAGATGAGGATATCTAGTTGAACTTCTAGATCCTTAAGTTTAGTTAAGCATATTCCCAATTAGGATTAGAAAAATGATCAGTATGATGTTGAGAATAATATGCAATATTATATTGAGTGGGAGAGGTATGTGTGTTACAATGAGGTGTAATTGGTTTGAGTGTAGGGTTTGAGATGTGTGCATGATGTGTGATAGGAGAAAATGAAGAAAGAGGTGGAGGATGAATGTTAAATATACTTAGAATCTCATGAAAATTACTAAGCGTGAGATACGATCTAAGGATTAGGGAAATGACATTTAAAACTAAGCTCATCACAACATAGTGCATTCATATGCACTTTAGGATATTTCTCATTAAATTTGGAGTTCATCAAATAAAACAATATCATAGGTGTAGAGAGAGAAGAAGACACATCATATAAAGTACATTATAATTAAAAGGAAAATGCATCTTCAAATATTTATCCTAATATACATCTAATGTGTTATTTGGAAAACCACTAATTTTATACTTATAACATGTATTAAAATAAGCATCTTTTTGCTTAATAAAAAATGGTGTGGGATAGGGTGATAAAGGAGGTGGAAAATCATAATAATAAAGATGCTAAATTCCACTAACTAAATCCACTTAGATTGCTACTTTATTTACAAATAAAATAAATCTAAATATAAAAAAATCTTAATTAAACATACTTAAATATAACAAAAAAAATTATTAAAAAAAATCTCAAAATATATTAAACACTAAATGAACCAATCATAGATATTTATAACCTACTATTACGAAAATATGATAAAATATAAGAGAATCTAAATAAGCATATTTACTACATGCTAAAATTTTAATTGTTGACTTGCCTTGAATGATGAATAACTTTTTTTAATGTCCATCAAACTAAATATAGTTTATAGGGCAGTTGGCCTAACCATTACATCTTTTTCAATAATAATCTTTTATTATTTATCTTAGTGATGCATTCTTCTATTTTCTTAATCTTTTCAATGCAAACTATACCAGTATTTTCCCTATTGAGCAAAGTGGGTTTGGGCAATGCACTAGTTTTTGATATTGTGATGACATTTGGATTAGTGTACATTGTGTATGCCACAATAGTCTACCTGAGGAATGTCAACATCATAATCATTGCACCCTTGCAATAGGGTTTATTGTAGGTGTTAACATTTTCGTCAGCGGGGCTTTTGACAGGGCATGCACATGAACCAAGCCAGGGCCTTCAGCCTTGCCTTGATGAGCTGGACATGGGCTAGCCATTAGATCTTTTGGTTGGGACCACTTATTAGTGGTGACATTGTTGGTTTGGTCTATGACATTTGCTTCATTGACAATGAGCCAACTTATGAGCCCTTGCCTTCTTTCAACTACTGAGACACAATGCAAATGTGTTAATGTTGGTTTATGGTGTGCATTTATGGAGTCATGGATGCACAACATGGATTTTTTCTCAGGTACCTCAAAATAAAATTTTGATATGATTGTAATGTTTTATTGGTGGTGCTTTTGTAATGAAATGCTCTTAAATATTTGTGAATTAGTTCTAGTTGTGGATAAGCATGAGCATTGGTTTTACTTGTCTAGTATGAATGAGTATCTAAATACCTTGTACACTTTAATTTTTTATTTTTCCAGTGGTGCAAATGCATTCCAACTTATATGGAGCAAAATTTGCTCCTATTAATGTGGGTACTTTAAGACCACTTTGTTTAGCTGGAAGAAAATTTCTTTGTGTGAACATCAATTGAAGTTGAAATGATGCAATTTTACCATACACCATAATAATCACAATTTATACAATAAAAAAACCTTCCACTATGTGAAGATTTAAAAAAAGAATTTATTCCTTCCTATCCATTGAACATTAAAATGTTATAATAACAAAATACCTTATTACAAATCTCTAAACTTAATTAAAAAAATCTTCATAATCAACTAGCAATCACACCTTGGTGTGCAATGGGTACACCCAAGAGGTGTGGAAGGCTAATTATGAAAAAAATGGTCTATTTTTTGCATACATTTGTGCAATACATGAGATCAAATGGTAGACCATTTAGTAAATGATATTTTTTGTGCAACAAAGATCTCAATGAAGAAGTAATAGCTTCAAACCATCTATGCATCCACTTACAAAGATTGAAACACAACTTAAACAAGTGTTTATATTATATGAGATTTTATATATAATATTAAATGTAATTATAATATATAATATAATTCATACTTTAATAATTTATGTTATATAACAAATAATATATAATATTATTCAATATATATTATATCCAAAATTATATATAATAATAAATATAATTATATTATATATAATTGAATATCTAATATATATAATTATAAATATAACTATAAAATTATTTTAAAGAAAATTTATATAATATGAGATTATAATTTATTTTGAAAATAGGAAGCTTTATTTGTCATATGAAAAGTTCAGAAAGTTTGAAGGAAAAGCCGTGTTAAACATGTACAATTTTATTGTATAAATATCATTTAATTTAAAAATTATTTTAACTTTTAAATAAAAATGTAAAATATCAATTCCTTTCTTATTAACGACAATTTTTTTTAAAAGATCCTATTATTAAAAACTTGCTTATACTTAGATTTTTGACTTGAAACAGTGTGTGATTTTTAACATCACACAGTTTCAAATCAGAAATCTCAATATAATTATTGAGGACTGTGAAAACTAATAAATGCTTATTCACGTGAAATGCCCATAAGACAGTGGAAGCGGGCAAACAAAAGACAGCGAATAAAACAAACGATTGGCATCCACAAAAAAGTTTGTGATATCAGAAACGACCGAGTGAATAAAACGTGGGGTACGAAGCATGTGATGGCGTGCTGTAGAAATCTTCGTCGTTATTGCTTCAACTAATCTTCCCGCCATAAATGCGTGACAGTCCGATCATTACCATCGTTTAACTGGCCAGTGTATGAGCAAATATTGATTTGATGTTCACTAAAGGACCTCAAATTCCGAGAAATGTAGGGTATATATTCATTCCAGGGAGTTCCGAGGGCATTTCACTGAGCTTGGAGTGCATGTACACCGTCCCATACCAAAAGATCTTCACATGAAATTTGAGCCTGTTTAGGCAATTCTAAATCAAGCGGTAGCAGGAAGCGACAGGTCTGACTGGTAGTTGTGCAGCTCCAAAGCCGAGTTTAATACAAGCGCTTCGGCGCTTTAATTGTCCATATAAACGGCCAACCCCTTCTCAACGCCCGGCAGAAGCAGTACCAGAAAAAACTTTTTTTTTTGCAGCTCTACAAAGCCAGAGAGGAAAAAGAAGCGAGAATGCCAATCAGGAGTGTTGCAATTGGAACGCCGGAGGAGGCCACTCGTCCTACGGCTCTGAAAGCCGCTCTCGCTGAATTTATCTCTGCTCTTATCTTCGTCTTCGCCGGAGAAGGATCTATCCTCGCCTTTGGTAAATATGCCTTTAGTTTAAATACAGTTTGGTAGAGTGATTTGAAAATATGCCTTTGTTTAAAACACATTTTGGTAGAGTGATTTGAAGGAGCTGTGAAGCTTACTGTGATTTGTGTAAATTTTCAGCGAAGCTTACGAGCAACGGATCCACTACACCGGCGGGGCTGGTGCTAGAAGCCCTCGCGCACGGCATTGGCCTCTTCGTTGCCGTTGCTGTGGCCAATAACATCTCCGGTGGCCACGTCAACCCGGCGGTCACGTTCGGCCAATTCATTGGCGGCCACATTACGCTCCTACGTGGCATTCTTTACTGGATCGCTCAGATGCTTGGCGCCACTGTCGCCGCCGGTCTGCTCAAGTACACCACCAACGGCATGGTATGGAAAACATTATATGGTCCACTGGGTTTTGAATCGTTGTTTCAGTAAATTTACTTTCATTTAGGGATGTTTCATTTTAGGAATGGTGATTTTTTTATTTTTTTATTTTTTAATAATTTAAATAAAAGCTGGGGAGGTTACGGTTGGGAACATTATCCTTATCTTTTGAGGGGTTTGAAATTGTGGATTATAATCAAAGTATTTTTATTTTTTATATTTTAACCGGTTTTAAATAAGAAGTTATACAAAGAAGTTTTTATTATCTTTATTTTTTTAAGAGATTTTAAGTTAGAGAAATTATAACTGAGGAATCTCTTCTCTATTTTCACAAGATTGTAAATTGGAGAAGATATTATTAGAGAACCTCATCTCCGATGAGGAAAATATAATAAGAGAACCTAATCTCCATTGTTGAAGGAACTATGATTTGAAGGAGTGACAACCAATGATCTTCATTCACATTCTCACATATATTTGAACACATTTTAGGTATCTTAACTACAAGAACTTGATGTTACATTGTGCTCACATTTATCTATTTTTGAAGAGTACAAATAGTAAATACTTATATAAAATATCGAGATTTAAGTAATCCATCTCACATATAATCATTTTTGATGTTTTTTCACAATTAAATTCACTTAGCTCTCACCTAAACTTTTTAAATTGTCCAACACTAATTAAATCCACTTAAATTACTACTTCGTTTATCAATTAAATAAACACAAATAATAAAAATCTCATAATTATTCTTAACTATAAAAAAATAAATCTTTTAAATAATCCCCAAATATAGTAAACACTAAATTATAACCTACTACATAAAATATAAGAGAATATAAATAAACAAAGACTACATGCTAAAAGTTTAAATGTCTACCAAATTAAATATAATTTATAGGATAGTTGACCTAATCATTTAATCTTTTATTAATTATCTTAATGGCAATTTTTCTTTTTTTCTCAACCTTTTCAATGTAGACTATACCAGTGTTTTCCCTGTCAAGCAGAGTGGGTTTGGGCAATGCGTTGGTGTTTGAGATCGTGATGACTTTTGGATTAGTGTACACCGTGTATGCCACATCAGTCGACCCAAGGAGAGGCAACATTGGAATCATCGCACCCATTGCAATAGGGTTTATTGTAGCAGCCAACATTTTGGTCGGTGGGGCATTTGACGGGGCATGCATGAACCCAGCTAGGGCCTTTGGACCTGCCTTGGTGAGCTGGACATGGGCCAACCATTGGATCTTTTGGGTGGGTTCGCTCATTGGCGGTGGCATTGCTGGTCTAGTCTATGACATTTGTTTCATCGATGATGAGCCCACTCATCAGCCCTTGCCTTCTTCTGACTACTGAGATAAAAGGAAAATATGTTAGTGTTGGTTTGTGATGTGCATTTATGGAGTCATGGAGGCACAACATAAATATTTTTTAGGTGGTCAAAATAAAATTTTGATATGATTGTAATGTTTTGTTAGTGGTGCTTTTGTAATCAATGTTGTAAAAGATCTTTGAATTAGTTCTAATTATGGATAAGCATGAGCGTTGGTTTTTCTTATCTGGTGTGAATGCATATCTTAATTCCTTTACTCGTGCATGACATTTTTTGTTTATTCAATGGTGCAAATGTATTCTAGCTTATATGGAATGAAATTCACTACTACCACTTCATTTAGGTAGTTGGAAGAAAATGTCTTTGTGGGAATGTCAATTGATGTTGAAATGATGCACTTTTACCATACACCATAATAATTAGAAATGTTTTTTAACTTTTTAGTGGCTATAGAATTTTAGATAAGGGTCTACCTAGGTATTTGTTCTGCCATATTTAATTGTAATGGTGAAATTTGCTTGTCATTTTTTAGTTTTTTCTTTATTTTAATAATGTTATGATATATAGATAGATATTGAAAAAAATGTAATTTTGTATAAATATAGGTTTTTTATTATGTATTATTCATCTATCTTATTTACACATATTTTTTATGTGTATAGCACATATCTTTGTTCACATATAGACACATTCTTATACATTGATCCTATCCATTTGCTCATCATACCTTTGTACACATTCATTTCCATGCACACACTATCCACTACAAGCTAGCCCCTAATTTTTTTGTCTTGGGACTAGTTCACAATTGTGAGGTCAACCTTGCAATTGTGAACATGTCCAACCATAATTTAAATATAAATATGATCGACTTCCCACCTTTTATCCTATCCACCTAAGATTGGACTAAACATAAATTTGTGTGAGATACTATTATGCCCATGTATTTAAAAGCATTCAATAAATTTGTTCTAATCAAACGATCATAATAAGAAATCATTCACTTTACTACACACTTCAATAAGTGCTTTAGAAAGAATATAACTCTTCAAGAACAATTATTCAAGCATACACAAGACAAAAAATTGTCATTTTTAATTATTCATACATATCCATGAGAGTTGATAGGAGAGAACATGTCCCCTTGTGACATAGTATTAGCCCCACAAAGATATTTATAAATACTATACTAGTCCATCAAATATTAAAAGGCAAAAAAGATCTAAGGGGTTGAGCTTAATCGACCTTAAAAGATTAAGTTCTCATTGTGGAGACCCCAGTTCAAATCCCAAAGGAACATCTAATATGAATTTCTTAGTTGTGACTCTCGGTCTTCTATAGGTGGTTTCCAGTTGTTGCTCGAAAGAAGTTTCAATATAACTCGCATGATTGTGCTTGAAAGATCTTGTAGTGTTTTCATGAACATAATATTTGTAAATGATTAGCAATATAAAAAAATAGATAGAGAATACGTTTAGAGTTATCAAGCAAAGTAAAGAATAAAAGTTTACTAAACACATAGTATAGAATTGCAAGCCATGGCAAGTTGGTGGTTGTTAATAGGATGTAGAGCATCAAATTCATGGATTGGGATCAAGAAAACACAAGGATGAGTGTGTGATATAGAATATATGACCACCCTTAAATTGATTAGCAAGAGAGGAATAAAAAAGAAAATTAATTTAAGAAAGTGTTAGTGGAGAGATTTATCACTACAATTATATCTTGAAGAATGACCTTGTTTACTTAAAGAGTAGTGAAAATCGAACCAACAGTTGGAAAGGTTGCTATGGAATAACAATCTTTCTCTGCATTTGAGAGGGGAAAATCCCTCATATGATAAAATTTGGGGTGTTTGTGGTATTTTAACTAGAAATAACAAAGGTAAAAGGGGGGAAACTAAATGAAATGATTTATAGAAACCATAGTTATATACACACATACTAACTAGGATTTCACAAACTTGTACAAACATAAAGAGGGTTCATTAGAAATTAAAATATACATTCACAAATCCATGTCATGAACGAAAACAATAATAGATATGTTGATGTAACAACAATAAAAAATGACATGCAAACTCACACACCATGAGATAGGCTATGTCAATGCACTCAAGCCAAGATACTAAGATTATGACTAAATTGATTTGCACATGTTGCACAACCTATAAATGATCCAACAGATGACCAAATGTATTTTCCACAATGATTCAAAGGAATTACCAATTCAACATATGAAAAATAAGTAATAATAACATAGAAAATTTTTAAAATATAAGAATCAAATGCTTCAATTCCTCTATTATTTTATTATAGATACACAACTTCATAAAATCCATTTGTACAAAGTGTAAATCCAAAATGCTCTCTATTTTTCCCTAGCTCTGCTAAAACAACCCCAAAACCATGATATTGTTATCAAGATTCAACTGTGTAGTTTTACTAGGCAAACTCATTGACGCTATGGAAAATACCTCCTACTTATCAACCCAAGAACTTAAAGAACTAAATCCCTTTACATTGAAAACCATTTTTTTATAGTTTTACCACCAATAATTGACTCATAATTGATTTGTAAATACATGCTTTTACGAATTTACACAATATTTAAAATATTGGTCTTTTTATAAATGTGTATTTCCAACTAATTAAAATAAATATTTTATGAAAATTAATATTTAAACTAACTTTATAATTTGACAAGCTAATGATTGTCATTCAATTGTCAAAACCTTATGTTGAACAGTTTGCATGCAATGGTTGTATATTTTGACTCCCTGAAGCATTTTGTTAGACACTTTCCAAGTCAATATATAAGTGAAGTCAATTTACTTGCTTCCTTGTTCTGCACTTTGAATGTCATCAGGTTGTATCCACACAACTAAAAATTCTCCTATTTGATTTATTTGCATAGAGGAAGTGTTGGGTTTGGTGAAGCCAAAATTAGTAAGTTTCTCTCACATATTCGAAAGGGATGCATTTTATGTACCTAGCTTCTTTTTGCATGTACTCGCAAAATTAGAAGTTGTCCTTTTTGATGGATTTTTCCATTTATTGGAGATGAGACTGATTTATAAATATTGGTTGCTACTCAAATATGTATTATATTTAGAATTAATAAAAGAGATAATCCCTGAAAGTGGACGTAGCCATTATTGGGTGAACCACTAGATAAATCTTGTGTTATTTTGTGTCTTTTAAATCTTTTAATTTCTATTCTTATTTTATGCAATTTTCTTTTCATTTGATTCTACAATTTTCATCAATAATTAGTATCAGAGTCTGGTGGAGAAACTTGGTGGTGGAAATCGGTGAGGAATTTCGGGAGCCATGGAAGATGCATACAATTGGAAGATTGAAAATTTTGCAGGTCAAAATTTCATTCTATGGAAGGTGCAAATGGAGTCGTTGCTCATCAAGCAAGATCTCTCAAATG
>VDFB02000003.1:254381125-254614362 GCA_007258455.2 Sequoia sempervirens
GAACATGGAAATAATGGAGAAAGAAAGAGGTAGCAATAGATATGCATCTTGTTGGTGACAAAAAAAATAAAAATGAAATTTCATACAAAGAAAAAGAGGTTGCAACAGAAAAAATAGAGGCATTATCTCCTTTTGAGTTTTGAAAAGTAAATATTGATTTGCATGAAGAAAAGATAAAGGGATATGGTGATTGTGAAGTTGGGGCAGCAATAGAGAAGCAAGAAAATATCCAATTAAAAATTCATCCATATGATATTTGTGAAAGAAAATCTGATTTGAAAGAGATACATGAATTTGTACATGAAAGGGTAGTATTGTTGTAGAAGATGACCATGAAGTTGTAGAAAATTTTGGTATATTTAAGGACTTAGAAACATTAGAATTTTTGGGAAAATAGAGTGAAGAAGAGTATATGAGGAAGATATTGAATAAGGAAATTGAATGAGCAACAACAAATGAAGAAGAAAGTGACTTATTAATGAAAATTGCAATAGTTGAAAGGGAGTGGATACAATTGACAATAGATAATGCAAGAGTTGTAGTTGGAAAAGAGGTAAAGCTTCAATTTTCATAATTCTTTGATGATAAAAATGAAGTTGAATAATATGAAAATGACATGGTTAAAATGAAGAGGTGAGACTACTGAAATTGGTGATGCACTAATAGGGAAAGAGGATAAAATAAGAGTATTTGATGATTTTGCAAAATTTAGTGATGTTGATGTCAAAGCTAATTTGTATTGTAATGAGTTGGTGAAAGAAAGTGAAATGGTAAATATGGTTAGGGGTACCAATAACAGGTTACCAACTGAAAAACAAAAAAGTATGATCAATTTTAATGATATAAAGAAGAGGAGGATGAAGGAAGACAAGGTGAGAAAGAAGTGCCAATGGAGTTCTTTGATTTCTATGAAATTGTTAATGCTAATTTATATGTAGGTGCTGATAATGAAGAAGTAGGGTGGAAAGAAGAATCTTGTGTTGAACAGTCCAAATAACTGAGAGGGGAGTGAATTAATTATCCAACAATACTTTTCTTTTCTTTAATTAATCCAAAGTGGACTTATACCAATCAGAAATTAATCAAACATATATGAACATGAATGCACACAACAACACCAAGCACAATGAACACCATAATTTATGTGGAAACCCAAGAAGGGAAAAACCATAGAGAATACTAATTCTCAATTATAAAGCATCGATTAAGGTGATTTTTACAAGGGCTCACTACCAAGTTGCTCACTACAAGGTGGCTCACTACTGGTGAGCTCACTGCCCAAATACAAAACAACAGGTTACAAAATATTCTCACTGACAAAAGTGAAGTGATGAAGTTGCATATACATATGCATGAGTTCATTTCCGGTTAAAAACACAATTTCTATTTGCAGTAGATCTGGTTAAGAATCTTTGGCACATCTTCCTTCCATAATCTTCGCACAACCTTCTACCAAAAACATATTACTCCTTCCTTCACACTCTTTTTTCTGTTCACACACTTGCACTCTTTTATCTTCTCTCACACATTATACTTCTTCCACACTACTATATGTTCAATCAAAAAGATGTTCTCTCTCTCTCTCTCTATATATATATATATATATGTATGCCTGTAGAAAAAAATATGTCAATCACACAATATCTTCAGTCTTCTAAGTCGGCCAAACACCATTTGAATTTAGATCACCACAAGGCATGTCAGCATGAAGAACAACCTTCAGATATTCAAAGAGACCTTGCACGCTAACACTGGACCCAAAAGATAGGTCGCACATAAAGATATTCTTACCTCATTACCAAGGGACCAAAAATGGGTCAAACATAAGATAACATAATTTCCAAGAGATAAAAAACTTTGAATTACATGAAATATGTTTCAAATCCAATGAGAACATGCCACAACCAAGAGAAAATCTTGATTATCATTAATTTCAGTGTCAATCGGAAAACCACAATTTAACATACAAAAACTTGCAACATGCTATATGAAGTTCCGGATAGCAAGGCTACCTAGATTAAGCTTTGAGCACAGCAACCAACATCAAAAGATTATAATTTATTATACTATATTAACTGAATTCAACAGATGTCCCAAAAAGAAGTACTGCCATATTTGGATCAAGGATAATATCTGCATTGTGTGACATCATAGCATATGATAGGATATATTAATTTTTTTCATCATCCGGAGCACATCCTTTCAGATCCAAGGTTTTGACATCAATGAAAACAATGCTAAAACATATTCAACAACTTCTCAACAATCTCCTCCTTTGGTATTGATAGAAAAACAACAAAAACTCAAAAACATAAAATTCCACAACTCCAGCTCAAAACTGCAAACTCTAAAAACTCCAAGTACTCCCCCTTTGTCCAGCAATTCAATACCTCTTTTTGTTTTTATTTTTCTCTTCATTTTTCTCCCCTTTTTTCCATCAAAGGAAAAGGGCCAAAATTCAAACATTCAGGAACTCAAGTAAAAATAACATTTTTCACATGAAATATTTTCTTGTATCTTTCACAATTGGAAGAATCCTCTTTCAAGCTAGCACCACAGAATCCAATATGGTACTCATACTATCCAACATACTCAACAACATAAATGAGCATGACCAGTCCTGAGACAGGCACTGTCATTCACAATCTTCTGCATCAGAAAGTATCCCGGAGAGATGATCCAACCAGACCTCAACAATTTCCTTGACCAACAAGAAGGTTCAAACCAAGTCTTCCCTCTGTCTCTAAATAATCAATAACTCTTCTTGCAACTCACCAACTCTTATTCTCTATTTTCCATCTATGTCTTTGAAGAAATCAAAACTCTTTCCAATACTATTCATCTCAAATTCAATAGCTTCAATTCTGCTTCTAAAATTATCAACAACAGCAGGCCACCAGAGACAATACCTGTAGATGTCAAACATCTCCTTAATGCATTCTTTTGTCTCATCAATGTGTTTGGATAAATTTTATTTAGCTTTGACACATCTTCTCTCAATCATAGCTTTGAACTTATGTCCTTCAGGTCCTTCCAACAACATTCTTTCTTCAACAACTTCTACTAGATTATCTAGTAACTTCTACTAGATAATCAACTAGAGCATCATCAATTTTAAGCCTTTTGATCGGAGAGATGGCACACCACATTTCACCAACCTTCTTCATATCACCTTCATCTAACACTGACCGAATATCATCTAGATTGACAAAATCATATCCAGGCAGAGACTCTTCTTCATTCTCCTTTTCTTTTGAGATAGTGACGACATCTTCTATGTTAACTTTCCTCTTTTCAGGTTTCAGAGGGGAACCATCGATAACGACTTCCAAATCCTTCTTACCGGAGGAGGAACCCTCCTCAAACTGACTAGACACTATCACACCAGAGCATAGATTCATCTACAAGGATGAGAAATAGACTTTGTATGCACACTTGCTTTAATATCTTCCATATATTCCAAATACCTATAAACTTGCTCTTCGACAAGGATGTCAGACTTCCATTTAATATTCTCCTTTGCCAGTAGCGAACTCAAAAAATAAAATACCAAACATATGAGAAGAGATCCAAAATGGAAGGGATAACTCTCAACCAAAGACATTTTGACATTCTCAATTAGGTTTTCCATTATTAGGCTACACAAATCAATCTACTTATTTTCCTTCACCATAATGTGTGCAAGATATACAACAATAGCCACAGTATAACCTTCATAATTTCTGAAATAGATTTTATAAACTTGATGTCATAAGCAACATACCTTACTGTAGGATCGACAATGGTATTTATCAGTAGAGACTGGGGGTCTTTTTTGATACTAGTAAGTTCCTCCACGTCTCTATATTTTACCATTTTCTTCCCAGGGAGGTCACCAATACTGCACAAACCAATAATAGCTTCAATGGATTCCTTCGTGATTGAATAGGGTTTGTCCAAAACAATGTTTCCATCCTTGAATTGACTCAACAAGAACAAGATAGATTCTTTGTCTGTAAACTAGGGAAATTCTCCCCATAAATCCATACCTAGAGTATTTACATTCTGGAATTCATTCATCTTCAACCCTAGTTCCATTTCCTTCATCTTTTGATGATCAAACTCATCCAATTCAACTCCCTTCAACTTTAGTGGAATACTGCCACTCAATCCTCTATTAACAGATTCCATCACCGCGCTTATCTTCTTCAAGCTCTTTATCGGTCAATGAAACTTCTTCTCTCTTGCAAACTGTGAGAAATGATTTTGAAAACTCCCACCTTTTACTCTTAATTACTCATAATGATTTCACCACCAAAGATGCACATTGATGATGCCAACAATTGTACTTCTCTTTTCAATCAGCTAGATTAAGATTCATCATTTATCATCAACCAGTTCAAACTTAATCATGTTAAAAATCACTTCAATATTACTTTGGAGAGGGGGAATCGATAGAATATGCAATAGAAAACTCCCCCTAAGCCAAGGCAGATTGGCTCAGATACCGGTAGGGCATGTATCGAGATCCAATACCACGAAAGTGTCTTCCACACTTCTTTCCTTCTTCCTCCAAACCATGACCATCTTCTTCTTAGATTCATTTTATTCTGCAACCTTATTTTTGTTCTCAAGCAAGTTTCCAGGGAAACATATCTACATTGGTTAGCATAATGTCTGGGTTGACTGCACTTGTAACATCTTTGTCCTAACTTAGCTGAGTGAACCCTAGGTCTGCACTGATTATCATTGTGACCATAACCATAACATAAATAGAAATAACCATGAAAGAGATTGTTCATTCCCTTCCATCTTGTCGGATTAGATAATTTACTTCTATAATGACTTGCTTTATGACCAAACTTGTAATAGTTAAAGCATTGAGTATTCGGTTCCATCTTGCTTCTACATTCTATAGCCTTATGTCCAAACTTTTTGCATAGAAAATAGTGACCATTGAATGATAAGTACCTTTGAGCATTTGGTTGCCTAGCCGAAGGTCATTTTGTAGGTGCATTATAGTTCCAGACCTTGCTTGTTACAACTGATCTTGCTTCAGCTTCAACTTCTTTTTCTTCACCCTTAGTGTTCTGATTTGAGTTTTCACAGGTGAACCCAAGTCCTCCTTTATCCTTGTGACATTTTTGTAGGGACAAAAGTTGATCCAGAATAATGCTACTTTCACATACTCTTGCTTTAGTTTTCAGCCTTCTTAATTCTTGATCTGGGGTATGTGCAGGATCATGATGGGCCAAAAAGTGGTGATATGATGGGTATGTGTAGGGTATGTGGCTGATGACCCTTTTTTTTACCCAAAATTGATGAAACAAAAAGGGTTTTTAAAGGAGATTCTCAGCTTTCCACCAATATAAATTATTCTTTACTTTGAATTTAATAAATAATTATTATTCATTTTCTATTTGAATTATGACTAAAGTCCTGATTGATAGGCTTATTGAAAAACATCTATAGCTTTCAAATGGTATCACATTTTTGAATCTGAAACATCGTCACATTCTATGCTTTGCATACTATAGGATTAAAAATTAAAATTGAATTTCATGAAGTTTTACCAAGTTAAGGTAATTGGACATATGAGTTTTATATTTTTTAAAAGTTATAATAAAAAATCATAATTAATTATTTACTTGGAAAAAAATTACAAAAAAATATGCATCACAGCAACATGAGTCCTCTACTTATATGTAAAATCTTATAAAAAAATATTATCATTTTATTGTGGTTAGGGTGGTTAGATAGACACCTACTTCTTATTTTTTCCTTGAAATTTAAGAACTACTAAATTGAAATTTCAAATTTTCACCAAATAGATTTTAAAAAAGCCAGTAGTTTAGAAACTACATTCAATTTGTTATAGATTCTATTCTTACATATTTTTGAAATAATATAGATAACTTATTCAAATTTTTACGTCAAGTTTCATAACTCAGATTTTTCTAAATTTTTCGCCACTTAAGGGCCTATTTTTTCCATGATGATCTTCCACATACCCTCTAACTTCTCATTTTCTTCTGATTTCTGTTTAATGGTATCCTTGAGATTTTCTTCAGTCTTCTTCCATTCTTCCATTTTATGTTTGATAGTATCTTTAAGATTTTCTTTAGTCTTCTTGCACTCATCCAGTTGTTGATTTAAATTCACAATACTTTCTTTTGACTCTTTTAATTCTTGGCTAACCTCTTTATGTATTGCTTTGAACTTTTGGATTTTCTCCCTTAGCTTTGTAATACAAGCGTTTTCCTCTTGGATATTTTCTTTCAATTCTTCATTTTCAGATTTCGTGCTTTCCATATCATCTAACATTATCTTTAGTTCTTCCTCAAAGTGATAAGCTCATGCCATTTGTTCAAATTGCCAAGATCTCCCTTAAGTGGTTAAGCTCTATCTCTCAAGGACCAAGCTCTGATACCAATTGTTGAACAGTTCAAATAATTGAGAGGGGGGTTGAATCAATTATCCAACAATACTTTTCTTTTCTTTTATTAATCTGGAGTAGACTTATACCAAACAAAAATTAATCAAATAGATATGAACATGAATGCACACAACAACACCAAGCACAATGAACACCAAAATTTACGTGGAAACCCAAGAAGGGAAAAATCACGGAGAATGTTAATTCTCAATTATAAAGCACCAGTTAAGGTGACACCTGTTAAGGTGATTTTTACAAGGACTCACTACCAAGTTGCTCACTACAAGGTGGCTCACTGCTAGTGGGCTCACTACCCAAATACAAAACAACATGTTACAAAATAGTCTCACGAACAAAAGTGAACTGATGAAGGTGCATCTAAATATGCATGAGTTTAGTTTTGGTTAAGAGCACAATTTATGTCTGTAGTAGATCTAGTTAAGAATCTTCTACACATCTTCCTTCCATAATCTTTGCACAACCTTTTGCCAAAAACAAATTACTCCTTCCTTCACACTCTTTTGTCTATTCGCACACTTGCACTCTTTCATCTGCTCACACACATTATACTTCTTACACACTTCTATATGTTTAATCTAAAAGATGTTCTCTCTATATATATATGTATGCCCGTAGAACAAAATAAGTCAACTGCACACAATATCTTCATAGTCTTCTAAGTCAGCCAAACACCATTTGAATTTAGATCACCACAAGGCATGTCGACATGAAGAACAACCTTAAGATATTCAAAGAGACTTTGCACGCTAACATTGGACCCAAAAGATAGGTCGTGCATAAAGATCTTCTTACCACATTACCAAGGGACCAAAAATGGGTCAAACATAAGATGGCATAATTTCCAAGAGATAGAAAACTTTGAATTACATGAAATATATTTCAAATCTGATGAGAACGCCACAACCAAGAGAAAATCTTGATTATCATCAATTTCAGTGTCAACTAGAGAACCAAAATTTGACATACAAAAACTTGCAACATGCTATATGAAATTCTAGATAGCAAGGTTACCCAAAGTAAGCTTTGAGCACAACAACCAACATCAAAATATTAGACTTTATTATACTACATTAATTGAATTCAACAAATGTCCCAAAAAGAAGTACTGCCATATCCGAATCAAGGATAATATCCACACTCTGTGACATCATAGCATATGATAAGATAGATTAATTTTGTTCATCATCCAAAGCACGTCCTTTTGGATCCAAGGTTTTGACATCAATGACAACAATGCTAAAACATCTTCAACAACTTCTCAACATCTTGGTATATTGCAGTGAATTTCATGAGGAGAATAAAGAGAGGAAGGATGAAGGAAGGAAGAGATAGGAAGATTCAAAGCAGGGTGTAGAAGAAGAAACATGTAGATAAATAAGAAGGATGGATTAAAGGAAAACACATGATCTTCAAATGTTCATGAGTTTCATCTCATGGAACATTTCATTTACTGTAGGTGTTTGATGCAGGAGCATCTAGGTGCATGAGAAATCCTACACCACACAAAAAGAATTAAATTTGAGTTTTTTGTGTGTTTTACTTTTGTTCTTGCAGGCATGATTTTGGGGCATTTTTCACACATTTCTAGCTTATTAAAAAATTAATAATAGTGTTTATTGCATATATGACACCTAAGACTTGATTTTCATCCATTTTATGGCGCATAAAATATTTTTTTCTTCACTAATTGGAGGAGGAAAAATTCCAACACCCAAGAATGAGGAGACCATGTGTGGAATTTGTAACTCCTCTTGGAATTTAGAATTTGCATCAATTAATGAGGAAAAAGAATTTGGATGCCTAGTAGTCGAGTGGTGGAGTGAACCAGTGGAGGATAATTTTAGAAAATAATTCAAATTTCTTGTTGGAGATGAATGAAGGGGGTTTAAGGAGGGGAATGAAAATGCTCAAAAAAAGGGGAGTGGATGAAAGTGCAACATCTATGATAGAGGTAACCACACCCAAGTGAGAAAAGAGAAGAATGTGAAAAGAAATGAGAGAAAAATTGAGTTTGTGAAGAGAAATAATGGTGAAGACGTTGGGACATCTTGGAGGTAGCATCAAATATTTTTGGTTGCATATATTATTGTAGGTGACTGATTTGAGGCCTCTTGGATCTGATTTGAGGTTGTTGATTGTAAATCTTTCCTTTTTCTAGATTGTTAAATTTCATTTTGGAAGTTGTATGCAAAAGTGTTTGTCAATAAAAAAAATCAGCACTATTTTAAATCTTTGTCATTTCAAGGGGTAGAAACTCTTGGTTTGGAGATCTCAAATAATTTCAAGTTATTGTTTCACAATTGATTTTTCTCTTGTGTGAATGTGGGCTGTAACAATTGAGAATCTCATAAAAGAAATTTGTAGAAAGAGAAAATTGAAGAAAAGTTGCTAGAAGGGGTCAAAGCCCTAGTGTTCAGAAAAGGATTTTTTGATAGTTTGGCTTGAATTGTAACATGGTATAGCTCGTAAAAAAAATATAGCGACCATGCATTCCTGTAGATGAAGGTGGGAACGCTTAATGGAATTTTTTTATGGAAATGGAAGGTGTTTGCATATTTAAAATTGATGTTGAAAAGTGGTATGTTGATAGTTTTCTGTGCACACAAGTGTATGGTTGTTGATTTTCTTTTCAAAACTTTTTGGGTCTTCTTTATTTCCCTATAAGAATCAATTTTTAGTGGATTGAAAAGGAATTAGTGTGGAGGCTGTGAGGATCAACACCTCAAATCAGGGTCTTAGTCTTCGATTGCATCATGCACTCTTTGTTCCAGGACCTGTCTCTACATGCTCAACTACAGAGTGTGTCTCATGCTATAAAAGAAAAAAAAATTAACATGTATGAGCATATCTATATTCAATTTTAAATTTAATTTAAGTTATTCACAATGTATACTTTGTAAATGAATTTAAATATATTATAAAAAATTAATTACCACGATATTTGGCTACTCTGCATGTCCTAGTTCAGGTGATGTGACCTCATCGAGGTAGAAAGTGGCACTAACAAAGTCCTACAAGGTAAAATTTAAAGCATGTATATACTTGAATTAGGTTAAAATATATATATTCAAGTGTGCACACATTGTGTAGAAACTTTTTTGAACAACCTGAAATTTAGATGCCTCCTAAATTGCTGCCACATCAAATGTCTATTTGATCCCCATTCTCATTTTTGTGTCAACCTAGACATACATATAGACATAACACTTATAATATTTACTTGTACATGCACATTTGATATATAGTGAATTCAAAATTCATAATTGTAAGTATAGTAATAAGTTAAATAATTTACAATATAAATGTACCTGCACCTGATGTGAGATGCTCAACAATAGATGAGTTCTCAACAACCCCTTGGGTGGAATTGACATGGAATTCGATTGAGTCCCCTAAACCAACATAAATATTTAAACATATGTTCATGATTGAATTACAAATTAAAAAGTCAAGTTAAAAAATTATTTCATATATAATTTAAAAATTTGAAATCAAAATACCCCATAAGGGTTGCCGACTAGCACTTGTGTTGACATATGTACTCGAGGAGCCAATGATTCCCCTATGGTTAGTGTCATCTACACCAAACAGTTTGATTGTTAAAACATTGCAATTTTTTTTATATATATGTTCATTAAAATTCTTATAAATTCAACATGTAGATGCATATTTATACCTATGTCACATTATCTGTAGGGTGATGCTTTGTAGTAATAAATTCTACAAATGAACTAGTGTGACCAAATGATCCACTAGAATCTCCATGTCCACCTAAATTGGGTGTAGCCTGATCAAGTCCATAGCATAGCTAATGGCAACTAGTACATACATGGGGTGTCAAAACTCATGGAGTGGTACTAGGACCAACTCCATAGAACTCTTCTCCATCATTGTGATCTCTAGGCTCCCCAGTCGCCATCGTAGAAGTATGCTCATCAAGATTTCCTACAAGCGTACTCAAAGATCCTAATGCAGAGATCATCGCACATTGATGCACAAGTGTAGGAATGGCAGGAGCAAGAGGAGCAACAAGAGGTTGCACATGCACAAGGCATTAGGGATCAACCCATGCCCCTAACCTATGTTGTGGCATGCTGCCACCAACACCCTAAACTAATTTAAAATCAAAATAATTGGACTTTTTCCCCCAAAAAAACTCTGCATATAGTTTCCTCAAAAAGTATATTTAAGGGACCTCCAGATTAGCATGTGGTGGATGGTCAAATACCATCCACCATCACTCCCAAAAATGTGTAGTCATTTGTGGATGTATGCACCACCTCATGGATATTCTAGATTTAGTTGCAGGAATGGGCTAGTGAGTGTTAGGGTCGACAAAAAAAGGTGCTAGATGGGATTTTGTTATTTTTAGGTCCAAAATTTGTTTATAGGACAGACTATTTGAATAAAATCATCTCATATCCTTCCTATATCGTTGATTCCTAGATCTAAGTTCATATTAATAGATTTGATGGCATCAATAATGTTTTTCATTGCAGATGCAAAATGCCTCACATGTGGCAAAATCAATGCTTCATTTTGCATAGCATTGATTTGATTATGAATGGATGCAACATTTTCTTTGATATGTGGTTGCAAGCAAGCCTCATAGGATGGATTAAGGGTATCTATGAAGTAAGGTCCTAGGAAAAAACATTTGATGGATTAAGGGGATAAAATTTGGTGAAGTTCAAGATAGTGCTTCTAGCTTTAACTAATTTTTTTACATCAATGAAAAACTAGAAATAAACCGTAAATCATGAACCACTATCTTTCTCAACTCTATGTGTTTACTATAAGTTAATATTTTAAAGGGTCTTCAAAATACCTTGCAATATTCTATAAAAATTTTATTGGTTGAACTACTCATGATATAACTACAATGTTAATTACATTTTGAAACATGAAAGGCTTCCAAAATGAGTTCCTTCCAAATAATGGACTTGATAGAACCTAAAAATGTTGAAGCTTGGGTGGCCCTTGGAATAATGGACTTGCAAGTTAGTGAAAAAGATAGTTTTCATAGAGGAATGGAAAAGATGCATAGATCCTTTGAATTATATACTCGTACTGTGCAATGACATTGAATCATCTAGCAAACCATTTTTTCTTCATAGAATAACATTTTCTTGCATGAAATAGTTGATTGAGATAGCTCTTGTTTCGACTAACCAACCTCTCATGAAATATCATTCATATTATAATCTTGCATGATATTATCATGAGAAGCCTTCATCCTCCCCTTCCATGAGAAGCCTCTCTTGAAATGTTTGATGCCTTAACACCCATAATAGGAGGAAGGTGGGAAGGCTCTAGGCTATAGTTTAATCACTAAATATTGAATGTATATTATTGTTAAATTTGGTTGCCTTGGGAAACTTCACCAAATTTTGAGAACTTCTTTGATCCCCTTAAGAAATGTCATATTAGGATCCCTTAAGGCATCGGTTCAAGGTTTAGGGTAATAGGATGGCAAGTAAGGGGGTTAATAATTTTGATTCATCACATATGCAAGAACATTAGTTTATTAATATTTTTGAATTTATGAATAGACTTAGATTACTTCTATGATCAAGGAATTAAGCACACAACTATAAATTGACCCACTTTTGACAATTTAGGATAGTCTTTATGGTCTACCCTTGAATTTATTGAAATGTGTATATTTAGAGAAAATGAAAATGTGTCTTGACAAGTTGTTGGAGCTATCTATCTTAAAATTTGGTTATTGAATCCTTTCAATTAGTATTGTTAATTTATATTCCTTCCCTAATCATCTTTGAAGTCTATGAATAAAAGGAGTGTAAATATAACCTATGACCATAGTTGGATTGATTTTATATAGATCAAGGGAACCATCCATAGTAAATTTGAGGATTGTTAAGCATTCAAGCTTAGGGGAAAATGATACTTTAATCCTAAAATAGCCTCATTATTCTTGGGAAAAAGGTCAAACAAACCCTTAAGAGGTGAGTCAATGTAGGTGTAGGGTTTACAAGAGTGATACAAGGCACCACTTAAAATTTTAAGAGTATTTGTAATGCAATCACCTATAGAAGGAGAAAGGTATTTCTTTATGGGGGAGAAAGTGATTGAATTAACCTCACCATATAATCATATGAAGATGTGCTTGACACAATCCATTTCAAGTAGATTAAATATTTTATTTAGATATATTAAATATTTATTACACACTCATGGACATATAAATTATAACTAAATTATTTAAAATCTTTTCATTTTCTCTACATTTTTTAATTTAATTTTTACTTTTAATCTATTTAAGATATCACTTGGATGAAATCAATCTAGCCTAAGATAATTCAATCCTCTATCTCCCTTCTCCCAAAGGGTTTCCTTCTCATTACTTTTCTCATTAGTTCCTTCCAGATATTGGACTTGATAGAACCTAAAAACATTGAATCTTGGATGGCCCTTGGAATAATGGACTTGCAAGTTAGTGAAAAAGGTAGTGTTCATGAAGGAATGGAAAATATTTGTAGAGCCTTTGAATTATATAGGTCATACTATGCAATGGCATTGAATCATTTAGCAAACCATTTTTTCTTCACAGAACAAATTCAATTAGGTCTATCTCCCTTCTCCCAAATGGTTTCTTTCTCACTAGTTTTCTATTAGCTTCAACTCATGAACTTATTTAGAATAATAGACCCTAGTTTCATGATAGATATGGATTAATTTTAAGTCATTGGAAACCATTCTTAAATTTTTTATTGAATCTAGATCACTAATGTCACCATTTGGATTTGGTTTTGAAATGTTGCTTGCATATTCCAATAGACAAATTGGTTCAATTGTTGGCTAAGAAGGTAGGAGGTTTTTGTCTAAATCCAACTTTTATTGATTGATTTGATCAAATTTTAGGTGAACCTTGTGAGTTTTTTAAACCTAAATCATAAACTTGAGGTTCAAGGATTACTCCAGTAGAAAACTATATGTATGTTAATATGTTAGAGACTAGTGTTTGTTAATATGCAAATGAAATATAAATTCCATAAATTGAAATATTCAAGCATACAAATTTAAAACATATCGATAATGCAAATGAAATTTGTGCCATAGAAAAATGGCCCCTTGTCATTTTCATGGCCTTTTAGGTCTTGTTTCATGGTGTTGGAACTATGTTGCTTTAATTTTATGTTGTGACATGGCTTGAACATGCTTATTTAGGTACTAAAACTCAAAGAATGACGTCTTGTGAAGGTGTTGTGAAGTATTGTAAGACATTTCTACATTCTTCTAGACTCTATTAATTACAATTTACCTAAAAATCACCTTTTTATTCATCAACAAGACCTATTTTGAAGTGTTGTAAAGTCTTGTAACAAGCTTTCAAGCTTTTCTAGGCACATCTTCACTATTTGTTCTCTCATATGCTTAATTAAGTGTATTTTTGAGTATTATCTCGACAAACAACATTAAATACAACATATTTCCTGACACATATTTTTAGGTCCTAGGTGGGACCCATTCGCCATGGGTGACGAATGAGTCCCCCTTGGCCCCAAATTCAAAATATTTTAAATTTCCTTTCGAGATTTTATTCAAAAACACTTGATGTTGGCTTGTGATGAGGTATAAATGGTTAACTAAGGCACAAGTGTGTATAAATAAGTGATTTTCACCTCATTTTACATCTCCTACAATCCCCATTCATCAAGTTAACTTATCCACCTATTCACTCAAGCATTAAAGCATTTTACATATTTTCAAGCACTATTCAAGCACTTTGAAGTAGCCATTGACATTACTTCAAACTTGCATCATCAAGGGTTTCGTAAGTTGATAACAATTGCATGTTGTTAGTTTATCATTCCTTTGCATTTCATTATTTTATTAAAGGTTTGATTACCAAAAGCGAGGTTTGACCAAGGTAAACCTATATTCAGTAACCTTAAACCATTTTTCCCCTATTGCATGTTTGTTTGCTGACCTAGGTATGCATATTTGATAAGATTTTTGGTGTTGAAGATTGGTTTACAAGTCAACTAGGTGCTTCAAGTCAACTTAAGTCCATTTCAAGCTTGGAGAAGGTTTTATGTCCGTTTCCTGCATAATTGACTTTAGCAACCCGATAGGCAGAGATTTCCAGATCTGGTGTTGCAGAATTGTCTCTTGATTTTTTAGAAATTTGGGAGAGGAATGATTCGCAACCTATGGTGAGTGAGTCCCACCTTAGGAATGAAAATCTGAATTTTGTCAGATTCTAGATCTCAATAGATAGAAACTTGTTTCCGACAGTTTTCACCAGGAAGAGGACTAATTCGCCACCCTGGGCGAATGAGACCCACTATGAAAAATCAATGATTTTAGTCAGCATCCACAACATTCTAGATTCATCATATTTTGTCTAGGTGCACTTTGATTTAACTCATTCCTTTTTTTTCTGCATATTTTCTTCATTTAGTTCATTGTTGCATTACATAATGTATTTTCAGACATAGCTTTAATTTCACTTTTGCATTCATTTTCATTCATTCAGATTAGTCAATTGCATTTAGTTAACTTCATTTACAGTAGACAACATCACACATAACATTATTTGAATGAACCATTAGCATTTTTTCTCCTATCTCTCTCCTTTTAGGTGAAAAACCCTAGAAGCACAAGAGTTGTCCATAGGAGCCAAAAATCAATGGTTCAAAAAATTTCAATTTTGAAATGTTCAAGCAATCATATTTAAAACATAAAGCGATGCAAATGAATTTTTGCCATTTTCAAATATTCAAAAGCTTAAAATTAGGGTTTTCAAATGTAAATTTTTTTGTTTGATTTAAATTTAGGGTTTTCAAATGCAATTTTTTTTGTTTGATTTCAATTTAGGGTTTCAAGAAGCAATTAGGGTTTTCAAATGCAAAACTTTTGTTTGATTTCAATTTAGGATTTTCAAACAATTTCTTTTTGTTTTGATTTTAGTTTAGGGTTTCAAATGCAATTTTTTTTGTTTTCATTTCAATTTAGGGTTTTCAAATGCTATATTTTTTTTTGATTGAACAATTTAGGGTTTCAAAAGGTAATTTTTTTTCTTTGGTTATGATTTAAGGTATATTTTTTTGTTTCTTTTGAATATTTGAGGGTTTCATTTCATGTTTTCTTTTGATTTCTACAAATCACCAATTCTTTTATTACAGGTAAATAAAAATGAAAAAAAAACCCCATATAAATTGAAAGAAAACATACTAAAACCTAAATTTGTATTAAAAAATTATTATAAAAAAAAGAAAAAAATGCAAAAACTGGGGTTAGACGCTTACCTGGAGGTCATTGTTTTCTCTTCTTCAACTGGGATCTCATGCACGTAGGTGAAAATGACTATTGTTTCATTTTAAAAAAAATAAATACCACTACAAAATGAAATCTTGTTTTTTACAAAATGGGATCCCAATTTTTACAAGTCGTGATCCTGTTTTATAAAAAGCGAGATCTCATTTCTCGAAGGTTGGCTCGGGACACCATAACTAAACGGTGTCCCATTTATATTTTAGGCTCAAGACTCTGAACCTAAATGGAATCTTGTTTATTAAAAAATGGGATCCTATTTTATTGAAGCCAATTTCGGGATTTTTTCTAAGGCAAAAACTTCCACACTTTGTGGACTCATCTTCTTGCATTTACCCTTATAATAGTGACTAAAGTATGGATCATCATTCTTCACTTGTCATAGAACAAATAGTATCATTAAGAGGAAAACTAAGATCCAAAACAAAGTTGAAAGGTAAGGAGAAGAAAACAAGAGAAAAAATAATAGTGAGGGGAAAGCTAAAGACAAGTGGAATCAAAGGAAAGGAAAAATGGGATCAAGGAAAGGAGAAAGAAGAGAGGACATGAAGGCCAAGAATGGCGAGGAAAGATCAAAATAAAATTAAGATTAAAACATTAGTAGAATCAAAGATAAAAAATGAAAGATCTAAGGACAATTAGTGATCACTATATAGTAGACTATTCAGTTTTGTAACATGATCCTAAGTTTATGCAATGGTTATGATCCAATTTTTGTGTATACTACATTATCTCATGGAGATAGTAAGAAAGTGTAACACTAGTAATGGGATAGAAGTAGTAGTAGATGTTGGGCTTGGAAATTTTTAGAAGAGATACAAAGGAGAAAGTAATAAAATGCTTGCCCTATCTTGTTCAAGGATTGAGGCATCATGACCAAAGAATTTGAGAGAAAAATTATGGAATGAAGTCTAGAAAAGAGATCAAGAGATGGAGGACTAGAGTGAGATGCTAAATTTTACTAGTCCAATCTTAGGTTATAAGTACTAAAAGAAGGAGAGGAAAGGAACCATAGCTTAGCAACTCATCCTAGAATGACTCATAGATGGATCATTGATAGAAAAGGAGAAAAATAAGTTACAACATCTTGATTTAGTTGAATTTTTTTTTTAGATAAGTACCTTTGAGTTGCTTTGAAATGTCTCTTATGTTTACATGTTTCTAATTTATATTTTTTTCTTTTACCTTTTTTATCTTTTTAATTATTATGGACATAAATGTGGTTTTTTTATGCTCAATACTAGACAAGAAAAGAGAAGGAAGTTGATTTTATATAAGGTTTTAAGGGCCATTAATGAGTTTTAGGTATTGGGAAAATAGAAGGGAAGAGTACTCATGGACATGAGAATAGATTTCATTCTTATCATGGGGTCATATAAGAGTATAATGGATATAGCAAGAAGTGAAAAGGGCTCAAGAATTAAAGGCCAAAATGACATTGACCACATCATGGAAAGTCACATAGTGGATGAAGGAAATTATTGTAATATATATAATAAGATAACTACTAGGAATAGTGTAGATGAAGGATGAATGTGTAACAAGATAGGTGTGTGGGAATAAGGGTTCAGGTAAAATCTTGGTCATCTTGGTGCATAAACTAGTAACACCATTAATGAATCCTATATTGCTCTATATCATGGCCTAGGTTGTGTTAGAGAGAAGAGAAGTCAAAATGAGACCAAAAGTGAAAATAAAGAATCTCCATTAGGTAGAGGATCAACAACCATCAAATAATCATAAAAAACTAAGGCATCCATGAAGTCATTCAAGTGAAGAATAGGGGTACATAAAAATGGAAAGGAGAAAAAATGATGAAATAGTTGCAAAATCAACTAATTGAATAGAAGCATAGTGGATAATAGGATGTGGACCACATGTATCATCATTTTTCATATAAGGAGATTCATATAAATTAGTCTTGAAAGTATCACATGTAGCTTTAGTGAAGAAGGTTGAGAGATGAAGAACAATGAAAATGTTCTCAAAATGAGGTTTGACAAGGGGAGGATATTTTATCTATGCAATCATGAGTATCAAATGGGGAAAGGTCATTAAGGTAAATTATTATTAATATAATTATATGATCATATTATAATGACAGGTTATGCATTTTTATAAGTCCACCAAACCAATCAATATTGTTGTTAGGAGTCAAAGAGTGGGCATCTCATTGCGAGAAATGAAGAAAAAATCATTATGTAATGTATCATGTGTTTAATTTGGTTTATCAATTAGGATAAAGGAATAATTTGTTGGAAGCCTTGCAACATGCAAGCATGAAGTATGGATGGTTTGTGTTGTTTGTTCCTATGTTGTCATTGATGTCAACATGGTGATAACTTTATGGGAAGTCTTCTTGGTTTACTGAAAGGTGTTCCCTGGCAGTAATACCCTTTTGTGATGGATCAGTGTGTTGGTATTTGAGTCTAAAATTCACCGCAAGATCTGATATGACTCTAATCTCTTAACCATGTTATCTTGACTCATTCAGACAACTATATCTTGGATCTTGAGACATCTTTTGTTGTGAGTATAAAGTTATCTCTAAAAGAGTCCAACTTTGTATTTTACTATTGTTCTATGTGTGACATACTGTGTGGGAGACTTCACATTCTACTAAGGTGAATATTCTTATGTTGCAGTTTTGTTGATAGTCTCTATGTTGGTGGTATGATGGGAAATTAGTGTGTTCTTGGATCTGGAAGGTGTTTGCATTGAGAATTATTTGTTGGTTTGGAGAATTGTTTTCTAGTCTTGGCCGACTCTACGTATGCAATATATAATGAAGACTAATTATGTTTTATGTATGATAGATGACTTGGTATAATGCACTATGTGGATGAAATGTTTAAATCATCTATGGTGTCGACCTAATTAATTATTAATATGTACTTGTATATATAAAGATATTTTGAGGAATGAAAAAGAGAGAGACATACAGATGAGTGTGAGAAGTGGTTGTGGGAGTGTGGAAGAAAGTTGAAAGAAGATCAGAGCCTAAATGCTTTATCAATTATGATTAGTGCAATTTTGTTGAGCGATTACTATGAGAGGAAGTACTTCATATTTTGAGCTTTAGTGGAACTGAACCTTGCACATTGAATGTGTATTCTATAAGTTCAATCTTTTGGCAGTGAGCCACTATCATTGTATCTTGGCAGTGAGCCATCTTTTGTACTCAAGTTGTGAGCCTTTTAAGGACAGTGAGACTTGGTAGTGAGCCTTGTAATATTTTGTATCTGGATATAATATATTGTGAGTTAACTCTCACAGTGGTTTTTCCCATTTTGGGTTTTCCACGTAAAAATCCTAGTGTTCTTGTGTGTGATTTCATTGACTTGTTTCTATGTTCTTGTTAGGGATCCAAATATGCACCCTAATGCCAAGTTGTGAATGAACTTAGCAGGTTTGGATGTAACATGGGACTTCTTTTAGGTTGTGGGTATCCTATTCCAAAGCAGACCTCTATATTATGGGTTGGCTTCCCCTTTCGATGCCACCTAACTACTAATTTCTGAGGTAAAGGGTAAGAATTGCATGAAAATGAACCTAATACTGAAAAATATCTAAGGTAATACACCAAAAAACAACTAGAACCTAATAACATCCTATCACATTTAAATCAATATCATAAAACTTGGTTTACACAACTCATTTTCAAATGTAGTTTACATAAATAATTTATAAGGAGGTCTCTAAATAGGGCTTTTAGAAGGAAAATAGAGGTTTCACAACTAACAACACTATTCAATAACACCACTTATAACCTGTTAACATAAATTTTCTACTGAACAAACTCCTAAACATGAGACAAGTTTTCAAGGAAAGATAAATTTTCACAAGACAAACTGATCAATCATTAACAACATACCATGAAACATGAAATGAGAAGGTAAAATTCTCTATTTTATTAATTCAAAGTGCTTACTATATCACAAGTCCATCTGAGTTACAACACTACTCCATGAAAAATAGCTCCAAAAAACAAAGCTATCCTACTGCTGGAAAGAAAGAACTAACTCCAAAATGCCCAAAATGAATATACTTAAGCAAAAATATCACACCACTCTCATGCCTACCCATCTAGAAGGTTTTGGTCGGATGAGGCAGAAAAGCCAAAAAAGAACCTTCCAAAATCACTCCAAAAGGCCTCCAAAAAGGTGAAAAGTCAAGCTCAGACTCAAGTCATGATAAAGTGTGACAAAACTCCCTCCAAAGTAGCACATGTTTCTCCAAAACATTCAAATGCTTCACCCCCACACTCTCCTCATGTTTGCAAGCCATCATTTTGTCCCCCAACTTTGACTCATGCAATATGCATGTTTTGAAAACACAAGACTCTAAAAAGGAATTAAACATAATAATTTGATTAGGTGATTTATAATACACCAGTTAATCAAGTTATTTTACATTTCAAAGCAAAATATAAGAGGGCCCACCATCAATAATATATTACATCATATTTGCATGTAAATAATATCAAAGTGATTAGAAAATCACTTAAATGATATTTTTATACTTTGAAACAAAATGCAAAAATATAATGAAATGTCAAATGCTTTCAAAAGCATTGAACAAGATCAAAAATCCTCCAAGGCACTTGATCATTTTACTTTCCTCATTCTGCATTCCAATGCCACATGTTTGGTCAACATTTTCTGATTTTCAAAGGGCAAAATAAAAGGCTCCTATGTGGCCAACCTCCACACTTCTTGGAAGGAATATTCTAAGTCTTCAAGGCATTAAGGCATTCATGATAAAAAGGTCAAAGGCATGACCTATGACTTGGCACACTCCATATGTTTCATTGTTTGAAGGACTTTAATAAATTTGAAATGAGGCATAAGACTTAAGGCACAAAATGCCTAAGTCATGAACTTACAATTTGGCCCCATTATGCATTAACATGAGCTTCATTTTTTTAAAACATGGGATAAAAATCCCATTGGCATCTAGAAGGGTCAAACCCTAATGATCAAAAGATAAAAAAAATGTGAAAAAAATCATCATTTTTTCATCGAGCACTTTGGCAGAGACCTGATGCCGCCAGGGTTTGACTCGCACGCACAGAATGTGGAGATTTTGACTAGTTTTTTATAGCATTTTTGATGGGAAGTGTATAGGAACATAGGTAAAGGAATTTTTGCATAGAAATCTACATTTTTTCCACTTGTTCGGAGCTCTTCCATTGATTTTGGTTGTGACCTGTAGCATTCTCTAATGAACTTTGCTTCATTTTTTCTCTCCGTTGTTTTCCATTTTTAGTAGCCGCCATGAGAGCTTGAAGGAAAATTTTGGTAAAAGGAAAGAAGCCTGAAAATCGTAAAAAATAAATATGAGCAACATCTCCAGGTATGCTTTGAATCGACTTCACTTCCCTTAGATTTCAAGCAACAAAGTTTACTTTGAGCTTTCATACGATTAATAAGGCATAAATTCTTCATTTCCTTATGCATTTTCTTTGAAAGAAGATGTGGACCTAGATCCTATACCTACAAGAACACAATAAAAAAACACATTAGTAAGCTCCAATGCAAGTTAGAATATAAATCCCTCAAGAAATCCATTTGAATGTAAGAGAAAATGAATAACATGAAGAACACAACAAAATTGAAGCTAAGATATCAAATCCTATTCTAAAAAAAATCAAACTCTTAATCTCTTGAGGGAGTTGGTGACAATTTGATGTGGCCCTTTCCCAACTCCAATGGTGTGATGAAGATGATTTGATGAAGATTGTGATCCACTTGTTCGAAGATTGATGAATGCTCCAAGACAAAATCTGCATAACCTAGCTATGTGTCGAACCCCAATCCTAATACCTGCAAAACACAATGAAAAAACACATTAGAAGATAATATAAAAGTAAGAACAAGGATTCCCCATGAAATCCATTAAAAAAGTTTTGAATAGGAAAGAAAACAAGAATGAAATGAAAGAACAAGAAAGCAAGCTAGATCCTATTGAAGACAATGCAAACTCTTGATCCCATGGGAGAATTGGTGCCAATTTGATGTGAAAATTGGCCCTTTCCCAACTCATATGATGCAAGATTGATGTGTGATGAAGAGTGGTCCACTTTGTTGATGATTGAAGTATGCTCCAAAGTGAAAATCTGCATAACCTAGCTATGAACTCAATGATAATGGATGAAAATTGCTAATGATTTGAGCATAGTAAGTTTACTCAAGTTGTGGATGGACCGAATGAGGAGATTAGCCTCTTATTTATAGGATGAGAAGATGAAGGAATTTCCAAAATGGAGCAATGTGGGACTAAGAATTAGCCAATGGAAAAGTGCCACTTGTCAACTTGTGAATGAATGGAGGATGTGCAAGTTTTGAAGAATGTGTCAATAAATGCATATATTTGAATTTTGAATTTGTTGAAATGACATGCAAAAGGGAAGGAAGAATGCATTGAATGCCACTTGGCTCAAGGAAAAGGACTTGTAAGAGAGAGTAAATGCCTTGTTGGAAGGACAAAGTCCACTTGGATTTTGAATTCAAACTTGAGGAATATTCCTTAAAAGATGCTGCTTGAAAATAGAGATTTTAATAAATCAATTCAAATCTATTTTCATGTGGTGGAAAGCAGAGGATGGGACATGGAAGAGATTAAAATTAATCGGCCACTAATTTAATGAAGCGGGTTTAAATGATGACCTATTTGGACTTTAAACCGGTGATTTATTCTTAAATCAAATATGAGAAGAATGTGATAAGGACACTAAATATGATTTCATGGATTTTATTTAATTAAAAGAGATGATGTTAGATAAACTAAATAAATTTTCACCTATTTAATAGATAGACTTTAGACATAATCAAACAAAGTTAATTATTTAATTAAATGGGGATAATTACACCATAACAAGCTAATTTAATTATTTCCAGAGGTGACTTAATTGACAAATCCACCTGCTTCTAATTAAGAGAAAAAATATTTACGAATTTCAATCAAACCAAAGGTATTTGATTAAATGGCTAGACCTAACGATGATTCAGATGAAGTTCCGAGCAAAGCAGCTATTAGGGATCGGGAGCGTCTAATGTCGACCAAGACATTTTGCGTTTCAAGAGTTTCGCTACGTAATCGTTGTGCAGGTTCAAAGAATAAACGGTTTTGATCAAAGTTTCGTAATTGTTTTCAAAACGGCTCCCCCATCAAGTACTGGCGAGAAAAAACATTCGGCTATAATCGCCTCAAGAGATTGACTCCTCAGTACTTTTAATTTTTAAAAGATCTCACAAAGAGCATCGCGTTCCATCAAAAGTCCGTAAAGGCTCCAAGAGGCAAAAAATGTGTCTAAACGCAATAAAACAATGTAAAACAAGCCTCAACCAAACAAAAACAGGTTCAAGAGTTCAAAACCCTAGCAGGATAGTCAAACAAGGTCAAAAAACCCTAATTTTCAAGGTTAAAAAGGCTCCGAGGGCTCACTTTAAATTCATTTTCACACACGACCCTCTAGCAATCCTACAATTTGAGCTTTGACATTCTGACGATATGGCGCAACGACAGCTCCTGATGCACATTTCTAACCGAGTCCAGACATACCAACGACCTCCTGGCATTGGGGCACCGGTAAGTGATCCTTACTTAAGCTTCGTTTTTCATTTTTTGTGTTCATTTATTGCTTTTAAAATTAGTTCTTCTGCAGTGGTGCTATATAGTGCTGCTCAAAAAACAAACTACACCACTCAGTAGGTCAAACTGACCTGCTATCGCTAAATCGTGCCGCGGCAGTGGAGTTTGGAGTTTGGAAACAAGCTTCGAACTCCGACGCTCATGCTATGGCCAGTGGGGTCATTTAAAAGTGCGACGCAGCGGTGCACTTTTGGACCGAAATCTTCCCAAACTACGGCGCTTTGCAGAAAAGTGCACTGTAGCGGTGCTCTTTCAAAGTTTAGCCCTCTAGCATCGCAATTTGAAAATTTCAAATTGCGACGCCTTCATAGATAGCGATGCTAGGATGGTTTTTTGGACGGTCGGAATGGTATTTTTCAAAAAAATTAACACGACAACCTTTCCTAATGCAGGACACGGTGAGGGAGCTCTATTCTCGGGAGCACAAATCACGGGAGATCTTTGGTTACCTACGAGACCTTAGCAACAGGGGGTAGGATTGATTGCGGGACATGGGACTATGGTATATTGCATACACAGTTCCCATGCGCACCCACCTTGGGATGATGTCAGTGCTTGCTGAGCAATGGTATAGTGATACCTCATCCTTCCACCTTCCTACTGGTGAGACCACTGTCACCCTAGAGGACGTGTGGTGCATCCTCATATTTTTGATTCATGGTCAGCGAGTTATTTTTGATATGGATGTTGGGCGGGACACTTGTCATTCAGTCCTCGCCACAGATGAGGTCATGTTTTGCGAGGGCTAGATAGAGTTGGAGTGCAATAGGACACTCACATCACCGTTTCATCTAGTGGTTGCAGCAATCATCTTAGGTCTTGTTGCCCTAGACCGGCAAGGTTGATACTTTAGTCTTGGCTAGGGACTTTACTGGGAGCGGATGGTTTGCGACAGTCCAATCCATTTTTCTTGGGGGCTTGTTCTTCTAGCCTCCCTTTACAGAGATCTACACGAGTACGTCTACCTCGATGGCAGAGCACTCAGGGCAGGTGTTACTCTTCTCCACGTATGGGCGTAGAAGCACATCATCGTTCTTCGGCCACGAGTCGTTGCAGTACTGATGGGGCCTGATGATCCCCTAGTGTGGCATTACAGAGGTGGTGTGTCTTTTACACACACGGGTGAGCACGGGATTCCTCACTGGAGGAGGGTCATAGATGAGATGTAGGTTTTGACATGGCACCCATACCTTGGTCACCCCAGATGGGCGGACGATGTAGAGCAGCTCTTCTTTTCCTGCCAGGACCAGTTTATGCAGGGGCGAGAGCATACGATGGTGGAGAGATATCTGCTTGGGCGCGTCCAGTGTCAGTTCGGTGAGCCACAAGACCAACCCAATGATGATTATGTGGCCATATTGGCCCGCACTATATCATAGGCTTCATGGGCGCGATACATTCCTGCCTCTAAGGCCGTAAACAACTTTAGACAGCTGGTGGCCCGGCCATGGGTATATGATTAGGGGCCCATAGATCCAAGTGTTACTCAGGCCTACAAAGATTGGTTTCGGCCACCCCTGCAGTTGACAGTCCTAGGAGCACTTGTCGCTTGGCAGAGATTGAGGGGCAGAGGGGGAGGATGAGGATGGAGGGATGGGGATTGACAAGATCAACAAATCAAGGTTCCAGTTCAGTCGGTTCCGGCCAATGTTTAGATGCAGGACCAGGAGCAGGTGCTAGCCAGGCAACAGGATCAGGCAGATGCACCACCACAGGCTGGGGGTGAGGGTCAGCCTCAGGTGCAGCCTCCATGAGCACAGCCAGTAGGGCATCCAACATGATAGGAAGATCCTCGAGATGCTTTGATTGTGCAGTTGCAGGCCCAGGTTGATACCTTGACGACAGAGAGAGATCAAGCCAGGGCTGAGAGAGACCAGGCCATCTTGTAGAGACAGGCCGCATAGCTACAAGCAGCCACAGAGATGGGCCGGAGATAGCAATTGGAGAGCATGGCAGCCTCCTCCTCTCAGAGCACAGTGTCCCTTCACTCTTACAGGGAGGTCGTCTGAGAGGCGGACTATTATCGTATGCATTATCGTCAGGCCGTACCCAGAGCAGAGCGGGCCCCAGATTACTAGTAGCGAACCAATTACAGACCTGCAGAGGGTCATGGTGATAGAGGTGAGGGCAGCAGACAGGAGGGTTAGTCCTCACTTTGATCGAGATGATACTTTTGTCATGTCATATGGGCTCATTTTTTATAGCCTAATGGGCCTTTTTGTACTTATTGACATACATGTACAGTGATCCGATTATTTTGTACTATGACAGTTATCTGATGATGATGATATATATATGAGATGATGATTTTGATACGATGTGATGTGTATCATTTATTTATGCATTTATGGATGGTTCTACTTCTATATGCTATGCAATCGTGTTATGATGTTATATGATGTATTTATGGATGCATTTTTTTCTAATGATGTATGCATTATGTATAGATCGTAAATTATGTTGTTTATTCATGATATGCAGATGTTTTTATATGATATGTAATATGGATGGATGATGATGTAATCTATATGATGATTTTTTTATGTTGATGTAAATGATATGTAATGTAATATGAAAAATGATATGGAGATGATCTATGGTGTATATGTGAAATGATATGTGAATCATGCTTATATAAAATGGTTATGGATGGATGTACACTCTCAATGTAATGGATTTTTATGTCCCTATTATGCTTTGAATGTTTATAATGGTATGGAATGATTTATGCAAAATGAACGTAATGTGGGAGATGACTTTATGATGCTTATGTGAATATGTATGCTTATAATGAATGGATTATCTATAATGCTCTCTTACTTATTATGTTTATGCAATGGGTGGTAATATGAAATGATTATGAAATGTTTAATGCAAATGAATGTTATGTGATGGTTTATGTGATGAATGCAATGGATGGAAAAATGTAATGTGATGAAACATGGACATGCTTATCTATGCAAAATGCTTATAATAACACATTTATATGGAGATTCAATGCATGTGTTTCCTATATGATATGTTTATGCAATATGCTAACAATTTGTGGATGTAGGATCGATGATGATGACTAACTGTCATAGTACCTTGTTAGCATGATGAGCAAGAAGGGATGAAAGAAGAAAGGTCATTCCAAGAAGACATAAGATAATGAATATGTAGATGATGATGACTACTTGCCGAGGAGTTAGGATTTTCAAAGGGCCAATTTCCTTATGTTTGATAACACACATGGTACAATGCATCAAGGTATAGAGAACCAGGATGGTATTTGTACCTAGTGTGATGAACTTTGACTTGAAAAACAAATAAGAGTATTCTTGTTCACACCTGACATACAAAACCTTGCTAGGATGTACTTTAGAAGTTTCAAACATCTCGGACCAAAACACGGAAAGGTATAACCTATCAATGCAATAGTCAACAAGCTGTTCAAAACATCCTCCATACATTTCTAACAAAGCAAGTATTTGCCAAGTTATATTACAAGAATGTCCAACAAGCACAACAGACAAAAGATAATGATCGTTTCCCCATTCCTATTTCTCTAAATCCTTTGTTCGGATATCATCAAGAAGTCCTTGGAATGAGCACAATAAAATAAGTCAGAAGACAAAGATAAAGTAAACAAGCAAGTCGGTGTTCTTCAATACTGCTAACCAAAAGGAAGTGTGTTTTTAAGGATAAGAACCAAAATTATTGCCAAAAGATAATGCCCATTGTAGGAAGGATACATCCTAGGGCATGTTAGTGGATGGGAGCACGTCATTTCGTTTATCCAAAGCGTTCTTTCAAATGATTGATATGGGACCAATTGTATGATGGGCTATCGACACCAAGAGTTGACCAACTTGTTTACGTGTTGACTTAGACCCGAAACCTGACACTTTAAGTTTTCACTTTTGACTGGCTAAACTTGTTTCTAATTGTTTTACCAAAGGTTGAGGATGGTGATCGTTTATTATGAGTGGTGTTTATTGCGGGTGCAAGCGAGATGAGATGGATGGATTTTTTCAAATACTTGGACGTTTTTGGAGTTTTGCAATGTTTTGAGGTTTTTTTTGGTATTTTTTGATATTTTTCAAATGTTTTGATTTTCGATTTTCAAATGTTTTGGGGTTTTCTAAGATTTTGACCAAGAGACTAACCTAAAGACCTATCCTAGGGGCGTCGGGGGTTGATCAACAGATTAGCATTGTCTACGTTATACACGCAAAGACCACGTAGTTCGACTAACGACTTAACTGATTTACAGATGAATGTATACATGATGAAATGCCAATTTATTATGACAGACTCCTAAGGGACTGACCTAAGTGTCTCAGGGGATGATCAAAGATCAACCTTACCTACGTTCAAGGCTCAAAGACCCATAGTTTGACAAGACGACTTTGTTTTTGAATTTTTGACTAACTTTTTGACCTGTTTTTGGATTTTTGATGATTTTTCGATGTTTTTGGATTTTTTGATGTTTTGATGTTTTGGATTTTTTAATGTTTTAATGTTTTGGATTTTCTAATTGTGGGACTTCAAGAATATACATGAATCCGATCCGATGACAACATGCCCCCAGCGTGATGTAATAGACTACTCTGATAAAGGCAGGACAAACTAACCTTGAGGATGGGTCGAGTAGTACTGGGAGGGATCATGATACGAACGCAAGACCAAGCTATGGTACAGATGCAGGTGGATGAGTGATGGATGGAGATTCGAATGCGATGAATGATGGAGACGTAATGGATGGATGATGCAAAACAAGCAGTAAAGATCCGGGTCGATGGAAAGTGCTTATTTACACAAGGTGCTTGTTTGTTAGGCTTCCACCAAGGTACCTGCCCAAAGTGCCACTGAAGTGGTTTTCACTAGAGGACGATTTTTCTCTTTACTTTTTTTAATCCTTTTTCTAATTTTTTGGATTTTTTGCTTTCTTAATTTTTTTGTTGTCACCAAGACACCTGTTTGCTAGGTTTTCACCGAAGTAACCAATTTTTAAGGACATTTTCTTATTTTTTTATTTTTTCGTTCTATACCTTGAAAGATTAGGCATAAAATTTTTTGAGATGAGAGTTGTTCATGGGCTCTTCTAGAGGTTCCCCTTCGGGTGTTGATAACTGATATGCCCTTGACTTATAACTTGTTGTGATAATGAATGGTCCCAACCAATTGGGTTCAAATTTTCCTTTGTTTTTTGGGATTGGGACATTCTTTTGATTCTCCTTTAATACCAGTTCTCTGACTTGGAAAGTCCTGCTTCTAATTTTCTTATTATAGCTCCTTTTGAGTCTATTCTGATACACTTGAAAATGGTTTAAAGCATCTATACGCCACTCATCCAGTAGCTCTAGCTCATTCAATCTTGATGCTTGACACTCTTTATCCATGATGAGATTTTGCAGTGATATTCTTAGTGACGGGAGCTCGATCTTAATGGGGAGTACTGCTTTTGATCCGTAGACCAGGGAGAAGGGGGTGGCGCCAGTGAGTGTGTGGATGCTAGTTTGGTAGGCCCAGAGGGCATGATTGAGCTGCAGATGCTAGTCATGACCTACGTCACTGACTATTTTCTTGAGGATTTTCAAAATAGTTTTGTTTGTGGCTTTTGCTTGGCCATTTCCTTGGGGATAGTATGGGGTGGAGAAGCAATGTTGGATTTTGAATTTTTCGCATAGGTCATGGACCTCCTAATTCTTAAATGGTGTCCCATTATCTGAGATAATGGCTTGTGGAACACCATAGCGGCAAATGAGATAGTTCAGGATGAACTTTGATATCTACTTCCCAGTTATATACGTCATGGGTATGGCTTCCACCCACTTAGTAAAGTACTATGTGGCGGTTATGATGAATTTGTGACCGTTAGATGAAGTGGGAGTGATTTTTCCAATGAGATCGAGTCCCCACTGTGAAAATGGCCATGGTGTGACGATGGGATGAAGCTCTTGAGTTGGAGCATGGATGAGGTCCCCATGTTGCTGACATTGTAAACACCTTATAACATAATCATGTGCTTCTCTTTCCATTGTAGGCCAATAATACCCCATCCTCAAAAGTTTTCTAGTTAGGGTCATTCCACTTGAGTGTGAACCACAAATACTATTATGTACTTCAGTTAGAGCAATCAATGCCTCCTTAGCATTTAAACAACATAATAATGTTCCTTCTATGCTCCTACAATACAGGGTATCTCCTAGGATGACAAATCAGGATTCCTTTTTGACAAAGGTTCATTTTAGGGTTGAGGGTAAGTCAGCAGGTATGACACCTATTCGAAGGTATGTATAAATGTCATGGTACCAGGGATCACCGGGACCAATGATTTCACACACAAATTCTGATTATGGTACCTCGAATGCGGGCACAAGAAACTTCTCTATTAAGAATTCATATTTTGGGACATTGTGAGGGATGTCCAATAAGGATCCAATTGTTGCCATGGCGTCTGCAGCTCTGCTCTTGGCTCTGGGTATCTGCTCAAATGTAATCTCGATGAAGGATTCTTTGAGATTCTCCACCAGTTTCTTGTATGGAGTGAGCTTATCATCTTTAGTTTGGTACTCATCATTCACTTGGTTTATTATCAATTGAGAGTCTCTGTATACTCTGAGGGCTATGATGTGCCACTACACTACTATTCTGAGACCTATGGTTAAAGCCTCGTATTCTACAATTTTATTGGTGCAGGGTAATGCCAACTTATAATACTTTGGTATGCAGTCTCCTTGTGGGGTGATAAAGAAGACATCAGCTCCTAATCCATGCTACGTTTATGAGCCATCAAAGTAAAGTTTCCAGTGGTCAGCTATGTTGAGATTGAAAATAGATTCTTCTAGAAACTTTGAGATGAGAGGATTCTCTAAATAGATTGGTGCTTCTACAAGCTGATTTGTGATGACTTGGCCTTTGATTACTTTCTGCTCCACATATTCAATGTCATATTCTGATAGTATCATCACCCATTTGGCCATTCTTCCAGTGAGCATTTCCTTTGACAGTAAGTACTTGAGAGGCTCGATTTTGGCGATGAGTTTTATTTTGTGTGCCAACATGTACTGTCTGAATTTTTGTGATGCAAACACTACTGCTAGACATGTTTTCTTGATGAATGAGTAATTTAACTCATGTCCAACCATTGTTCTGCTAATGTAATAGATGGCCCTTTTTGTTCCATTTTCGTCATGCTAAGCTAGGAGAGCTCCAAGGGTTGTTGTTGTTGACACAGAGAATTAATGGTTTTCTTGGGATTGGTCGCATTAGGACCGGTGGTGTAAGCAGATATTCTTTGATTTTATTGAAGGCTTCTTCACACTTGTTATCCCATTTGTTTGCTACTCCCTTGTGAAGTAGGTGAGAGTATGGGTTTTGTTTGTCTGCCAGCTGTGCTATGAATCTTCGAATGGATTGAAGCCTGCCTTGGAGACCTCTCAATTGCTTCAATGTTTTGGGTGCCTCCATCTCAAGGATTGCTTTTACCTTTATTGGATCTACCTCGATACCTCTCATTGATACTATGTATCCTATTAGCTTTCTTGATTGTACGTCGAAGACACACTTCTTTGGGTTTAATCTGACCTTGTATTCCTCTAGCCTGTCAAAAATGGCACTTAGGGTTTCTAAGTGATCTTTTCTCTTTCTGTATTTGGCTAGAATTTCATCAACATAATCTTGGACTGTTTTATGGATCATGTCATGGAAGATTAAAGTCATGGCTCTTTGGTATGTTGCTCCTGCATTCTTTAAGCCGAATGGCATCATATTCCAACAGTAAGTCCCCCATGTACTTTAAGTAAAGGTTGTTTTATGTTGCTCTTCTTTGGCAATCATTATCTGGTTGTAACTTGAGAAACTGTCCATCAAGGAAAGCATTTCGTGTCCCGCTATCATGTCTATGATCTTGTCAATGTTGGGCAACAGGAAATCATCTTTTGGGCATGCTTTATTCAAGTCTTTGAAGTCTGTGTAGATTCTGATGCCCCCATGCGTTTTTGAGACAGGCACCAAGTTTGACACCCATTCTGGATAATCTATTGGTCGGATGAATCGTGTGTCCAATAGCTTCTTTAGTTCCATTTTGACTAGCAGGGTGATCTGAGGGTGCATTTTCTTGAGCTTTTTTCTAACGGGCTTTGCTTCAAACTGTACTGCTAGGTGATGAACTACAATTTCTGGATCAAGCCCTGGCATGTCAGCATAGCTCCATGTGAAGTTTATCTATCTCTCTTAAGAAGGCTGCTAGGAGCTCTTGTTCCTCTGATAGTAATGACTCTGCATAAAATGTGATGTGCAGGGTCTCCTTTGTTCCTAGATTAACCGGATTGCACCTTTCTACTAGGACTGCTAATTTTTCTTGATGAAGAGCTCTAAAAGGAAGATTGAATCCCCCATCCTCAGGTGCCTCAAAGAGGTTTTCACCATTGGATGTGCCCTTTATTTTTAATTTTTTCTGGTCAGAGAATGCCATAGTTTGGTTTTCACTCAAGGACTTAGATATTATTCTCAATTTTTCACTTTTGCGACTGAGGGATTCAATCATTTCCCCATAATAGGCCTACGTATCTAGCTCAATGATGAACCTTGCTTTATGATCCCCACATGGAATGTTATCCTGTAGTCCCATGAATTCTAAGAGCACCTCATCATTTTTGAATGTATCAAGAATTGGTGCTCCTTGTTGGTCATAGTCGATGAGTTGGGGGTAAACTAGGCGGATTTCATGGTTTTGATGGTCTGATTCAAAGGATAAGGTGCTAATCATGAGAAGGGTGTTATCTTCGAAGAGCCTAGGCAAACTGGTTATGGGATCCTCATCATCACTACTACTATAGATGTCAGTTATGTCAAATGTGAAGTTGTCTAAGACTCGACCTGTAGATATTAGTAAGTGAAGTTCAGTTGCGGATTGTTGAGGAGGATTATTGACCTTTCTAACTGGAGGACCTCAACCACATATGGTTATACTTGGAGGGGTACATCCAAGGCCAAGACTTCTCATTCGTGTCTCTGGAATGATAGGTATTATAAGCCCATTGTCATTTTTCCCAAGTCTTTGATTTCTGTCATAGCCCATTACGAGCATGATCATTTGCAGACCTTTGCTTTTGTCATCCATTCGTAAATTGGTTGTTGGTCCATCATCTTGGTATAGGATATGAGATGGATTCAATTCGATAACCCCTCGGCCAAGATCTCCCCAACTTGTAAAGTTGGGATAGTCCTTAGGGGATGTTTGAGATGTGAAGGCTTCATTTGCTTGCGGACGTCCTCGTGATCTGGGAGATTGTGGTAACTCTCCTACCACAAAAGCATTTTTAGGAAGCGTGTAGTTTCTGCAACCATTGTCTTGGATGATGACCTTAATATTAGAGATGGTGGGAATGACGGGTGTCTCTGTTGCAGAAGTGGAAGCAAGAGTGGCGGGATCAATATATGGTGTAGATGGGCCCTCATCATTTTTAGGTACTTGAGGTACTTTGTAGTATTTTGCTTCAAGGATTTTGCAATAGGAGAATGGTTCAAGATCTCCATGGATGGTGACTTCTTGTCCTTCATGTGTGAATTTGACACATTGATGGAAACTTGACTCTACTGCTTGCATTGCATGAATCCATGGACGTCCCAGGAGGATGTTATAAGGTAAGTCGAGGTCCAGGACCTGACAGGTGGTTTCCATGATAGTTGGCCCTACTTGAATAGGGATTCTAATCATGCCTTGAGACACTCTTTCTTGATCATCATATACTCTTATTGTAATGCCCTTTCCTTTGTCGATAGAATCCTCTAAGATTTTTAATTGTTTAATGAGCTTGAGGGAACAAATATTCAAGCCTGCACCTCCATCCACCAAGACTCGTTTGAATTTACTTTTCTGCACTAGGACCTCTAAGTGGAGTGCATGGTTATGAGATGTTTGAGCCGGAAGATCTTGGTCAGAGAATGTGAGGAGATTTGGGTAATGATAGTTCCAACCATAGCTTGGAATTGTTCTGCATCAAGATCTACAGGGACGGTGGATGAAGCCAATGCTTCCTCAAGGATTTTCTTATGGGCAGATGATATTTTTAGTAACTCCATGATGGATATTTACGCTTGTGTTCTTTTGAGCTGATCAAGGACGTTATAGCCATTGGGGACAATTCTGGGTGTAGGTAATTTGTTTGGTTGGGATGATCCTGTGATGATAATTTTTCTGCCTCTTGTGGTGACTCCACAATCGACATGGGCTCCTTTGATGGTGATAGTAGCGCAGTAGTCATCCAGGGATGCAATGACATGGTCATACACATGATTTACACACTTGAAGGTTTCTTTCCCCTTATTCATGTTATTGTTCCCTTTATTGCCATGGTTAGGCATCAGATTCGTGTATATCTTAAGGTTTTGGTTTCTTGTTGGTTGTTCCACGTTTATAATTCTTTGATCGATGAGATCCTGGACTATGTTTTTTAGCCTCATGCAATTGTTCATGGTGTGCCCTTTGATTTTATGGAAGTCACAGAGCTGATTCTCATTATACCAAGGAGGTTTCACATCTAGTTCTTGGTAATTCTCATAGGTGGGAGCCTTAATGAGGTTTTCATTTATCAGCTTCTTCATGATGACTTTGAGTGGTTCCCCCAAAGCAGTGTACTTTCGCTTGGGGTAATTCTTGTTTCATTGGGGTGGTTCCCTTTGATCATTGATGTTGTTAATTGCTTGTTTGTTGTTTGGTTGTTGCGTTGCTTGACGATTGTTTTGGTGTTGGATTTGGATTTGTGGTGTGGGTGTATTTTGGCGAGGGGCACTAATGACCACTTTGGCATCGACGACACCATCATTGGTAACATTTTTGTTTCTTACCCATGTGCGAGGTTTATCATTGTAATTGGTGGGTGGGCAGTTGTTTTGTTGTTCGAGGTATGAAGTTGATCCTATGGGTTGTGTCATAAGGGCTCGTTCAATGTTGAGCACCTTGGAGATCAACTGGTCATACATGGTAATCCCTTGGACCTTGAGATGGAATGCTAAGAGGCTGTCAAGGTTGGATATGATAATGCATACTTTTTGTTCCTCGGGCATGACCCATTTGCTTTGATTGGCTTTGGATCGCCATCATTGTAGGAATGAAGTGAATGATTCATTCTTTCCTTGTTTTAGAGCTGAGAGTTCCTCTAGACTAACATCCATGGCGGTATTGCATGCATAGTTTTTGATGAATACGTCTATGATATCTTGGAATGTTTTGATTCCTGTAGGTAGACGAGAGAACCATTCCATAGTGTGGCCAGCCAAACTTCTAGGAAATAGCCGCATCAGATCTAGGTATCGTCATATGTGACTTCCATGCAATGAACCTGGAATTCCTTGATGTGATCTTCAGGGTTTCCCGTCCCATGATACTTATCGAATTTGGGGATCTCAAATCCCTTCGAGAATGGTTTCATTACAAGGCTTATGTCGAATGGATAAGTACACAAGTTGCTTGGTGTTTTTGTGGTTCGCCCTAATTGAAGATCGAGCACTTGTTGCGAAAGCAACCTGATTTGAGTTGTTACATCATTTTGTGGATCAGGGGGTGGGATGAAGGTATTCTAGGGTGTTTCAATTGTTGGTTGGATGGGTGGGTTGTTTGGTGTGTTGTTTGATGGTATTTGCACATTCTGCTGAGCCATATATGCTTGCACTTGCTGCTGTATGAACAACGCTTGTTATTGATCTTATTGTTGCTATGCTAGGATTTCCTATTGTTGAGTTTGTTGTTGTGCTTGTTGTTGTACCAAAAATGCTTGTTGTTGGGATGCTTCTTGTTGCACTTGATATTGTTTTATTGCTTGTTGATATGCTTGTAGTTGTGTTGCTTGTTTTTGTGCAAGAAACTATGCTTGCACATGTGCTTGTTGTGCTTGATATTGGGCATGTGCCTGAGCTTGAGCTTGAGCCTGTGCTTGTGCCTGAGCTTGGGCTTATGCTTGTGCTTGGGCTTTATCTTGTGCTTGTGCTTGAGCTTGAGCTTGTGCCTGTGCTTGGGCTTGAGCTTGTGCTTGCACAGCTTGTGTAGCTTGTGCAACTTCTTGTTGTTGTTGTAAGAATGCTTGGGCTTGTGCAGCCTACTGTGCTTGTTGTGCGATTTGGCCAGCTTGAGCAGCTTGCACTGCTTCAGCGGCTTGAATAGCTAGTTGTGCAGCTTGTTGTTTCTATGCTTGTAGGAATGTCTTTTGATAAGCAGCTTGTTGAGTAGCTTGTAGTGCAATGTTGTGTTGGTTTAATAAATTGGAGCTTGGTGGTGGTGGAGGTGGTGGTGGATTCAAAATGGTGCTCATTGTGGTGATGGATTTAGAATGGTGCTCGTTGTGGTGATGAGAGGTGGTGGTGGATTTAGAATGGTGCTTGTTGTGGTGATGAGAGGTGGTGATGGATTCAGAATGGTGTTTGTTGTGGTGGTGAGAGGTTCTGTTGTGTTGGTGATTGGGGTTTGAATGGTGGATGGTGCGATCGATGTGATTGGTCCTTGAGAGACCATGTTTTGAGATATTATGGGGGTGGTTGATGATGTTGTGATTGCTTGTGTATTTTTCATCTATTGTTGCGATGTCGACTACAAGTTTTGAAAGTTTGGCATGATGCTTTCATTGATGTTTGGGATGTTGATTTGATTTTGATTGATATTTGGTAAAGGTGGGAGTCCAAAGCCAAGTAGTGGTGTGGATAATGGTGGTAATGCCAGCGGAAGAGGTGAAAATGTGAGGGATGTGATCTCTTGAGAAAATTATGTGGTGTCGAAAATGCCCCCAGGTCTAAACATGTCACCTTCTCCTTGCGAAGTTACGGGGAGAGAAGTTTGGGGTGTTGCACAGAAGGATGATGATGATGGATCATTAGGATCATGGAAAGTGAGAGGGGTATTCTTATGTAATGTATTTTGGGGTATGTTGTGTATTTGCATCCAAGTCTTGATTATTGACAAGGGAGTGTGTTTGAATGGCATTAAGAAATGCATTTCCCTTATTAATGTTAGGTTGAGTTGGAGCAAAAGATGTGATTTGTGGGATGTTTTGAGTGATGTTTTGGGATGGAGGTGTAGATGAGATGGGGAGTGTGGATGAAATTGGAGGCATGACTTCCAAAGATGGTTCCACTATAGAGCTCACGTCGAAATCAGAAGGTAATTTGGCCCCTTGTTTTACTAGTTCGAGCATGTATAGTGAAGGGTTAAGCCTCATCATGATATTGATGATCTTATGGTTCTTCGGATTTTGGATCATTTATGTGATGTCCTCATGTGACTTCCCAAAGGTAAGATCCTCTCCTTAACTTTCCTCTTTGGGATTTTGTGATGATGGGGGGAAGTTAGTTAATGGATTGATTGACTCAACATGATTCATTTCGGAGTTTATTTGGCTTAGGTCACTTGAAGCAGGTGTTTCTTTGTCGGCTTCCAAGTTCTTCTTGTGTTGAGATCTAGTTTGCACCATAAAATAGGGATCAATTTTGAAGAATATAGAAGATGAATCTCCAAGTCTTTGGATTGATATATTTCTAGGTACTAAAGAGAAAAAATTTTAGGATGTTTTTAAGGGTCAAAGGGTGATAACGATATTGGATGTAAGATGGATGTTTGATGGATGATTTGGAACTCTTGAGAAAATCTTTGAAGGGGTATGTTTAAAATTTAGGACTTGATTTGGAATTGATTTGTTTTGGATTTGGATTTTGGTGGACTCATAAACTCTAAGAGGTTGGATGTTGTCCTAGATTTTAAATTGTTCACAAGATGATCATTTGTCTAGGTGTGAGAAGAAGGATTCATCTAAACACTCCTATTCAAATAGGATGATAATGAACTCCTAAATCCAAAGATGTTGGATGTTATCAAGGGATGAATTTGTTCACAAGTTTTGATAATTTGATCAAATGTGTGGAGAAGGATGCATCTACACACATTTAATCAAACAAAGTGATTTTGGATTGATTTAAAATGATTTTCCCAAATTTAACATAAAGTATTTTTCCAAGATTCTTGAAGAGTTGTTGATGCGATGATTTTGATTTTGATGTTCAAAGATGGATGAAGGTTTGATTTTGATCCTAAGGTGTACCTAAAAAGAGACTTTGTTTTCTAGACCTCAGTATTGAAGAACATGCGATACTTCTAAGGACCTCTCAACCAAGAAGTGGTTCAAACTGAGCATACATTTCCGGATTGTTCAAAGGAATGAGTCTATAGAACCTTGTGAATTTCTTGCTTATTTTGATGTGTTTCTTTTGATTGCACTTCCTAATGTATTTCTTGATGACCTTTTGAGTGTGACTTCTAAATTATGAACTTTGACTCAAGGACTTTTGTTTTGGGATTTTGACTTTCTTGGAAATCATGAGGAATTAACATGTGTGAGAGTCAATTTTGTTATCTTTGCTTAGTGACTTTGTTTTACCACAAACACTTCTTTGATTAGTTTTCCAAACTATATGTCCAATGTCTCAATTTCTTTGAATCCCACAAAGTATGTTATGTGGAAATTTGATGAAGTCAAGGCAAGTGTTACCTATTGTTTAACTTTAGTAGGAAAATTGAGATGTAAATTCAAGTGCTTAGAAACCTCTAAGGATGAAATCCCAAGGGCAAGCAATAACACAAGAATTTGGTCAATGGTATTTTCCTTCCAAAGGGTTTGAAATTTTGATGATGATGTTAAATGTTTGTTTCCAAATGTTTTCGAACAAGCCAAACGTTTTGTAACCAAGAATAAGCACAACCCTATGGATATGAGAGACAATATTTGTTGAGTCCCCACTTAGACAAGTCCAGCTACACTTATCTTTAGCAAATGGTTAGATGCTTGACCCCATTGGCTCCCCTCCACGACACTCACTTATACGGGGCAGCCAAACATCAACACCCATGAAACTCTTATGGCATGCTTTCCATTTCTACTAAAGACCATAAAAGTGTGGGGCAGCTTCAGAATGACCATTCTTGCACCAATAAATAGATCAAGGATTTTGGAAATTCTAAAACAAGGGTTGTAATTCGGACTTTTCGTTCATAGGAGTTGACCCAACGTGGTGAGAGACCATTGTTTCCCTTCTCGTTGGAGCCAACCGCGTGATATTGGTGTTTATTCCAATACCCACATTTATATCCCAACTGGAAATACTCTCGGGTTCAGAGTGTTACCGGTTGAGTCATTCCCTTGGGTGAGTATTTTTTCCCCAAGGCAGGCCCTCTAGGATAAACAATAGCGAGTAAATGTATTCATAGTTCGATCAACTTTTGTTTAGAAACAAAGGGAGAACACATGCAATAAGTTTATTCACACTCGCACAAGATTTTTTTTCAATTTTTAAAGCCCAAATTGAAGTGTGTATGGGCAATTATTTACGCAACTTAATGTCACCAAAATCCTTTTGATTCTCAAGATCACCGTGAGGCACGAGAGAAGCGTATATGTCTTTTGATAATATTACTTTGTGTATGTAATTGCAAAACAATGCAAACACTTGTTTCTTTTAAATTTTTAAAGAAAAAGTGAGTTCGTTTTAAAAGCACCAAAGTAAGTGTGACAATTTACCTTGTTCAATTTTTAATCCCAAAATAAACTTTAGTAAATTTGAGTCCTAATGTTCTTTTTAAGCCTTTTTGTAACAAGAATTCAAAAGTTCTTTTTAAATCCCAAACGAAATTAGTAGATCCTAAGCATAAAAAGATGGCAAATTTTTCCTTAAGAGGAGTAATGAATCCTCTAAGAGTGTTAAAAAAACACTAGAGTGTTTAAAAACACTTGTTTTTATGAAATGACATCATCATGCTTCTCTTCCTCTTCATCTTTGATCAGGGTATGTGTAGGATCATCATGAAAAAAATAGGCCCTTAAGTGGCAAAAAATTCAGAAAATTTAAAGTTAGGAAACTTGATGTAAAAATTTGAATAAGTTATCTATATTATTTCAAAAATATGTAAGAATAGAATCTATAGCAAATTGAATGTAGTTTCTAAAATACTAGGTTTGTTTAAAAAAATATATCTATTTGGTGAAAATTTGAAATTTCAATGCAGTGGTACTTAAATTTTAGGGAAAAAATAAGAAGTAGGTGTCTGTCTAACCACCCTAACCACAATAAAATGATAATATTTTTTATAAGATTTTAGATATAAGTAGAAGACTCATGCCTCGATGTGATGCATATTTTTTTGTAATATTTTTCCAAGTAAATAATTAATTATGAATTTTTATTACAATTTTTAAAAATATAAAAACCATGTCTAACCACCTTAACTTGGTCAAAACTTCATGAAATCCATTTTTTCTTTTTTTTAATACTATAGTATGTGAAACATAGAATGTGACATGTTTTGGATTTAAAAAATATGATAACATTTGAAAGCTATAGATGTTTTTCAATCAGCCTATCAATCAAGACTTTAGTCATAATTTGAATAGAAAATGAATAATAATTACTTATTAAATTCAAAGTAAAGCATAATTTATATAGAGGGAAAGCTGAGAATCTCCTTTAAAAACCATTTTGGTTTCATCAATTTTGGGTAAAAAAATAGTCATCAGCCACATGCCCATCATATTGCCACTTTTTGGCCCATCATGATTCTGCACATACCCATCACTCCAACCTACAAGAAAAATCAGTGATATTTTGCAAAATAGAGGTCAAAAAGGCAAAAAACAGACAAAAGAACCATAATTTAAACAGAATCATGTGCTATAAATAAAATTTTATTTCATACTCCCCTCCAGCGGTGCAATCCACAAAGGTATTGCAGTTTGATTTCCCTAGCAGTGCTATATAGCGCTGCTTGCCAGTCAGCGGCGCAGTTTGGAATTCAAATTTCTAGGTGGGAAGACTAAGGCGTTAGAGTTTGAATTGTCAGTGGTTCCATATAGCGACGCTGGAGAACCAACAGTGTTGAACAACGACACTGAGCTTCCAGCAACGAAGTTTTCCTGTAGACAAAGAAAAACGTGGAATTTTGACAAAAAATGTGATTAAAATGTGAGATTGCCCTCCTTCTAGCGCCAAAATGTCGAACCCCAATCCTAATACCTGCAAAACACAATGAACAAACACATTAGAAGATAATATACAAGTAAGAACAAGGATTCCCATGAAATCCATTAGCAAAGTTTCGAATAGGAAAGAAAACAAGAATGAAATGAAAAAACAAGAAAGCAAGCTAGATCCTATTGAAGACAATGCAAACTCTTGATCCCATGGGGAAATTGGTGTCAATTTGATGTGAAAATTGGCCCTTCCCCAACTCCTATGATGCAAGATTGATGTGTGATGAAGAGTGATCCACTTTGTTGATGATTGAAGTATGCTTCAAGGTGATAATTTGCATAACCTAGCTATGAACTCAATGATAATGGATGAAAATTGCTAATGATTTGAGCATAGTAAGTTTACTCAAGTTGTGGATGGACCGAATGAGGAGATTAGCCTCTTATTTATAGCACATGAGAAGATGAAGGAATGTCCAAAATGGAGCAATGTGGGACTAAGAATTGGCCAATGGAAAAATGTCACTTGTCAACTTGTGAATGGATGGAGGATGTGCATGTTTTGAAGAATGTGTCAATAAATACATATATTTGAATTTTGAATTTGTTGAAATGATATGCAAGAGGGAAGGAAGAATGCATTGAATGCCACTTGGCTCAAGGAAAAGGACTTGTAAAAGAGAGTAAATTCCTTGTTGGAAGGACAAAGTCCACTTGGATTTTGAATTCAAACTTGAGGAATATTCCTTAAAAGATGTCTTGTTGAAGAAAATAGAGATTTAATAAATCAATTAAACCTATTTTCATGTGCAAGTGGGAAAAGCTAGAGGATGGGACATGGGAAGAGATTAAATTAATTAAGGATAATTAATTTAATAAAGGGATTAAATGATGTGACCTATTTGACTTAAATTTGTGCATTTATTTAAATCAAATATGAGAAGAATGTGATAAGGGATTAATTAAATAAGGATTTTTTGATTTATTTAATTAAAAGAGATGATGTTAGGTTAAACTAAATAAATTTTCAATTTATTTAATAGATAGACTTTAGATATTTAATCAAATAAAGTTAATTATTTAATTAAATGGGGATAATTACACCAGACTGGTTAATTTAATTATCGAGAGGGGGTGACTTAATTAGATAACTGATTTATTTAATTAAGAGAAGAATATTGATAAATTTAATCAACTAAAGGTATTTGATTAAATGGCTAGACCGAAGGATGATTCAGGATGAAAAGATGTTAGTGGTTAGGATTAGATGTCTAATGTCAATCAGTACATTTTACGTGTCTACACTATGAAACTCAATGAGATGGATGAAGATTGCTATGAATTTGAGTATAGTAAGTTTATTCAAGTTGTGGATGATCAAATGAGGAATGAAGTCTCTTATTTATAGAATTTCAAGTTGAGGAGATGTCCAAAATGGACCAATGTGGGACTAAGAATCAACCAATGACAAAGTGCCACTTGTCAATATGTGAATGGATGGAGGATGTGCAAGTTTTGAAGAATGTGTTAATAAATGCATATATTTGAATTTTGAAATTGTTGAAATGACATGTAAGAGGGAAAGAAGGTACATTGAATGCCACTTGGCTCAACGAAAAAGGACCTTCTAGGTGGAGTAAATGCCTTGTTGGAAGGACAAAGTCCACTTGGATTTTGAATTCAAATTTTAGGAATGTTCCTTTATTATGCCTTTTGAGAGAAAATAGAGTTTTGATAAATGAATTAAATCTATTTTCTTGTGCAAGTTGCAAAAGCTAGAGGATGGGACATGAGAGGAGATTAAATTAATCAAGGTTAATTAATTTAATGAGAGATCAAAATGATGTGACATATTGATTTAGATTTATGGATTGATTTAAATCAAAATATGAGAAGAATATGGTTTCAATATTAATTAAATAAAGATTTTTTGTTTTATTTAACCAAGGAGATGAAGTTAGATTAAATCAAATAAGGTTTTAATTTATTCAATTTAATGGATGAATTTTAGATATTTAATCAAATAATATTGATTATTTAATTAATAGGGATAATTAGATTAGATTGATTGATTTAATTACAAGAAAGGATGACTTAATTAGATAACTGATTTATTTAACTAAGAGAGGAATATTGATGGATTTAATCAAATAAAGGTATTTGATTAAATGGTTAGACCGAGGGATGATTCAGGATGAAGTGATGCTAGTGGTCGGGATCAAATGTGCAGTGTTAATCAGTATATTTTACATGTCTACATTTTGCCCCTCTTTGAAGCAATGCACTTGTTGCATTGGTTCAAAGAATAAACGGTCTCAATCAAAAGCCAAAATTTTCCTAATTTTAAAAATTTGTCTCACTGCTGCCCCAGGGAGGGAAATCATGGTAGCATAGTGCCCCCTCGAGAGATACGACAATTTTTATTTTTTTTTTGGGTGATTTCGCGAAAACAGAGGACAAGGTACCTGACAGGTCCAGAAAGGCTTCGAGAAGTCAAAAAATGAGGTAAAATGCCAAAAAATGGTGCAAAACGGCCCTTAGATGGAAAAAAAGGGAATCAAAGGTCCAAAACCCTAGCAGGATGGCCGAACGGGGTAAAAAAACCCTAATTTTTAGGCTTAAATAGGCCTCGAGGGGCCATTCAGCCTTAAGATATTTCACGATTTGAGGTCTGATACCCTGACGAGATGGCGCAACGACAACTCCCATTGCACATCTCCAACCGAGTACAAACATACTAGCGACCTCCCAATATTGGTGCACTAGTATGTGATCCTTACCTGAGCTTCATTTTTTGTTTTATGTGCTTATTTATTGCTTTTAGAACTAGGTCTCTCTCAGCGGTGCTATATAGCGCCACTCAAATTCAAACTGGACCATTCAGTCCTCTAAATTGAACCGCCATCACAAGATGGACGGCCACAGTGGAGTTTTGAGTTTGAGAAGATTCCTCAAACTCCGACGCCTTCATGAAATGGAGCGCTAGAATTTCAAACTCCGATGCCGCAGTGGACTTTATAATTAGGGTTTGGGGTGTTTAAGCAAAGTGCACCGCCATGGTGCATTTTGGGATTTTGAGACCCCAGTGTCGCTGTTTGCAAATTTCAAACTGCGACGCCTTCATTGTTTGCAATGTTGGACTAGCTTTTTGAATGCCTGGGATAAAATTTCTCGATGATTTTAACACGGTGATATTTCCTGATGCAAGAGGGGGCGACGGAGCTCTATTCTCGTGAGCACAAATCACGGGAGATATTTGGTTATTTGTGTGATTTGATTGACAGGGAGCAGGATCGATTGCGAGAGATGGGGCTATGGTATAATGCCTACGCATCGCCTGTGTGGACCCACCTTGGTATGATGTCTGCACTTGCTGAGAGATGGCACAATGAGACATCGTCTTTTCATCTTCCTACTGGTGAGGCCACCGTTACCTTGGAGGATGTGTGGCACATCCTTAGATTGTCAATTCATGGTCGGTGAGTTATTTATGATATGGATGCCAGACGAGATGACTGCCATGTGGTCCTGGCCACAAATGAGGTTATGTTTTGTGAGGGCTAGATAGAGCTGGAGCGTCATCAGTTGCTCACATCACCATTCTGTCTAGTGATAGCCGCTATCATTTTAGGTCCTTCTAGCGCTAAAATGTGGACCTAGATCTTATACCTACAAGAACACAATAAACAAACACATTAGTAAGCTCCAATGCAAGTTAGAATATAAATCCCTCAAGAAATCCATTTGAATGTAAGAGAAAAGGAATAACATGAAGAACACAACAAACTTGAAGCTAAAATATCAAATCCTATTCTAAAACAAATCAAACTCTTAATCTCTTCAAGGAGTTGGTGCCAATTTGATGTGAAAATTGGCCCTTTCCCAACTCCAATGGTGTGATGAAGATGATTTGATGAAGATTGTGATCCACTTGTTTGAAGATTGATGAATGCTCCAAGACAAAATCTCCATAACCTAGCTATGAAACTCAATGAGATGGATAAAGATTTCTATGAATTTGAGTATAGTAAGTTTACTCAAGTTGTGGATGATCAAATGAGGAATGAAGTCTCTTATTTATAGAATTTCAAGTTGAGGAGATGTCCAAAATGGAGCAATGTGGGACTAAGAATCAACCAATGACAAAGTGCCACTTGTCAATATTTGAATGGATGGAGGATGTGCAAGTTTTGAAGAATGTGTCAATAAATGCACATATTTGAATTTTGAAATTGTTGAAATGACATGTAAGAGGGAAAGAAGGTGCATTGAATACCACTTGGCTCAATGAAAAAGGACCTTCTAGGTGTAGTAAATGCCTTGTTGGAAGGACAAAGTCTAGTTATATTTTGAATTCAAATTTGAGGAATATTCCTTTATTATGCCTTTTGAGAGAAAATAGAGTTTTGATAAATGAATTAAATCTATTTTCTTGTGCAAGTTGCAAAAGCTAGAGGATGGGACATGAGAGGAGATTAAATTAATCAAGGTTAATTAATTTAATGAGAGATCAAAATGATGTGACATATTGATTTAGATTTATAGATTGATTTAAATCAAAATATGAGAAGAATATGGTTTCAATATAAATTAAATAAGGATTTTTTGTTTCATTTAACCAAGGAGATGAAGTTAGATTAAATCAAATAAGGTTTTAATTTATTTAATTTAATGGATGAACTTTAGAGATTTAATCAAATAATATTGATTATTTAATTAAATAGGGATAATTAGATCAAATTGATTGATTTAATTAACAAGAAAGGATGACTTAATTAGATAACTGATTTATTTAATTAAGAGAGGAATATTGATGAATTTAATCAAATAAAGGTATTTGATTAAATGGTTAGACCAAGGGATGATTTAGGATGAAGCGATGTTAGTGTTCGGGATCAGATGTGCAGTGTTAATCAGTATATTTTACGTGTCTATAGAAGAAAACCCCAATCTTTTGTTGTGTTGCTTTGAAGAAAACACAACCATTAAGGTTGTGGCTGTAGATAGAAGAATGGCTCTTTTTTTGTCATTTTGAATCTGCATTTATGGCATCATACTTTGATTTACCTTAAAAGAAACACTTCAAATTCCTTTTGTGGCTCAAACCCCAAGTGGGTTTCTCCAAATTGCAACAAAATTGGGTTTCTCTATGAGCATATAAACTGGGTTTTGCACATTCTTTTCTTGTTTTGAATATCTTACAAACCCTCCTCAATATTTTGTATTTTGCAATTTTTTGCTTGAACTCCAAGTGGGTTTCCTTCAATTTGTAGCAAGATTGTATTTATGTAAAAACCCCAAGTGGGTTTTGGCTTTTTTGAAGGAAAAATCCCAGATCCTGGGTCATGGTTGTAGCTGCAATTATTATGAATAAGTCACAACCATACATTTTGTATTCCAGATTCATGGTCATTCTACTATGTTCTTGTGCCTTATGAGGGATTTCTCATTTCAATACACTGTAAACGATGCATAAGGCTTTATTTCCCTGAATCTAGGTCTGCACTTTCATCATTACAACTAACAAAACTTGAACCATACCATTAGCCCGAGATTGACACAGAAACATTTCCCCCTGAGATGAAAACACTACCCTTCAAAGCTTTATAATTTTTTTCCCTTTGACATTATTGGAAGATTGTCACTTGTTGTTGTCTATATGAAAGATTATGTTGTCGTGCTTACACTCTTATGACATTTTTTCAAATATTAATTAGCTCTAGAACAACCATTTCCATACCGGTCCTTAACTTACCCTCAAGATGCCATCTTTCTCTTCTTATTCTGCCGACTGCTCTTTAACATGCAAACATTACCATTAAGCATGCTTTGTGACCAATCACTTAAGGCATGTCTACTAGTTGTTCATAAACATTGGACTGTGGTACTAGTCATGTCCTCCTTTTTGCCTGCCTTTGCAACTTGAATTGTTAATGTGTGTGGTTGCCCCTCATGATTCTTTCATGATGATAATTGCTTTGATTTTGTTTTGATTTTCCGGAACTTGTAATAAGCCAGATGGGTTCCTCACAAGAGTAACCACCCCTTGCATTCTATATTTGCATATTTTAATCAACCCCATCATGGGTTTTTTGTATTTTGCTAAAAACAGATCCAGATTTCTTGTTTTCTGATGCCATGAGAATGTAACTAAATCTTGGAAAATCACCTAGATTACAATATGAATGAGATTTCCTGAGAGAGTGACCAAATGAAACAAGATCCATCACAATAAAATGCTGCCTTGAAAGGAAGAAATGGTTGAGAATGATTCAATGCCATTGCACGAGTATAAGTCAAAGGACTATACTTCTTTTCCATTCTTTTATGAAAGCTACCTTTCTTTTATTTTGATGTTCTTAGATTGCATCAGCCAGCTCAAGGACCCTTTTTTAATGGCTACTCCATTGTTCTTCCTTGTCTGTATGATTAGCAACTTTCTGTGGATTTCGTTCTTGAAGCACACATTTCACTCTTAACAGTTGAAAGCCAATGCATCTTATGGTTGTATCTTTTAAATCCTTTGTACATTCCACTGTAGATAACTCTTTTTGTAACTAAATCTAATTATCATGTTACTTACTTAAATTCTGACCTCCATAATCACATTTTTCCTTTGAAGGACTATAGTCATCTTGAGATATTCAATATATTGCACTCATGCATCATAAGGGTTTCCCATGCATTGAAACCTTTGTTCATTGAAAGTAGATACAAGTTGCATTGGAAGCCTCCCTCTTTCATATTGATTTATCAATTAAAGGCATGTTACATTACTTCATTTTCATCATTCCCATTAAAAGTTACACTTGTAAGTTGTGAAACTTGACTTCTTTCCCATTTCCATCAATAAAGTTATTATCAACTCCATATATCACGTGTGGAGGTAATCCTTGGGTCTGAGCAACTCAAGAAATGTAGATGAAAGTTGTGGTTGATCATTATGTGACAATGAATAGGGCAGTTGAAAAGCTTTACTACCCTTCCTTTCATCTTCATCTGTGATGTAATCTCTGGTGACCATTTCTTGTTTTCCTTCAGTAAATTCAAAAGACATTTGTCTTTGTTGTTGTCTTGTATGACATGAGGATATATTTGCTCCTATGGACTACCCTGATTTCTTAGAAGTTACCAGGTATCTCCTTGACTACATGCATTTCAAATGGTGTTCTTTTATGTAACATTGACATCATATAACATTGTCATCCTCAAGAGATTATGGCTCACTGCTTCGTTGATGTTATGTTTTGTTCTGTGGACTTCTTGTTTGATGGATTGCTTCCCCATATCACCGTTATGCATACTTGTTCTCAAGGCATTGATTTTTATCATTTTGAACTTGGATTTCTGCATTTCTTGTATGCAATCTTGATCCATGTTGGATCATTTATGATGACCAAAACCCCTACATGAAATATTATGAGCATATTCACTAATGTTATGCTTGCATTGACATGTAGCATGCATTTTTCTTTCCCAACCTTCATGGCTTACATAACAATGCTTGTTGCCCCACATGTTTACCTTTTCAATGATGTGCCACAATTAACACGGTCTCCTCACTTTGATCCTAGTGGGCAGACACATGTCACCTATGTCAGTGACCTAAAAGGTCACTGTCCTATGTGATGTGTAGATGTCCAATAGGGTTAAGGTGAGAGGGACCTAAAAATACTTTGGATTTCCCCCTCATTATTTAAGAGATGCATAATTGAACTTGATGCAACTTTGATTGGACTTGATGCATCTCCAAAATCACTTACTTCTTTTTATAAAATGGATCATGGATCCACTTAAGAAGATTGAAAGACATATCCAACAAAATGTGTTGCATCTTTTGAAACTGATAATGAAAGTTGATCAACTAGTGTGATTCCATATTGATTTAATGCATTGATAACATGTATATCTTTGATCAAGTTGCTCAATTTCCTATTTCTCTCAAAGCATGCTGAGCTCTACCCTCGAGGGAGCCACATTTACCCCACATGCTGCATTTAACTAAATCAGAACAGTAACAAGACTTGTCCTAAATTTTCACATGAAGCAAACAAGTTAGAAAAATAAATGCATATTGTGGATCTGTTTGATGACTTCATTATTTTCTAGGACATCCAATGTTTGCATGCTTTTTTAATGCACTTAGGGATCAGTTTATACATGCATAGGTAAGTGTCCATGTAAGGTTTGAGATCTTTCATTGCTGTAATGTCATTGTTATTGCTAGATGCAGGAGCTAGGAGCATTATGGAGCTAGGGAAGACACAAGCAGCTCGGGGCAGCAGCAGGACCAAATGACACCTTCAAAACCAGTCATTCTTAGGCAATGACTAGTCTCCACCTTATATGCACATTTTATTTGTTTACTTATTCATGTATAAATTGTTCTATATTTTCATTGAATAAGTAAAGTTAGTCTCTTGGCTTGTGAGGGACATGTACACTTCATGATTATCAATAAAGATTATATTTGTAGCACATATGGTTTTCTTTTCTCATTTGTTGTAATTGCAACATTGGAATGAAAATTTAATCTGTTTCATTTGACAATCTCTATCATGCATATTGAATTGACTTATTAGGCTATGGTTTATATTTTTAAATGTTTAAATGAACAACACAAAAATAATAAACACTAAATTACCTAATTTCAACTAAAAGCTAAAAATTAGGTAAGAGTTCTTTGTTGTTGATTCAGTCAGAATTGTGATAATGCTTAAGTGTATTTTATTATAGTTTTATGGAATACTGATTCACCCCCCTCTCGGTATTTTAGATGTTCAACATAATCACACAAACGAGAATCATGGATGTTATCAATAGGATGAGGAGAAGAGGAGGTCCCCCCAAGTCATATGAGTTGTTGATAACTTCAATAGCTCCCATAATTAGGTTAGATAGAAAAGTGTAACAATTAAAAAATAATTTCTCTTGGATAGGGGTAATAGATATTTAGAAAATATAAGCTGGAGTATGGAATTTAGATGATGAAATTCTATGGGAACAATTAAGGATAAGAATTGAGAAGTGTAGTCTTGAATAGTTTCAATAGGATCTTATTTACAATGTGTGAGTTGTAGAATCTAGAAACTTTGGGTTCTATGTTGAATTATAAATGACAACTAAAGGCATGAAAAATATATTAAAAAAAGTTCATTAATATAGGTTGTAACATGTAGAACTAATCCAATGATTCATTTGTTAATATTATAATCTAAAGTTCTTTGATAGAATATGATTATTAGAGGTGATGGTTGAACAAAAGATATATATCATTGTCACACATGAAAAATAAGGACTTCTTGGCCATTATATTTATCTAAGTTCAATAAGGTCATATCACTAGGGGATGGGTGTATAAGTATTATAAATGAAAGGAGTAACACTATCCATGAAGGGGTTGAATGTGGAGGGGTATAGATGAGGATATCTAGTTGAACTTCTAGATCCTTAAGTTTAGTTAAGCATATTTCCAATTAGGATTAGAAAAATGATCAGTATGATGTTGAGAATAATATGAAATATTATATTGAGTGGGAGAGGTATGTGTGTTACAATGAGGTGTAATTGGTTTGAGTGTAGGGTTTGAGATGGGTGCATGATGTGTGATAGGAAAAAATGAAGAAAGAGGTGGAGGATGAATGTTAAATATACTTAGAATCTCATGAAAATGACTAAGCATGAGATACCATCTAAGGACTAGGGAAATGACATTTTACTAAGCTCATCACAACATAGTACATTCATATTCACTTTAGGATATTTCTCATTAAATTTGGAGTTCATCAAATAAAACAATATCATAGGTGTAGAGAGAGAAGAAGACACATCATATAAAGTACATTATAATTAAAAGGAAAATGCATCTTAAAATATTTATCCTAATATACATCTAATGTGTTATTTGGAAAACCACTAATTTCATACTTATAACATGTATTAAAATAAGCATCTTTTTGCTTAATAAAAAATGGTGTGGGATAGAGTGATAAAGGAGGTGAAAAATCATAATAATGAGGATGCTAAATTCCACTAACTAAATCCACTTAGATTGCTACTTTATTTATAAATAAAATAAATCTAAATATAAAAAAATCTTAATTAAACACACTTAAATATAACAAAAAAAATTATTAAAAAAAATCCCCAAATATATTAAACACTAAATGAACCAATCATAGATATTTATAACCTACTATTATGAAAATATGATAAAATATAAGAGAATCTAAATAAACATATATACTACATGCTAAAATTTTAATTGTTGACTTGCCTTGAATGATGAATAACTTTTTTTAATGTCCATCAAACTAAATATAGTTTATAGGGCAGTTGGCCTAACCATTACATCTTTTTCAATATTAATCTTTTATTATTTATCTTAGTGATGCATTCTTCTATTTTCTTAATCTTTTCAATGTAAACTATACCAGTATTTTCCCTATTGAGCAAAGTGGGTTTGGGCAATGCACTAGTTTTTGATATTGTGATGACATTTGGATTAGTGTACATCGTGTATGCCACAATAGTCGACCTGAGGAATGTCAACATCATAATCATTGCACCCTTGCAATAGGGTTTATTGAAGGTGCTAACATTTTCGTCAATGGGGCTTTTGACGGGGCATGCACATGAACCCAGCCAGGGCCTTCAGCCTTGCCTTGATGAGCTGGACATGGGCTAGCCATTAGATCTTTTGGTTGGGACCACTTATTGGTGGTGACATTGTTGGTTTGGTCTATGACATTTGCTTCATTGACAATGAGCCAACTTATGAGCCCTTGCCTTCTTTCGACTACTAAGACACAATGCAAATGTGTTAATGTTGGTTTATGGTGTGCATTTATGGAGTCATGGATGCACAACATGGATTTTTTCTCAGGTACCTCAAAATAAAATTTTGATTTGATTGTAATGTTTTATTGGTGGTGCTTTTGTAATGAAATGCTCTTAAATATTTGTGAATTAGTTCTACTTGTGGATAAGCATGAGCATTGGTTTTACTTGTCTAGTATGAATGAGTATCTAAATTCCTTGTACACTTTAATTTTTTATTTTTCCAACGGTGCAAATGCATTCCAACTTATATGGAGCAAAATTTGCTTCTATTAATGTGGGTACTTTAAGACCACTTTGTTTAGCTGGAAGAAAATTTCTTTGTGTGAACATCAATTGAAGTTGAAATGATGCAATTTTACCATACACCATAATAATCACAATTTATACAATAAAAAAACATTCCACTATGTGAAGATTTAAAAAAAGGATTTATTCCTTCCTATCCATTGAACATTAAAATGTTATAATAACAAAATACCTTATTACAAATCTCTAAACTTAATTAAAAAAAACTTCATAATCAACTAGCAATCATACCTTGGTGTGCAATGGGTACGCCCAAGAGGTGTGGAAGGCTAATTATGAAAAAAATGGTCTATTTTTTGCATACATTTGTGCAATACATGAGATCAAATGGTAGACCATTTAGTAAATGATATTTTTTGTGCAACAAAGATCTCAATGAAGAAGTAATAGCTTCAAACCATCTATGCATCCACTTACAAAGATTGAAACACAACTTAAACAAATGTTTATATTATATGAGATTTTATATATAATAATAAATATAAGTATAATATATATAATATAATTCATACTTTAGTAATTTATGTTATATAACAAATAATATATAATATTATTCAATATATATTATATCCAAAATTATATATAATAATAAATATAATTATATTATATATAATTGAATATCTAATATATATAATTATAAATATAACTATAAAATTATTTTAAAGAAAATTTATATAATATGAGATTATAATTTATTTTGAAAATACGAAACTTTATTTGTCATATAAAAAGTTCAGAAAGTTTGGAAGAAAAGCCGTGTTAAACATGTACAATTTTATTGTATAAATATTATTTAATTTAAAAATTATTTTAATTTTTAAATAAAAATGTAAAATATCAATTCCTTTCTTATTAACGACAATTTTTTTAAAAAGATCCTATTATTAAAAACTTGCTTATACTTAGATTTTTGACTTGAAACAGTGTGATTTTTAACATCACACAGTTTCAAATCAGAAATCTCAATATAATTATTGAGGACTGTGAAAACTAATAAATGCTTATTCACGTGAAATGCCCATAAGACAGTGGAAGCGGGCAAACAAAAGACAGCGAATAAAACAAACGATTGGCATCCACAAAAAAGTTTGTGATATCAGAAACGACCGAGTGAATAAAACGTGGGGTACGAAGCATGTGATGGCTTGCTGTAGAAATCTCCGTCGTTATTGCTTCAACTAATCTTCCCGCCATAAATGCGTGACAGTCCGATCATTACCATCGTTTAACTGGCCAGTGTATGAGCAAATATTGATTTGATGTTCACTAAAGGACCTCAAATTCCGAGAAATGTAGGGTATATATTCATTCCAGGGAGTTCGGAGGGCATTTCACTGAGCTTGGAGTGCATGTACACCGTCCCATACCAAAAGATCTTCACATGAAATTTGAGCCTGTTTAGGCAATTCTAAATCAAGCGGTAGCAGGAAGCGACAGGTCTGACTGGTAGTTGTGCAGCTCCAAAGCCGAGTTTAATACAAGCGCTTCGGCGCTTTAATTGTCCATATAAACGGCCAACCCCTTCTCAACGCCCGGCAGAAGCAGTACCAGAAAAAACTTTTTTTTTTGCAGCTCTACAAAGCCAGAGAGGAAAAAGAAGCGAGAATGCCAATCAGGAGTGTTGCAATTGGAACGCCGGAGGAGGCCACTCGTCCTGCGGCTCTGAAAGCCGCTCTCGCTGAATTTATCTCTGCTCTTATCTTCGTCTTCGCCGGAGAAGGATCTATCCTCGCCTTTGGTAAATATGCCTTTAGTTTAAATACAGTTTGGTAGAGTGATTTGAAAATATGCCTTTGTTTAAAACACATTTTGGTAGAGTGATTTGAAGGAGCTGTGAAGCTTACTGTGATTTGTGTAAATTTTCAGCGAAGCTTACGAGCAACGGATCCACTACACCGGCGGGGCTGGTGCTAGAAGCCCTCGCGCACGGCATTGGCCTCTTCGTTGCCGTTGCTGTGGCCAATAACATCTCCGGTGGCCACGTCAACCCGGCGGTCACGTTCGGCCAATTCATTGGCGGCCACATTACGCTCCTACGTGGCATTCTTTACTGGATCGCTCAGATGCTTGGCGCCACTGTCGCCGCCGGTCTGCTCAAGTACACCACCAACGGCATGGTATGGAAAACATTATATGGTCCACTGGGTTTTGAATCGTTGTTTCAGTAAATTTACTTTCATTTAGGGATGTTTCATTTTAGGAATGGTGATTTTTTTATTTTTTTATTTTTTAATAATTTAAATAAAAGCTGGGGAGGTTACGGTTGGGAACATTATCCTTATCTTTTGAGGGGTTTGAAATTGTGGATTATAATCAAAGTATTTTTATTTTTTATATTTTAACCGGTTTTAAATAAGAAGTTATACAAAGAAGTTTTTATTATCTTTATTTTTTTAAGAGATTTTAAGTTAGAGAAATTATAACTGAGGAATCTCTTCTCTATTTTCACAAGATTGTAAATTGGAGAAGATATTATTAGAGAACCTCATCTCCGATGAGGAAAATATAATAAGAGAACCTAATCTCCATTGTTGAAGGAACTATGATTTGAAGGAGTGACAACCAATGATCTTCATTCACATTCTCACATATATTTGAACACATTTTAGGTATCTTAACTACAAGAACTTGATGTTACATTGTGCTCACATTTATCTATTTTTGAAGAGTACAAATAGTAAATACTTATATAAAATATCGAGATTTAAGTAATCCATCTCACATATAATCATTTTTGATGTTTTTTCACAATTAAATTCACTTAGCTCTCACCTAAACTTTTTAAATTGTCCAACACTAATTAAATCCACTTAAATTACTACTTCGTTTATCAATTAAATAAACACAAATAATAAAAATCTCATAATTATTCTTAACTATAAAAAAATAAATCTTTTAAATAATCCCCAAATATAGTAAACACTAAATTATAACCTACTACATAAAATATAAGAGAATATAAATAAACAAAGACTACATGCTAAAAGTTTAAATGTCTACCAAATTAAATATAATTTATAGGATAGTTGACCTAATCATTTAATCTTTTATTAATTATCTTAATGGCAATTTTTCTTTTTTTCTCAACCTTTTCAATGTAGACTATACCAGTGTTTTCCCTGTCAAGCAGAGTGGGTTTGGGCAATGCGTTGGTGTTTGAGATCGTGATGACTTTTGGATTAGTGTACACCGTGTATGCCACATCAGTCGACCCAAGGAGAGGCAACATTGGAATCATCGCACCCATTGCAATAGGGTTTATTGTAGCAGCCAACATTTTGGTCGGTGGGGCATTTGACGGGGCATGCATGAACCCAGCTAGGGCCTTTGGACCTGCCTTGGTGAGCTGGACATGGGCCAACCATTGGATCTTTTGGGTGGGTTCGCTCATTGGCGGTGGCATTGCTGGTCTAGTCTATGACATTTGTTTCATCGATGATGAGCCCACTCATCAGCCCTTGCCTTCTTCTGACTACTGAGATAAAAGGAAAATATGTTAGTGTTGGTTTGTGATGTGCATTTATGGAGTCATGGAGGCACAACATAAATATTTTTTAGGTGGTCAAAATAAAATTTTGATATGATTGTAATGTTTTGTTAGTGGTGCTTTTGTAATCAATGTTGTAAAAGATCTTTGAATTAGTTCTAATTATGGATAAGCATGAGCGTTGGTTTTTCTTATCTGGTGTGAATGCATATCTTAATTCCTTTACTCGTGCATGACATTTTTTGTTTATTCAATGGTGCAAATGTATTCTAGCTTATATGGAATGAAATTCACTACTACCACTTCATTTAGGTAGTTGGAAGAAAATGTCTTTGTGGGAATGTCAATTGATGTTGAAATGATGCACTTTTACCATACACCATAATAATTAGAAATGTTTTTTAACTTTTTAGTGGCTATAGAATTTTAGATAAGGGTCTACCTAGGTATTTGTTCTGCCATATTTAATTGTAATGGTGAAATTTGCTTGTCATTTTTTAGTTTTTTCTTTATTTTAATAATGTTATGATATATAGATAGATATTGAAAAAAATGTAATTTTGTATAAATATAGGTTTTTTATTATGTATTATTCATCTATCTTATTTACACATATTTTTTATGTGTATAGCACATATCTTTGTTCACATATAGACACATTCTTATACATTGATCCTATCCATTTGCTCATCATACCTTTGTACACATTCATTTCCATGCACACACTATCCACTACAAGCTAGCCCCTAATTTTTTTGTCTTGGGACTAGTTCACAATTGTGAGGTCAACCTTGCAATTGTGAACATGTCCAACCATAATTTAAATATAAATATGATCGACTTCCCACCTTTTATCCTATCCACCTAAGATTGGACTAAACATAAATTTGTGTGAGATACTATTATGCCCATGTATTTAAAAGCATTCAATAAATTTGTTCTAATCAAACGATCATAATAAGAAATCATTCACTTTACTACACACTTCAATAAGTGCTTTAGAAAGAATATAACTCTTCAAGAACAATTATTCAAGCATACACAAGACAAAAAATTGTCATTTTTAATTATTCATACATATCCATGAGGGTTGATAGGAGAGAACATGTCCCCTTGTGACATAGTATTAGCCCCACAAAGATATTTATAAATACTATACTAGTCCATCAAATATTAAAAGGCAAAAAAGATCTAAGGGGTTGAGCTTAATCGACCTTAAAAGATTAAGTTCTCATTGTGGAGACCCCAGTTCAAATCCCAAAGGAACATCTAATATGAATTTCTTAGTTGTGACTCTCGGTCTTCTATAGGTGGTTTCCAGTTGTTGCTCGAAAGAAGTTTCAATATAACTCGCATGATTGTGCTTGAAAGATCTTGTAGTGTTTTCATGAACATAATATTTGTAAATGATTAGCAATATAAAAAAATAGATAGAGAATACGTTTAGAGTTATCAAGCAAAGTAAAGAATAAAAGTTTACTAAACACATAGTATAGAATTGCAAGCCATGGCAAGTTGGTGGTTGTTAATAGGATGTAGAGCATCAAATTCATGGATTGGGATCAAGAAAACACAAGGATGAGTGTGTGATATAGAATATATGACCACCCTTAAATTGATTAGCAAGAGAGGAATAAAAAAGAAAATTAATTTAAGAAAGTGTTAGTGGAGAGATTTATCACTACAATTATATCTTGAAGAATGACCTTGTTTACTTAAAGAGTAGTGAAAATCGAACCAACAGTTGGAAAGGTTGCTATGGAATAACAATCTTTCTCTGCATTTGAGAGGGGAAAATCCCTCATATGATAAAATTTGGGGTGTTTGTGGTATTTTAACTAGAAATAACAAAGGTAAAAGGGGGGAAACTAAATGAAATGATTTATAGAAACCATAGTTATATACACACATACTAACTAGGATTTCACAAACTTGTACAAACATAAAGAGGGTTCATTAGAAATTAAAATATACATTCACAAATCCATGTCATGAACGAAAACAATAATAGATATGTTGATGTAACAACAATAAAAAATGACATGCAAACTCACACACCATGAGATAGGCTATGTCAATGCACTCAAGCCAAGATACTAAGATTATGACTAAATTGATTTGCACATGTTGCACAACCTATAAATGATCCAACAGATGACCAAATGTATTTTCCACAATGATTCAAAGGAATTACCAATTCAACATATGAAAAATAAGTAATAATAACATAGAAAATTTTTAAAATATAAGAATCAAATGCTTCAATTCCTCTATTATTTTATTATAGATACACAACTTCATAAAATCCATTTGTACAAAGTGTAAATCCAAAATGCTCTCTATTTTTCCCTAGCTCTGCTAAAACAACCCCAAAACCATGATATTGTTATCAAGATTCAACTGTGTAGTTTTACTAGGCAAACTCATTGACGCTATGGAAAATACCTCCTACTTATCAACCCAAGAACTTAAAGAACTAAATCCCTTTACATTGAAAACCATTTTTTTATAGTTTTACCACCAATAATTGACTCATAATTGATTTGTAAATACATGCTTTTACGAATTTACACAATATTTAAAATATTGGTCTTTTTATAAATGTGTATTTCCAACTAATTAAAATAAATATTTTATGAAAATTAATATTTAAACTAACTTTATAATTTGACAAGCTAATGATTGTCATTCAATTGTCAAAACCTTATGTTGAACAGTTTGCATGCAATGGTTGTATATTTTGACTCCCTGAAGCATTTTGTTAGACACTTTCCAAGTCAATATATAAGTGAAGTCAATTTACTTGCTTCCTTGTTCTGCACTTTGAATGTCATCAGGTTGTATCCACACAACTAAAAATTCTCCTATTTGATTTATTTGCATAGAGGAAGTGTTGGGTTTGGTGAAGCCAAAATTAGTAAGTTTCTCTCACATATTCGAAAGGGATGCATTTTATGTACCTAGCTTCTTTTTGCATGTACTCGCAAAATTAGAAGTTGTCCTTTTTGATGGATTTTTCCATTTATTGGAGATGAGACTGATTTATAAATATTGGTTGCTACTCAAATATGTATTATATTTAGAATTAATAAAAGAGATAATCCCTGAAAGTGGACGTAGCCATTATTGGGTGAACCACTAGATAAATCTTGTGTTATTTTGTGTCTTTTAAATCTTTTAATTTCTATTCTTATTTTATGCAATTTTCTTTTCATTTGATTCTACAATTTTCATCAATAATTAGTATCAGAGTCTGGTGGAGAAACTTGGTGGTGGAAATCGGTGAGGAATTTCGGGAGCCATGGAAGATGCATACAATTGGAAGATTGAAAATTTTGCAGGTCAAAATTTCATTCTATGGAAGGTGCAAATGGAGTCGTTGCTCATCAAGCAAGATCTCTCAAATGCATTAGCTAGAAAAGCCAAAGGGCACTCGGTTCTTTATTAGATGAAGATTGGAAGAAACTGGACAAGAAAGCAAGAGCTACCATTTTTCTTTCATTGTTCAGTAACGTTTTATTTAATATCTTAGCTGAGAAGACAACGTAGGAGTTGTGGGAGAAACTCTCTTCAATGTATGAGATGGCATCGACTTTGAATAAGGTATTCATTATGAAAAATCTATATAATTTGAAAATGCGAGGAGGGATTATGTCTAATCATTTAAATGAATTTAATACATTAGTCACCCAGTTGATTTCTGTTGGTATTAATTTAGATGATGAGATTAAGGAAATTTTATTACTGTGTTCTTTACCAAATAGCTGGGAAGGTGTGGTGATGACAGTGAGCACTTCGGTGGCTGCCAAAAGCAAATTGAAATTTGATGATGTTGCAGCCACTCTTCTCAGCGAAGATATGAGGAGAAAAAATCAAGAGCCCCCATCTGGTGATGCCTTGACTGCTATAAGTATTGACAATAGAGGAAGGGGTCAAGATAAAGGCAGAAATAGCAACAGAGGAAGATCAAAGTCCAGGGGCGTAAATGGTGATTGTTGGTTTTGTGGCAAACCGGGTCACATAAAAAAGAACTGTTGGAACTATAAAAAGGCACAAGAAAAGGTGATCAATAAAGAAGCCTTGACACAACATACCAAGAAGATGCAGGTGTTCTTGTTTTAATCGAAGAATAAATTCCAACTAATGTTTGGGTGCTTGATTCAGGTTCATCATTTCATGTCACTTCGTGTAAAGAATATTTCAAAAAATTACAAATTGGTGACTTCAGTAAGGTTTTTCTTGCTAACAATGAATCTTGTGATGTTGTTGGAAAAGGGGATATTTCATTAAAATTGAAAAATGGATATACTTGGTTGATACGTGATGTTAGATATGTTCCTAAGCTCAAACAAAATGTAATCTCAGCTAGACGATTGGGTTCTCAAGATTGTGAAATTAGTTTTGAATCAAATAGATGCAAAGTTAAAAAGGGGGCCTCGATAATTGTAAGGGGAAAAAAATTAGGCACCCTATATGTAATAGAGAGTCATGCTAAAGTGGAAGTTGTTCATCCTGCTTCAAATTCGTCAGTGTGGACTACCAAGCAAAGGTCTTTGGATCAATCAGATGCTGAAATTGATTATGTTATTAATAATTTTCTTAGTATGTTTGACAGTGACAGTTTTGGGTATCAATTAGATGATGGTGAGTAGGTTGATTCCATAGAACCTGGGGTAGATGAAATTAATGGTGATGAGAGTGAAAATTTGATGGTGGTCAAAGATGAGACCATTTGTAATGGTGATCAAAGTGAAAGTTTGGAATCAATTTGTAATGGTGCTAGTAGAAAAACTTGTGCATCTAGAAATATGTCAACCACCATGGAAGATGAAGCAACTAAATCTAAGAAGATTGTTGTCAAAGTTGGCAGTAAATTTGGTGGAATTTCTCGAATTGTTATGTTCTTGATTTTTTGTTTTTTAATTTTTATTTACCTTTTAGCAAAAAAGAGCTCTAATATTCAAGCATTAGTCACCATTGCTGGCACAGGGTACATGACTGCAAAATTGGAAGTAGAGCATTGGAAGGCTGAATTAGAAGATGCTGATACTGGAATGTATGAAGGGTTGGATGAGTAGTTTGATAGGGTGCTTAAGACTAGCGGGCCTAGGGATAGGCCTATGGAGTTTTCAAAGTAATGATTGGAAATGGAAGGGATCTCTCTGAGTAGCTATTTGTCCTTCAAGTGGGATATTGTTGGGTTTGGTGAAGCCCAAATTAACAAGTTTCTCTTACATATTCGAAAAGGATTCCTTTTGCAACTCGCTTATTTTTGCATGTACTTGCAAAATTAGAAGTTGCCATTTTTTATGGATTTTTCCATTTATTGGAGATGAGACAAATTTATAAATATTGGATGTTGCTTGAATATGTATTGTATTCAGAATTAATAAAAGAGATAATCCATGAAAGTGGACGTAGCCATTATTGGGCGAACCACTATAAATCTTGTGTTCTTCTGTGCCTTTTAAATCTTTTAATTTCTATTCTTATTTTCTACAATTTTCTTTTCATTTGATTATGCAATTTTCATCAACAAGGAGATGGATTCACTAGATATGTGCTATGGGCATCTACAAGATGAGCTAAAAATTGTGGGGATGATGCCTATATTCAGTGATGGATACAACCAAGGTTGAAAAGCCTACATAAATGATTGAAAATCCACTGAGAGGATTGCTTCCCAGTCAACCTTCATGCTTTTTGAGTTTTTTTAAAAATTAACTCCATGTTGGTTGCAAGAAATAGACAATGGCATGAAATTATACCAGTAGAAGGATAACCTCAAAATGCACTCCTGAACTTTCTCCAAGCAGCTTATGTCAATTGATCCATATGGGTCACCATAGTATGTCTCACAAAGAGCCTCCAAAATGAAATGAATATGTATGTTCTCATGGTTGGTAAGGAGCAAACACAACAACTGAGTTGTGTCCCCCAAAACTGAATGAATTTAAAACAACAACGTTTACTTCATGTTGATTCTTTGCATTAGCCACAACATCAAATCCAACTGAGGGTTCTAGATTAAATTGGTTTATTATTGGATGTAGCCATCCAGTATTTATGGATTTGATAGTGCCAATTGCCTCTAGCCCACCAACAACACCTAGGAAGTGCCCTATCACAGACTTAGATGCATTAATTTTTTTAAATTCAAATGTGTTCTTGAACACACTCTTGATCGTATTCACCTCCACCAAGTCACCTGTAATTCACCTCTTCTGGTGATACTGCTACATCAATAAAACTCATCTCAATGCATGTAAATACACCAAGACCATTAGCTCTTGGGTCTATCATACGATAAAGGCTACAAATAATAGGTCCACCTAGGCTTTCAATAATTATTAAAGCTCACCCCTCTTCATTACATGTTCCAAATTTTCCATAACCAACACCTCAGAACCTTCACCCATGGCAGAGCCATCCCTGTCCTTGTCCCAAGGCCTTGAGACAATCCACTACTTTCTCAATTACCAAAGGCTCACAGAACATATTTGGTGGGTATATTTGTGGACCAATAGGGATACCATCTTTTACATTGGTGATAGTGATTAAACTTTAGGGTCTTGTGGGATGTACCTCTAAGTGGTTCAAATCTTGCAGTTGAGAAAACAATTATCTTTCCCAAACCATGCAGCTGAATTTTTTTTTATCTCTCTCTTGCTTTGTTCTTCTGATGATGGATCAAATGTTCTTCTTATGATGGATCATGAAGTTTGATTTGAAATGTTAAAAGAGAAAAAAACTCACACAATCAAATCCAAAAGTTTCTTGCTCTAACATATGTGAAAATCATATGTCTACAATTCCAATTCCAATGAAGTCTCCTTGATGAGTCTTATAAATTCTCTTTTGTAGATATCCATAATAGTCTTTTGTGCAGAGCTTTGTTATCAGAAACATGACGACAAGGCTCTATTTCACATTCTAATAGGTGAAATGTTGTTTTTGTTTCTTATGGTCGTTTCTAGGCTGCTCTTCTATTATTTTTCCATTGCAGGGAGTTCTCAAACTTTCCGTGAAACTGAATAATTTGTGTTGCATGAGAACTACCCATGTGCCAACAAGATTTATGTTGTCTGAGCTGTTTCAAATAGCTGCATTGAAGTTTGAACAAAATTTGTCCATTCTAACTATTGTCAAAAAATTAGAAAGGGGGAAGGAGCATAAATGGCTCTAGGAAAATTCACTATCAACAATTCACCGTCGAAAAATTCACTGCCAACAATTCATCGTCAAAAAATTTACCGCCATGACAAATTCACCTCATGGAAAATTCATCACCAACAATTCACCACCGTGGATAATTCATCACATATACAATTAGAAATTTTGATTTATGATAATAAAAATGAAAACTGGTCAATTATACAACAATATTAGTCATCTTTATTATTGTACTATTGCAAATATACATATGCCAACAAAAATGTATATGCAATGAATTATCCATAGTGGTGAATTGTTGGTGGTGAATTTTCCATGAGGTGAATTTGTCATGGCAGTGAATTTTCCGGCAATGAATTGTTGACGGTGAATTTTCCTGAAGCTGGCATAAATAGACGTTGTATGGGAATGGTGTAAATAGAGAGGGTGTATGTCCATTTTTAAGCATGCTAAATAGCTCAACATGGAGTTAGATGGAATTATTTATGAGTGTATTTAATTTTAGGATTCCTATATTTTGATCTAGTACCCACGTTAACATTTTATATTAAATCTAAATTTCTAAATTTTTGAAAATGTGTATATATATAAAATCCATTTCTTATACACAATTTTTAAATGCTTCGTTTTTGTCACGTTGTCATTGCCGTTGCATTTTTGTTTCTTGTTTCTAGTAACATAAGTGCATAGCTTGATGTAAGGCTCTATTTAATATTTTCCTACAGTGGAACTCCCAAATGGATACAAGCACTTGCTTAGAGGATAATCCCCTGTATAGACTCCTTGAAAATGAAGACATTGGGCTCATTGAAAGTGGCCTAGTATTTTACCCTACTGCCAAACATTCTGAAATATGATTCTAGATATTGTGTTAAATTTATCTTTTCTCTTCCATGCTTTCAGGTATTTGATTATGCTTTGATAATCCTCATATGCTGCTCCAGAGCTTCAATTTCAACATAGGTTGAGTGGATGCTAACAAAGGTTGTGGAGTTTGGATTTTGCAACTACCAAGTGCATTCGCTTGGAAGTTTCCAAAGACTTTTCAACAAATTCATACTATGTGCATCCTATAATCATGGTGGCTCATGAAATGGCATCTCTTTGAGGCATTTTCTCAAATAGTACAGGCGCCTTGTTTATGCTTCAACATTTTGCACACACATATTGAAGATAATTGATGCTGACATTGGCGTATTCTTATCTTGAGGAGATAATTGATGTTTCAACGATCATGTTTTTTTTCCAACCTGGCTTCCATTCTTCTTATCATCATTGTGCAGATTTGTTTCTTGTCTATCTTTAGTTAGTTTGCTTTAAATCTTTGTTTTTAGTTTTATTTCTGCCAATAAAGCATGCCTTTGTCATGCATTGGTTTTAGGCTGCCTTTTCTAAGTTGTAGCTTGTTTTTTTCTTAAGTTATTTTCTTCCATTTCAAGGCTACGAGTTTTTTTTTTATTCCCAGCCTCTTTGTAATCTAAGTTAAGCTACAATAAAAGAATATGTCTGATAAAAAATAGAGCACTTTGTTTTTACACGAATTCTTTGTCTAATTAATTTAGTTTTAAATGTTCATTGATATTCATTGCAGTTGTAAGTATTTACTGTGATTCATTTGTTTTATGTTAAATTATATGAGCTTATCAGCTGGCTGTAAGAAATAGGAAATTCAATTTTAAATCTACAATTGGTATCAGAGCAGGTATTTGTCTTTTGGGTTTAAGATCTAGTAGTTGGAATTTTGCCAAAGATTATCATGTTGAATTCTAACACCTTGCCCATTCTAGAATTTGATGGAAATGAGTATGATTGTTGGAGTATTAAAATGATTACTTTTTTGATAGGAAAATATTTGTGGGAGATTGTTGAATCAGGTTACCAGGAGCCAGCTGATTGGAATGCTCTCACATCGAATGATAGAACAGCTAAGGAGGAGGCAAAGAAGAATAATTTTCAAGCATTGTTTCATATTCAAATAGCTCTAGATAAGAGTCTATTTCCAAGAATTGCAGGTGCAATGACAGCTGAGAATGCCTGGAAAACTCTAAAAAAAGCTTACCAAGGTAGTGATCAAGTCAAAGTTGTCAAGCTGCAGACATTGAAGAGAGAATTTGAGAATTTAAAGATGCAAGAAGTTAAAAGTGTGAGTGAATATTGTGTCAGAGTTAAAGATGTGGTCAATAAGATGGCTACACTTGGAGAAATTGCGAACAATGAGGTTATGATAAAAAACGTGTTGAGAACTCTCACACCAAGATGGAATCATGTTGCCATCATCATAGAATAAAGTAAGGATATGACAACCCTTCAATTAGATCACCTCATTGGATCTTTAATGTCACATGAAGAAAGACTAAAAGATTCTTTTGTAGAAAGTGTTGAGAAATCCTTTTCCTCCAAAGTACGAATAAAAAAGAATGAAGATGGCAATAGTAGTAGCAAAAATAATCAAGGCCAAGGTAAAGGTCAAAATCAGAATAATTTAAGAGGTAAAGGCAAAGGTGGCTCAAAAGGAAGAGGTGGTTCCAAAGGAAGAGGTAGAGGTAGATTTGATAAAGGAATGTTCAATGTTACCATTGTAATAGGTATGGACATTTTGAAAGAGAATGTAGATTAAAAGAAGGTAAAAGTGTTAATTATGCTCAAGAAGGTGATGCATATACTCTAGATCATTTATTTTTATCTTATTTTAAAGGTGAAAATACTAGTAAAGATGTTTGGTACCTAGATTCTGGATGCTCTAACCATATGTCAGGAAATGGGAAGTTGTTTTCAACAAAGGATAAGCGTTTCAAGTCAAAGATTCAGCTTGGTGATGATAAATCATTGATGGTTGCTGCAAAAGGAGCTATGGAGCTCCACACAAAAGAAGGTATGAAGAGTGTTAAAGACATTTATTACACTCCTGAGTTAAAATATAATTTGTTAAGTGTTGGACAAATTTTGTGTGAGAAGAACTATAGAGTTGTCTTTGAAAATAAGAAATGTACAATTTATGATAAGAGTCAAGGCAACTCTAGTATTCACAGTTGTGCCTATGACAAAAAGTAGGATGTTCCCATTGAGATTTGGTGAACATAATAGCAGCCTTGCCAATATGGCATATGAGGATACAAGTTCGTTGTGGCATCTAAGGTATGGCCATTTAAATTTTCATAGTTTGAAGCTTTTGACCTCACAAGCATTAGTTTCTGGTTTGCCCAAGGTTGAAGAGCACAAGGAGGTTCGTGAAGGATGTGCTAAAGGAAAGCATGCAAGGGAAAAGTTTCCAAAAGGCACTACATGGAGGGCCCATCACCCCCTTCAACTTTTTCATTTAGATATATGTGGTCCTATGCAAACGAAGAGTTTGGGTAAGTCATCATATTTTATCACTTTTATTGATGATTACTCACGAAAATGTTGGGTGTATTTTTTGAAGACTAAGGATGAAGCCCTTGATACATTCAAGAGGTTTAAAGCACTTGTGGAAAATGAGAAAGGGTGCAAAATCAAATGTTTAAGGACTGATCATGGAGGTGAATTTTGTTCAAGAGCCTTTAAAGATTATTGTGATATGAATTGCATCAGAAGGCAACTCACCATTGCATACACACCTCAACAAAATGGGGTAGCTGAAAGGAAAAACTGCACTATGGTAGAAATGGCAAGGAGCATGTTACAAACCAAAGGATTGAGTAACTCTTATTGGGGAGATGCAGTTGCTACAACAATGTACATTCTCAATTGAAGTCCCACCAGTGCACTTGAGAAGATGACTCCTTATGAAGCATGGTATGAGAAAAGGCCTAATGTTAATCATTTCAGAGCTTTTGGTTGTTTAGCTTATGTTCATGTACCTGATTAGACAAAAGTTAGATGCAAAAAGTGAGTCATGTATTTTTGTTGGGTATAGGGAGGGAATCAAAGATTACAGGTTATATAATCCTTTCACTAATAAGCTTATTGTTTCAAGAGATGTGATTTTTGATGAAGGGGGAGTTTATGGTCATCAAAAAGGCCATATGGAGGAGTCAAAATCTATTTTGAATGATGATGTTGATCATGAGCAGCCCACTAATGTTGTCATTCCAAGTGCTATAAATCCACCAAGTAGCCCCTCATCTAATTCTTCAAGTCCAACTTCAACTCCAAGTTCTAGAAGGAAGGTAAGAAGTTTGAATGATATTTATCAAAGGAGTTCCAATCAAGCACATGAAGAAAATCCAATAGGTAAGATAGTTAATTTTGCTTTATTTACCAAGGCTGATTTTGAACCATCATGTTTTGAAGAAGCATGTACTAATGAAGTTTGGATGCAAGCAATGCAAGAAGAGATGGAATCCATTCATACGAATGATACTTGGGAGCTTATAGAGCTTCCACATGACAAGAAGAAGATTGGCACCAAATGGATCTACAAGACTAAGCATAATAGTGATGGAAGTGTTGAAAGACATAAGGCAAGATTAGTTGCTAAAGGATTCACACAGAAGTATGTGATTGATTATGAAGAGACATTTGCACCAGTTGCAAGACAAAAGACCATCATAATGTTGATTTCATTAGAAGCTCAAAAGAATTGGAGCATACATCATATGGATGTGAAAAGTGCCTTCTTGAATGGGTACTTAGAAGAGGAAGTATATGTGGAAAAGCCACAAGGTTTTCAAGTGGAAGGAAAAGAGAATCATGTCTACAAATTAAAGAAGGCTTTGTATGACCTCAAACAAGCACCAAGAGCATGGTATGCCAGAATTGATGGATACTTTCAGAGAATGGCTTCAAGAGAAGTAAGAGTGAACCTACCCTTTACTACAAACAAGAAGGTAATGATATTCTTATTATAAGTTTGTATGTTGATGATTTGTTGTATATGGTTAGCAGTTCTAAGATGAAAGATGAGTTCAAAATTGCTATGATGAAAGCATTTGAAATGAAAGATCTTGGTCTCATGGAATATTTTTTTAAGAATGGAGGTTTATCAATGTAAGAATGAAATTTTCATTTGCCAACCAAATATGCAAAGATATGTTGAAGAAGTTTGACATGGTTGATTGTAAACCATACTCCACTCCAAGTGCTCATGGAATTGTGTTGAGTAGGAATGATGGTGCTGAATTAGTTGATGAGATAGCTTATAGAAGTATTATTGGGAGTTTGATGTTTCTAACCCACACAAGGCCCGATATTGCATATTCAGTTTCACTTGTTTCAAGGTATATGACAAATCCATCGGAAATACACATGAAGGAAGCTAAAAGAATTTTGAGGTATGTGAAAGGCACTCTAGATTATGGTATTCATTACTACTCTCCTAAAAGATTCAATTTTGTTGGCTTTAGTGATTCAGATTGGGGAGGTAGTATGGATGATCGTAAGTCTACATTTGGAAATTTGTTTCTCTTTTGGTTCTGGTTTGATTACTTGGAGTTTCAAAAAAAAAAGCATGGTTTCTCTCTCATCCACAAAAGAAAAGTATGTTGTTGTTACCTCAACAGGTACACAAACTCTTTGGCTTAGAAAATTTTTAGAAGAAATTGGTGAAAAGCATATTCAACCTACAATGATTTATTGTGACAATGTAAGTGCCATCAAGTTAGCAAAGAATCCAATCTATCACAACAGAACAAATCATTTTGATTTGAAGTATCACTTCATCCGTGATTTAGTATAGAAGAAGGAAGTTGAATTGAAACACATCAACACTCAGGATCAGTTAGCAAATATCTTCACCAAAGTAGTTGCAAGAGATTAGTTTTTGTCACTTCGTGATCAGATCGTGAGCCCTCTCAGCATCAAGGGGGAGTATGAAGATAATTGATGCTGACATTGGTGTATTCTTATCTTGAGGAGATAATTGATGCTACAAATATCTTGTTTTTTTTCCAGCCTGGCATCCAATCTTCTTATCATCACTGTGCAACTTTGTTTCTTGTCTATCTTTAGTTAGTTTGCTTTAAATCTTTTTTTTTAGTTTTATTTTTTCCAATGAAGCATGCCTTTGTCATGCGTTGGTTTTAGGCTGTCTTTTCTAAGTTGTAGTTTGTTTTTTCTTAAGTTCTTTTCTTCTATTGTAAGGCTGCGAGTTTTTTTTATTCCCAGCCTCTTTGTAATCTAAGTTAAGCTGCAATAAAAGAATATGTCTGATAAAAAAATAGAGCACTCTGTTTTTCACGAATTCTTTGTCTGATTAATTTAGTTTTTAACGTTCATTGATATTCATTACAGCTGTAAGTATTTACTGTGATTCATTTATTTTCTGTTAAATTATATGCTCGCTTATCAACTGGCTGTAAGAAATAGGCGGTTCAATTTTGAATCTACACATGTACTAGAGCATTTGCCATTTCTAACAAAAATCCAAATGGATTGTCTTAAAATTTTGTAAAGACACTTCAAACAATTCATTTTACATATATTCTACAGTCTTTGCAGTCCATGAGACCAAATTTCTTTAAAGCATCATGTTTTAAAACTCCTATTTTGGCGCAAGCGTGGCTGAATGCTAGCATAGGCTATGAATTTAGCACTGCACCTGCCAGTTGCATTTGCTTGAAAGTTTCTATAGCCTTTTCATCAAATCCATTTTCTGTGTATTTTGCGAGTGTTGCACTCCATGAAACCACATTTATTTGAGGTATTATGTTAAACAGTTAAACAGTTCTTGTGCTTTGACTATGCTTCCACGTGAATAAAACACCTTCGAATAAGAAATATTGGTGGTTTCGGGGATTTTTGTAATGTTGGGACTTAAGGAGGTATGGGGAACATTTTGGAGGTGAAGAAGGAATTCGGAAATGTCGAGGTTTTGGGGTTTTTCGGATTTTGGAAAATTTCAGTAAGTTTTCATTTATCTTTAAAATATGTGAGAAATGTCAATACATCTTTTGAAGTTTCAATAATGTGATTTTGAATATTAAAAATTTGACACAACTGTAAAATCTCTTGAAAAACAATACAATTTTTAGGATTTTGATGAATTATTGGACTTGTGAACTTGTCAATGGATTTGGAAAGTGCTCAAATTCATCATAGGAAAACCTCATAAAATTTGCTCAAAAAATCTGCCAACCTGACAAATGAAGTTTGATATATACCATTCACCTAGATCAATATTTTCTTGTGAAATATTACCACATTGTGTATAATACTATCACAAATCTTCTTGCCTTACCATTTAGCTTCAAATTTTATATAACTCGTGATTTGAGTGTTTTTGCAAACTATCCATTAGAAATTTGAACTTGTAATATCTCACCAATTATTGGAAGGAATTTTGATCCAAAATCTTGTTGCATTAGGTGAAATACTATAAAAAACATCCCTGTTAAAGGATTTTGCACCATCTCTCACGAATTTTGAGATTTAATTATTTCAATAAAATTGGTTGAGATGCATCACTGCTTCTAAGGGTTCTAGCTAAAACAATGCAGATTCTTCTTCAAAATCATGAGAGACTTAACACTTGAGGATAATTGGGGCATTTTTTATTAGGAACTACTCGACATAAGAATTTTAACACAAAAGTTTAAAATTTGGAGTTTAAAAATAAGACCAACAAGAAGATGGAGAAAGGATAATGTTAAGGAATTTGTTGAAATGATATGAGGAGTGAGATTGAAGGATCTATATTACTAACTGAGATAACTATAATGTCCCTAATTGGGAATGCCTAAATCTGCCCTAATTTTCTTGCTTAAATAAACAATGAATTTAGAGAGTACTTTTCTTTTGAAAGTTGAGCCCAAGTAATGCCAATCAATCTACAATATTCTCTATTCCTCCAGCCAATGATCATTCATCTTCATTTGTCTCGTTTTGAGCCCATCTCTTTCTTCCCGTACATTTCCTCTTCCAATTCTATGTCTCTTAAATCTTTTCACATATCTTCTTAAGTTTGCTCTTATTTACTTCATCTTTCCTATGTACTTATACTTATAAATCTGTTTTACATGTCCTCCTTTAGTATCAATTGTTGGTTTATATAAAATAAATCTCTTAATATTTCACTTGTTTCCTTATTTATTCTGCCCCTCCCATCCTTCCTTTCTTATTCTTATTCGATGATGTAGACTTCCTATTCCCTCCCTTCTTCTTCTCAATGCTCATCCTTTATACCCCCTTGTGAGGGAAAAGACATATCTTTTTGTCATCTCTTTCCCTTGGTGAGGGGCGTGTCTCTCTACAGCCTGATTGTTGCCTTAGGACTTAATAGTTATTGCCTTTTAAAACTAAATCGTACCTCCTCCTTTGGTTAAGAATTTTCTCTTATGAATGGTGTGCTACCTTAATTGTCTTAACTTATTTTCCTCCTTTTAATCGTTGCCTCTTTTCATAGACAATATTCGTTGTTGGTATTTATGAACTGTTGCTAAGGGAAATCTGATCGTTGCTTTTTTCTTTTGGGGAATTATAATTGTATTCCTTTTCAATAAGTATTATAAATTGAATATATTTATTTATTATTTTTATATTAGTTATATTATTATTTATGATATAATATATCTGTATGATCAATATATTATATATTCAGTTATTATTATTATATAATAATAATATCAGATTACATATTTATATTTATTTATTTTGAATCATAATCGTAATAATGTCTAAATTGCTAGCATGTTAATATTTATAATGTGATAATCATAAACATAATATTTAGTATTTATATTTTGATATTTTCAATATTATATTTAATATTTATAATTATAATATTATCTTTGATAATTGTTTATATATATATACACATATATACATCTCAATGTGTTATGTTTTTGAGGGCATGACAATAACACCCTAAGATGCATAGATAAGAGAGAGGATCGCTAGGGGGAAGTGAGATAAGATATGCCCTAATAGAGAGTGGTAAGTACATGATGGTGAGGAGTGAAGAGGATAGTGATCAAGAAGAAAAGGAGACTATGAGTGGTTAGAGAGAAGGCAAACACCAAAGTCATGCCCCCATAAGGGGAGAGGATGATTAAGAAGATACAAGAGAATGAGGAACATCTAGCTCATACCTCCAAGGTGAGAAAATGGGGAGATTCCCTTAATGCGAACACTTAATAGGTAATGACTAGAGTGAAGAGGGATGTTGAGGGAGAAAGAGAAGTGAGACATGTCATCAATATAAAGGAAGGGATTGATGAAAAAGAAATAACATGATAGGTCAAGAAGTAAGTGAGAGGATGAGGTAATGAATGATGTAATCAAAGGAGGAATATTTAATATAGTGGATAAATTCCTCCAATAAAAGAAAGGGAGATCTAGAGTAGAGTGAAAATGACACAAAAAATACCAAATAAAGGTAATAAAATAAAAGAGATGAGAAACTCAATCAACAACTTTATTTGAGTTGCTAGGGTAACTAGTACTAATAGTTATAATAGTGACTAAAGAATGGATCGTCATTCTCCACTTGTCATAGAACAAATAGTATCATTAAGAGGAAAACTAAGATCCAAAACAAAGTGTAAAGGTAAGGAGAATAAAACAAGAGAAAAAATAATAGTGAGGGGAAAGCTAAAGAAAAGTGGAATAAAAGCAAAGGGAAAATAGGATCAAGGAAAGGAGAAAGAAGAAGAGGAAATGAAGGCCAAGAGTGGGGAGGAAAGATCAAAATAAAGGTAAGATTAAAACATTATTGGAATCAAAGATTGAAAGAAAATATCTAAAGACAATTAGTGATCATTATAGTAGACTATTCAGTTTTGTAACATGATCCTAAGTTTATGCAATGGTAAAACAAAGTTGTTTGTTATGATCCAATTTTTTTGTGTAAACTACATTATCTCATGGAGATAGTAAGAAAGTGTGACAATAGTAATGGGATAGAAGTAGTAGTAGATGTTGGGCTTGGAGATTTTTAAAAGAGATACAAAGGAGAAAGTAATAAAATGCTTGCCCTGTCTTGTTCACGTATTGAGGCATTATGACCAAAGAATTTGAGAGAAAAAGTATGGAATAGAGTCTAGAAAATAGATCAAGAGATGGAGGAATAGAGCGAGATACTAACTTTTACTAGTTCAATCTTAGGTTATGAGTACTAAAAGAAGGGGAGGAAAGGAACCATAGCTTAAGTAGCAACTCATCCTAGAATGACTCATAGATGGATCATTGATAGAAAATGAGAAGAATGAGCTAGAACATCTTGATCTAGTTGAATAAAAAAAATTTAGATAAGTACCTTCAAGAGTTTCTTTGAAATGTCTCTTATGCTTATAGGTTTTTAATTTTTCTTTTACCTTTTTTGTCTTTTTAATTATTGTGGACATAAATGTACTTTTTTACTATCAATACTAGATAAGAAAAGAGGAATCTAAGTTGATTTTTTATAAGGTTTTAAGGGCCATTGATGAGTTTTAGGTATTGGGAAAATAGAAGGGAAGATCACTCATGGAAATGAGAATAGATTTCATTCTTATCATGGTGTCATATAAGAGTATAATAGCTATAGCAAGAAGTGAAAAAGGCTCAAGAATTAAAGGCCAAGATGACTAATTCATTGACCACATCATGGAAAGTTGCATAGTGGATGAAGGAAATTATTGTAATATATGTAATAAGATGCCTACTAGGAATAGTGTCTATGAAGTATTCATGTGTGACAAGATAGGTGTGTGTGGGAATAAGGGTTCAGGTAAAATCTTGGTCATCTTTGTGCATAAACTAGTAACACCATTGATGAGGATTATATTACTCTATATCATGGCCCAAGTTGTGCTAGAGAGAAGAGAAGTGAAAAGGAAACAAAAAGTGAAAATAAAAAAATATCCATTAGGTAGAGGATCAATAACCATCAAATCATCATAAAAGTGAGGCATCCATGAAGTCATTCAAGTGAAGAATAGGGGTACATAAAAATGGAAAGGATAAAAAATGATGAAATAGTTGCAAAATCAATTGATCATAGAAGTATGAAAGACTGATGACGTCGCCGCTACTGGTCGCCTGGAGTAGGTCAAGGCCTACATGAGGCCAATCTTCTTTATGCATGTGTGTGGCTGGCTGCTAGGTGTCGAGACTATTGTTAGATAAGCTACAATCTAGAGAGGGGGCGTTTGAAGAGGTGTGGGGATTGGGAGTGTTGGTTGTCGATAGGGGTGTGGTCAGTACTATATTTTGGTTGTTGTGGGGCTCTTTATTTCTGAGTTCTTCTATTTGTGGCGGTTGTGGTGTGGGCTTTGATTTTTGTGCAGGGTTTTGGTGTTAGGGTTAATGGGTGTTTTGCTCTCTTGGTTATGGCTTTGGGGGAGACATCCAGGGTCAAATCCACTTTGGATTTTCATGCTACTTTTGGGGCTTCTCCAAATTGTTCCCTGAGGGTTTTTAATAATAGTTTTTTTTCAAATGATTCAAGTAATGGTGGATTTGTTTTGGTCGGTGGTTCTTGTATACCAAAGACAAATGGCTGCCTAGAACATTCCAAAGATAGGTTGGTGTTGGTTATTCAACCTAAATCAATTGCAGAGGACATCAAGTATTTCTCAAAACATGCTTTGCTCTGTAAATTTTTGGGAATGAGGGTTTCACTCCAATTTTTGGAATCGTGGGCCCATTGTACTTGGTCTCCAGAGGGGGAGATGGAAATAATGTTGTTAGCAAAAAACTACTTCATGGTGACATTTAATTGCATGGCGGATCACAATAGAGTGTTTGAAGGTGGGCCTTATTTCCACAACTAGGTTGGTCTATTCATTAAACCCTGGCATGTGGGTTTTGATCCTTTAGAGGAGCTTCTAAATCAGGTGTCGGTGTGGGTTCGTCTCCCTAGATTTCTAGTGGAATTTTGGTGCAATGGCATTTTGCATCGAGTTTCTTTGTTACTGGGAAAACCAGTGTGACCTTCTCAGCAAACTCAAAATAGAAAGGTTATGAATTTTGCTCGTATATGTGTTGAAATGGATTTAAATAACCCTCTTCCAAATTCTTTGAAAATTCATGTGGGTCCGTGCTCTTGGATGCAACAACTTGACTATGAGACATTGCCTTTTCATTGTTGTTTTTGTCATGAATATGGCCATTTATAGAAAGATACACAAAGTCTAAACCTTCTGGGACTCAGGCGACTCAACCTCCTCGAAATCCTCCTAAGGTTGACAAGGGCAAGGACCTCGTGCTTGGTGAGATTGTGGGTGCAGAAGGTTTTATTCCTACTACAGTTTGTAATAAGAATTGGGGTCAAAAGAGGACTTTTAAGTAATGCCAGGAAGGAGATTCTTTTAATAGGTTTGAGGTGCTAGATGATCTTGGTCAATAGGAGGTGAATCTAGGAATGTTTTTTTATGGATTAGGGTGGTCCAAACGGGGTTCAAGAAGGAGTTATTCTAGATTACAACTAGACTTCTCAGGAGACTAGGGCTATGCAATTAGAAATAGATCTGAGTTCGGTGGTACATGGAGGGTCTGAGGCTATTGTGGATACAGAGATGGGGGAGGGAGAGATCTCCACTCCATTGAAGAAAGTGGGGGAAGGCTCGGTAAAAGGCAGTAAGGCTTCTCCTTCATTGGGAATTCTTTAGAAGGACCTAAATAAAGGGACTGCTGAGAAGTCCTCCAAAGTTGGGAGAAAGAAGGATTTGAAGAAAATAAAGTTGATGGGGGAGTCTTTGATGGAGTCTAGGTCTATAAAGACCCTGGATTCCCATTTCTCTAACCCTCCAAAATTATTGTCCTTTCTTGGAATGTAAGGGACTTGAATAGTGGCCCTCGACAAAAAAAATGTTTGTGATTTGTTGAGAACTCATTCTCTCAATGTTTGTTTTTTATAGGATACTAAGCTAACTGTTGAAGGTATGATTGGTTTGTTACCTAAGCTATGGGCGCAACATAGTTTTCAGTGCATTGGGGCTCATGGTAATGCAAGGAGGGTGGCTTTCCTATGGAATCCATTGAATATTCATCCTCTTTGGTGGGTTCCCTCCAAGTCTTCCATCTATGTGGTTGTTTCAAGTCTAGAGTTGGGGGAAACTATTCTTCTATCAAATATCTATGTGCCTTCTAATTTTCCTAGTAAGCAGTTATTGTGGTCTCATATTAGTTTTGTGCGGAGCCTGGCTCCTTTGTTCCCTTGGATTATTGCGGGTGATTTCAATGCTATTATTGAGTTGGATGAGAAGAAGGACAATATTGTGAGATTGGAACCCTTTGCTTTCCTTTTTTGTGATAACATCTCCACATTGAATTTGGTTGACACTAAGCCTCAGAATGGGTAGTTTACTTGGAACAATAGGAGATTGGGGTGTAGAGCCATAAAAATGCATGGTTCTATGGAGTAAGAACCACCATTTCAACCCACATCAATAGAGCCATTCTAATTAAAAGAAAAACCAGAAATGCAAATCTAAACTACAAAAACAAAATAATGCTTTTAAAAGAAATCAATCTCCATTGTCTCCCTATCACCAAGATCTTTGTTTATGCATTTTCTCTCAGAATTTATGAGCACAAAATGCAATAAAGAGGCTATGGTGAATGAGAAATGCAATCAAGATGCAAAGATGATATGAGTATGTAAATTTGTGAGCAAAATTTGTGAGAGCCAAAATGAGAGGGAAATCCCATTTTAAATAGGAGTTCCTTGAGGATGGAGAGGGGTTGAAGATGAAATGTGGGATAAAAGATGTGAGAGAAGGAAATGCCATTATCCCACATTGTTGGGTTAAATGTTATGGATGAGAATGAAAGTGATAAAGGGTTATTAGATTAAAATGTACCTAAATGATTAAATATGAATAAAATGATTTAAAGATGCTTTACTAAAATGCAATATTTCATGAACGATTTATGCAAATGATATGATTAATATGCAAGTTATGATAATTAGTTTATTATGAAATAATAATCAATGACTATGATAATTGATTTATTAATGGAGATTAATATGAAACAATTATGGATGATAATGATAATTGATTTAATAGGGAAATGATGTTTATGACTTATTATGCAAATGGATTATGAATGATTATGATTTATTATGCAAACGGGTATGAATGATAGTGCAAATGGACATGAACGTTAATGCAACAGATATTTAACGAGCATGAGATGGTTTAATGATATAATGAAATGCATGAATAGAAGAAAGTATTGAATGAATTGATTAAGTAAATAATAATATATATTTAATCAATAGATGAATATCGTTACAATTGTGAGGAAAATTTTGTGTGTCTACATGGGGGAAAGTTATGTTGTTGAGATACTTAACCATTTCTTGGTGTCCTGTTTCTGGGTTGGTGGAGGGTTGTTTGCTTGCTCTGAGATTTTGGACTGGAGGGTTTCAGATCACCGGCCTATTAAGTTTTCTACTACTTCAGCTCGGGTTGCTCGGTCACCATATTTCAATTTCCAACTTATGTGGTTAAGATATTCTTCTTTGCAGGTGCATATGGCTGAATGGTGGAGGAGGGGAAGACCTACTTTTGGCACTGCTATGTACTCCTTTTCTAAACTGTTGCAATATGTAAAATATCAACTTAAAAGGTGGAATAGGCAGTGCCTTAAAAATATTTTTCATGCTAAGGTTGTTGCTCAAGTTGACTTGGATGCTATCACTCGAGAGATAAGGGAGTTTGGTCTTTCTAAGGACTTACTCAGGGAGGAGGCCTGGGCCCAAAAATATTTGGAAGAATGTGAGTTGCGTGAGGAATTTTTTTGAAAACATAAGGCTCGAGTTGAGTGGTTACAGGAAGGGGACAAAAACACCGCTTTCTTCTTCTATTCGGTGAAGGCTAGGAGACATGGTAATTCTATGCTTGTTTTGGTGAATGATATGGGTGAGCATTTGTCTTCTTTGTAGGATATGTCTAGAGAAGCTTCTCAATTCTTTGCTTCTTTATTTTGAGAGGATTCTCTAGAGGGCTTGATGGAAGAAAACCAAGTTCTTTCTTGTATACCCTCTTTGGTCACTAGGGAAATGAATGAGCATAGATTTTAAGTAATATCTCGCTAGAGGAATTAGAGGCTATTGTTTTCCATATGAAGAAAGGGAAAGCTCTATGCCCTAATGGTTTTTCATTTGAATTTTATCAAGAATTTTGGGATATCATTAAGTTGGACCTGTTGGAGGTGGTTCGTGAGTCTATAAGAAACAAACAAATGTTGTAGGCTTTAAACTTTACATTCCTTGTTCGCATTCCCAAATGTGAGGGGGCGGATCATCTAAGTCAATTTTGACCCATTTCTCTTTGTAATGTGGTGTATAAAATCATTTCCAACCTAATTGTGGAGAGGTTGAAGTGATAGCTTAGAGGGCTTATCTCTGAAGAACGAAGTGGTTTTGTGGAGGATTAGAAAATCCTAGATGGGGTGGTCATTCCTTCTGAGACCATTCATTCTATGGCATCCTCAAATGAAAAGGTTATGTTCATCAAGCTTGATATGGTAAAGTCTTATGATAGAGTGAGGTGGTCCTTTCTGCAAAAAATTCTTAGTGCTTTTGGTTTTGCTGAGGAGTGGATCCAGTGGGTTATGTGTTGTGTTACCTCCACTTCATTCTTGATATTGATTAATGGTGAGCCTTCCTCTCTTTTTAGTGCTTTTAGGGGTCTTTGTCAAGGGGGTCCTCTTTCTCCTTATTTATTTATTCTTCTTGCGGAAGGCCTAGGTAGACTAGTGAAAGGTAATGTGGAGTTGGATTTTATCCAGAGATGGGGGTGGAGAAATAGTTTGCCTCCTTAGTCTCACCTATAATTTGTGGATGATATAGCCTTAATGGATCTGGCCAAGATGAGAGAAGCTTCAAATTTGTGTAAGGTTTTGGATATCTACCTTGCTGCTTTGGTCAAAGGATTAATGAAGACAAATCCTCCATTTTCTTCTTTAGTACTCTAGGGATTATCCAACAAAGGATTGCTTGTATTTTGAGGTTCCAGATTGGTTCTCTCCCTTTAACTTATCTTGGTATTCATATCTCTATTGGTAGACTTCCCAAGGAATCATGGAAGATTATTTTGGACAAGTTTCATGTGAATGCTAATCATTGGACCCATCAATGGTTGTCTTTTGCTAGTCATGTTTAGCTGCTAAAGTCTATGGCGTAGGGTCTTCCTATTTATAGATGCATGTTACAGGTGGCTCTAGCTGGGTTTGTGAAGGGTTTGGACTCTCTGGATAGGAAATTCTTATGGGCAGATAGCTTGTCTTCATCTAAGTGGAGCCTGGTTAAGTGGGATGTTGTGTGTAGCCCGAGGTAGTTTGGGGGCCTTGGATTGTGACAAGCGACTTGGTTAGGGTTGGCTTTGGCTACAAAGCTTTACTAGAGGTGGTGTATGGAGCAGGATCATATTTGGGCCTGGTTTTTATCTCATAAGTATCTTTTGGGGGTTCAGAAGGAGGAGCTTCCCAGGTTTCCTCTGGTGGGGAAAGGTTCAGTGATTTGGGGAATGCTTAAGAAAGGGGCTACACTGATCAAGGAAGGCCTATTATGGATATGTAATAGGGGGTTGAGGCTCTCTTTTGATCTAATTCTTGGGATGGTTTTATCCCCATTTTGTGTCAGTACCCTAATTTGGTGACTCTATCTCATTGTGTTTTGGAGGTTGGTTGGTCAAGGGTGAGTGATTTTAAGAGTTTTTATCCATGTGGACAGGTGGAAGTGGCTAGGTGGAAGGATCCTCGTGATTGACCTATTGACGGGTTGGAGGAGGATTGTGTTGTGCTTCATAATATTTTAGCTAGTAGACAATGCAATTCCCTTAGGGATAAGGATATTCTGGCTTGGAGCTTGAATCCTAAGGGTGCTTTCACTGTGGCTAGTGGTTACCAAGAGTTGTTGTCTCATAAGTTTGGGGGGTGGAGGTCCCTTGGTGGAAACATGTGTGGAACAAGTTTTCTTCACAAAAGTGTAATTGTTTTGTGTGGACTCTAGCTTGGAATAGATGTTTGACATGGGATAATCTTCGTAAGCAGGGATTCCAAGGCCTCTATGTGTGTTATGTGTGGCTACAGTGAGGAGGATTCTTCCCATTTTTTTTTCAGGTGTTCTTATTCTATGTTGCTTTGGCATTGGTTGTGGGGTGTTTGGAAACATCCTTGTGTTCATTCATCTTCCCTTGTTGAGTTTTGGAGTAGCCTAGGAAGATCCCCCCTCCCGGGCCTCTTTTCTCCAGATTGTGCGGAGCATTGGTCCTACATTCATCATTTGGAAAATTTGGTTGGAAAGGAATCATAGGATTTTTCATGGGGATAGGATGATGGCTCAACAATTTTGGCACATAGTTGTGGGTATGATCCTTGACACAGTGGAAGCCAAATGTGAAGTGGTGTTTTTGTTGGAAAGAAGTGATGATGAGATTATGAATAGATTGGGCTTGCAAGGGTTGACTTCGGTCTCTACAGGTGTCAAAAGAGGAAGGAGGGCTAAAAGGAGGGTTCAAAGGGTTAGACAATGGTTGCATCCTCTGATGGATTTTTTGAAGATTAATACTGACGATTCCTCTAGAGGTAACCCTGGGCCTGCTAGGATTGATGGAGTTGGCAGAGATTGTTCAAGTTCAGTCATTTTCCTTTTCTCCATCCATAAGGGGCAGTATTATAACAACCTTATGGAAGGGTTGGCGATTCTCTGGGCTATTGAGTGTGCTTGTTCCTTGGATTGGCGTAAGATTATTTGTGAATCTGATTCACAACTTATTGTTAATATGTTGCTCGAGCAAAGGGTGGTTGAGGCTAATTGGCAGATTGCATTGGTGCCTTCGACAAATTTTGTAGAGGTGTTCTACATTAGAAGTGGCGTCTTTTGTCCACATTCTAAGAGAATGGAATAGGGTGGTTTATTGCTTGGCTAAGTGGGCTTTAGAGGATGAGGATGATTGGAGGATTGAGGTTTGGAGTCAGTTATCCCTTGAGTATGTTCAGGATTTAGAGAGGGTCATTGCTGATGATATGGAGGGATGAGTTGTTGGTGGCTTGTTGGATGGTGTTTTTGTTTTAGTTGGATGTTTTGGGGTTTTCCTTTGTGGGAGCATATGGGTTTCCCTGATCCTTATGTTCTATTAATTTCTTGATTTCAATAAAGTTTTTACCCCTTTTTTTTAAAAAAAAAATTGGCCATAGAAGCATAGTGGATAAAAGGAGGTAGATCACATATATCATCATTTTTCATATAAGGAGAGTCATATAAATTAATCTTGGAAGTATCACATGTTGCTTTGGTGAAGAATGTTGAGAGCTGAAGAACATTGACAATGTTCGCAAAATGAGGTTTGGCAAGGGGAGGATATTTTATACATCTACAACATTATGAGTATCAAATCAAGAAAGGTTATTAAGGGATTATGATTAGTATAATTCTATGATCATATTATAATCATGGGTCATGTGTTGTTCTAAGTCCACCAAACCAATCAATATTGTTGCTAGGAGTCAAAGAGTAGGCATCTCATTAAGAGAAATGAAGACAAAATAATTATGTAATGTATGATGTATTTAATTTTCTTTATCAATTAGGATAAAAGAAGAATCATACAAACAAGAATCATGATTGTTATCGATAAGATGAGGAGAAGAGGAGGCCCCCCCAAGTCATATGAGTTGTTGATCAACTTGAAAAGCTCCCATAATTAGGTTAGAAAGAAAAACATAACAATTAAAAAGTAGTTTCTCTTAGATATGGGGTAATAGATATTTAGAAAATATAAGTTGGAGTATGGAATTTAGATGATAAAACTCTATGGGAACAATTAAGGATAAGAATTGAGAAGTGTAGTCTTGAATAGTTTCAATAGGACCTTATTTACAATGTGTGAGTTGTAGAATCTAGACACTTTGGGTTCTATGTTGAATTATAAATGACAATTAAAGGCCTATAAAATATAATTTTTTTTTTTTATTAATATAGTTTGTAACATGTAGAACTAATCCAACGATTCATTTGTTAATACATTATAATATAAAGTTCTTTGATAGAATAAGATTATTAGAGGCGATGGTTGAATACAAGATATATATCATTGCCACACATGAAAAATGAGGACTCCTTGGCCATTATATTTATCTAAGTTCAATAAGGTCATATCACTAGGGGATGTGTATATAATTATTATACATGAAATTTAGGAGTAACACTATCCATGAAGGGGTTGAATGTGGAGGGGTATATGTGAGGATATCTAGTTGCACTTCTAGATTCTTAAGTTTATTTAAGCATATTTCCATTTAGGATTAGGAAAATGATAAGTATGATGTTGAGGATAATATACAATATTATATTGAGTGTGAGATGCATGTGTGTAATGAGGTGTAATTGGTTTGAGTGTAGGGTGTGAGATGGGTACATGGTGTGTGATAGGAGAAAATGAAGAAAGAGGTGGAGGATGAAAGCTAAATGTACTTAGAATCTCATGAAAATGACTAAGCATGAGCTATCATCTAAGGATTAGGGAAAGGAAGACATTTTACTAAGCTAATCACAACATAGTGCATTCATATGCACTTTAGGATATTTATCATTAAATTTAGAGTTCATCACATAAAATAATATCATAGGTGTAGAGAGAGAAGAAGAAACATCATATAAAGTATTATAATTAAAAGGAAAATACATCTTCAAATATTTATCCTAATATACATCAAATGTGTTATTTGGAAAACCATTAATTTCATACTTGTAACATGTATTAAAATAAACATCTTCTTGCTTAGTAAAAAATGGTGTGGGATAGATGTGATAGGGTGACAAATGAGGTGGAAAATCATAATAATGAGGATGGTAAATTCCACTAACTAAATCCACTTAGATTGCTACTTTATTTACAAATAAAATAAATCTAAATATAAAAAAAAATCATTATTAAACACACTTAAATATAACAAAATAAATTATTTAAAGAAAAACCCAAATATATGAAACACTAAATGAACCAATCATAGATATTTATTAGCTACTATTAAGAAAATATGATAAAACATAAGAGAATCTAAATAAACATAGGCCACATATTAAAATTTTAATTGTTGACTTGCCTTGAATGATGAATAACTATTTTTAATGTCCATCAAACTAAATATAATTTATAGGATAGTTGACCTAACCATTACATCTTTTTCAGTATTAATCTTTTATTATTTATCTTAATGATGCATTATTCTATTTTCTTAATCTTTTCAATGTAGACTATACCAATATTTTCCATGTTTAGTGGAGTGGGTTCAGGCAATGCATTGGTGTTTGATATTGTGATGACATTTGGATTAGTGTACACAGTCTATGCCACAAAATTAAACTTGAGGAATGGCAACATCCAAATCATTGCACCCATTGCAATAGGGTTTATTGTAGGGGCTAACATTTTGGCCGACGAGGCTTTTGACAGGGCGTGCATGAACCCAGCCAGGGCCTTCGGCCTTGCCCTAGTGAGCTGGACATGGGCTAGCCATTGGATCTTTTGGGTGGGACCACTTATCAGTGATGGCATCACTAGTCTAGTCTATGACATTTGCTTCATTGAAAATGAGCCCACTCATGAGCCCTTGCCTTCTTTTGACTACTAAGACACAATGCAAATATGTTAATGTTGGTTTGTGGTGTGCATTTATGGAGTCATGGATGCACAACATGGATTTTTTCTTAGGTACCTCAAAATAAAATTTTGATCTGATTGTAATGTTTTATTCTAGTGGTGCTTTTGTAATGAAATGCTCTTAAACATGTTTGAATCAATTTTGGTTGTGGATAAGCATAAGCATTGGTTTTACTTGTCTAAGATGAATGAGTATCTTAATTCCTTGTACACTTTAATTTTTTATTTGTCCAGCAGTGCAGATGCATTTCAACTTAAATGGAACAAAATTTTCTCCTATTAATGTGGTTACTTTAAGACCACTTTTTTTTAGTTGGAAGAAAATATCTTTGTGTGAACGTCAATTGAATTTGAAATGATGCACTTTTACCATACACCATAATAATCACAATTTATAAAATAAAAAAACCTTCCACGATGTGAAGATTTAAAGAAGGATTTATTCCTTCCTATCCATTGAACATTAAAATGTTATAATAACAAAATACCTAATTATGTAAAACACTAAACCTAATTAAAAAATCTTCATAATCAACTAGCAATCACACCTCGGTGTGCAATGGGTACGCTAAAGAGGCGTGGAAGGTTAATTATGAAAAAAATGGTCTATTTTTTGCATACATTTGTGCAATACATGAGATCAAATGGTAGACCATTTAGTAAATGATATTTTTTGTGCAACAAAGGTCTCCATGAAGAAGTAATAGCTTCAAACCATCTATGCATCCACTTAGAAGAATTGAAACACAAATTAAACATTTTATATTATATCATATTTTATATATAATAATAAATGTAAGTATAATATATATAATGCAATTTATAATTTAGTAATTTCTATTATATAAAAAATAATATAAACTAATAATTCAATTTATATAATATCCAAAATTATATATAATAACAAATATAATTATATTATATATAATTTAATATGTAATATACATAATTTATTATATTTTTATTTAATAATTTCTACTATAAATATATAATTATAAATATAACTATAATATTAATTTAAAGAAAAATTACATTATATAAAATATTAATTATAAGATTATAATTTATTATAAATAGAAGGAAGCACTGAAAATACGAAGCTTTATTTGTCATATGAAAATCTCATAAAGTGTGGAGGAAAAGCAGTGCTAAGCATCTACAATTTTATTTTATTGTATAAATTATTTTAACTTCTAAGTAAAAATGTAGAATATCGACCCCTTCCTTATTAACGACAAATTTTTAGAGAAGACCATATTAAAGATATCAGGTTTCCACAATCCATCGTGCTATTCAAATTTTGTTTCTAGCTTTGATTGTGTTAGTGATTTTTCCATCAATGTTTCAAATCACACTCCATGATCCATTAGCAAGATGAAAGAGGGCATAAGGAAGAGAAAAATGCTCTCTTCCTTATGCTAAAGAGAAAAATGCTCTCTACTCTATTTAGCATAAGAAAGAGAGCATTTTTATGTCCCTTATGCTCTCTTTCATCTTGATGATGGATCACAGAGTGTGATTCAAAAATTTGATGGAAAAATCACTAACAACATCAAAATCAGAAACAAAATTTGAATAAGACCGTATTATTAAAGAAAAATTCCCATAGACAATGGAAGCAGGCAAACAAAATATATCAAATGAATGAATAAATGTGATTTTAATTACGTTCATGATACTAGCCAGTCTATTGAACCCATGAAATGAAATTGGAAAATACCTTTTCCAAAACAACAAAACAACCACCGACCCCAACGAACTACTTCCAATTGTTTTCTAGCTCTTTGCCAATTTTGTTTCTTCTGTTGTGAATTTTGATCGAGTAACTTGTTGCTTTATCAATCTTCTCCTCTTCAAACAAGACTACTAAAGATTTGACTTTTAACAACTCTGATTAATAGTACTAGATTTCCTCGTAAGCCTTACACTGCATAATGTAGTGCCACTTTGTCTCCACTAAATCTGAAAAGCAGAAACAACAAATCCTATCTACCCACACCTCTTTGGGTATTTTCCACCTTCCCATTTCACATCTCAAATGATGTGAGCTAGTTCTTAACTGGGCTATTAGCATTCTATCCTTCCACTTTATATATGCCCCATGTAAAAAAATTGCTTGTGATTGCAAGTAGGGTTAAAATGCAAAACATATTGTTCTCTTTTCCATCCAAGTTGTTTCAACCACAAGGTATTTTTGACTTTCTCTTTTACATTCCTTTTCATTTCAACTTTTGTGTTTGGACACTCTTGCATGTTGATTCCCCATTTTCCCATCCACTTGAAATTTTTCTTCATCCATGTGCTCTTCCTTCTAGTTAATTTTTCTTCCACCACAATTTTGGGCCATCGGTGTTCCCTCTTATTTTCTATTCTTTGCAAATAGCCTAATAAATGAATTCACACTGCCATTTCCATTGGGAAGACACTGACTCCAACCAAAACAATCTCATATAGGACTGCACTTTTTATTTTGAAATTGCTTGTGATTAAGTGCTTTTGAAGTCTTTCTATTTGTTTCCCTTCCACAGTCAACATGTTGCAGCCCCAAACTTTGTAGCCATATAAAACCACAGGTGCAAAAAGCAGCTCAAATAACTTCTTTGTTTTCCAATCACATAACTCAGCTGATCTACATCTGTTTTGGAGCAAGTAAAGAGCTTTCCAGCCCCCTTGAATTCTTTCCGTCCTACAAGTCTCTCAACTAAGTGTTGCAAAAATTGAGACCCAAATACTTGTATTCATTCACCACTTGAAAGTGTTTCCCTCAAACTCATTTTTTTTGTTTCCTAGCTCTTTTCAATGTAAATATCATGACTTTGGTTTTGCTGATGTTGACTTGCATCCCTACATATTGACAAAATAGTTTCAGATCTTTTAGATGCTCTTGAAGATTATTTTATGAATTTTCCATTAAGGTAAGATCATCTGCATATAGTAGCAACTTGATCACATAAGTGGCCAAAAGAGCACCATCACCACCCTGCTTGTCCAACCACTTTTCTAACTTGTCTATGTATAGCTTGAATAAAGTGAGGGATAGAGGGCAACCTTGCTTGACACCAATGTCTCTCCCAAAGCACTTGGAAAGACCTACCTTTGTTCTAATTTTGGCCCACACTTGATCATAAAGTTTGTGGACAACAACCCTATACTTTTTCGGAATTCCAAGTTGTTCCATTTTGTCCCAAAGTTTGTTTTTAGGTACCATGTCAAAAGCCTTTTTGAAGTGAACAAAACAATAGAAAACCTCACTACCTTGTTTATCCCAAAAATTTTCAACCATGTGCCTGAGAATAATACAATGGTCAATAGTAGAATGCTTTGGCCTAAAAACAACTTTCCCTTTCGCCCTCTTACCCTCCTTCTTGACCCAATGATTGATTCTTCGCTCCACCATGCTCCCAAAGAGCTTCCCAAAAAGAGGATTAATCTTTATGGTGTGGTAGTTTGACGGGTTGTTGACATCACCACTCTTGTGGAGAGGGATAATAATGCTCATGGTCCAATTTGTTCGGAAACCATGTTGAATGACCCTATCGTATATCTTTTTGATATGCAGTGCCAAGAGCTCTAATCCCCATTTCAGATATTTAACTTGTAATCCATCAATGTCTCGAGCCTTGCCCACCACCAAAGCTTTAATACCACCCTTGATATCCTTTGTGGAGAAAATGCTATCATTAGAGTTAATTTTCGGAGGGTAGGGTTTATCTTGGTCTCTTTCATACAATATTTTTGCATATTTTAACCATTGGATGTCCATGATGCTATTCTCAGTAGTACCTCTAGCTTTCCGCAATTCTTTCCATCAGATTGTGCTTTCCAAGAGAAATTAGTTCCCTCCTTACTATCATGTATTCCTCTTTTCTTAATCTTACTAATTTTTCAAATAGTTTTTTATTTGTTTGTTTGCTTTCTAATATTTTCAAACTCCTTTTAGCCACCTTACACTCTTCGCCATACGATAGATTTGCTGGAAAGCTATTTTTGGGATCTATTCTACCCTTAGTCCTTTTGCAAGCTATGAGCGCTTTGTGAATGATTACATCAGCTTTTCGCTATTTATTATGCTTTGATTTATGTGGGCTGCCAACATTTTTTATTTCCTTTAACTGTTTTTCAAGCATTTTTTTAAATATGTCCCTATTCTTGCCAGTTAGGAGAATTTCTTCTTGAAGGCCACTCCCTTTGCACGGTTGTGGACTAGCTCTTTGTTGGACAATTTCTTTCATACCAAGCTTTATGTAAATAGGGCTATGATTAGATTTCAATTCTATAGGGTAGCTCCATATTTCCAACTCTATTATCCTTGGTATAATACTTTGCGAACCAATGACATAGTCTGCCACACTCTGTCCATTGTGGGTATGACATGTGAAAGCCCCCAAGCTTGACAAAGTATTTATGTTGTTACATATGCTTAAGTTGTGGAGGCAACAAAACCCCAACAGATTTACACCAAAAGACGAAATACCACCTTTTGAGTCCTGAGATACCCTTTGCCATCTTTGACTTTCTTCTTCCTCTAACCACAAAGGATTGCTATTTTTCCCCTCTTCCTTACCAAAACAAAGAGCTTGGTTATTTGTTGTTCTTACATTGAAGTACCCAAGTAGGATAATCTTGCTTGTAGTACAATACTTTGCTATGTCAAAATTTAGTGCTTCAATGGGTCTTCTTTGTCTAGATTCCTTTTTCTTGTATACTTTAGAGCCATAAGGGGCGAAATAACAAGCTACAATCCAAATCAAAGCTTCCCCATCTGTTATCTTCACCCATATGTATTGGTTATTTGGGTCTTTATTTTCTAATTTTATGATTCTCTCACATTCTTTCCTAACCAAGATTGTCACTCCCCCATGCCTCTTGTTGCTCTTCATTAGCTCATTCCACACTAAAATTTTATTATACCCATAGAATTTAGGTATCCTGCAACCTTCATGCTCATGTGTTTCCATGAGTGCAATGATATCCTTGCCTTCAACTATGGGTCCCAACCTAGGCCCCCTCCTCCAAGGGTAGCATCTACAGTTCCAAATTACCACTGAGAGGAGGTCCTGGGGCCCCCGCTTTCCTATTTATTATGGTTCGTGTTGTCCTTGAATTGGGCTTTCCCTCTATATAACCAAATATCATTTCCTGCTTTTCTTGTTGTTATAACTTTGTCCCATTTTTTCCTTCTTTTTTTTAGTTGTGCTAGGGTTAGATCATCATCTATATAAAATGTCGTGCCTTGGAGGAACCTTTTGTTTCTTAAAATTTGGTTCCTATTTTCACCACTTTTCAAGGTTACCCTTGTATTTCTGCTCTTTTCTCCTCCATTTGTTTTACCAATTTTTTTGCTTCGAGGTTATGTCATCCCCATTGAAGCTTATTTAATAGAAGGTCTCTTACTACTCTCCTAGTGACTTCTCCATTACCGTGCTCCTTTAACCCTTTAATTATTATGTTTGATGCCCTACTTTGTCTGTCTTTTTCTTCCCACATTTGTAACTTGATTTGTTTCCTTATATCCTTCCTTTGCACCACTGTTGGCTCTTTTGTCACGTGAGCCCATGTTTTGGCCTCTTTTGATATTCCCATTTATATGTTTCCTTGATCTCCCTACTTGCTAGAAATGATTGAAACACTTTGTCATGATGGGAATCTTGATTTACGCCTGTTTGAACTTTGTCTTTAGGCTTAATTTGACTTAATTCAGATTTTAAAGTCAACGTCTCCCTCTACCTTGCTTCCATGCTATGTTGTAATTTGTTTATTTGTTCCTTAAATGATTTATTTTCTTGTGCTAGTTGCTGGTTGGATTCTGAGAGTACTTGAAATGCATTATCCTTCACCTGTTCTCTCTCTTCTAACATGACAAGCCTCCCTTTTAGAGCTAATAATTCCTTGTTGTATAGCTATGAAGACCATGTTAAGGGGGTTGACGTGGGGCTGTATACCTCTCAACTTTCCCGACTTTCCTCTCCACCTTTTGTGATGGTCTCAAGGTGCTTCTTGGACTCCTGTTGCCCCGATTCCAAACCTGACCTTGCCTTTGCCTCTATTTGTTTTTCTTTTTTGATTTCCAATAGATTTACCTGATCTTTATTCTAAAACTGTGTTGTTACATTAAGCTGATTTAGGCCCACATCTGATGCTACTTGAGTATTGTAGGTCATTTTGAGTATTGCTACAATTTTTTTGTTTCCCATCTTTTTTAACTTCTTTGCTATTTTAACCTATATGCATTGGAGAATCCTCTTGTATTGTTTAACATTGACAAATGTTAGGTTTACCCCTATATCCGTTTCTTTTACCTAAGTTTGTTTCTATTTTTGTAACTGTCACAATAATGATTCTAGAGCTCCAATAATTATGAGTGAATGTTTTGTGGAGCTCTTCAGATTGTAGGGCATGCCATAAGGGATCAACATGCCTGCATTGGTAGGCATTTGACTCACCCTTAAGCCCACCACTTTTGCCAATATATTGCCTCTCTGTTAAAGTACTGTATGTGTATCTATTTTATTGGTTTATTTCATGCCTAAAAGCTTCCCCAAATTTAGAACTTGTTGTTTGCCAATTTTGATGAAAGACTCAAGTGCAAGTTTGAACAAAAAAAATAGAGAAAAGAACTTGATGTTTGCCAAATTGGACAGAAAACGACAAACCCCAAACTGGGCCGTGGATTTACCGCAAAAAATAAATAAAAATGAGGGGTTAAGCAGGTTTAATCCTTACCCACGATTTGTATGCCCCACCTTTGTCTTTGCATTGGCTGGCCGCAACCGTTGACTCCAGACCCAGCCGCCAAAGCCCTCGAATGAAGTCTGAAACTGCCTCCACTGCTGCATCTTAGAATAGGGGAGAGGGCCCAGTAGTCGTGCACCCTAACTTCGCGCTTCTAATTATCCTACGTCAAAATTTCAAATCACTCCCAATTTTTTACAGCAGCTTACTTGGCAAGTTCTCTGCTTATAACTAAGGTTTCAGGGCCACATCATCAAATATGATGCCACATCAACATGCGTTTTTGTCAAGGTGTCCAAAAAGGCCCCAAAAAATAGTGAGACCAATTCTCGTGCATTACATCATGAGTAGTTGAGCGCTGATGTGGTATCACATGATTGGTTGTTTTTTAGATCAAAAGCATACATTTTGTTTAATTATGGGTAGTCAATTCACAACTACTAGACATTATATAAACGACTATTGGGTATTATATGTACAATTGGGTGCACGACTATTGGACCCCGCACGACTATTGGGCCCTCTCCCCTAAAACAAACAATTGGCATCCAAAAAAAAAGTTTTAGCGATCAGAAACGACCAAGTGAACAAAACGTGGGATACGAAGCATGTGATGGCTTGCTGTAGAAATCTCTGTAGTTATTGCTTCAACGAATCTTCAGCGTGACTGTCCGATCATTACCATCGTTTAACTGGCCAGTTGTATGAGTAAATATTGATTTGATGTTCACTAAAGGTCCTCAAATTTCGAGAAACGTAGGGTATATATTCATTCCAGGGAGTTTGGAGGGCATTTCACTGAGCTTGGAGTACATGTACACCGTCCCATACAAAAAGATCTTCACATGAAATTTGAGCCTGTTTGGGCAATTCTAAATCAAGTGCTAGCAGGAAGCGACAGGTCTGACTGGTAGTTGTGCAGCTCCAAAGCCTTCCATAAAGCCGAGTTTAATACAACCGCTTCTGCGATTTAATTTTCCATATAAACGGCCAATCCCTTCCCAACGTCTGGCAGAAGCAGTAGCAGAATAAACATATTTTCTTGCAGCTCTACAAAGCCGGAGAGGAAAAAGAAGCGAGAATGCCGATCAGGAGAATTGCAATAGGAACGCCGGAGGAGGCCACTCGTCCTGGGGCTCTGAAAGCCGCTCTCGCTGAATTTATCTCTGCTCTCATCTTCGTCTTCGCGGGAGAAGGATCTATCCTCGCCTTTGGTAAATATGCCTTTAGTTTAAAGCACAGTTTGGTAGAGTGATTTGAAAATATGCCTTTGTTTAAAGCACAGTTTTGATAGAGTGATTTGAAAAATGCCTTTGTTTAAAGCACATTCTGGTAGAATGATTTGAAGGACCTGTGAAGCTTACTGTGTTTTGTGTAAATTTGCAGCGAAGCTTACGAGTAACGGATCCACTACGCCGGCGGGGCTGGTGCTCGAAGCCCTCGCGCACGGCATTGGCCTCTTCGTTGCCGTTGCTGTGGCCTTTAACATTTCCGGTGGCCACGTCAACCCGGCGGTCACGTTCGGGCTCTTCGTTGGCGGCCACATCACGCTCCTACGTGGCATTCTTTTCTGGATCGCCCAGATGCTTGGCGCCACTGCCGCCGCCGGTCTGCTCAAGTACTGCACCAACGGCATGGTATGGGAAAAGAGTATATGGTCCACTGATTTTTGAATCCCTGTTTCAGTAAATTTACATTCATTTCTGGATGTTTCATTTTAGGAGTGGTGATTGTTTTTTCTTTTTAATATTTAAATAAAAGTTGTCGTAGGCTTCAATGGAGGAACATTATCTTTAGATTTTGTCTTTTATATTTTAAAGGGTTTTTAAGTATGGAGTTATCATTAGAGAATCTCATCTTCATTGTTAAAAGAACTGTGAGTTGGAGAAGTGACAATCAAGGATCTTCATTCTCATTCTCACATAGATTTGAACACATCTTAGGTGTCTTAACTACAACAACTTGTTGCTACATTGTGCTCAAGATATCTATTTTTGAAGATTATAAATAGTTTACTTATATAAAATATAAAATATGAGATTTAAGTAATCCATCTAAGATATAATTAATTTTGAAGTTTTCTCACAATTACATTCACTTAACTCTCACCTAATCTTTTTAAAATGTCTCACTAACTAATCTGCTTAAATTACTACTTCATTTACTAATTAAATAAAGACATTAATATTCTCATAATTAAACATTTTTAAATATAAGAAAATAGATCTTTAAAAACATATTCAAATATAATAAATACTAAGTGAACCAATCATAAATCTTTATAACCTACAACATAAAATATAAAAAAAATCTAAATTAACATAGACTACATGTTAAATCTTTTATTGTTGACTTGTCTAGGAATGAAATATAATATACTTTTTAAATGTCCATCAAACTAAATATAATTTATAGTACAATTAACCGAACCATTTTATCTTTTTCAATTTTGATCTTTTATTATCTATCTTATTCGTAAATTCACTTGTTTTCTCAACCTTTTCAATGCAGACTATACCAGTGTTTTCCCTATCCAATGGAGTGGGTTCGGGCAATGCACTTGTGTTCGAGATTGTGATGACTTTTGGATTAGTGTACACTGTGTATGCCACAGTAATCGACCCAAAGAATGACAATGCAGTAGACAATGCCAACCTTAGAATCATTGCGCCCATTGCAATTGGGTTTATTGTAGTGGCCAACATTTTGGCAGGTGGGGCGTTTGATGGGGCATGCATGAACCCGGCTAGGGCCTTCGGTCCTGCCTTGGTGAGCTGGACATGGGCCAGCCATTGGATTTTTTGGGTGGGTCCACTCATTGGCGGTGGCATCGCTGGTCTAGTCTATGACATTTGCTTCATCAATGATGAGCCCACTCATGAGCCCTTGCCTTCTTCCGACTATTGAGATAGAAGACAAATATGTTAGCGTTGGTTTGTGGTGCACATTTTTGGAGTCATAGAGGCACAACATGAAATTTTTGTAGGTGGTAAAAATAAAATTCCGATCTAATTGTAATGTTTTGTGGGTGATGCTTTGTAATGAAATGTTGTAAAAGATCTTTGAATAAGTTTTGATTGTGGATAAACAGAATCATTGGTTTTTCTTGTCTAGTGTGAATGCGTATCTTAATTACTTTACTTATGCATGCCAGTTTTTGTTCCAACGCTGCATATGCATTCCCACTTATACGGAATTAAATTTGCTCCTATTAATGTAGGGGATGATGCCTATATTCAATCATGGATACAGTCAAAGTTGAAAAGCCTGCATAAATGATTGAAAATCCACTGAGAGGATTGCTTCCCACTCAACCTACACACTTTCCGAGATTTTTTAAAAATGAACTCCATGTGGGCTGCAAGAAATAGACGATGGCATGAAATTATACCAGTAGAAGGATAACCTCAAATGCACTCCTGAACTTTCTCCAAGCAGCTTATGTCAATTGACCCATATGGGTCACCACGGTATGTCTCACAAAGAACCTCCAAAATGAAATGAATATGTATGTTCTCATGGTTTGTAAGGAGCAAACACGACAAGTGAGTAGTGTCCCTCAAAACCGAATGAATTTGAAACAGCAACGTTTACTTCATGCTGCTTCTTTGCATTAGCCACAAATCAAATCCTACTGAAGGTTCTGGATTAAATTGGTTTATGGATATGACGGTGCCAATTGCTTCTAGCCCACCAGCAGCACCTAGGCAGTGCCCTATCATAGACTTAGTTGCATTGATTTTTATTTCAGAGTGTGTTCTTTAAAATACTCTTGATTGCATTCATCTCAGTCAAGTCACCTCCCATTGTTGATGTGGCATGGGCATTTATGTAGTTCACCTCTTCTGGTGATACTCCTGCATCAACAAGACTCATCTAAGACACCAAGACCATCAGCTCTTGGGTTTGTCATCTGATAAGGACCACAGTTAATAGCTCCACCCAGATATTCAGCAGTTATTGGAGCTCCCCCACTCTTCATTGCATGTTACAAACTCTCCATTACCAACACCCCAGAACCTTCACCCATGGCAGAGCCATCCCTGTCCTTGTCCCAAGGCCTTGAGATAATCCACTACTTTCTCAATTACCAAAGGCACACCGAACATATCTGATGGGTATATCTGTGAACCAGTAGGGATGCCATATTTTACATCGGTGACAGTGACTAAATTTAGGGTCTCGTGGGATAAACTTCTAGGTGGTTCAAACCATGCAGCTGAGAAAACAATTCCAATGAAGTCTTTTTGACGAGTCTTATATTCTCTTTTGAAGATATCCACAGCAGCACTTTGTGCATAGCAATGTAAAAGGCTCTGTTGAAGAGTTGCCTACAGTGGTAATCCCAAATGGATGCGAGCACCTGCTTAGAGGATAGTCCCCTGTATCAGACTTCTTGAAAATGAAGACATTGGGCTCATTGAAAGTGGCCCAGTATTTTACCCCATCGCCAAACATTCTGAAACATGATTCTGGATATCGTGTGAAATCATCTTTTCTCTGCTATGCTTTTAGGTATTTGATTATGCTTTTATAGACGCCCATATGCTGCTCCAGAGCTTCGATTTCAGCATAGGCTGAGAGGATGCTAACAAAGGTTGCGGAGTTTGAATTTTGCAGCTACCATGTGCATTCGCTTGGAAGTTTCCAAAGACTTTTCAACAAATCCATATTGTGCGCGTCCTGTAATCATGGCGGCTCATGAAATGGCATCTGTTTGAGGCATTTTGTCAAACAGTACAGGCGCCTTGTCTATGCTTCCACATTTTGCACACACTTATACCAGAGCATTTCCAACTATAATTTCTAACAAAAATCCTCTTTCCATCATGCTGCTATGGCACCATACCCTGTTCCAGCGCTCCTATTTGGCGCAGATCGAGAGGATGTTGTGAGACCGTGGAGATTGGTTTTACGCCAGCCAAATGGAGTGTTTAAAAATTTTGTATAGCCACTTCAACCAATTCATTTTATATATATTCTGCAGTCATTGCAATCCATGAGACCGCTTTTCTTTGAAACATTATGTTTTAAAGCTCCTCTTTTGGCGTAGGCGTGGGAGAATGCTAGCATAGGTTATGAATTTAGCGCTGCACCTGCCGGTTGCATTTGCTTGAAAGTTTCAAAAGCCTTTTCATCAAATCCATTTTGTGCATTTCCTGAGTGCTGCGTTCCATGAAACCTCATTTCTTTGAGGTATTCTGTTAAACAGTTCCTACGCCTTCACTGTGCTTCCATGTGAAGTGTCGGGGTTTGGGGACGGGAACCTCCGACAAGTCTGCATTTATCCTTAAAACGTTGACAAAAGAAATAAAAAACCTTTGAATAAGAAATCTCAGGGTTATTGGGTTTTTTTAAGGAATTGTCCGGATTGAAGGAGGTATATGGACATTTTGAGGGTAAAGAAGGAACAAGGAACTCTTGGGTTTCGGCGTTTTCGAAATTATGAAATTTTTTGACAAGTTTTCATTTATCTTTAAAATGTTGGAGAAAGGTCAATACACTTTTTGAAATTTATTAAAAAAATTGATACTATCTTTAAAATCTATTGACAAATAATACAATTTTTAGGATTTTATAAAATATTGGATTTGTGAACTTGTTGATGAATTAGGTAAGTGCCTAAATTTACCTCAAGAAAACCTTATAAAATTTGTTCGAGAAATCCACCAACTTAAAAAATGCAATTTAATGCATAAATTTCACTTAGATTAGTATTTTCTTGTGAAATATTACCATATTGCATATAATAACATTACAAATTTTATTTGCAAACTATTTAGCTTCAAATTTTATAGAATTGATTTAATTGTTTCTACAAATTGTCAGGTAGAAATTTGAACTTTTAATATCTCACTAACCATAAGGCTTTTCAATCCAAAAAATTGCCACATTAGGAGAAATACTATCAAGAACATTTCTGTACAAATATTTTTCAGCATATCTCACATATTTTGAGATTTAATTGTTTAAATAAATTTGTTCGAGCTACATCATTGCTTTTGAGGGTTCTAACTGAAATGTAATGTAAATTATTCTTCAAAATGATGAGAGATTTAACAATTGAGGATAATTGGGGCATTTTTTTACTAGGAACTATTCAACATAAGAATTTAGATGTAAATTATTTAAAATTGACGAGTTTAAAAATAGGGCCAATAGGAAGATGGAGAAAGGATGATGCTAAGGATTTTGATGAAAGGATATGAGAAGGAGAGAGATTTAAATATATAGAGTACTATAATGGGACTATGCCTTAAGATGCATATATAAGAAAGAGGGTCACTAGGGGAAGTGAAATAAGGTATGCCCTAACATAGAGTTGTGAGAATGGTGGTGGGCAGTGAAGATGATAGTGATCAAGAAGAAAATGAGATTATGAGCGGTTAGAGGAAAGGGGAAGATCAGGGTCATGTCCCCATAGGGGGAGAGGATGATCAAGAAGATAGTGAAGAGATATAAGGGTACATAAAAATGGAAAAGAGAAAAAAAGGATGAAATATTTCCAACATCAATTGATCACAAAATCATAGTGGATAAAGAGGTGGATCACATATACCATAATTTTTATATAAGGAGAGTCATATAAATTAATCTTGGAAGTATCACTTGTAGCTCTTGTGAATAATGTTGAGAGATGAAAAACATTGACAATGTTCTCAAAATAAGATTTGACAAGGGGAGGGTATTTTATATATCTATGGCAGATATCATCAGCACCAAATGGGGAAAGATCATTTGGGGATTAGGATTAATATAATTATATGATCATATTATAATTATGGGCCATGTGTTGTTCTAAGTCCATAAAACCAATCAATATTGTAATTAGGAGTCAAATGATAGGCATCTTATTGAGATAAATGAAGATAAAATCATTATGTATTTCCTTTGGTTTATCAATCAAGATAAATGAAGAATACTATTCAAACAAGAATCATGGATGTTATCAATAGGTTAGAAAGAAAAGTTAAAACAATTAAAACTTAGTCTCTTGGATATGTGGTAATAGATATTTTAAGAAGATAAGTTTGACTATGGAATTTAGATGATGAAATTCCACCGACACAATTAAGGATAATAATTGAGAAGTGTAGTTGTTGTGTGGTTACACAACACACCCCAAGTTCCCTCTAAAAGCTTAGGGACCCAAATTTTAAAAAAAACTCGCTCAGTAAAGTGAAGGAGTAATGTCTAGAAAAGTTAAGTGCAAAAGGTCATGGATTGTCGTCTGAAGGGCTAAAGACCAAAAGGGAAGGTTGGAATCGAGTATTCAAGTAAAATCAGGTTTAAAAGAAGGGTTTCAAATAGGTTGGTTATGTTTGAACCAGGTGAGAGAGGTCATCACATGCGGGATTGGAATCCTCATGTGGGTAATGCAAAAGTTTGTGGGGTTGCGGGTGTGTCATGTAAGGTATAAAGGGTACACCACTAAAGTCTTAGAGCTTAAGGTGTCACAATTGTGAAGTTCAAGATAGGTGCTAGTTAGCTAAGCGGTTATTTGAGTATTCAGATAATCGAGTGTTCGTAAACTTCTAGCAAAAATAGCGTCGAGGCATTGTTCATTAGTTTTTGAAATTCCCGATAAGGCAAAAGACCTGGAGATTTGTAGAAAGGGAAAAAATTTGAAAAGTTGAGTAACACACTATTTTAATCACAAATTTATAACAAAAGGAGTTAAGGGCATATAAGCATTATAGCAGGAAATGTAAGTGCCCGTGAAAATCAGTTATGGTGGGAGAGCAGTGATAAAGGATTGAAGTAATGATACTGACAAGGCAATAGACATAGAATTCGAAGGCGAGTAGCAGGCAACCAGGAAAAGGAAAATCTGGGTTTTGGATTAGTTGACAGAAGCAAAAAAAAAATTCTCAACGTGCATTAGCGGATGTTTTCCTGGAGCCAAAACTCAACATCAGGGTCGGGAATTTTGACGGGAAGCGCTAGAGACTCTTTCTCATGGTTTTAAAGACTGAAGAGAGCTCGATATGCATTTTCTTGTGATTTTTAAGCATTTCAACTGTAGCGAAAAAAGTCAAAAGTGCTACTTTTACTTTATTTATAGAAGCCATTATAAATCATTTGAATTCCACCAATGTTCTTGTGCCACGTGTTGTTTCATGGCGAACTTATTTTATCTTAGCCATGTGCTATCTTTGATCAATTTCTAGCTAGTATTCTATAAAAGACAGAATGCTATTATTTTTTGAGGATCATAAATTGTTGAAACAATTAGACAAAATTTGGAATGTCATTAATTTTTACGTTTAAGTCATGTTTTCTGTTCAATTTGAGTATAAAAACTTGTATTCACAGCAGAATTTTCTAATATCAAGAAAAAATTGAAGTTTATTTCCACATCGTAAATCTTACGTAACCATAAGTTGTTTTCTCTAACTGGAAGAGTCAATTTGCTGCACCAGATTTGGGTGTATTTAAATACTGTTTTGGTGGTGAATGGTTCTTGTCTATAAAATTCTTGCATTATTTTGTATGTAGCTGTGAAGAAATATGGAAAAGTACAAAATATTTATGCTTTGTTTTGGTTATTTCTTTGTGAATGTGTGGATAATAGCTAGGAGCATTTAACTTCTTAAGATCTTTTCTCTCTTAAAAATTTGATCTTTTAGTAGTTTTATCTGAGGAGATTCTCACCATCCCAAATTTGCCCAATCTGCTCCTTAACATTCTTCTCCCTTAAAAATTTAAAAAAGAATTTTGACCCTTTATCACCAGTTTTAAGCCAATTCATCTTAGAATGGACCCTCATGCCTTTAATCTTTGTATTATGTATTCTTCTCAGGAATTCTTTGGCCTTCACCAGGTCCTCTCCTAAGGTAGTGTCATCCAGGGTCTTTTGAAGCTTGGCCTCAGCCTCAAAGGGGCAGTTTTGAAGATCATTTTCCCACTTCTTGTTGTCCAAAGCCTTCTTTTTCCCAATAATCTGAAAAAGATTCCTCCAAGAATCAACATTGGTGTTCCATCTTTCGATGGCAACAACATCCCTAAGCATCCACTTATTAATTTCCCTGATTGAGGAAATAGCCCCCCTATAATCAACATCTTCAAGAAGCATGGTGTTGAGCATAAAGGCTCGACTCTTGGAAGAAACCATAGGACTGTCATGACAAACTGCAAGGTCAGCTTTGATAGGATGGTGGTTAGAGAGGGTGTAGGGGTGTACACACACTTTGATACCTTTGTCATTGGGAATGAAACTAAAAAAGTCCTTACTAGCGTAGAAGACAGCAGGGATTATCTTTAGTCTATTCTTGATCATGGCAATTTTATGTAATGTGTTGTTTAGACCTATGCCTTTGGCTGGTTAGAGGTTGTATATTATGTTTAGTCAGCAGTTACTTTTGGATGTTTATTTTGTATTGACAGTGCATTTCCAGTGGTAGTAGTTTCAGAAATTTTGAACTCTTTTTTTAGATAGTATGATTAAGTGTCGAATGTTGCTCCAACAGTAAGGTATTTTGACAAAGAGTCTATGTGTTGTATGTTGTGTTGGCAGTATGTTGTAATTGGTTTTTGATTCTCTATTATTAATAAAAAAAAAAGTGTAACCCATTATTGTGGGATCACCCGCCTATCTAGCTTGTTAGATCCTTGTGAGGAGGAATGGGGCTTATTTTTGTTAGTCCTTGTTTGAGTGGGAATCTTGTTGTAATAGTCCTTTTTTAAGTTATAGCCATGACAAGAACATCTAGAATGGAAGTGGAGAAATCAGATGGAGACAACTTTGAGCTATGGAAGGTTAAAATGAAAGATTTTCTCAAGGATTGATATTTATGGGTTACAATGGTAGGTAAGAAACCATCTAACATGAAACATGAAGATTGAAAATTATTGTGTATTTAGTTCTCCTAAATATTGTCATGGAGATCACCACCAAGAAGCTTCTATAATGTAACACATTGTACAATAGAATAATATAATAAGAAATATTCTTCAAATATCTGGTGATAATGTCACTTAGAGGAAGAAACTTCCTAATCCACTTCAAAAAGAATAACTTCAATACTCTTCAATAAGAACACAATAATCAACATGTTAATAACAACTATCCACTAGCTCCTATATACATAATTGTGAAAAGATTAATCTTTACTTGCTAAAGGTTATTCTTTAATTGTAACTATTTATTAACTTGTGGGAATATTCCAAAGGAATCCCTACAAGTCTTTTGTCTTTTTGTCTTCTCACACATATGTGAGGATGACTCGTTTTATTTTTTAATTCCTTTATTAAGAAATATTTGTAGCCACCTCCTTAAGAGGTTCTTGACACATTGCACACACATAGATGAATGTTGACATTCATTGAGTTGGGAGTTACATTCTAATTATAACTCCACTTCTCACCTCTATTTATTGATGTTAGGATTCAAGCAAATCAGAGCAATAAACATTAAAAATTATATGCAAATTAAATAACCCATAAATAACAATGAAAAATAACACAAAAGAGATCAACACAAATTTTTAACATGGTTCACCCAATATGGGCTACATCCACATAAACTCAACCATCCAATGATTTTATTATCTAGTGCAAAACATATTACAATCTTGTGAATTCCATACCGCAACATAGATCTCAACCGATTATAAAAAGCTTTCTGGAAGCTTCTAGAATTAGGGTTTTACAAAGTCATTTTTTTCATTTGATGTGTTAACATAATTTTTTTTTGGGGGTTGTGCCCTTGGACCCTTGCTATCAGGGGCTATCACCCTGAACCCCTACTATTGGGGGTTGCTACCCCTCGAACCCCCGCTTAGGGCCCAGTCTAAAACCTTGGCAAGGATACATTATGAGTGTACAATATTTGCATGATCAGTCCCAACATACAAAAAATCTCCCACTTGGAAACTGATCAAGCTCCACACCAAACAATCTCCCACTTGGAGATTGATCCTGAACAACACCACTGCACTTGCAGCTCCCAGTAGATTACATGTCTAGTTGGTTTCTTATTTCCACCATTATTAGTCATGAAGGCCAACAAAAAATGATGAGGAAAACTGTTTCTCCCACGTAACTATATTTGTAAATATATTTGTAGGATTCTCACTAGTGTGAACTTTCTCTAGCTTCAACTATCCATCCTCCAAAACTGACTAGATAAAGTGGTATCTAAGTTGTATGTGCTTAGTTTTTGAATGCAGAGTTGAATTTTTAGCAAGATGAATGACACTATAATTATCAGTGTATAAAGGGCTATCTTCTTGTCATCGTCCCAATTCCTCCAAAAAGCTTTGTAACCAAATCATCTCCTTGCTAGCTTCTGTAGCAACAACATATTCAATTTTAGTGGTTGAAAGTGCAACAACCTTTTGTAACCTTGAAATCCAACTAGTTGTAGTACCTCCTACAGTAAAAACATACCTTATAGTACTCTTCTTGCTATTAATATCACCCACTAGATCAGAGTCAACATATCCTTTCAGAGAAGAATTTTTTCCTCCAAAACATAGTTTCTTTGAAGTAGTACCTCTCAAATATCAGAGAATTATTTGAAGTAGTACCTCTCAAATATCGGAGAATCCATTTTACTACATTTTGGTGTTCCATTCCTAGATTTATCATATACCCGCTCACAACTCCCACTACATGTGCAATATTTGGCCTTGTGCGTACCATTACATACATCAAGCTACCAACTGCTGATGTGTCTGGTATCTTAGACTTTTTTCTTCCTCCTCTTGTGTCTTTGGATACATCTCCTTAGCCAACTTAAAATGACTAGGCGAGGATACATTACGAGTGTACAGTATTTTCATGATTAGTCGCCACATACCAACAATTGAGGTGTCTCTCCTCTCATTATTCATTCAAGAAAGAAAGCTTAAGGCTTAAGTTCCCCCCCTCTCTCTCTCTTTGTGTCATTCTTAGGCATTTTGCCTCCATTCATAATATTGAGGTTTTTTCTTATTTTTCCCCTTATCAAATTCTTGTGTCTCCTTTGTATTGGGTGGTGCTTGGTTTGGCTTCTCTATTTCTTGGTAATCTCTTTCCTTCAAACAATGCTCATTAGTTAGTACATTCCATTGCTCATTTATTTTTCCTTCAATAATTATTCATCGATTGCGACCCAAATCAACTTAGATACATAATTATAAACCCAATGAGGATGACTTGACTACTGATATATTATTATAACAATAATTATATAACTTATTTAAAAGTTAATGTAGCCGCAAGATAACAACTCATAACCCAATATACATTATAGGGTTAGTAGTATAACATTACCCTCTCTTTACAAATGTGTCAAGTCCCAAATGCTAATCATTGTAGATGCTTCATAAAATCTTCATCTTCCCATGTAACTTTGACTAGTAAATACTTTCATTTCATGAGTGTTATGGTGTAAAATTGCACCCTAGTCCAATTTCCCATAAAACTACCCTTACTTTAGCCATATAATTCGATAATGCTAAATCCTGCAGCTCTAAGCCTTTTGTCCCATCTATACCTTATCATTTTCTATTAGTGGAGAGAATTTTGACTAGGACACTTTTGCATTGCACAAATGTTTGTGTGCCACACAAATGTCCCTGACATATTCTTGGGTCAATGGACATTGGGATGTTACATTTCCTATCACCAATGAAGTGTAATGCCCCCTGCAATTGCAAAACTACTCAAAAGCAACTATTTTACCTCCAAACATCTATTTTGAACCTACATTCTCACTCCATTCAACTCTAATATTCATTCTTGCAATTTTACTCACTCACTCTCATTTTTCAACCTCATTCTTACTCTTCTTTCCTTAACACTTCTATTTTTCTCTCTATACCATTTTTCTTGTAGGTCTCAAGCTATTGGCACTACACTCTTGCATAATTGTCTTGCATCTACAAACCTCTCATCCTTCCTCTTAGCTTCTTCAAGCTTGTACAAGGGAGGGTAATCTTTATGTTATTGCATTATCATCTTTATAGTTAGCATATTATTGTATTTGCTTTCTATTTGTCTCATCTATTGCTTTCTTTATCAATATTTCTCTATCATGGTCTATTTGTCTATTCCTGGAGGTGGAAACACCAAAGCAGGGGTTTGAATGAGGAAAACCTCAAAAAGCAACCCCAACATATTCTCACTTTCGTGTGTGTAGGATCCCATTCATGAGGAGCTTGTGCGAGGATGAACTTATGATTAGTTGGATATTTCTTTCCTTCTACTTTTCATTTCATTCATATTTAGTTCATCTTTCATTTAAAGTATTCTTCTTGTTGTACTTGTTTATCTTTTTACGCATTTCTTGCACGAACTATTATTTTCTATCAAATTATCAAATTCCAATATTTAGGTTATTAGCAAGCCCCAATCTGTTTTAGTCACAAAATCTACTCTTTGTCCATATGAGACACCAACACATCATGCTATCATCCTTGACCTGCATTGTCATCCTCGAGCCAAGAGCTAGTTAATATGTTTCCTAAGACCATTTTGGTATATTCAACCAATTCTTGTTCGTCCTGCATCCTGAAAACCTAAAAACATAGATTAGCTTTTCCTTCATTTGTCATACAGTCTTTTAACCTTTTTCATTAAGGTGATTAAGGGAAATTTTTTCCCTTTAGGCCCTATTTGTCTTGGTACTTGGGAGTATCGAATCCACTCCTTCACATTTTCTATGAAACTGACATGAACCTTCCTTCTCTCTTCGTCTTTATTTTTAAAAAAATCTTCTCTTGTAATTAGGACTCGTAGCAAATAGTGTGATGTAATGATCTTTATGAGCTTTATGATCTAGTCAACTACCTTTGACCATGTTGTTAGAAGAAGTTATCAAAATTAAGACATGGGATCTAGGAGCTTTAGTCATCCCCATTTTGGCCCATCTTTTGAAGAGTTCACTATGGGACTCTATGCCAAATATACTACTCTTATCAATGAAGCTAGAACTCATGTTCCTACGGGGCTCCTACCTCACCTTCAACTTTTTCCTCCTTTTTGGAAGATGAAGCTTCTCTCAAGGTCCTTGCGGAGTAGGTTTACTCCTTAAAGACGAGACTCGTAGAGCTTGCAAGATTTGTGGCAAGAGATAATGCTTTTGTTGAGGTGGCTCCTGTGGTTGAAAATCTGAAAGATTTGTTAACTAAAGATTGAAGGGGTCTAGAGCTTCTTTATGGTATTGTTGCTATTATATAGACCCATGTCCCCTCCTACACCTCTGCCTTGAGTGCTATTCAAGATGTGGGATCAAAGATTACTAGAAGACAACTAGAAATCCCAATGCTCAGGGTGTCGATGTGCATGGTAGATGTGGGTCCCTTTACTAACACTAACACTGTACCTAAGAAAAGTGGAAATGTTAAAGTAAATAAGGTACCTTTGGGCTTTATTTATTCCACACTTGATGCGTAGGGCATCCCTAGTTCTGGTGCTAGTGTTGGTGCCTCTATTGGTGCTAGTGCTAGTGCCTATTTTGGTGCTAGTGTCAATTCCTCTTTCAGTGCTAGTGGTGGCGACTCTTCTGGTGTTGGTACCAGTACCTCTGTTGGTGTTGGTGTTGGGGGCTCTACCGATGTAGGCACTGGTGGTTTTGGTAGTCATACCTCATCTATTGATTCAGTCCTCAATGCTCTTTTACAAAACATGGGATGCATGCAAAATCAACTAATGAATTTGGCTAGCTCTACCTCCCAACCTATGTTTCAACCCATTTTCCATTGTAGTCCTCTTTCTATTTCCATTCTAAACACTCCTATCCCTCAAGGAGTGGAGATTCTCAAATTCAAAAAGTATATTGGCCAATGGGGATCCGTGGATGCATGTCTCATCCTTCCATGCCCTTTGTACTGATTTCTTCCATAATGATGCACTCGTTGCCAAGTTGTTCTCACCTTCTCTCAAGTATGTCACTTTGGAATGGTATTGCACCCTAGGTACCTAATAATTCTATTTTCTCTTTCGACCAACTAGTTAATCAGTTTCTCAGCACTTTTAGGCTAGCATTGGGTTGAATATCACTTATAATGATATCATCCAGTGCAAACAAGGGACCCATGAGAAGTTAACTAATTTCATAGTTTGGTATCATGTAACGCCTGCCGAGAACCCTAGAGGACTAAATGTACACTACAGTAAAATCGAACAATTTTTTTTTTTAAAGTGTATTGTTGTTTAATGAAATAGAACATCACATAAGTTATTTCCCTAAGTCCCCTAGGGTGCATGACGCATTAATCTTCTAAGTTCAAACTACCAAAACCACATGACTTCTTAACTATCAAATGCAAACATCACTAAGAATATTATAACACATTACAATTGAACATAAGATTCAAGTGAGACACTCATCATTTACATAAAAGAATAAAAAATTTCTTCCATTTCAATTTACATGTATAATGTCATGGTTACAAAATATCTTACATACAAGATATACAACATTTCGGTTAACTTATACATTTTTACAATGATACTTCCTTGAAAAAATGAGAAGTTCCTTACAATAATACATGATACATAACAAAATTACAATATATTACAATTGCAAAGGTCTATCATCCAGAATAAGGTGCATTGCCGAAATCAAGGAATGAGATGAAATCACCACATCACGAACATAAGGGAAACCCAACAGAGAACATTACACGTTCCTGCCAACTGCGTGAATCTAGAGATTCACTCCCCCGTGCTAGGAGGTTACAAAGGGTCCCACCAACTGAATGACAAGGTCAAAACATCACAAGGTTTTCCAACTCACAACATAGGATGAATGACAACATCAGGTGCAACAACATTAAATACAATAACATTAGGTATGACACATCAATGACCAAACTTTTAGACGCTTATAGAGACTCAAAATGAAAAATCAATCTAAGGAACTCATGGTTGTCATAGGGAAAGTGTCATCACATAATTGGACGTAGGTTATCCTGGTAGTTCTTCCTAGGCCCCGACCGACATCCTTGGGTTATCCTGGCAGCCTCTATCGAACTCCGGCCCCTCATGCCAATTATGGGGAACCGAGCTACTTCTCGAGGAGATGAAGTAGTTGATTAAGCCATTCTAGGCCTTCCCGTCTCACCTTAAGTCTAAATAAGAACTTGAGGTTGAGCGAGGTACATACTTATCTTGATTACTGTTTTGAGCGACCCAAACCCCTAGTTAATTTTAATGTTATCACTTGATTACAAACTTCCACATGGGTTATCCAGGCAACCCTTTGTGCGTCAGCCCCCATTGGAAGTCACTTCCCTACTCCCAACCAAAAACCCACAGAAGAAAAGAAAACAATTCCTCTTGCACAATACAAACCAAATGAGCCACATTGCGGAGCATTATCCCGCACTCAAAGTTCATGAAATCAGCCTAGACAACAAACATACGTGCAAGGTGCTCGAATATCCCTGACATAACCTTGACCCAATTTTTTTCTTGTCAAATAAAACAATTAAATATGTCACAAGAACATTACACCATAGCCTCTAGAAGACACATGATCCCGATCACAAGATGTCATAGAACGAACACACCCCACAGTTCAATACCCCAACATTTCCATGTACACATAAAATCATCTCAATCTATGCGGTATTCTTAACAAAACTGGATTTTGATGTGAGAGGAAAAAAATAAGCTCATTTATCTGTATTCAATTAAACCACAAGGTTCCAAATTTCTTCTTCCTCCTTAAACTCATGAGGTAATTAACTTATTTTTTTATTATTTAGAAAAAAAACACTTATATTATAGCTTAAACAACAATTAACCTTATATCTATTCATTTCAGCCTATATCCATTTATATAATTATATAAACATATATATATATATATATATATATATATATATATATATATATATATATAATTATATACAAATATATATAAATACAATTATATAATTATAACTTATACCTTATGAATATGTACATACAAGTATACTAGGGTTAGAAGGATATTAGAATCTATATAATGCCCGCAGAATATGATTAATTCACACCTAAACCTCACTCTATGTATATATATATATATATATATATATATATATATATATATATATATATATATATATATATATATATATATATATATATATATATATATATATATATATACAAGTATTTGCATGAATAGATAGTACGTATCATTAAGTCCAGTCTCTATTGCATGTGAAAAATATAGAGGTCATTTACTACTAAAGTCTACAAACCTCTGATTTGGCCGCATTTGGGTTAAGAGAAAGACCATAACATAAGGCTAGCTAATAAAACCCTTAGCAGGTAAATTTGGTTTCAAGCTACAATCAATGTTCATATATTATAAGTACCGTTACAGAGCTCTTGGAAAACTAGACTGCCAAAAAGAGGTACGCATGTACAACAATTTATAAATATCAAGGATAAAGAAGACATGGTCCATAAAACCTTCAGACTACATTATACCAATTATCTACTCATTTCTACACTTGACATGACAATTACATTCAGTGTATGGCTTGATCTACCCCAGTAGGATATGGCGACAAAGGAAGAATGGTGTAACATCAATTAAGAATACATTATCTTAATTTCCATCTGTAGTGTAACGCGTTTCAAAGACAATTCCTATTGATGATCTACATCATGCAAATTGAACAATTATTCTTAGTAAGACAATGATATAAAGGATACACAAAAATTCTAAAGTATACAAAAATAAGGAGCTATTGCTACCATAGAGCACTCAGAGTAAATAGAGGATCCCGTTATCCCTAGCGTTGCTGGTAAACAACACGTCCACCACCAGCCAAGATTAAGTAAAAGCCACACAACCCAAGGACATGGAGACAACCCCAATATATAGGCTAATTTTTAGGAAATTACAGATCATTTGATTTCAAAAGATTGAAACCCACAATTAATCATTATGCAACTATAGTTTGTTTAGACCGACAGTGAAGAAAAAGTTCCAGAGTAGCACTCCAAGCTACGCACCGAATGATAACAAAAAGAAATGAGATTTACTTTACATATAGTTGACTATTAGATATAAAATGAACCGAATGTAAGACAATGATCACAACCCTATAGTTTACTTGTCAAGGTACCTCCCTTCATATCTATTTATTGCCATATATACAATACATCAATAAATGTTGACTTCGCAGCAATGCCAGTTTTTTTAATCATGCATTCAAGGATTTCACATACCCTATTATTAAGAGTAACTCGACAAAATTTTTATGGGAGATTACACGCTTCTTAATGAAGGACTGGAAGCTGACTTACTGAAGAGTCCTGAAGGTTTCAAAACTGCTATCTAACCAATGAATTGGATTTGTTTCAAAAGACTCCCATAAATGGATGTGCTAAAATACATTTAGTTACCCATCCCAGGAATCCATGAAACATACAATATATATATTTATTCCCTGTATTATGACGCCGTGGCCTGAGGCATTTAGAACATACTAATACTTTTTGAAACAAGATAAGCTCAAGAGAGGTTACTATTGTTTAGTCAGGGTAAGCAATAACTTCTGCTCCAAAAAAAACTCTTTATAATTGGGGATTTTATAATATTCAAGTTCTAGTACGCGGTAATTAGAGAAGACAACCAAGAATAAAAGTGGAGATGAAACCTAGGATTCATTTTGTTTTGTTTTAGATAGAACATGCTTGACTCAGATGAATTACATATGCATGGTTTAGAACCACAAAAGTAACCAATAAAAGAAAGAATTTGATTGTGTTTCATCTACTGTAACGACAATTGAAAATTACAGGGGTACAACATCCGAAGACAATAAATCCCCATTAAACATCCGAAGACAATAAATCCCCATTAAACATCTGAAGACAATAAATCCCCATTAAACATCCAAAGACAATAAATCCCCATTAAACATCAGGCAAAGGATTATATCTATAGACTATGTTTTCATAATTTCGTGCTTTCTAGTATTATTCCCTAATTATTTTCAAGTAATTTGCTTATCACAGAAATGAGAGCTTTAAGATAACAAAAGAACCTGAATTTTCTTGCAGGTTTGAGGTGGCTTTGCTTCAATACTTTTCACCTCTAGTCTACAACTTAGCACAAATCCAAGATTTCCACCTTCTCTACAATTCCCTGACTTCCAAACCTCTGAGAGAAAAAGCTCAATAGAACAAGCACCCAAAAAAATTCTCATACACACACCATACTTGAATCCATTTCTTTTCTTTGGGAGCAATAAAACCCACTGCCCCTGTGGAGTTATCTCCACTTCCTTTTCAATTAATCTCTCATAACTAATTTTATTCCTCCACTAATACATTTTTCCCCTCTTTTCCACTTCAATCTGATTTAATTTTGTTTTTTTTTTAATTTCAATTTGCACACACAACATGCCCTTTTTGATTTATTAATTTACCATATTAAATCTCATTTATAATTTATTTATACTCACATATTAGTACATATGTTTATTTATATAAGCATGTACACATTCAAATATATATATATACATATTATTACGCATTCTATATTAAAATTATCTCTTAACAAAATTTAATTCCACAACCAGTTTAATTTAATATTTTAATTTTTATGAGACTTTTAAATCATTATTCAAACCTTCAACTTTAACATTCAAAATAGAATGAAATAATTAAACGGGCTAAAAACTTAGGCATGACGTCCAAAATCAAATGACAGACAACAATCAGAAACATGACCAAAAATATGATGACAACGAAAGACGAAACAATACTAACAAAACTCACAGATGGGATGGGACATCAGAAACTCGTCCTCGATGAGGACGATGGCTCGAATTGGGGGACCCAGTGCAACCTCCGAACAACAGCTCCGTTGGGCTATGGCACGCTCAGACCTGATAAACAAGTGGAGTTGATGCCCTGTACCTGCAACCTACAATAGAACAAGGTGTTGAACATGTGCATATAAAATGATCAGTCACATTGTGATGGGGGATTTGCAAATTTGCAGGGCACTCGCAAGTGAGTGATGCGACACTGTCCCCATCACCGACACATAAAATTTACATTATCTCATGAACGCACACATCATAAATAACATCATATCACCATATTCTATTAAACAATTAAACAATCTAAAAAATATTGCATAAACGAAAGACATTGAATATCACATTGCCATTAACATTGTTAAATCAACCATCATAGCATCATCAACATCGCTAAGCTAAGCACCATAATATCATCAAATAGTCTCTACAACACATCAAGATATCATCATGTCTGAACCATATCCACAAAATCATAATGTCAAACAACAAAACAACATCAGATAGTCTAGAGAAAATCCAAAATTTTGTCTAAACATAAGCAACCTGAGGGGCATCACATCCTCCCCCCTAGGACTAGGCTTACTCCTGAAAGCCTTTGAACAAGTATGGGTAAAGCTCCCTCATCCTGGAAGCATCCTCCCAAGTAGTCGAAGCCTCATCGTTCAGATCCCACTGGACCCTAACTTGCTCTATATCCCATCCTTTGAGTGTGAGCCTCATGTGTTGAATGATGCCTATGGGCTCTAAAGCTAGTTACCTGTCATCTACCTATAATGCATTCCAATCGAGGGTGATCCCACAATAGTGGTTTACAATTTTTGGCCAAACTGGACACTGAAATAATTTTTTCTAACTAAATCTTCACTTTCAGGCACCTATAGCAGCTAAACCGTGAGGAATTTGAAGATGATGAAAACTAGAGTTTCATGAAATTTTGTCTGTAGATTCTAAATATATTTTTTTCAATTTTTTTGGAATCATATTGCACCTCTTTTTCCATCTCCCTCGAATTTTTTTTTTTTTTAGAAAACAACATTTTTAAGGAGTGCCGCTCACTGTATAACACAACTTTTTTTCCATGAAGGATAAAATTTTAATTCTTTTGAATTTATATTTGTAACTCCGATATCTAGTTCTTCAACTTGGTTAGATAGTGTTTTATTGAATATTTTTTCCTTAATCAAGTTTCAAAGTTAAACCAATTACAATTCAGACATAGGTAGATCGTATAATGCATAACTTTTTTTGTATGTATCGATTTTTATTTTTTTTGTTGGATCAAGGACTTCAATAGCTGGTGCACTCATATTTTTCAATTTTTTTTTTGACAATCTTCTATTTTTCCACATGTGCAGAATAGAGAGCTTCATTTTTGGTGAAAATCCTACATTCACAAGAAATACAAAATAAATTTAATAATAAAATTAAATTTATTTAAAATTATAAATTTTGGGAAGTTTATAATAAGGACTACATACTTACAAAAAATAAATTTTAAATGAATTCATTTGATCCCCCAAAAGGTAAATCAAAGGTGGTTTTTTATCAACGTTTTGATAGGTGTAAAGGAGATTCCGTTATAGGTATGGTTTAAAACTAGTGGGGTTCTATCCAAGGGGTTTTGATCTAAGGTAGTTTGATCAAACCCTCTTCAATTGGAATGATTCAAAAGGGAACTTTTAAAGGCTTAAATCATTATATTTTCTAAAAATATGTGATTTCAAAAAAAATTAAAATCTCCCAAAAATTGTAAACCAACTTTGTCGGATCACCCTCGAGGATGTGAGATAAATCAGGATAATATGGTTTAAGTATTAAAACATGAAATACATCATGTATGCGCGAGAGACTGGGTGGCAAAGCAAGACAGTATGCTATAGGTCCAATCCTCTCCAAGATTTCAAAAGGTCCAACAAAACGTGGTGTGAGCTTAGAACCCTTCCCATAACGGATTATACTCTTCTGTGGATGCACGCGTAGAAATACTCTATCACCAACCGAGAATTGACAATCCACCTTGTGAGCATCGACATATTTCTTTTGTCTATCGTGAGATGCTACCAAATGCTCCCTAATGCGAGCTACCTGCTACTCCATCTCCTGAAGCATCTTTGGATCCAACAAAACCCTATCCTCTAAACGTTCCCAACTCAACGGTGTCTAGAACAGACGACCATACAATGCTTGAAAGGGAGGCATGCCTATAAAACTATGATAGCTATTATTATATGCAAATTCTACCAGATACATGTAGTCCTCCCATCGCATCTGTTGATCCATGACGTACATACGAAGCATGTCCTTGAGGATCTGACTGACCCTCTTGGTCTACCCATCCGTCTCAGGATGATATGCCAAACTGAAATTTAGCTGAGTCCCCAAAACATGCTATAGGGATGTACAAAGTGCTAAGGTAAACATAGGATCTCTGTCTGATATTATCCAATGTGGAATACCATTTAATCTAACTATGTCCTCCATGAAGACTCTAGCCACTGATGAAGCATTATAAGAGGAATGAACAAGAGAGAAGTGAGCCACCTTCATCAACCTTTCCATAGTGACCATAATGGCATCATGTTGTCGTGAAGAAATAGACAAACCAACTATGAAATCTATCGAGATGATGTCCCATTTCCATTCTGGAACCAAGTGAGGCTATAAAAGTCCCGCCGGATAATGATGTTCTACCTTCACTCTCTGACATTCAAGACATTTGGACACAAAATCAACAATATCTCTCCTCATCCTGGCCCAAAAGTACAATTTTCAAATATCAACGTGCATCTTCTTAACACTAAGATGGGCTGAATACGGTGCCCTATGTGCCTCTAACATGATCAAAGAGCAAAGATCCCCAGTGGAAGGTACATAAATTTGGCCCAAATTCCTCAAGAGACCGTCTGACTCAAGGGAATATCCTACAAACTTTCCCTCTAATTTTCTACCTGACTCCACCTCATCTCTCACCTCTTGATACCAAACATTTGAAAGAAGTGCAGAAAGTATCTAATTCCTCAAATCCACACCAAGAGATACTGTCGACAACTCATGTCTCCATCTACTAAGTGCATCTGCAACTACATTTTCCTTTCCCTGGATGAACTTCAACTCAAAATCAATTTCACATAAGAACTCCATCCAACATCTCTATCTGGCATTAAGATTGGGCTACATAAAGATATATTGAGACTATGATGATCAGTGTGTAGCTCAAATCTATGTTCCAAAAGAAAATGTCTCCATCTAGTCAAAGCATGTACCATTGTAGCCAACTCAAGATCATGTGTAGGGTAATTCAGTTCGTGATCCTTGAGTTTACGAGACTCATAGGAAATCATGCATCCCTCTTGCATCAAAATAGCTCCAATACCCTCCAAGGAAGCATCTGTGCACACTACAAAATCCCCAGAAGGATTTGGAACAGCTAAAATCGGAGCACTAGTTAATCTCTCCTTGAGAATCTGAAACGCTGCCTCACACTGCTTTGACCAAAAAAATTTCTTCCCTTTCATTTGAAGAGAATTAATGGGGTGTGTTATTTTCAAAAAAACTTGTACAAATCACCTATAGTAGCCTAACAACCCCATAAAACTATGAACGGGTATGTGCATGATCATCATGATGGGCCAAAAAGTGGCAATATGATGGGTATGTGGCTGATGAATTTTGTTTTACCAAAAATTGATGAAATGAAAAGAGTTTTTAAAGGAGATTCTCAGCTTTCCACCAATATAAATTATGCTTTACTTTGAATTTAATAAGTAATTATTATTCATTTTCTATTTGAATTACAACTAAAGTCCTAATTGATAAGCTGATTGAAAAACATCTATAGATTTCAAATGGTATCACACTTTTTGAATCCAAAATATGTGTCACATTCTATGCTTCTCATGCTATAGGATTAAAAAAAGAAAAATTGAATTTCATGAAGTTTTGACCAAGTTAAGGTGGTCATACATACAAGTTTTTTATATTTTTTAAAAGTTGTAATAAAAAATTCATAATTAATTATTTACTTGGAAAAAATTTACAAAAAAATATGCATCACATCAAGACATGATTCCTCTACTTATATCTAAAATATTAGGAAAAAATATTATCATTTTATTGTGGTTAGGGTGGTCAGACAGACACCTACTTCTTATTTTTTCCCTAAAATTTAAGTACTCTTGCATTGAAATTTCAAATTTTCACCAAATAGATTTTTTTTTAAAACAGACCTAGTAGTTTAGAAACTACATTCAATTTTCTACAGATTCTATTCTTACATATTTTTTAAATAATATAGATAACTTATTCAAATTTTTACGTCAAGTTGCCTAACTTTGATTTTTCTGAATTTTTTGCCACTTAAGGGCTTGTTTTTTACATGATGATCCTACACATACCCGAACCTCTGACACATTTGTAGGAGCAGGCCAATAAATGATCGCTTGGATCTTTGAAGGATCCACTACAATTCCCTCACCAAATATGACATGTCCTAGATATTTCACCTCTGTTTTGAAGAACTCACACTTCGACAGGTTAGCATATAATTGGTTCTCTCTCAAGCACTGTAGTACCTGTCTCAAGTGATCCTCATGCTCTTCCATAGTCCTGGAATAGACCAGTATATCATCTAGAAACACCAAGACAAACTGGTCCAAGTAGGTGCGAAATACACCATTCATCAGACTCATAAACACTGAGGGCACATTCGTTAACCCAAACGACACCGATGTGAACTCATAGTGACCGTATCGAGTATGAAATGCGGTTTTATGTATATTTACCTCGAAGATGCATAGCTAGTGATAACCTAATTTCAGATTAATCATTGAGAATACTTTGGCACCCTTAATCTGATCAAATAGGTCATCTATCCTTGACAACCGATATTTGTTTTGTATTGTCACCTTTTTCAACTGTTAGTAGTCTATACACAATCGAAGGGACCCATCCTTCTTCTTCAAAAAAATCACTGGTGCTCCCCAAGGAGAAACATTAGGATGAATGAATCCCTTCTCTAACAATTCCTTAAGCTGAAGTCAAAGCTCCTTAAGCTCTTGAGTGGTCATCCTGTAAGGAGCTCGTGAAATGGGCTCAACCCCATGCACAAGATCAATCTTAAAATCAATGTCACGCTTAGGTGGAATCCCTGGAATCTCATCAGGAAACACATTGGCATATTGTCTAAGAATGGGGTGACTATCAAGTGAAACCTCCTCCTGTCTCTCCCCTAACTCCAAATCATTGACTGTCACTATAAATAACTGACAACCCTGTTGTACACATCTCCTCAACTACATGGTTGAGATCATCCTCAACAAAATAGGTCTCTGAATCCCAACCACCTCAACCTCTCTACCAGAATTATCAACACACTTCACCGACTTACGAAAACAATCTATGACTACTCTATGGGCCTCTAACCAATCCATACCCAATACAATGTCGTAAGACCCAAGAGGAATGATTTACAGATCAACCGTGGTGTCAAGAGATCGAATCCTCAAACTGCAGCCATGGACAAGTGACTCAGTTGTGACCTTAGCACCAAAAGCTAAATCAACCTACCACCTATCATCCTGCTTAACTACCACCTATCCACATCATGCTACAATAAAGGGGGAAATAAAGGAGTTTGAATCTCCTGAATCAAAAACTATAGATACTCTATCATTCTGCAACTGACCTGTTGTCTCAACTACTGTCCCTTGGTGCTCAACATGGCGGTTATCAACTGCCGCAAAAACCCTATGAGATCTACCAGCATCCCCAACTATCGGCTTTGAAGACACAGGTCTCTGGGAAAATCCTATAGTGCCCTTCTGAGGACACTGGTGAGCAATATGACCCTACCGTCCACATGAAAAGCACCCTATGCCTTATCCAAATCCTCTACTACCAGGTGGAGCACTAGACTGCTGAACACTACCCCTGTTAACTATAGACTGTGAACTCTGGGCTGGCTGTTCAAAGTAGTAATGTTTCATCCGCCTCCAGTTCCTGTCCCTGTCTCTCCTGGAATGAGATCTATCCTCCTGATGGGATCAAGAATTCTTATGTTTAAACTGTGATGGCGGCTACTACTATTGGCCATCCTTAGAGGGTTCTTGCTGACTCCTAGATGGACCTATTGACTATGACTATCCACCATGAGAAATGTACCCGGTCGGAGGTGCACTGCCAATCTGAACCCCCATCTGTCCACCTAAGGCCATGGCTAGTTTCTCCTCAACAATATGAGCCTTTTCCATGGCTACCTCCACGGTCTTCAGCTCGAACACCTGAACTCCACCACTAATACAGGCATTTAAGCCCCTAATGAAATGCTACACTAGCATGCCCTTGTCATTACCAATGCTCACATATTGCTTAAGTTCATAGAATTTCCTCTCATATTGTTCCATTGACATAACCAACTATCTAAGCTCATGAAAATTTTCTGCTCGACACTGACGCTAATGGTTAGATAGAAATCAGGCTCTAAACCGCTCAAGGAACATCTTTGATGACACTGAGTCAATATCCAGATGGAGCTTCTGCTCCTCAAGATGCCACCATGTGGAAGCAAACCTACAGAGATGCATGATGGTGCATCTGGCCTTGGTATTACTACCATATGAGTGCATTGCAAAACATCAGTTCAGATCGATAAGCCAGGTCTCTGCCTCAATTCCACTTCCTGATCCATCAAATGTCGGAGGACGTGCACGAAGTAAATCTCTCATGTGACCAGCTAAAACATCGTCCTAATCAACAACCAACTCCCTCCTCCTGGGAGATCTCTCTCTCTCTCTCATCACTAACTACTCTCCTTCCTGCCTCGAACCAAGCCGGGCAAGAACCTCCTCAAGTAATTGGCGCAGTTGAGCACCCTCCATCCTAGGCTAACCCACATTCTGATCTACACCACGCTGGTTATTCTGTGAACTCTAATGCTCCTCATGATTTGAATCATGAGAACTCTATGGAGGTGAATATGGGTGATTGGCCCCATGGCCACCACCATGACCTCTGCCTCGCCCTCGACCTCTACCCCGTCTCCTAGCCATGATCCTACACAGACAAATTTAGGGTATTAGACGAGGTTCAAATAGGGAAAATTAAACTTCAACTAAACAACTAAGACAACTTAATGGGCTAGTTGACATACCCAAAGTACCCAATGTTTAAACCTAGCTATGATACCATGTGTAACACTCGTCGAGAACCCTAGAGGACTAAACATACACTATAGTAAAATTGAACAATATATATTTTTTAAAGTGCATTGTTGTGTAATGAAATAGAACGTCACATAAGTTATTTCCCTAAGTCCCCTAGGGTGCATGACTGCATTAATCTTCTAAGTTCAAACTACCAAAACCACATGACTTCTTAACTATCAAATGCAAACATCACTAAGAATATCATAACACATTACAATGGAATATAAGATTCAAGTGAGACATTCATCATTTACATAAAAGAATAACTACTTTCTTCCATTTCAATTTACAAGTATAATGTCATGGTTACAAAATATCTTACATACAAGATATACACCATTTTGGTTAACTTATACATTTTTACAATGATACTTCCTCGAACAAATGAGGAGTGTCTTACAATAATACATGATACATAACAAAAATATAATATATTACAATTGGAAAGGTCTATCATCCAGAATAAGGTGCATTGCCAAAATCAAGGAATGAGATGAAATTGCCACATCACGAACATAAAGGAAACCCAACAGAGAACGTTACACGTTCCTCCCAATTGCGTGAATCCAGATATTCACTCCCCCGTGCTAGGAGGTTACAAAGGGTCCCATCAACTGAATGACAAGGTAAAAACATCACAAGGTTGTCCAACTCACAACATAGGACGCACGACAACATTAGGTACAACAACATTAAATACAACAACATTAGGTGCAACAACATTAAATACAACATCAGGTACAACACATCAATGACCAAACTTCCAGAGGTTTATAGAGACACAAAATGAAACATCAATCTAAGGAACTCATGGTTGTCGTAGGGGAAGTGTCATCACATAATTTGATAAAGGTTATCCAGGTAGTTCTTCCTATGCCCCGACCCCCATCCTTGGGTTATCCTTGTAGCCTCTACTAAACTCCGGCCCCTCATGCCAATTATGTGGAACCAAGCTACTTCTTGAGGTGACGAAGTAGTCAATTAAGCCATTCTAGGTCTTCCCGTCTCACCTCAAGTCTAAACAAACACTTGAGGCTAAGCAGGGTACATACTTATCTTGATTAATGTTTTGAGCTACCCAACCCCCTAGTTAATTTTAATGTTATCACTTGATTACAAACTTCCACATGGGTTATCTAGGCGCCCCTTTGTGCATCGATGCCCATTGGAAGCCACTCCCTTACTCCTAACCAAAAACCCATAGAAGAAAAGAAAACAATTCCTCTTGCACAATACAAAGCAAACGAACCACATTGTGGAGCATTATCCCCCACTCAAAGTTCACGAAATCAGCCCAGACAACAAACATATGTGCAAGGTGCTCGAATATTGCTGACATAACCTTGACCCAATGTTTTTCTTATCAAATAAAGCAATTAAATATGTCACAAGAACATTACACCATAGCCTTTGGAAGACACATGATCCCGATCACAAGATATCATAGAACAAACACACCCCACAGTTCAATACCCCAACATTTCCATACACATAAAATCATCTCAACCTACATGCGGTATTCTTAACAAAACTAGATTTTGATGTGGGAGGAAAAAAAAGAAGCTCATTTATCTGTATTCAATTAAACCACAAGGTTCCAAATTTCTTCTTCCTCCTTAAATTCATGAGGTAATTAACTTTTTTTTAATTTTTTTTTTTAAAAGAAAAGCACTTATATTATAGCATAAACATCAATTAACCTTATATTTGTATATAATTATATATAATTATATATATATAGATATATATATATATATCTATATATATATAATTATATATAATTATATACAAATATATATATATATAAATACATTTATATAATTATAAATTATACCTTAATGAATATGTACATACAAGTATACTGGGTTGAGAAGGATATTAGAATCTATATAATGCCTACAAAATATGATTAATTCACACCTAAACCTCACTCTATGAATATATATATATATATATATACACACAAGTATTTGCATGAATAGACAATACCTATCATTAAGTCTAGTCTCTATTGCATGCAAAAAATATAGAGGTCATTTACTATTGAAGTCTACAGACCTCTGATCTGGCCGCATTTGGGTTAAGTGAAAGACCATAACATAAGGCTAGCTAATAACACCCTCATCAGGTAAATTTGGTTTCAAGCTACAATTGGTGTTCATATATTATAAGCACCGTTACAAAGCTCTCAAAAAAATACACTGCCAACTGGAGGTACACATGTACAAAAATGAATAAATATCAAGGATAAAGAAGACATGATCCATAAAACCTTCACACTGTGTTATACCAGTTATCTACTCCTTTCTACACTTGACATGAAAATTACATTCAATGTATGGATTGATCTACCTTAGTAGGATATGGCGACAGAGGAAGAATGGTGTAACATCAGTTAAGAATACATTATCTTAGTTTCCATCTACACAGTGTAACGTGTTTCAAGGAAAATTCCTATTGATGATCTACATCATGCAAATTGAACAATTATTCTCAGCAAGACAATGATATAAAGGATACACAAAAAATTTAAAGTATACAGAAATAAGGAGCTATTACTACCACAAAGCACTCAGAATAAATAGAGGATCCCGTTATCCCTAGTGTTTCTAGTAAACAACATGTCTACCGCTAGCCAAGATTAAGTAAAAGCCACACAACCCAAGGACATGGAGATGACCCCAATATACAGGCTAATTTTTTAGGCAATTATAGATCATTTGATTTCAAAAGATTGAAACCCACAGTTAATCATTACACAACTGTAGTTTGTGTAGACCGACAGTGAAGAACAAGTTCTAGAGTAGCGCTCCAAGCCACACACCAAATGATAGCAAAAAGAAATGAGATTTACTTTACATATAGTTGAATATTAGATATAAAATGAACCGAATGTAAAACAACGATCACAACCCTATAGTTCACTCATCAGGGTATCTCCCTTCATGTCTATTTATTGCCATATATACAATACATGATCGATAAATGCTAACTTCACAGTAATTCAATTTTTTTATTCATGCGTTCAAGGATTTCACATACCCTATTATTAAGAGTAACCCGACAAATTTTTTTATGGGAGATTACATGTTTCTTAATGAAGGACTGGAAGCCAACTTACTGAAGAGTCATGAAAGTTTCAAATCTACTTTCTAGCCAATGAATTGCATTTGTTCCAAAAGACTCCCATAAATGGATGTGCTAAAATACATTTAGTTACCTATCCCAAGAATTAATGAAACATACAATATATATATTTATTCCCTATATTATGACAATGTGGCTTGAGGCATTCAGAATAAACTGATACTTTTTGAAATAAGATAAGCTCAAGAGAGGTTACTATTGTTCAGTCAGGGTAAGCAGCGGCTTCTGCTCCAAAACAAACTCTTTATAATTGGAGATTTTATAATATTCAGGTTCTAGTATGTGGTAATTAGAGAAGACAACCGGGAATAAAAGTGGAGATGACACCCATGATTCATTTTGTTTTTTTTTAGATAGAACATGCCTGACTCATAGATGAATTACATACGCAGGCTTTAGAACCACAAAAGTAACCAATAAAAGAAGAATTTGATTGTGTTTCATCTACTGTATGACAATTGAAAATTACAGGGCTACAACATCTGAAGACAATAAATCCCCATTAAACATCCAAAGACAATAAATCCCCATTAAACATAAGGAAAAGGATTATATCTACAAACTATGTTTTCATAATTTCGTGCTTTCCAGTATTATTCCCTAATTATTTTCAAGTAATTTGTTTATCACAGAAATGAGAGCTTTAAGATAACAAAAGAACCTGTATTTTCTTGCAGGTTTGAGGGGGATTTTCTTCAATACTTTTTGCCTCCAGCCTACAACTCAACACAAATCCAACATTTCCACCTTCTCTACAATTCCCTGACTTCCAAACCTCTGAGAGCAAAACCTCAACAAAACAAGCACCCAAAAAAATTCTCGTACACACACCATACTCAAATCCATTTCTTTTCTTTTGGGAGCAATAAAACCCACTGCCACTGTGGAGTTAACTCCACTTCCTTTTCAATTAATCTCTCATAACTAATTTTATTCCTCCACTAATACATTTTTCCCCTCTTTTCCACTTCAATTTGATTTAATTTTGTTTTTTTTTTAAATTTCACTTTGCACGCACAACATGACCTTTTTGATTTATTAATTTATCATATTAAATCTCATTTATAATTTATTTGTACTCACATATTAGTACGTATGTTTATTTATATAAGCATGTACACATTCAATATATATATATATATATATATATATATATATATATATATATATATATTATTACACATTCTATATTAAAATTATCTCTTAACTTTACAGAATTTAATTCCACAACCAGTTTAATTTAATCTTTTAATTTTAATAAGACTTTTAAATCATTATTCAAACCTTCAACTTTAACATTCAAAGTAGAATGAAATAATCAAACTGACTAAAACTTCATGCATGATGCCTAAAACCAAACGACAAACAATAATAAAAAACATGACAAAAAATATGACGACAACGAAAGACGAAACAATACTAACAAAACTCACAGATGGGATGGGACATCAAAAACTCATCCTCCGTGAGGACAATGGTTTGAAGTGGGGGACCTAGTACAACCTTTGAACAATAGCTCTGTTGGGCTATGTCACACTTAGACCTGATAAACAAGTGGAGTTGATGTCCTGTACCTACAGCCTGCAACAGAACAAGGTGTCAAACATGTGCATATAAAAAGATCAGTCACACCGTGACGGGGGATTTGCAGAGTTGCAAGGCACTTGCAAGCGAGTGATGCGGCATTGTCCCCATCACTGACACAAAACATTTACATTATCTCATGAACACATACATCATAAATAACATCATATCACCATATTCTATTAAACAATTAACCAATCTGAAAAACATTGCATAAACGAAAGACATTAAATATCACATTGCCATTAACATTGTTAAACCAACCATCATAGCATCATCAACATCGCTAATCTAAGGATCATAATATCATCAAACGATCTCTACAACAACACATCAAGATATCATCATGGGTATGTGTAGGATCATGATGGGCCAGAAAGTGGCGAGATGATGGGTATGTGGCTGATGACTTTTTTTTACCCAAAATTGATGAAACAAAAAAGGTTTTTAAAGGAAATTCTTAGCTTTCCATCAATATAAATTATGCTTTACTTTTAATTTAATAAATAATTATTATTCATTTTCTATTTGAATTGTGACTAAAGTCTTGATTGATAGGCTGATTGAAAAATATCTATAGCTTTCAAATGGTATCACATTTTTTGAATCCAAAACATGCATGAAATTCTATGCTTTGCATACTATAAGATTAAAAAAAAAATGAATTTCATGAAGATTTGACCAAGTTAAAGTGGTTAGACATATGATTTTTATATTTTTTAAAAGTTGTAATAAAAAATTATAATTAATTATTTACTTGGAAAAAATTACAAAAATATGCATCACATTGGGACATGATTCCTCTACTTATATCTAAAATCTTATTAAAAAAATTCATTTTATTGTGGTTAGGTGGTCAGGATAGGCACCTACTTATTTTTCCTGAAATTTATGTACTACTATATTGAAATTTCAAATTTTCACCAAATAGATTTAAAAAATAAACCTAGTATTTTAGAAACTACATTCAATTTTCTATAGATTCTATTCTTACATATATTTTTGAAATAATATATATAACTTATTCAAAATTTTATGTCAAGTTGCCTAACTCTGATTTTTCTAAAATTTTTGCCACTTAAGGGCCTATTTTTTCCATGATGATCTTGCACATACACTCATGTCCAAACCATATCCAAAAAGTAATAATGTCAAACAACAAAACAACATCAGCTAGTCTAGAGAAAATCCAAAATGTTGTCTAAACATAAGCACCCTGAGGGGGCATCACATATTAGGCTATATTATTTGAAATTTCTTATCTTTTTCCTGATCTTGATGTTCAAAAAGTGCTTATGGAGGACTTTCTGCCTTCATTGCAAGAAAAGTAATGAAGTATCCTTCTTTTGCACATCTGTGTGATGCCTTGTGAGAGTACCATCAAGTGGTTTTTTATTACAAGGATTCTCCCTCACGCTTGCATCAAGATGGTTTATTATTTCTGTTAGTCTCTAGAAAGAAAAAGTTCATGGAAAACATGGTCTTCATTCCATAAAAAAATGCTATAAGACATAATATAACTTTTAATAAATGATCAAAATCATATAATAGTGTCTTACAAAAGTTATTAAAAGATAACGTAATAACTTTTCCAGAGATTCAACCATTGTCCAAGTCATATCCTCAATGGTATGAATCCCAAAGGTTTTGTAAATACCATCGAGTTGTTGGACATGATATCGAAAGATGTGTTTTCCTATGTCATGTGATTCGATACTACATCGATGATGGGACTATCCACCTCGAAGATAGAAAATGTAACTCTAACAAGTATATAACAAAGTTGAATAGCCAACTGCAGATATACATAGATCATTTTCTATCATGCTCTACTAACTTGGTTACTCCATCATATTTTGATTTCACCCCATCTGAATATGCGAATGTAGTCTCATTCACTCATATTCCTCTTGTAGAGTGTGTGAATGTTGTCCTAGAAATTACATTCACTTCACACAATTTTCCTCTAAAAATGGAGCTCTCTTTGCTTTACGTTCCTGCTTGCATCAATGGTAACATTATAATGGGCATTATGGTTGATCCATCAATGTGTGAACCTCATTATGGAGGAGGCTATTTTTATCAATAATTTACATAAGGAGAAATATGATGAGTCATAAGCTACCCTTTGCACACACAATGGGTTTTCTATTATAGCTATGGGCACTATTTCTTTGTCGGTCCTAGTAGGACCTAAGGCTATGGAAGTCCCATTTATTGTGATTCTGGAGTCATAATTATTTAGAGTAAGGCTAGGCATTCCATGGTTGGCCTCCATGAATGTTGTTGCTTCCATAATCCACAAATGTTTGAATTTTCCCCTTGAGGGTACTCTACAAGTTGTCTAGGATATTGGATACAAGCCACTGGTAGCACATGTGGGCTTCTCCCTTGACTACTTTTGGCTTGCCCCAGTTGGAACCCTCCTTCCCAGGGGAGATATTTTGTATAGATCTTATTGAATATACAATATTGGGAGCTCGACGCTGAAGGGTGGATTTTCACGTCTCCATATGCTATTTCTCTGAAGGCCTATATGCACATACAATAACATGCTTCATATTCTTCCCCTCCAAATGGGAAGGACAAAATTTCTCTTGCCCTTATACCTTCCCCTTCTAGTTCCTATTTTTCACCTTTGGAATCCTCTTCCTAACCATTAGCGATGTCTTTTGTTCCTGCTACTATTCCTAGCATAGGAAAAGGAAAGGTTCCCATGCTACAAAAGTTGAAGCCCTAAGTTTTTTACCTTCATGTCTTACCCACAGTGCCTTGACCCACCCTATATGGGAAAGGGAAGTTCTACTATGGGGTTTCTGATGTCTCATCCTCTGCAGCCTCTACTTACTCATCCACCTACCCCTAGGATAGAGAAATGAAAGAGGCCCATTGTTGAGACACGTATATCTCTATTTTTGTTTTTGTGTCTCTTGCTCCTCCCGCTCCTTCTAAGGAGACCACCCTTCCACCAACGACGGTTGCGTAGGTTGCTCCTTTTGTAGAGTAGAAGCCCTCAACCTCTTCTCAAGTCATGCCTTCTAGTTCCCACAACTGAAATAATTGGCTTGTGGATGAGCATAAGTGCTAGAGAAAGGTTCTAACTAGGGATCACATTTCTTTGTAGAAGTTTGGGGAGGAGCTTGTTGTTCTTGTCTCTACTCCTGCTTCTTTTGTTGGTGCTTCTACTCCTATCTTTTCTTCAATCTCAATTCCCATTTCCTTAGTTGTTCTTCCAGCTTCATCGATGGATCCAAATGAAACTCACCCCAAAAGGGTGTAGGTGTTCATCGCCCCTTTGACGGAGCCTCCCCTACTTACCTTTCTTCCCAATATTCCTCCTTGTTCGCAACTTGTGGACATGCCCCACACAAAGGTGGTGTACTTTGTGGCTCTATCTCCTTCTGTTACACCCCATTGTGCATTTATCTATCTATTTACTATTACTATGAATCCAGTTAAAATATTAACTATATGAATGTTTTTTCCATTTTGATTTGAAATCGCATGTGCTTTTACTTTGTTTAATTGTATCATTAGGAAAGTAATGAATGAATGATGATTTGATTTAATGCTACATTGAAATGTAGAGAAAATGTTGATTGAATTTGATATTATAGTGATGAATTATATGATGCAAATGATGGTATTATGAACAATTAACTACTATTGCAAATGTTTTGATTTGAATGTAGATATAGGGATCAAGCCTTTGGAAGAGAGAGGGAGTATCACTCAAGAGAAGGATTTGGTCTAGTAACCCTTAACAAGGCCTAAACTAAGCTCTCACACACTCACACGTATAGAATAGTTAAGTTAATTTATAGTTTCAGGAAATTGGTAAGTCAATCCTTAGTATGGTTTGTTGATGTATTAGATAGGTTGTGATCTCAATTGAGAGTGTTTTGGTTTGTGTTAAGTGCTTGATATGTGTAAGTTCTTTTTTATATATTTGTATGTAATCGATTAGAAATATATATATGTATACATATGCATGTCGACAATAAGCCCATGCACATGAGTACATATGCACATAAGTATACGTAGGTAGACATACCTACACATGCTCATGGATGGATTGCTCATGGGAATGAGGGTATCGAATGGAAAAATAGACATGAATATATATGGATATATACATTGTATGTATATGTGGTTAACGATAGGTTGACAAGTATATGTGACTGATTTTATAAGTAAATGCATATAAGCAATATATGCATATATACACATATACACACACACTAATATATGTATATGTATCAACATAAAGTGATGTCCATGTACATGTATATTGATATATGTAATGTATATGTACATATGCATATTAGTATATACATATAATATTATTTTTATAAATGATAGCATGAAAGTATTTATTCAAATATCAAATAGTTTATTATTGTGATTGTTGTTGGTGAATATATATATATATATATACACACACATATATATAGAGATATATAGATACATGTTTATATATATTATGAAGTGATCAAATGAAAGTATCAATAGCGTTGTCTTTACAAAGCACATATAAGTATTGATAGTGCTGATAAAACATAGTGTATATATGAGTTATAAACCCGTGCCATGGCATAGTTCTTTCAATGCATATAAAATAGCAATAAACATAATCTTATGATATAAGTATAAACAACAATGAATAATGTGAAGAGATTTCCACATGCTTGGAAGTCGATAAGCAATGCTTTAAATGTAATTGACACTTTTGTTAAGTGTTGAATATAAAACATAGACCAAGTCAAAAACTTTAAACGCAGAGGCAAGAATAAGAATTATTATTCAATCTAATAATAATGACAAAGTTAATAGGGAATGAGGCATTTTAGAGGCACCAAATTATGAATTTCTTAAACCAAATAGAAGTTTTTTTCCTGCAAGTCAATTTTCTATTTTTAAACATATGCAAATATGAATTGGTCAATGTGTTGTTGGCATGAAGGGAATCAACCTATTGTTCTATTTTTTTTAGTATTGAGTATAAACATTGTCACCACTCTATTTTTATTGATGAGTCGATTATGTTGAGTTGAGAAGTGTCATATTGGGGTATGTGTAGGATCATGATGGGCCAAAAAGTGGCGATATGATGGGTATGTGTAGGGTATGTGGTTGACGATTTTATTTTTACCCAAAATTGATGAAACAAAAAGGGTTTTTAAAGGAGATTCTTAGCTTTCCACCAATATAAATTATGCTTTACTTTGAATTTAATAAATAAATATAATTCATTTTTTATTTGAATTACTAATAAAGTCTTGATTGATAGGCTAATTGAAAAACATCTATAGCTTTCAAACGGTATCACATTTTTTGAATATGAAACATGTGTAACATTCTATGCTTCACATAGTATAGGATTAAAAAAAAAATGAATTTCATGAAGTTTCGACCAAGTTAAGGTGGTTAGACATACGACTTTTTATATTTTTTAAAAGTTGTAATAAAAAATTCATAATTAATTATTTACTTGGAAAAAAATTGCAAAAAAACATGCATCACATCGATACATGAGTCTTCTACTTATATATAAAATATTATAAAAAAAAATTATCATTTTATTTTTGTAAGGGTGGTCAAACAAACACCTACTTATTTTTTCCCTAAAATTTAAGTACTACTGCATTGAAATTTCAAATTTTCGCCAAATAGATTTTTTTAAAAATAAACCTAGTAGTTTAGAAACTACATTCAATTTTCTACGGATTCTATTCTTACAAAATATAGATAACTTATTCAAATTTTTACATCAAGTTGCCTAACTCTATTTTTTCTGAATTTTTTGCCAATTAAGGGCATGTTTTTTCCATGATGATCCTACACATACCCATTGCTTAACTAGTTTGTAGGTTGTAATGTATCATATTTGTTTAAATAGAGGCATCCTTTACCTCATTTGGATGCCCAATTCACTTCCATTTTTCTACATTTTACTTGCTTGTTCTTGTTGAGAGTTACCATTGTGAGGAGAGTTTATTGTGAGAATAGTGTTTGAGAGATATTTTTAGTGGAGGATTAGAAGAATTTTTCTTAGAGGGATTGAGCTAGGAGACAACTTGTTCAATTGGATTAGCGTATTATAGGAATGTTGAATCTATTCTTTATTTCTATGTATGCTTGGGAAAGATTGAATGTTATTGTTTGATTGTGTGGTAAATCCTTGATTTGCTAGTATAGGGAAGAATTATGTTTATTTCCCTAAAAGTTAGAAGGAACTATATATTACTCTGTTTTTGCACGTGAAGCTTTATTTGAAGTGTTTTTACATACTCTGTAATAAGGAGTGATTGCATTCATTAGTATTATATCCTAGGAAATGAAGGTGCTTAAGTAGATATGAAGTAATTTGTGACAAATTGCTTGTGGAATCTCGAACTATAGCCAATTCATAGGTTCCTCATGGGATTAGTTAATTTTACATTGGAATAGCTTATGTGTGGGAAAATACTTAGTATATATGTTAAAAACATAAGAGGAATATGTTGTTCCTATGGTTAAAGATTACCTCATGAAGGGATTACCTATGCATAGTGCACAAATGATCTTGAGACAAATCGAGATAGGGAAGTGTATGTGATCTAGGATGACTTTTTATATGAAACTTTGTGCAAAGTAGTGTAATTTTCCATTGGTTATGCTGTCAATTTCATTGTGTACCTTTTATGCATGCTAGTTCATGATTTCCATGTAAGTTAGGATGTATACAAGTTCTAGTCATGTAGGGAACAACAATGAGTTCATATAGGACATAGTTATGAGGTTATCAAACCAACTTATTCGTTGAAGGGAGGGCCATATTACCCTATGAGGTAGATGTGTGGGTGACCGTATAAGAGTCTATGGTTGGAAGAAAAGCGCTTGAGTGGTGCTTCCCATCTTTAGTTGGCAACCAAGGTTTGATTGAATCTTCTCGGATCATTGTACATCTATTTCCAAAGGAAGCTTAAAAGGGCTATGTATGTTTAAATTGTATTCCATCTTTGGAAGGATGTAAATGTTCACAATATGAATGAAATCAATGTTGGAATTTTTTTTGTGTTATATGTACTCATTAAATCTCTCTTTGGAAGAATTTTTTTTGTTGCATTAGGAATAGTACCTAGTTTAATTTACTTGAAGGTAAAACTTAGAGAATTTATCTTTGTAAAATAATTGGCATGTTGCACCTTCTTCTTTTGTTTTCACTACATTTTTGAGTATTCAGCATCCTCCATTGTAGTGCAATCTCGAGGATGACCTCACCTCGAGCAATGGTCATAAGAAATTTTTTCCTTTGGTGTAACGCCCCACCGTGAAAACCCCAAAGGACAACTGCAACTATCAAATTACCGCATAATTTTTTTTTTTTTTGAAAGAGAAACATTGCAATAAGGTAAGTATGTAATGCATTATATGAAAATAAATTATGCATTTTCAAAATCATCTACATCCTCTGGGGTACATGTGGTGGAATTACTAAATGCAAAAACCTTACCAAAATGATAGCGAATGAGATCCAATATTACAAGAAAATAACCTACAACCATCCTAATCAAAAGAGATGAAAAGATATACATCATTGATTACATTTCAATTCATAGTTCAATATTACAAATTATGGAGCATATTTCCATAGATACAACACATCATGGATACAATAGTACATTACATAATGCTTCGCTTAAATCAACGGGAAGAGTACATCAAGCACAAGAATAGAACACCAAGGAAGAATAATGTGCAAAGCGAGGAACCGTCTTCAACCAAGTGAAGCTCTGAAAACTCCGCGTTTGCTTCCACATTACGAATAGAACCTGGGAACCCAATGGGGTAGATAAAATGTTCCACCCGACCATGTGGGTTCGAAGACCCACCCCCCATGCTAGGAGCTGACAAGAAAGACCTTCAACCAAAATGATCAGGTGAACAATGACAAACAAGACTCCATGACAAGAGAAATAACAACACAAAACAACATCCACTTCCAAAGGAGCAAAGGCAACAAGGGGAAGCAACAAGTAAAAATAGTTACTAAAGGGGTAGAGTGTCATCACATGGCTTGACATGGGTTACCCAATGCAGATCTTCATAGGTTACTGACCCCCGTCTTGGGTTACCTTGGCAACCTCAACCGATCCTCGGCCCCCATTCTTACACATGTGGAATCAACTCACCTTTCATGAAGACAAGGTGGTTGATTTTCCATTCCAGGCCTTCTCATCTCATCCCAAGCCTAAACGAGCGCTTGGGCCATGAGAGAGACATCCATTATCTTTTCTTAGTGTGAATTACTACCCATCCCCCCTAACTATTTATTAGGTTATCACTTGATTACTCAACTTCTGCACAAGTTACCCAGGATACCACTTAGGGTTTCGACCCTTGTGGAAAGCCACTCCCCCTTACAACAATACAATCTCATAATCATAAACGAGGTAAGCCAACTTGCATAAAAAAAATTAAGGCTAAAATAGTAAATACAACAAGTGAGGCATGTGCCATCTCACGCTAAAAACTTCTTGGAAAATCCACTTACCAATGCAAGGCTAAACCCACAAAACTCAAATTGAACATAAGAACCATCATTCGCAATAGTCACCATGAAACCAATCATGAAGCCACATTTTTCCCCTCCTCTAGAAGCCCAAAAGACCGACTACCCAAGATTCCCAAATGAGGGTAAGTCAAAGCGAATCATAGGTTTCAACAAAAGTTCAACATAAATAATCTCCTCAAATCAAAATAACTCAAACAGGAGACAAAATGATATGGAACAATAAAAACTAAGCTTTAATTCCTCTAATACAATTAAAGTGATAAGTCTCATAGGACGCTTAGTTCATCCTTTCCACACGTTAATATACTATGTCATCTATCAATAAATCAAATTTATTTAAGTTAAACAAGCTACCAATCTCTTTAACAACTTACTCAAATAGAAGGACTACAATCTCAAGTAATGATAACCAAAGGTAAACCCTAACAACGATCTATTTTCATTTCTAATTTTCTTTAAATTATATCTTCATAATAAATAAATTTAATTGGGGATAATCAATTTAACTTTAACAATTTACAAATTGTTTTCTTCAATTTGTAAACCTAATGTGAACATATATATTTATATATAAATCTAGAAATAACACCTAATTTAATCTTTTCATCATTTCAGGAAAACAATTCACAACAGATACAGTTTATATAAATTTAAATTAAACAATCTACAAAACATAATCAATTTATATTAAATTTTTATGCTCATTATGAAATTATGTAAAATAATTAAGGAAGGCATTTACCATTCAATCCATTTACAATATATTTAATAGTATTATAAAATCATTTAATGCGATTTAAGAAACTATATATATATCACAAAATTAAATCTACTTTGAGTAATTCCAAACAAGATAATATACATCAATCCACATTTAAAATTTCTTTACATGTTAACTTTTCACTTAAGGGAAAATTATTTTAAACAGTTAAAGAGAATATAGAGACAAATATTCTCGCTATGCTGGTCTCAAATTCATTAATAAATCCCACAATCACATTCAAAGGGATAAACTTAAAGAACTTTTAAATCATCACAAAACTTAATTTACACATACAAAATATAGTTATTTAAATATCTAAGAACTATACAATTAAGTTATAGGAAATCAAAGTAATCATTTTAAAGAACTGTAAGACCTCGCTTTTCCTATGATTAAAACCAAACCTAACTTGTTTTATGTTTTCATAAATGGGTGGTAAGTGGTATTATGAGAAATAAATAATGTTATTGTGTGACAATATTCTTGTATTTCATTTTTACATTTATTTCATTATCGTGCCATGAAGGTGTTAAACACTCATGAAGTGTGAGATATAAATTGAAATTTTAAATGAAATTATATGTAAAATATCAGGATATTCAATAAGAGAATTTATGTGATATACGATTGTTGCTTATGGATTCATTGGTAATGTGCAGAAAAGTAAGGACGTCAGTATCAAGAAGGAAAACCCTCGAAAAGCAAATCAAAAGACACCTTCTTGTGGTTATGAATTTGACCCCTTGTGGGGCTTATAAAGAAACAAAGTTAATATGTTGGAAGATTAAGGTGTGAGGTTTGATATTAAAAGGATAACTTACTTTTGGTTTTTGAGGGCATTTAAAGGTGAGTCATATGGGTTTAAGTGGGGTTAGGGTTTAGGAACCCCTATTTGAAATTGAAAATTCGGATGAATCCTTAAATAGGGCTTTAAAGTGGGTTGTTGGTTATTTTCCTTGGTTGAGATGCAAAAATAAACCCCCTAGGGTCTATACCATAGTGGTAGGGGTCAAGTAGGCATAAACTAGTGTCCTAAGGACATGATTTGACCCTTCAAAAGTCCTCATTATGAAGAGGGACGAATTTTGAGGAGATAATGGGGTGAAAATATTGAAAGGTTGTCCAAGTGCATGTTCCCCTCATTAATGAGGATAAGACCTCTCTTGATGGAGGGAGGTACACCCCACACCTTCCCATCCAAGGGTTTCAATTTGAAACTCCTATATATTTTGGGGAGTAAGGATGATTAGGTTGTTACCCACTTCTCCTCTTGGAGAAATTGAGTGGAGAGAGTAGAAAGAATGAGGAGAGGAGAGGAGTCCATATCCTTGGAAATATGCTGATTCAAGATGGCTTAGCATGGAGAGGAAAGATGGATAAAAGAGTTTGATCACTTCCCCTAAAAGAAAGCGATAATTTTTTCCTATTCTCATTTACTCTTGCTTTTAAATGATAGTAAGAAGGTGGTACATGTGGTTTATGGATCATGATTGAAATAAAAAAGTAGAGAATCTAGATGCATATAATTTTTGCTATGTTAGTTCATTCCTTTATAAAAGTGATAATAGACTCCATTTATCATCATGGAGTTGAGAGAATTCCTTGCTCGGGGGTATGGCTAGAGCCCACAAGGCTCCATGACGCCATTATGGTAGGGTGGAGAGCAAGCCTTTATACATTGGTTGGGTAGTCATCTAGTTCCTATGTATTGTTGTAATAATGATGGTTTATGTAAAAGAGTGGCAATTGTTGTAATGAAGGAAAGAAAATTCTCTTCTCGAAATTGCTTGCATTATGATACTTTACTTTGTAATATTCTTGAGAGAGATATTGAAATCGTTTACCTTTTTTTTGAGACATTTGATTTGTAAAGCATATATTGCAATGTTGTTGTTATATGATTAGCAAAAATAAATAAATAAATAAATTTTTAAAAAATGGTTATTTAGGATTATAGAGACCTTTGATCATTGTTGTTACTAAATAGAATAAATTAAACAACTTTATGTTCATGGTGGTAGCAAAAATAACAAAAGCTAAACAAATTTCAGTACAATACTATTTCAAAAATTAAAGAAGTTAGTTGTGTGGTTGGAAGGTTGCAAATAAGATATTACTCACCAACTAAATATTAGACAATGTAAGATCTTATAAAAGATTTAAATTTCCTAAATAATAATAGATCCATGTCATTAAATCTAATTTGTGTACTTCATTTCATCAAAGGAACAAAACTACGCAGCCGAGAAGCAGCTTTAATAACATTAGCATTTCTGCAAACCAATCAAAATACGGTAACAAAATAAACTGGCACAATAATCTGCCTCAGGGAGCTAAATATATATTTATCCTCCCGTAGGTATTCATCTGGCTGTGGAAAGTTAAGCAAAAAAGGGTTCAGCTTCATTCTAACTCCTCCCTTGGATAAATATTTCACGTGTTCCTTGAAAATATATATATATATATTATAAAAGTAAGATGAAATCTATTCATTGTAGTAAACAAAAGTCCTACAGTTAAATAAGTGAATCGATATGCTGTTCAAAAGAAAGCCAGGGATAAATGAGATTGTTAAGAATTCTGTATTGAAATGCAAAATTAATAGTATAAAAAAAATAAACACGCACAACTCCAAAGATGCAAATATGTTGAGGAATAGCAATGTTGTGTAGTACATGGGTTAGTAAAATTATTACAGAGCTCTTAAACACAAAAAAGAAGAAGAAGCAAAAAGTAGTTGCAACAATCCACTGAGACAACGTATTGTAGGACTTGACTTGCGTAGACAGAAGTAAACACCGAATGGTTTCTGTAAATAGAGCATTCAAACAGGAAAGAAAAATAAAATTTCTAGCACCTCCTGTACCCTCATCACTACTGGCCTTATCAAATTGAGCAAAAGTCTGAAACTGTTCCTGCACAGGGAAGTAAGATAAATAATGGGGAAGTGGATATGATTTAGAAACAAGACTCCATTTTTTTTGTCGATCTTAGTAGATCTTTCTCCATGTGCCTTAGTTTTTAGACTTTGAGATTGGCATATTTAAATAAAAGAATAAGATAAAAAAAAATTATAGCAGTAACATGTGCATTGCTTTATCCCTAGCAGGATCTCCCTTGTGGTTGCAATCTTCGATGCATAATGAATATGCATTAATTCTTTATCTGTGCATCTCTGAAGGGGATTGCCCCTCCATGCCCTGATATCTGTAAGACTTGCTAACCTACCACTGAACCCAGTACTCTGCCAAGCGTAATGTATGGATGGCTGACCTGGCATACTGTTCTTCACCATACCTCATGCTTTTTCCACTTAACTATTGATAGACTATTTAACCCACCTCAAGCTTTGAAGCAAAGTGTGTTACCCAGGCTATAAAATGCCATCCCGAGAATTTTGCAATTTACTATGAAGTCTTCGGTTCTGATCGACATTTAATGGTGAGAGTGATAGCTTTTAAATGGTGAATCTTTTGTTTAAAAAAAATCTCACCCAATCCAACGACTGTCTTTTGAATTGAAGGCTTCACCTGTGGATGGTGGAAATAATATTATGTTGTTGCAGAAGTTGTATTATTTTCAGCTTTGATTAATATATATAAAAAAAATACTAATAAAATAAAATGTCACACACTTACCTCATGTCAGACGTTCTGGCTATGAATCTTGCCTGGCAGTTAATATTTTCCTGCTGCAAGTATCTTGTTTTGATCTCATGAATTAAACAGTTATGTAATTCATATTTTAATATTCATGTAAAACTGCAATACCAAATCTGGAGGTGGCATATGCAAGGTTTCTATCCTCCTTATTTTTCTTAAGTTAACTTTTAGAATTTTTGTCTAATCATTTTTGTAAAAAAATAGCTAACTTAAAAAAAAGAAAAAGAAAAAAAGAGCTCTACATCTCCCTACTTTCCCTAATTCATATCTATATTAAAAAGGAAAAAGTAATAACAAGTAATTGTTAAGATTAGAAAAAAAAGAAGAAGATCATATAGATAATGTGGAATCTTTCCATTTATTAATTTAATATGAAATCATTCCAATTACTGGATTTAATTCATATCTATATTTAAAAGGAAAAATTAATAACAAGTAATTATTAAGATTAGAAAAAAAAAAAAGATCAGATAGATAATATGGAATCTTTCCATTTATTAAGTTAATATGAAATCAAACCAATTAGTAGAATTAAAAGAGCATATTTATATATGTGTTTTATTTTAAAAAATTAAATAGTTATGATCTTTAATTCAAAATGGAAAGTTAGACTATTTTATTTACTTGTGTTATTTTTATAAAATGAGAATTTTAAGACTAAAATATTAATTGGTGATTTATTTATTGTTTTTATAGAAAAAGAAATATTTGAAGTTTCAAAGGCCATATATATTAATCAATAGTTAATAAGTTATAAAGTATTAATATAATAATAATAATAATAATAATAATAGTAATAGTTAAAGTGTTGATTAATTTTATTAAATGATTACAATGCATATATAGTAATATATATTGAAAGAGAATTTGTATTTTAAACAATAATAAGTTATATTCATGTCATATGGATCACTAATTGTAAATAAGTGGTACTACGGATACCAAGAGTGATATTGTTAATTATGGCGAGAACAACTTAGGAACACTTTGTTAAAATCAATAAGGCAAAATATGAGTACATAATGACTAAAATTAATCATCTATATTATCTATGTTGTCTATACTTAGTAAGGGAAACAAAAAATAATTTAACGATAATAATATGGTTATTATATATGAGAGATAGTAAGGATAATAATACCATGAGAAATGCCTAGCCATGACTAACTTAATAGTAGCATTATTTCAGATTAACTAAAACGGTCCTACAATTATTCCCTTGGAACATAATCAATTACCACCTTGATACGAATGGGATGTCTGATCATGTTGGCATTAATTTTAGTTGAGTGGGAGAATAATTCTACAGGGGTTACAAACAATAATAGTTGTACTAATCATTTGACATTAAAGTTGTTGTCAGATGGTCCAATGGAACCTTAGTTCATATTTCTTTTATCGTTATATATATATATATTGTTGTCACATGTAATCTAGACTATTCTGACTCCCCTAACGATTTAAGGTGCACGCGATGGACTCCATGCTCATGACGTTGTTCACTCTTCTTTTTCCCATTAGGAAATTTGATGATGGAGACTTTGCATTAGAAACATCTCCAAATGTGTTGGCAATTATCTACCTTGTTGAGTATGGTAGTTCATTCCTAAGCATTAACATTTGTTTTTTAAAAAAAAAAAATTTGTTGCATTTTCTAGTAAAATTTTTAGGCATGACAAGAACATTCAACTTAGTCAATTACATTCCATTTAAACATTCATCGTGAAATCATCAAATTTTATTTAACAAAACCATGTAAACATATTTTACTAATATCACACTATGCTCATAGTAAAATTGGTTAGAAAATAAAAAGAGTTATTTAAGCATATTAACCATAAGGAAAAATACTATTTTATTACAACATTATTTTCACATATTTCCCATATTACCATAAACAATAATTTTATTCTTTTCAAGAATGCATAGAAACAAAATAACATTGAAACTACATATAATCCCACATTTAAATAGACAAGACCAATGTAAATTTAATGAAATAAATACTATCACCCAAGCGATATTTACCCCTAAAAATTACACACAACTAATCAAATATAAATAAATAAATACATAACCATGATCCCAAGATACGCGCAAATTTTTTTTAATAAGAAGACTTAGTAACTTACAAGCAGATGGAAATGGTAGGTTTGCTTAGGGCGCAATACAGGGTCTGTAGAAAATCGACTAAAGGGATTTAGAAATGTTCAAGTAAATGCAATTGGTAGGTGTAGGGCCAAATTCCACAACTATTTCTAGCATCCCATGGGAGCTTTGGAGACGCGTATTCTTTTCAGATGTGGCGATTGCAACTACCTAGGTAGCTAAGTATGCAAAATGTAGAGCACAGACAAGGAACGAGGATTGTTTGGTAGATTGCCTCCAAGGATTGTGGATTCATGGAGTGCAATAATTGTAGGATACACACTAATGGGTTTGTTGAAATGGCTTTAGAAAATTTCAAGCAAATGCAATCGGCATGTATAAGGCCGAGTTCTAAAGAATGTGTAGGCACATACAAGACTCATGAATTGTTTGACAGAATGCCTCAAGAAGCGCTTGAAAAAATGCAAAAGTAAAGACAAGGCACGCGAACTGCTTGACAAAATTCCTCAAAGAAATGTTCAAAGAATTGTGAAGCAGAGACAAGGCAAGAATCCTTATTTCACCCTGATAATGAAGAGTCTACCATTGCATTTTGTTTTGCATGTCAAATGAGGCTCAGAGGAAAGGTATCAGCTACTAGAACAACAAAACACGAATTGAACATAATTCAAATAAGGGAAAATTCATATTTCAAAAGGAAACCACAATAAAGGTATCGACCTACCTACTCATGCCAAAACATGACTTCAGAGAATAGAGAGTATCACTCAAGGAGCCACCTATTATCTCTTCCAACTGCAGTTTGTATGTGCACCTTCAATTACAAGCCAGAAGAATAAAAAATTACTCATACGTTTCACCAAATATGGTGTACTCAGAAGCTTGAAAACTAGGTACAATGAACAAGATCCAGAGACCATATCACAAAACAAGGTATGCAAAGAAGACATATTAACAACGAACCATGCAAATATTCATAAGCTATATATATATATATATATCAACACTTTGGCCCAACATCAAAGCCGATATAATATTATCAAAAGTTTAGAAAAATAGAGATATAATAGCATAGTGATTTTCTTTAAGAAACAAATTAAGAAAACAAGAGAAACTTGAGCATTCGATTGCCAAGAAGGGGACAATTTACTTTCACAGAACTAAGAAGGAGAACATTGGTAATATGGTATCTTATAGCAATGTTGTAGTTTGGAGGGGTGCGGCTGGGAAATTAAGAAACTCAACAAAATTTCTCAGTAAACTTTAACAAGTAATTTGCAATCGAAGATGAAGTATTAAAACTACCTTTTCTTCCACAATTTCGTCAAATTCTTGTTTTTTTTCCAGAGTCCTAGCTGCCAAGTTTTTCTTACTTTTTACCCAAGCACCCAAAACTCTCTATATATATATATTTTCAATTCCCCTCTCCCTATTTTCACCAAATTCTTCAAAATAAAATAGGAAATAGTCTCTATTGATTTCTGAGAAATTAAGGACAGATGGCCAATACACAATTTATTTCTCCACCTAGCAGTTTTCTTTTCACTCGGGTTTCCACTTGGAGGAAAATCTTTGCGTTTAGAAAAATCCTCCACCTAACTCCACTAAGCTTAAATTTATTAATTCTTTCCATCCTCATAATAACTTTCATCCATGTTTTAATATTTTATCGGGTAGAATATTGCCATTTTATTTAAATTAAATCAATCGTTCATGAGAAGTCTTATATATATATATATATATATATATATATATATATATATTTACCACTTTTCAATTATAATAATTAACAAAATATTTATTTATTTTTTCGAATAAATCTATAATTAAATAAGAAATATTATATAATTGTTAATTTAAAATTTTAGCAATATTGTAATTAAGATATTATTCTATTTAAAGTATTTAATATTGATAATTAAAATAATATTTATTTAAATCTACAAACTTTTAAAATTTGCAAACTAATTTAATATTTAATTAAATCCTAGTCGTAAATTACTTCAATAATTAAATTTAATGCTTGATTAAATTAATTTCAACAATAATAATAACCATGATTCAATTAAATTAATTAGTTAACAATAACGATAACGTATCAAAATCAAACAATTAACACATTAAAATTAACACTTAAAATGAACAACATCAAACAAAACGATACCATAACAAAATGGGATATTGACGGACAACATCGTCAAACAATGACGGGATGACTGACACAGACGGGGATGATTTCTTTTTTCAACTCCCTAAACCAAATCATATCCATTGGGCATGTTGGGAATGCTCAAAACTGATGGTGTGGGTGGAGTTGGTGCCCAGTACCTATAGTCCTGTATAAAACCGTCATCATGAGAAAGAATTGCAGTGTAGCAAGGCACTCACAGATGAGTGATGCAACACCGTCTCTCTCACACAAATCTCAACAATAACCATGTTCTAAACAACATCATTATCAAACAGTAAGTAAACAACTGCATAAGCATAACATCAAACGCATATGTCCACATACCATAAGCAATAGTAGCAATGTCAAAGACAAACAAGACCAATAAGCATAATTGTTAACCAACCAAACGATGTGGTGAAATAGTCACTAACATAGTCTCAAGTATGCATCAACAAAATAAGTATGCATACAGTATCAACCACACACAGAAAAGTATCATAAGAGTAACAGTAACACGAGAGGCACTACATCCTTCCCCCTAGAACTGGGCTTACTCCTGGAAGCCAAAAAAAAAGAAGAAATAACTCTCTTAAGTGGGATACATCCTCCCAAGGCATCAATGACTTAGCGTTAGGTCCCTACTAGACCCTCTCGAGCTCACCCATGGGCTCTTGAGTCGGCTTCTCATCCTCTACCGATAGCCTCTACAACTGCACTCTGGTGCCTAGCTTGGTGATTATCAACTGCAAAAAATACTCGGTGTGACCTGCCCACGTCACCCACTGTCGGCTCGGAAGCAACTAGCCTTTGATTGAAACCAGTAGAGTTCCTCTGCATTTAGGCCTTTGATTGATTCAGGCATTTAGGCCCCGACAAAGTGTTGTACAAGCATCACCTCATCATTGTTGATTCTCGCATACTACTTGAGCTCATAAAATCGGTGCTCGTACTACTCAATGAACAATGTCATTTGTCTTAACTCATGAAATTCATCTGCTTGGTGTTGTCTCCAGTGATTTGAGAGGAAACAAGCCCTAAATCTCTCCAAAAACAACTCCCAAGTCACCATGTTGATGTCAATGTGCAATTTTTGTTCTTCTAGTCACCACCATGTAGATGCAAAGCCTCTGAGGTGCATGATAGTGCACCTAGCCCTATTATTGCTTCCGTATGGATGCATCTCAAAGCAATGATCTAGGTCTATCAACCATGCCTCAAGTCCTCAGCTAGCACCATCGAAAGTAGGAGGTTGAGCTCTCAACATGTCTCTCATGTGACCCGCCACTACTACATCCTGCTTTGCTGAAACTTCTTTTTGCCTCGGAGACTTCTCTCTTTCTCTCTCTAACCACTATTCCTCCTCCTGTCTAGGGCCTAACTGACCAAGAGCCTCCCCTAACAATTGTTGTAACTACAATCCAACTATTCCCCGATGTTTTGGATTTGGGCCTCCTCCTTCCAGATGATTTTGAGACCCTTGTTATTCCTCACATTCTAATTTGTGGGAACTTTGTGACAGAGTACTTTTGCAGTTGGATCTACGACCACCACCTCAGCCTCTTCCATGACCATGACCTTTACCCCGAGGCATGTTTCTGTGCATCATTAGAGGGGAACATGTGAGATCAAGACTTAAGCTCAAAGGTTAACCTAATGGGCACAACTAACCTAGAGTACCCAGAGTTTGTAAACCTTGGATCTGATACCAATGATGTAACGCCCCACCATGCGAACCCCAAAGGATAACTACAACTATCAAATTACCAGACAATTTTTATTTTTGAAAGAGAAACATTGCAATAAGATAAGTATGTACATGCATTACATGAAAAGCAATTATACATTTACAAAATCATCTACGTCCTTTGGGGTACATGTGGTGACATTACTAAATGCAAAACCCTTACCAAAACAATAGAGAATGAAATCCAAGATTACACGAAAATAACCTACAACCATCCTGATCAAAAGAGATGAAAAGATATACACCATTTATTACATTTCAATTCATAGTTCAATATTACAAATTGTGCAGCATATTTTCACAGATACAACACATCATGGATACAATAGTACATTACATAATACTTCCCTTAAATCAATGGGAAGAGTACATCAAGTACAAGAATAGAACACCAAGGAAGAATAATGTTCAAAGTGGGGAACTGTCTTCAACCAAGTGAAGCTCTGAAAACTCTGCGTTCACTTCCTCATCACGGACACAACCTGGGAACCCAATGGGGTGCATAGCATGTTCCACCTAACCACATGGGTCTGAAGACCCACCCCCGTGCTAGGAGTTGACAATCTGAAAGACCCTCAACCAAAATGGTTAGGTGAACAATGACAAACAAGACTCTACGACAAGAGCAATAACAACACAAAATAACTTCTGTTTCTAGATGAACAAAGGCAACAAGGGGAAACAACAAGTAAACACAAATTTTAAAGGGGTAGAGTGTCATCACATGGCTCGAAATGGGTTACCCAATGTAGATCTTCATATGTTACCGGCCCTCATCCTGGGTTACCCTAGCAACCTCAACCGATCCTCGACCCCCATTCTTACACATGTGGAATCAACTCACCTTTCATGAAGACAAGGTAGTTGATTTTCCATTCCAGACCTTCTCATCTCATCCCAAACCTAAACAAGCTCTTGGGCCATGAGAGAGGAATCCATTATCTTAGTGTGAATTACTACCCATCCCCCCTAACTATTTATTAGGTTATCACTTGATTACTCAACTTCCGCATGAGTTACCCAGGATACCACTTAGGGTTTCGACCCTCGTGGAAAGCCACTCTCCCTTACAACAACAAAATATCATAAACGTAATTAGGGTAAGCCAACTTGCACAAAAAAATCAAGGCTAAAATAGTAAATACAACAAGTGAGGCATGCACCATCTCACTCTAAAAACTTCATGGAAAATCCACTTCCCAGTGCAAGGTTAAACCCACAAAAATCAAATTGAACATAAGAACCATAGTTCGCAAGAGTCACCATGAAACAAATCATGAAGCCACATTTTTCCCCTCCTCTGGAAGCCCAAAAGACCGACTACCACCATGAAACCAATCATGAAGCCACATTTTTTCCCCTCCTCTAGAAGCCCAAAAGACCGACTACCCAAGATTCCCAAATGAGGGTAAGTCAAAGCGAATCATAGGTTTCAACAAAACTTCAACATAAATAATCTCTTCAAATCAAAATAAGTCAAATGAGAGACAAAACGATATGGAACCATCAAAACCAAACTTTAATTCTTCTAATACAATTAAAGTGATAAGTCTCATAAGACACTTAGTTCGTTCCTTCCACATGTTAATCTACTATGTCATCTATCAATAAATAAAATTTATTTAAGTTAAAATTGAGCTACCAATCTCTTTAACAAATTACTCAAATAGAAGGACTCCAATCTCAAGTAATGATAACCAAAGGTAAACCCTAGCAACAATCTATTTTCATTTACTAATTTTCTTTAAATTATATCTTCATAATAAATAAATGTAATTGGGGATCATCAATTTAACTTTAACAATTTACAAACTATTTTCTTCAATTTGTAAACCTAATTTGAACATATATATTTATATAGACATCTAGAAATAACACCTAATATAATATTTTCATCATTTCAAGAAAAAAATTCACAGTAGCATAACTATATATATATATATTTAAATTAAATGATCTACAAAACATAATCAGTTTATATTTAATTTTTATGCTCATTATGAAATTATGTAAAATATTTAAGGAACACATTTTCCATTCAATCCATTTACAATATATTTAATATTATTATAAAATAATTTAATGTGATTTAAGAAACTATATATATATATCACAAAATTAAATCTACTTTTAGTAATTCCAAACAAGATAATATCCATCAACCTACATTTAAACTTTCTTTACATCTTAACTTTTCACTTAAGGGAAAAATATTTTAAACAGTTAAAGAAAATATAGAGACAAATATTCTCGCTACGTTGGTCCCAAATTCATCAATAAATCACACTATCACATTCAAAGTGATAAAATTAAAGAACTATTAAATCATCACAAAACATAATTTACACATACAAACTGTAGTTATTTAAATATATAAGAACTATACAATTAACTTATAGGAAATCAAAGTAATCATTTTAAAGAACATTCAATTTAGTCAATTACATTCCTGATTCCATATAATTTAGATAAGGGAAAATTCGTATGTCAAAAGGAAACCACAATAAAGATATCGAGCTCCCTACTCAAGCCAAAACATGACATCAAAGAACATAGGGTATCACTCAAGGAGCCACCTATTATTTGTTATAATTGCAATTTGTATGTGCAACTTCAATTACAACCCAGAAGAATCACATATTACTCATACGTTTCACCAAATATGGTGCACTCAGAAGCTCAAATGCTAGGTATGACGAACAAGATCCGAACACCTTATCACAAAACAAGGTATGCAAAGAAGACATATTAACAGTGAACCATGCATAAGCTAAATCAACTTTTTAAAATTTTCAATAGGAAGGTTGGTTAAGCTATATATATATATATATATATATATATATATATATATATGGGTGAAACCACAATAGTGGTTTACAATTGAGAAGAGGAAGGAAAATCAACTTTTTAAAAATTTCAATAGGAAGGTTGGTTCAGTCGAACATACATGTTCGACCGAACCCATAAAGTGGTTTTACCAAACCTATGGTTCGGCCGAACCACTTTATGGTCAACGGGAAAATAGTATTTTAAAGGGGTTTAGTCGAACCCCTGTTCGACCGAACCTAGTTGAATTAGGGCATTTATAAATCAAACCCTATCACTGTCAAATAGAAAAAATGGTGAACTATCAGACCTGGAGCTCATGCACGGCGAACAATGAATGTGATTGATAGGGAATAGCAAAAAATTGCAACGAGGCCACCATTTCAACTTGAAATATTGACTTGGATGTCCATTAGCATGTTGGCATTCTTTCATAGTGATTTAAAATTCCATTTGTTTGTAAATTTGTAAACTCCAATGGATTCCATGAGACCAAATTTTTTTGGTGAAATGAAAACAAATTGAATGAAAATAAAATTCCAAACAAAATTTTCATTTAAAACTTGAAGGCACATTATGAGAACAAAATTTATTGTTTATAATGAATATACCCTGTTTCAAGCTCTCATTTTGGCTCACGGCTGTGAATTGCATTTGCTTGAAAGTTTCTAAAACCTTTTAAAAACAATACCCATTATTTAAAATTTGGATTTACGGCTACCAATTGCATTTGCTTAAAAGTTTCTAAAGCCTTTTAAACAAACCCAGTTTTCAACCAAATTTGGATCTGGCTTTACAGCTGCCAATTGCATTTGCTTGAAAGTTTTTAATATTCATTTGGCTTTACAACTGCCAATTGCATTTGCTTGAAAGTTTTTAATATTCATTTGGATTTACAGTTGCCAATTGCATTTTCTTAAAATTTTCTAATATTTTCCCCAATAGCAATGCATATATGCATGATATTATAAAAAAATCGGGACCACTTCAATGCTTCTTTTTCATAAGAACACATACCCCAATTGGAGCTTCAACCTTTGTAAAAACACTACCTTCTATTACTAATTCATTATATCATTTCTTATATACTAGCATTAACCTAACAATGAGATCTTCCTACTAATATTTTTGTTCATCTTTAAACCAAGTTTACTCAAACCTCTAATTAGAATTTAAAACTATTAGAATTATGAAGAAAATAGTCAACATGTATAGCTCGAAGATTCCCCCAAAATGTATAATCAAAATTTAATTGATTAAAGCATTTAGGCCCTGAAAAAATGTTGTACAAGCATTTTTGGCCCATCATGATCCTGCACATACCTAGGTAATCCTTGCACAAAGTTCGTACTAATGACTTGTGACTTACTTTCTAGAATATCATGTGGATATAGTAAACCCACAAGATGATGATGTTCAACTTTCACCTGTTGACATTCTAAGCATCTAGCCACAAATCTAGCAGTGTCCCCTTTCATCCCTTTCCAAAAATATAATGGCTTCACATCAACCAACATTTTTGTCACACCAGGATGTCCAAAGTATGGTGCTTCATGAACTTCTTTCCACACAAGATTTCTCAACTCTTCAAAGTTAGGCACATACATTCTTCCCTTATACATAAGCAATCAATTGGGTTCAAAAGGAAATCCTTCATACCTTGCATCTTACATATTTCTTACAAGAGATTGCTTAACTTGCATATAGTACTCATCCTCCTTCTATTTCTATAACACTTGGCCTTTAAATTCAGTTTGGATTATTACTATTGAGACAATATGACATCTATGACTTAAGGCATCCACAACCCAATTCTCTTTTCCCTTGATGTAGCTAATATTGAAGTCATAATCAAATATCAACTCCAACCATCTTTGTTGAGCATTCAGATTAGGCTAGGTAAACAGATATTTCAAACTGTGATGATAACCGATCATCTCAAAGGGCTTTCCCAATAAGTAATATCTCCACATTTGCAATGCATGAACCACTGCTACTAACTCCAAATCATATGAAGCATAATTTTGTTCATAGGGTTTCAAATTTCTTGATTCATAAGCAATTACATGTCCTTCTTACATTAAGACTCCACCAAATCCTTCTCCTGATGCATCTGTGATAACAGTGAAGTCACCATCAGGATCTGGTATTTTCAAAATTGGAGCAATGGTCAACTTCTCCTTGAGTAGGTTGAATGTTGCATGGAATTTTTCTTTCCACTCAAAATTCTTTCCTTTATTTTAAAAATAAGTAATTGGAAAGATAATTCTAGAAAAGTTTGCAACAAAATTCCTATAATATCCGGCAAAACCGATAAAAATTCTTACCTTAGAGACATTTTTGGACATTGGCCATTATAGCACTTCCTTGATCTTTTTTTGATCGACTAAGATACCATTAGCTGAGATCATGTGTCCAAGGTAGTGCACTTTCTTTTGAAAGAAGTTACATTTAGAGAGTTTTACATACAACTTATGTTCTCTCAATCATTGTAGAACTATCTCCAAATGCTTGCATTGAACCTCCTCATTCTTGGAATAAATTAGGATATGATCCAAGAAAAACAAAACAAACTTATCTAGGAAATTCATAAACACGTTGTTCATTAGGTTCATAAATGCTATTGGTGCATTAGTTAGTCAAAATGGTAGAGCTGTAAACTCATAATGCCCATATTTGGTTCTGAAGGTAGTCTTAAAAATATCCTCATGTTTGATTCTCAATTGGTGGTATCCAAATCGTAGATCAATCTTAGAAGACATAGTAGCTCCCCACATTTGATTAAAAAGGTCATCAATGCATGGAAATGGATACTTTTTCTTTATTATACCTTTATTAAGCATATGATAATCTATGCACAAGCACGGTGTACCATCCTTCTTCTTCATGAAGATTATTGACACTCCCTAGGGTGATACACTAGGTCTTATCAATCCCTTAGATAAAAATTCATCTAGTTGTTCATTAAGCTCCATTAACTCAGCTATTGTCATTCTATTTAAAGGAACTTTAGAAACAAGTTCCGATCCTAGCACTATACCAATGGAGAAATTGAATACCCTTTACGATGTTAGTCCAAGTAGTTCCTCTGGAAGCACATTTGTAAACTTTTGTAAGATAGGATATTTTTCCATATCCGTTTCTCCAGTTTCCATAATTTCACCTTCTTCTAGTAGACAATTCCATCTTGAGAAATGACTTCCTTATATTCCTCAAGCTTTTCCATCCTTACTGCAAAGAGCTTGCATCCTTTCTTCTCAACCCTAAGCAATTACATGGCAGAGATTTGACGAAACTTGACTTCCCTAGGTATCCCTTGCAACATTACTTGGTTACCTAAATCATCCAAGCATTCTACTATTTTGGCATGATAGCCTACCTTGGCTCTATGCTTCCAAATCTAATTCATTCCTACGATAACATTATAGGATCCCAAGGGTGCTACATATAGGTTTACCTCTGTAGAGAAACAAGGAAGTTCAATCCTAGCTTCGAACAAACATTTTCCACTGTTGCTCTTGTCTGGTTTGCATATTCTACAACCCATGACTTTGCCATATAACCAAATTTCCTAGATATTTTCTTTTTTATTCTAGGTGAATCAAAATTTTCAGTAGCTCTAGTATCTAAAAGTATGGAAATAGGCAAACCAAATAAAATACCTGGAGTCTCCACTAGAGTAACTTGATACTCCACTTGACAATCTTCCAAGGCAACATGAATCTTCTATTGGAACATTGTTTGCTGGGAAGGAAGTGGGTTTCCAAAAGATCATGACCCCAAAGGCTTATTGGGATAATTTTTAGCAAAGTGGTCTCCACCACATGTGAAGCATCTCGTTTCTAGTACTTTCTTCCTTTCAGGTTCGCTAGGTCACTGGTATTACCTCCAACATTGTTAATATTACCACCATTAAAATTATTCCTTTTGCATTCCCTCCTTGATTCTCTTCCATCATTTTGGGGTCCCTTATCCACTTGCTTCTAAGAATCTTGCACTCATTCAAACTTCCTTGTAGTTGGCTTAACTTGAGCTCCTACAAACTTCTTATGATTCCTATTCTCTTGGAAAATGGAGATGGATTTCAGCTATTTCTCTTTCTTAATAGCCTTCTCATAAACTAGGTCCATAGTAGTTGGACCATGAACATCTACCTCGCCACTAATCTGGATAGTAAGCCCCATAATAAATTTCCTTAAATGTGGAAACATTCATCCTTTTGATACATTGGTACATAACAGACGGGTAAAAATTTCCCTGTACTCATTATTGACATCTCTCCCTATCTTAGGTTTTGAAAATCAGTGAATCTCTAGTCATAAAAGAGTTGGGGTAGCCATCTTGTCTGAAATATTTCCACAAACTCGTTCCATGTAAGTTTTAAAGAACTAAGCCCAAGTTCCATTTTCTTGTTCATCCACTAGTTAGAGGCTTCTCCTACTAACTGATGGGCTCCCCATACAAATTTCGTGACCTTAGAATAATTTTTTATCTCAAAATATTTTTCCATCTAAATCAACCATGCCTCAACTTCTTCCCCGTTGGTGCTACCTTCAAATTTTGGTGGGGTTATTTTCTTCATGTCCCTAGAAATTTGAGTAGCCAAACACTTCCTACTAGTTCCTTCATATTGATAGTGCGATTTCTCATTCTCATGTTCATGGGTCTAAACATGATCATGAGAATTCTCTCCCTCATCTTCATTGATAAGGATTTCTTCATTAATTGGAACTTCTTGTTCTACTCCAACTTTTTCCCTTACTTCCTACTCAATATTTCCCAACCTTGCATTGGTTTCATGAATGATAGCCAAAATTTGATCCAATTTGGCTTCAACACCCTCCAGACCTTGTCTAACTTCCTAACTCCCTCCAGGATTAGTCCTTGTTCACACCATCCTTTGCAAGAAAAGGGTTATACTTGAAGGCTTATCTTTGTTAGATTCAATCATGTTCTTACTATCTTATGGAAAAAATTTAAATGAGCATTCATTCACATGTAAAAGAAATCTCACATAAGATTTGAGCACAATCTTTTGGTAAACACATTATTTTTATTATTCATAAGGATCTCAATATCCATTCAATTTACATAGAGTGACTATTCAAATAGTAAAGTGGAGAAAATCCCTTGGATTCACTCTCAGACACATAACTCAAAAATTAATAAAAAATATATGTTCATTAAAAATTAGCCAAAAAGTTTGGCATAAACCGCATGGTGTTAGCTAATTTCTCACTAAAGTAATTTTGAAATTCTAAAAAGAATTTAACATTTTAGGGGGAGCACACCAAATGTTATGTTATGTTTTTTTTTAAAGGACCACTTTGTGTGCTCCCCCTTTTTGAAACCATTAATCTTCATCACTTTTTGAAAAAAAAAAGTAGTTTATAAAGTAGATTTGGAGCACTACAACTCTTGTTCTTGTTGCACCTTCAAAGTTTGAGCATAACTATCTTCATTTTCTCATCAAATATCAAATTGTGCTAATTTCAAATAAAAAAGAGGCATCTTAAGAACCTTTTTCATTACATCTTGGTGCACTTACCCCATTATATCAATTCATATAAAAATCTTGGCATTCCTTTTAATTTGATTCTCCTCAAGAAAATCAAGCTATTTGAACCTTCAAAAGGCCTCTTATTTGTGTTTGAGGAAAAACACCCATGATTTCCTAAAGAAGTCATCAATAAATGATACACAGTACAAGGATTTTCCAAGAGATAGAATATTTGTGGGACCAAACAAATCACTATGGATCAAATCTAAAATCCCTTTAGGTATAGTAGAGTTCATAAAAAATTACCGAGTTTCTTTCCCATATATGGAATGCTCACAAAAAATTAAAATATAAAAACTGATTAGCTGGTTCCTCTACTAAATTATTGATTTTTAAGGCCTTTAGGATTTTATCACTATTCTGGCCCATTTTCTCATGCCATAACACAATTATTTATACAAGATTCTTATGGTAACTTAAATCAAGAACTCCCAAAATATTACATTCAATGATAGTAGTATCCAACTATAATAGTTCAACTCCCTTGGCCAAGACCATGGCCTCATGCACCATCCTACATCCTTCATTGTTAAAGACCATCTACACATCAACATCATGTTTCTTACTTATCAAGGGAAGGTTCCTTACTAGAACTAGAATGTGCAAAATATTAGAGAGGGTATTGACCCTTCCATCTACAAACATGCACGTGAATCTACCTCATCTAATGATCTTGGGATTGGCATTATCTGTTAAATACACATTACCACCATTGACGCTCTCGTAATCTAAGGACCATTCCTTGATGGGATTCATGTGAAATGAGCCTCTCAAGTAAAAAAGTTATGTACTTTTATTACATGTGTGACAAGAGCTATAAGAAAAAAATCCCCATCACCATCATTGGAGGTCCTCAAATCCCATATGACTTTAAATCCTTACTTTCCTTCTTCTTCCAATCCCCTCTAAAGTGTCTCAACTTACCATAGTTCTTGTTGGCATATGATGTAAGTGGACATGATTTTTGGCTTCTATTGTTGTCATTGAAGGCAACTAAAGTCACCTTTTTGGTCCGCAATTATGCATTCAATCGCACCAGCAGAGGAAATGAAAATTGTGTGTTATCAACAGTGTTACTGATAGATTAGGGCATCCTATTTGATAGCTTCACCGGATCACCATTTTGGATTTTGGATCGATGAATTTTTTTTCAGGCACGTGGAACATATTATTATTGGATCTTGTGAAGTTGTTTTTGTGGCTATATGGTTGAGTAGGTTTGGTTGGACATCTTCTGTCTATTTGCTTGATAAAGTCGACTCAGTGGTAATAATGTGTAGTGGATGTATAAAGTTGAATTATGTTATTTATCTTCGATCTCAGATGTTTAATTATTGGTCCTAGCTATTTTTTAGCCAAATTTTTTAGATCCACATCAAAATTATCCATTGATTGGGCCAAGTAGTTGCAAATTTTATTAAGTTTTGTTGACCCTGACTTGTGGCGATTGATTCCTTGTGAGCGGATACATTTAGATGATTGGTCATATCATTTCGATGCACATAGAAGTTGTGTGTGTATGTTGTGAATGTCTAAGTTGTATTTGAGCAATAAAATGCATAGTTTCACTTGTGCATAAATATTTTGTGTGTGAACTTGAGCATAACAGACCAGAAGTTCTTCATTAGTCATCAGGATAGAAGTTCAACATCAAAGCAAAGTCAGAACTATAATCAAGCATTGGTGGATGCTATTATCTCAGTTCATTTTATTTTGGATCTATTCCAAAATTTTGTAAGGGCAGTGAGCCCCATTTTGAGCAGTGAGCTCTAGGCAGTGAGCTTGAATGCAAGTGCATTCCCATTTTTTAATACTTCTTTTGAGTATACTCAGAACTTATTGTGGATTGGCCATCCACCATGGTTTTTCCCCTTACAGGGTTTCCATGTAAAAATCCTTGTGTTATGGTTGTGTGGTTTCTTGTTTTCTATTTCTGCATATTGGTTTTGATTAATGTGTTAAGTGGATTAACGATCAGAATAAAAGAATCAATTTTTGTAGAACATTGATTCACCCCCCCTCTCAGTGTTGCTTGTTTTTAACAATTGGTATTAGAGCCTGTTCCTCAAAAGAAGTCTAATAGCTTGGGGAGATCTTGGAAAGTATATTCAATGGATACAAGCGGTATGGAACAACAACTCATGGTGGCCTTGGATGATCTTGACTAGTCAAAATATGAGATCCAGGAACTACAAGAAAGTCTTGAAAATGTAGAAAAATTTATCCAATCATTGAAAGACAAAATCAATGAATCAAGGGAGAAAAGAAAGGAATTATGTGGTCAGCTCAAGCAGAAGAAAAAAATCGGTGAAGATGAACAACTCAGTCAAGCCCTGAAGGAGAAAACAAAAGAATGTGATCAAGGAGAAAGCTCCAGATCTAGCCAAAGGAGATCTGATCAGAAGAAATTCAGACAAAGAAAATTCAAACATGGAAACTAGGTGAATGAATCCAGGAGGAATCCGATAAAACAACCCAATGCTCAAAGATTTAATGGCTACTATTATGCTTGTAACAAATTTGTTCATATGGCTTCTCAGTGTAGGAGTAAGACGAACACAAGTAGACCATCGTTTTTAGGTCAATGCTTTAATTGCTACAAGTATGGTCATAAGTCAAGTGAGTGCAGAACTGTGATGCATAATTTACATAGAGACATCAAATGTTATGCATGCAATAGATTTGGACATGTTGCTAACCAATGCAAATCAAGACAAAGCCAATGGGACAATTGGATTAGATAGAAGAATGTTGTTTGCTACAATTGCAATAAATTTGGTCACACCTCTAGATTTTGTTGGAATAGAAGAGGTCTAGTAAAATAGAACATGCAATCGAATGTTAAGGGAAAAGGAAAGATCACTACAGATGAAATCAAGAAGTAGATCTGCAAAAAAAATGGGTGAGGAAGAACCCCTCTACAGACACAAATGGATCCGCACCAAAAGTCTCTTTTGGTAATGCCTTTGGAAACTAATTGTAGGTCTCTACCATAGGGGGAGCTGTCAAGAAAATCTTCTAAATCCCCTACAAATGGCTGGCACTGAAATTCAAATGAGTCCAATAGGAAATCAAATTTTCTTCAAATCTTGTGGAATGAAGCTAAGGTATCAATGGGGATTATTGTTGATCCACACAAAAATTGTTTTTCCTGGAATATAAAAAGTCTAAAAGCCTACAGAATTAGGGCAAGAGCATTTATTGCAAAAAGTACAAAGTTAAGTTTGATGACAATAAAAGAACCGTTTTCACTCTCATTTGTCACATTACATTCAAGAGAAAGAAGTATGAAGCGCTCTAAGGTAATCCTTGCTAAAGCGGAAAGGAGATTCAAGCTCAAAAAGAAATTTGTAAATCGACCTCCATTTCATCTCCAAAAGATATTTATAGCAAAAACCTGTAAATTTGTGTTTTGTCAATCGTGTCTACCCCATTGTTGGTTGAAGTCAAAGATAGGCCGCGTCTAAAGTTTAAGTGACATCCATACAAATCGGTAGACATTGAGCCCCTAAGTGCATTTTCCTCCATCTCATATGGTGTTTTGCACATCGAGGATATTAGGGCATATGTGCATGAGAACATTGAAGATTTGGGTAGTGCTCAGCTACTGGAATTATACACTAACCACATAGTGCAAGATGATTTCTCTGTGAAACCTAAATTCCAAACCCTAGTGGACAAGAAATTTGTGCAATTTGTAAAATTTCCCATATTTAAGGAGGATGAGTGGGTTCGGTACATTCTGAGTAGAATGCATGATGAATTCATGTGGCTAGATATACCATTTAAAATCACCAAGGAAGCTATCTGTGTAGTGATGGGTTCAAACTCTTCTGGTAGACTTCATGTACTGAAGTCCATAAAGAATGATGATGTCACTAAAGCAACTGACTCTCATTGGGATAGAAGGGAAATGACCATAGATGATATTGCTGAAATTGATGTTAAATTTGCATCCATGATCATAGGGTATAAGATCTATCATTTGAGCTAAGAAAATTCAATATCTAGAACTACTATCTATACAACCTATGAGATGATTAAGCAAAATGCAGATTATGATTTATGTGAAGTGCTTAGAGGAAAAATTCTTGAAAATTTGAAGAAGATAAAAAGGACAAAAATAATGTCTTCAAGTTCGGAAACCTATTGATCTTTCTGTATTTTTACTTCTCAGGCGAAGTACCAGGATTCGGTAAAGTTCAGTGGAGAAATGATACTCCAGTAGCAGTATAGATCTATGATATACTATGTAGCCTTGGAAACTAGGAGGACCGTAACACAATCCTGTGGGGTCATTTCATTTTTAAAAAAAAATAGATGCATGCTAGAGAAAGGATTCCTAAAGTTGTAGTAGAACAGTACAAGGACTCCATATCCTTCATGATTGATATTGATCAGTGTTACATGGAAGTTGTTGATCCTAGGTTAGTTTGGATCATACCGATGGGATATGAGGTGGATGGAAATATTTTGAAGATGTATGTAGAACATCTGTTAAACTCACCTCTAGATCCTAATGAAGAAAGGTTTGGTACATATTCTAAGAAAAGTCTGCAAGTTCACTCAAATTTAAGGAAACCAGTGTCCATCAAAAAAGTAAGGAAGGAAATTGAAATCTTTGAAGAAAATATGGGTATTCCATTTGAAAAACTAAAAAAACTACGAAGAAAAAGGGATGAAACTGAAGCTGAAGCAGCAAAGGGGAAGGAAAAAGAAAAAAAACTAGTCAGGAAACATCTTCAGCCAGAGCAACCAAGAGTTCCCTTGCTACCCAGCCAAGTAAGGTCGAAGTCTCTGGAAGAAAGAAGAAGAGAAAAAGTTCAAGAACTTACAAAGCTGCATCTGCAAAAGAAGAAGAGGAAAAAAATTTAGAAGAGATAGTAAGAGAATTGAAGGCTACTGGAACTCATGCAATCAAGCTAAACAAAAGGAAGCCTTCTGGGAAAATTGAAGAAGCTCAGAAGAAGCCGAAAATTGTCAAGCCCAACATGTCTATGCAAGAAGTTGAAAATGCAGCAGTAGTTGATGGTAATCTCAAACCTCTATGTGATCTATTTGAGACTTTTGATGATTTTGGTAAAAGGATTCTTGAAGAAGTTGCAGTTAAGCATCTAAGTGATTTCAATAAAAATATTGTTGAGATTATGTCTGGCTTGCCTACAAGCCTATATAAATCTTTAGAGTCAAGAAGGAAAATTGCAAGAATTGAGGAAGGGAAATTGCAAGAACTGAGGAAGAGAAATTGAATAAAAGGGTTCTTGTTGATCTGTGTCTTGAGATGGGGATTGAAGAAATGGACTCACTTCTTCTAAGAGTCAAATAGGAATTCATAACCAGATCAAGAATAAAAAAACTCATGATGGGTGACATCGAAGTTGTGTTGAATGAGACCAAGGCAATTTTGGAAGAAATTTTGTCAAAAGAAAAGGCAAATGTTGAAGAAGTCAATACTGAATAGACTAAAGGTCATGAAGAAATAAATGTGGAAGTAAATAAATCAGAAAAAGGAAATGTAGATGAAGTAGTGAAAGAAGGGAATGAAGATGAGGAAGTAGAGGTGTTAGGAGAAGAAAATGAGAATGTGGCAGATATAAATGTATCTGATTCTTCAGTATTTAAGGATGCTCTGACTCCTCCCATTATTGAAAATATTAAGACTCCTTTAGTATCTAAGTACCAAAGTGAGGAGATTGTTGAAGGTGGAGAAGTTCCTGCTGAAGAAAAGGAAACTCCAAAATCCATTTCGAAAGTTCAGTCTGAATCTGACAAGGGTAAGCAGCTAGAAATCATCCCAAATAAAGCAAAATAATCCTTACTGGAGCAGCACATAGGATCAAATTTTGAATTTGATGAGAATTCAATAAATTTATCTACTTTATCTCCAATTCAGATGTTGAAAGTCTCCAAAATAGCTCAAGATAAAGCAAATGAGAAAATATTGAAATCCTACATTGAAGATAGTGAGCTATTAAAACTCGCCTCTAGAGTTCTACAGAAACTACTACCTATGCATGCTTTTGACCCATTAGGCTCCACCTCTAGTGAGTTAAAAAGATTAATAAACTCTATTGATTCTCATTTCAAATCCTTTGAGGACTCAACCCTAGTTAAAGTGAGAAAGGAATTTAAGGAGGAAAGATTTAACAACTTAAACATGCTAATTGCTAGAGACAGAAAGCTGTCAGGAACTTGCATTCAACACACTCAAAGTGATGTAACTGAAGGAGGAAATGTACACAAATCCTACTTAATCCTACCAAAATTTACAGCTGCAAATGAAAAGAAGATAAAAGATGTTGAGCAACAGTTGGCCATTATGTCCAACAAATTTGATCCCTTGGCCGACAGTGTGTGTTGTCAAGATTTTTAAGTAATATCCTTGCTTGACCAAATGAAGAATTTAAAGTTTGAAAATGAAAGAATCATTAGTAGAGTAAGTGACTTAAGGGGACTGATTAGTACAAAAAATGAGATGTTGGTGAATGCCTTAAAGGAAACAAAAAGTGTTGTCACCGCCCCTGATTCGGTAAGCCTAGAAGCAGTAGAAACATTATCCTATCTTCTCTGTGGTCACATCACCATTTTGGAAAGTCTAAAGAGTATGTGGGACTCCACCCTTAGTGAATTGAAAAAGATCTTTGAAGATATTTTCCAATTACTGTAAGTCTCTGGATAATACTTATATAATTTTGTATCCCCAATTTTGTCATCGATGTCAAAGGGGGAGAGAGAGTGTAGTGAAAAATTTCTTAATATTCTTAGGGGGAGTAATAGTTTGCAATGGTACATTATTCAATATTTTGTACACTGGTAGTATTTTAATCTCGACACTTAGTCATTTTTCACTAAGTGTTGACATCAATCCCAAAGGGGGAGATTGTTGGAATATGATGTAAGTGGATGTGATTTTTGGCTTCTAGTGTTGTCATTGATGGCAATTGAAGTCACCTTTTTGGTCTGCAGTTATGCATTCAGTCGCACCGATAGAGGAAATGAAAATTGTGTGTTATCGATAGTGTTACTAATAGAACAGGGCATACAATTTGATAGCTTCACCAGATCACCATTTTGGCTTGTGGATTGATGAATTTGTTTTTCTAGCATGTGGAGCATATTATTATTGAATCTCGTGAAGTTGTTTTTGTGGCTATAGGTTGAATAGGTCTGGTTGGACATCTATCTTTTTGCTTGCTAAAGCTGACTCAGTGGTAATAATGTGTAGTGGATGTATAAAGTTGAATTATTTTATTTATCTTTGAGCTTAGATGTTTAATTATTGGTCCTAGCTATTGTTTAGCCAAATTTTTTGGATCCACATCAAAATTATCCATCGATTGGGCTGACTAGTTGCGAATTTTATTAAGTTTTGTTGAAGCCAACCTGTGGCGATTGATTCCTTGTGAGAGGATATATTTAGATGATCGGTTATATCATTTCGATGCATGTAGAAGTTGTGTGTGTATGTTGCAAATGTCTAAGTTGTATTTGAGTGATATCATGCGTAGTTTCACTTGTGCATAAAGAATTTGTGTGCGAACTTGAGTAGAACAAAACAAAAGTTCTTCATCAATCATTAGGACGAAATTTTGACATCTGAGCTAAGTTAGAAATGTAATCAAGCATTGGTAGATTCTATTATCTCAATTCATTTTCTTTTGGATCTATTCCAAACTTTTGTAAGGGTAGTGAGCCCCATTTTGAGTAGTGAGCTCTAAGCAGTGAGCCTAGATGCAAGTGCATTCCCATTTTGTAATACTTCTTTTGAGTATACTCATAACTTATTGTGGATTGGCCATCCACCGTGGTTTTTCCCCTTATAGGGTTTCCACATAAAAATACTTGTGTTATGGTTGTGTGGTTTCTTGTTTTTTTTGTTTCTGCATATTGGTTTTGATTAAATGTGTTAAGTGGATTAAAGATCATAATAAAAGAATCAATTTTTGCAGAACACTGATTCACCCCCCCTCTCAGTGTTTCTTATTTCCAACAGTTCTAACACCCATCTTTAGGTATAACATGAGACTTATATCTCCTCAATTTGGAGCATCTAGACATTTTTTTATTCTTCCCCTTGTTGTTGGAATGATGTTCCATTATCAAGGGATCTTTGACTAATATGAACTCTTCTACCCCACTTGTTTAGAAAGAAACTAACCCACCCACTCATTAATCTTCGACATTGAAGTGGTGTTGTTGGTCACCATAATAAGAGGAAAGGAACATATTAGGATAATACATTATTCCTACTCATCCATCTTTACATCCACATTTATGTCAATTGGCTCACCAAAGTGTTAAACATATTTGATGATTTGTCAATGATTCATCATCACCCTTATTTAGTGAATACAACCTCTTTTGCATTTAAAAAAATATTCACTAGAGAATTTGTCTAATATAAAATTCCTTTCTTATCTTAAGGATTCTTAATATTGGTTTCCATCAGAATATTTAAGAGAATTGAATATACAAGACATTGGCATAATGAGATTCATTTCCTTCCAAACAAACACTTGTTAATCTTCATCTTTCATGCTAGATGAATTTTTACCTACCATTGCAACCCATATATCTTTATATCCTTGAACAAACCCTCCATCTTAAACTTCCATAGCTTAAATTTATTTCCATTGAATTTCTCCACATTGATTCTAGATGTACTTGCCATGACTATAGCTTAAATAAATCTACCACTACAACAAGATTTCACTAAAGGAAATATTAACAAAAATAAGTCTACTTCCCCCTCACAAAGATCTAATAAGCTAGCCAAGATTTAATACTAAACGAAAGGAAATAATGCAAACATTTTTCACAATGAGCTCTACAAAAAGAGTGTTACAAGCTATTTGGTCTATATAATTTTAAAAAATATTATTAAATAACAAAATTACAAATAAATACCAATAATGAAATATCACAATGAAGCACAAACAAGAGTATGAGAAATTGATATACCATGGATTTTTTTTCTTTCCAAAAAACTTAATTTTCAAAGCTCTAAACTAACATATTATTTAGTAATAAAAATGATTAGAATACACTTCCAAGCTCCTAGCTCTTCCAAAAGAACCAATGCCCACTCTCAAGAAATAATCAAACACAAGATAACTTGAATAACCTTCTACCCAAACCTTGAATGAAAGCAAAAATAAAAGATAATATTGCTAGAAACTTTTTAACCATTTATCACTAATATTCAATGTCCCAAAACAAAAATATTGAATATATTATGTGAACCCAACCATTTAATATTTTATAATATTAAAAACATTTTCAAGACATTAAAAATTATTAAGTATTTTCATTAAATGAATTCAATTAAAAACCTCCTTACTAAACTATGCTCTCCGAACATATAAGATATATTAAATATTTTTATAATTATGCATACAACCTCCACACAAAAATATTATACGATTATACAATGGAAATGGAATATTTATTGAATAGCAATGCGCGTGGAGTATGGGGGCCTTGTTACGACTTAAGTTATCTTTCTCTATCCGCGTTGATCTCAGAATCCGAGACTTTAAGCTTCATATGCTTTTCTCAGAAAGCTCAAGACTAAAGGAGTGGGGAATTTGATTAATTTCCTATCAAAAGGCAGTTTCTAAGAAATTATCTAAAAAGTTCACAAGAAAATTCTACACTTGTCTTTTACCGCGTTCAACTTTATTTACATACCCCCCTTGCTTTAGCGATTGCATGTCAGTGCTACTGTGGCGCGAGTTCATATTGTTAAGCTTTTCGAGCATTTACAAAAGAAATGATGGAGTATCACCCTCCCACCTCCAATATTGCCTTCGATGTCAACAAGAAGTTTCATGTGTTTCTTAGCTTTCGAGGACCGGACGTGAGAAATACTTTTGTCGACCATCTTTACGAAGCTCTCTCTGCAGCGGGACTTAGGGTTTTCTTGGACAGCGAAGAACTGGAGAAGGGCAAAGGAATTGATTCCAGCTTGCAAACAACCATTGAAACAAGTGACATTCTCATCCCTATATTTTCCAAAGGCTATGCGGAATCAACTTGGTTTCTGGAGAAGGCGGCCAGAATGTGTAGATCCAATGGCTTCATCATTCCCCTATTTTATGATGTGCCACCCTGTGATGTTCGCTACCCTATGTAGATTCCAATGGCTTCATCACTCTCCTCAGGTCTCTCCCTCAAAATATCCCTCCCAACCCCTTTCCCTCTCTCAGGGCTCTCCCTCCCATCCTAACTAGATAACCCTCTTTCTTTGATATAGTAGTCTCTCTCAGGTCTCACTCCCTCCCACCATACCTAGAAAAATATCACTCCAACCCCCTCTCTCACACTCCCTCTATCTCTCCCTTTCAAGTCTTTCTCTCTCTCTTTGTCACTCCAACTCCCTCTCTTAAGTCTTTATATTTCTCTATCCCTCTCATCTATCTCTCTCTCAAGTATCTCTCTCTCAGGGGTCTCCACTCCCTCTCTCTCAAGTCTCTCCCTCAAAATATCCCTCCCAAACCCTCTCCCTCTCTCAAGTCTTTCCCCCCACCCTAACTAGGTAACTCTCTCTCTCCCTCTCAAGTCTCTCTCTCAGGTCTCACTCCCTCCCACCCTACCTAGACTAGTCTCTCTCACTCCAACCCCCTCTCTCACACTCCCTCTCTTTTTGGTCTCTCCCTCAAAATATACCTCCCACCCCCTCTCTCCCTCCCATCCTAACTAGATAACCCTCTCTCTCTAATGTAGCAGTCTCTCTCTCTTAGGTCTCACTCCCTCCTACCCTACCTAGAAAAATCTCACTCCAACCCCACTCTCTCACACTCCCTCTATCCCTTTCAGGTCTTTCTCTCTCTCTCACTCACTTCAACTCCCTCTCTCAGGTATGTATCTTTCTCTCTCCTCATATCTCTCTCTAAGGCGTCTTTCTCAGGTGTCTCCCTCTCTCAAGCCTCTCCCCCCAAACCTAACTAGATAACTCTCTCTCTCTCTCTCTCTCTCTCTCCCACCCTACCTAGATAACTCTCTCTCACTCCAACTCCCCCTCTCCCACACTACCTCTATCTCAGATCTCTCCCTCAAAGTATCCCTCCCACCGCCTCTCCCTCTCTCAAGTCTCTCCCACTCATCCTAACTAGATAACTCTCTTTCTTTGATAGTAGTCTCTCTTTCGCAAGTCTTACTCCCTCCCACCCTACCTAAACAAATCTCTCTCACTCCAACCCCCTCTCTTACACTCCCTCTCTCTCTCTCTCCTTCTCAAGCCTTTCTCTCTATCTCACTCCAACTCCCTCTTTTAGGTCTTTATCTTTCTCTCTCCCTCTCATCTCTCTCTCAGGTGTCTCACACTCCCTCACTCTTAGTCCTCTCCCTCAAAATATCCCTCCCAACCCTCTCCCTCCCTCAAGTCTCTCCCCACCCTAACTAGACAGCTCTCTCTCTCTCTCTCTCTCTCTCTCTCTCTCTCTCTCTCTCTCTCTCTCTCTCTCTCTCTCTCTCTCTCTCTCTCTCTCTCTCTCTCTCTCTCTCTCTCGTCTCTCAGGTCTCACTCCTTCTCACCCTACCTAGAGAACTCTCTCTCACTCCAACCTCCTCTCTCACATTTCCTCTCTTATTTCTCTCCCTCAAAACATCCTTCCCAACTCCTCTCCCACTCTCAGGTCTCTCCCCCCCACCCTAACTAGATAAATATCTTTCTCCCTCTCAAGTGTCTCTCTCTCTCAATTCTCACTCCCTCCCACCCTACCTAGACTACTCACTATCCCTTCCACCCCCTCTCCCTCTCTCAAGTCTCTTCCTCCCATACAAATTAGATAACCCTCCTTCTCCAATGTAGTAGTCTCTCTCTTTCTCAAGTCTCACTCCCTCCCACCCTACTTAGACAAATCTCTCTCACTCCAACCCCCTCTCTCACACTCCCTCCCTCCCTCTTAGGTCTCTCTCTGTCTCTGTCTCTGTCTCTGTCTCTCTCTCTCCAACCCCTTCTCTTGGGTCTTTATATTTCTCTATCCCTCGCATCTCTCTATCTCAGGTATCTCTCTCTTAGGTCTCTCCCACTCCCTCTCTCTCAAGTCACTCCCTCTCTCAGGTCTCTCCCCTCACCCTAACTAGATAACTCTCTCTCCCTCTCAAGTCTCTCTCAGTTCTCAATCCCTCCCATCCTACCTAGACTACTCTCTCTCACTCCAACCCCCTCTCTCACACTCCCTCTCTCTCTCTCTCTCTCTCTCTCTCTCTCTCTCTCTCTCTCTCTCCCTCTTAGATCTTTCTCTCTCTCACTCCAACTCCCTCTCTCAAGTCTTTGTATTTCTCTCTCCATATCATCTCTCTCTCAAGTCTCTCCCACTTATAGTTGAGGTTTTAATGTATAGTGTAGAGGGTTGATGGTTGAAGTATTATAATTTAAGGGTTGAGGGTTGAGGTATCGTGGTTCAAGGGTTGAGGGTTGAAGAATTAAGGTTTAAGGGATAGTGTTGAGGGATTAGGGTTGAGGGTTTAGGGTTTAAGGTATAGGGTTGATGGATTAGGGTCAAGGGTTTCAGGGTTAGGGTTTAGGGTTTAGGGTTTAAGGGATAGTGTTGAGGGATTGGGGTTGAGGGTTTAATGTGTAGGATAGAGGGTTTAGGGTTTAAGGTATATGGTTGATAGATTAGGGTAAATTTATGAGGATTTAGGGATTAAGGTTGAACTACTAGGGTTGAGGGTTTAATTGATAGGGTAGAGTGTTGAGGGTTGAGGTATTAGGGTTTAAGGGTTGAGGGTTTAAGTGTTGAGGGTTGGAGGTTGAGTGTTTAAGGGTTGAGGATTGAGGGATTAGAGTTGAAGAGTTGAGGGTTTAAGGTTTGAGGTTTGAGGGAGTAGGCTTGAGGTTTTAAGGTATAGGGTTGAGGGATTAGGGTTGAGGGTTTAATGTACAAAGGGTAGAGGGTAGAGGGTTAAGGTTTGAGGTATTACGATTTAAGGGTTGAGGGTTTAAGATTTGAGGATTGAGGGATTAAGGTTAAGCAATTAGGGTTGGGGGTTTAAGGTTTGAGGTTAGAGGGAATAGGGTTTAAGGTATACAGTTGAGGGTTTTGATCACATATCTCTAAAGATATATATTGGATCCCACTTTTACATTTGTCATCCCCTAGATGCTTAACCCACACTCTGAAGGCTATAACCTAATATCTTCTATCACAATTCATGGTATATTAACTATTTTCAATTGTAATCCTTCTTTATTCAAGTCTTCAAAGTATCATAATTGATATTTGTAATTGTAGTCCTTCTAAATATTCAAGTACTAACAATGCATCACCTTTACTTATACCCAGGTGTAGTTAAATGGTGTTTTCTTAGTTTTGCTTGTTCTAGATATTGAAGTCCTAACAATGCATCACATTTTGCATCACATTTGGCACTCACCAAATTTGGTGAGTGCCAAATGTTCCTTTTCCAAAAATGGTAAAAAATGAGTTGACCCCGTGATTCAAGCCCACAATTCTCTACATTTGATTCGTTTTGCACTTTATCATACTGGTTTACAATTTCTGGGAGATTCTATTTTTTGCTGAAATCACATTTAAAAAAAATATATAATGATTTAAGGCTTAAAAAGTTCCATTTAAAGCATTCCAATTAAAAATGGTTTTATCAAACTACCTTAGATCAAACCCCCTTGGATAGAAACCCACTAGTTTTAAACCATACCTATAACGAAGTCTCCTTTACACGTATCAAAATGCTGATAAAAATACACTTTTGATTTACATTTTGGGGGATCAAATGAATTCATTTAAAATTTATTTTTTGTACGTATGTAGTCCTTATTATAAGCTTCCCAAAAAGTATAAATTTAAATAAATTTAATTTTATTATTATATTTATTTTTTATTTCTTGTGAATGTCAGTTTTTCACCGAAAATCAAGCTCTCTATTCTGCACATGTGGAAAAATAGAAGATTATAAAAAATAAAAAAATTGAAAAATATGAGTGCACAGATATTGAAATCCTTGATCTAACAAAAATAAATTGAATTTCAATACATACAAAAAAATTGTGTTATATGGTCTACCTATGTCAAATTGTAATTTGTTTGACTTCAAAACTTGATTAAGGAAAAAATATTCAATAAAACACCATGAAACCAATTGGAAGCACTATATATCATAGTTACAAATATAAATTTGAAAAAAAAGAATTTTATCCTTTATGGAAATAAGGTAATGTGTTATACGGTGAGTCACTCCTTAAAAATGGTGTTTACTGAAAAAAAACTATTTTTCGAAGGAGATAGAAAAAGAAGTGCAATATGATTCCAAATTTTTTGAAAAAAATATATTTAGAATACAGAAAAAATGTCACAAATCACTAGTTTGTATCATCTTCAAATTCCTCACGGTTTAGCCGCTATAGGTTCCTAAAAGTGAAAATTTAGTTAGAAAAAATCAGTTCAGTGTCTAGTGTGGCCAAAAATTGTAAACCAGAATTGTGGGATCACCCTTAAATTATGCAGTTGACTTGTTGTTGTACCAAATTATGCTTGATCCATCACCCTTTTAGTACCAATTTGCATGCTAGACAATGTAGAAGAAGATAATTTGAAGTTTCTACATAATTTTTCATTATCTCAGGTAATATATTCTTTTTGGTACAATTGAAATATTTATATTTATGTTATTTGTTTAGTTTTGACAATATAAACCATTCCTTTCATGATTTTATTAATCATAATAGTTTTACATATAATTCAACATTGAAATAGATGGACATTGCATAAAAAAGTTTGATTTCTAAGAGTTTGAAGAAAAAAACTAAAAAACATGACACAATTTAGATGAATTCATGTAAACTTGTATAGAGGTTATCAAGTTAACAAAAATTTACATATGAATTCTATTTGCATTGCTTATAGCAGTCCATTTCCATCATGGCTATTGGAATTCACTGTTTTTCATTTTAGCTAGATGTTTATATTGAGTTTTTTTGTTTTGTTTTGATAATATAGACTATTCATTTGATGATTTTATTAATATTCATTGTTATACATATAATTCAACATTGAATTAGATGGAAGTTTCTTATAAAAGTTTATTTTTTAGAAGTTTGAAGATAAAAAATGAAAAAGATGACATAATAGATGGATTCATGTGAACTTATATAGAGGATTTGAAAAAACTCCTCAAGGAAATGCCTCAAAGTAATGTGGTCTCATGGAATGCACAATGAAAAGAAAATGCAATCGGCAACTGCTCCTAGTTATTAGTTATGCAATGTGAAGTAATTGCATAAGAGTTGCACATAGGTTGAATTTCAAAAACATTAGATTGTAATTGAAAATTTGTCATCTATAAACATCTAGTTACATTAGTTACGCAATGTGAAGTAATGCTTTGATTTTTAAAGATGTGCAATGCAATCTAATCACTATCCTTTGAAATAGCTTGAAGTCAATATCCTTTATGCCTTCTTATGTTTTCACAACTAAAACTAAAGAATATTGTCCTTATAATCATGATTGTCAAAGGTTTCAAACTCCAAACTCTGCCCTATTACAACCATAATGACTCTGCATTTTCTCTTTAACACTTTTTTGTCAAAGATCACCCTTTAGAGTTGATTGTTGTTTTGTATATGATTTGAATAGATATCCTTCCTTTGTGACATTATTGCATACTGAAATGAAGACTATGAGACCACATTTCTTTTAGGAATTTTTTGAAACAACTCATTGTCTTGTCTATGCTATTGCTTACTAAATTATGCTTTGATAGATTTTTTCCAAGCATCCATAGTTTGCTTGAAAGCACCCATTTTAGGCTTTTAGCCATAGCAGCAAGGAAGTGAACTGTTTGATAAGATGCTTTGGTAGACATGTATGGAAAATGTGGTAGCATATACAAGATAGTGAGTTGTTTGAAAAAATGCCTCAAAGAAATGTGGTCTCATGGTGAGCTACAATTTAACCCTTAAAAAGAATGCATCAAGAGAAAATTATTTTTGAAGAAGTTTCCCTACGTCTATGATATCAATATTTTCCAAAGTCCTCCTACATGATGATGTTGTGGACAAAAAAAATCATAGATAAATTAAAAAATCATGAGTAAACACAATGATATTTGCATAAATTGCACTAAATCTACAATGCAGTATGCCTTTCAGAGCTGCAGAAAAAAAAAACCGAAAAAAAGAGTCTAGCGTTATATGTGGCACACTAATCCATCGGCTTTCTTTAGACATAAATTTGAGATAGTGAGGGTCTCAAGAAGTGGGAAAAAAATAGTTGGTATGTCCAACATTGGGTGTATTTAGGGGAAGTGAGAGTGACATACCTTTTGTTGCACATATTATGAGATTCATGTCACTAATATTATGAAGCATGTCCATTTGAACTATATTTGAATTTAAATTTTTAGGCATAATTCTGCTAGCACTACTAATTGTCATGAAAAATTTATGGGGAATGTTAGAATCATTGGGGATATGGGATTTGAATTTTATTTGTAAATTTTATGGAATTATGAGGCATTTTGATTATTCTATGCACACCCTCAATTTATTTGAGTTTTTAATAGTTGAAAAGTAGTGTATCTTGTATTTTTCTTACTGTTTAGTATATATTTCAAGATTTAATATTTAAATTTTCGTAAATATGATTGTTCTATGGACATCACCACATGAGACCGCATTTCTTTGAGGCATTTTTTAAAATAGCTCACTACCTTTCCTATGCTATTGCTTACTATTATGCTTTAATAGATTTTTTCCAAGCATCCATAGTTTGTTCGAAAGAACTTGTTTTAGGCTTTTAGCCATAGCAACAAGGAAGTGAATTGTTTGATATAATGCTTTGGTAGAAATGTATGGAAAATGTGGTAGCATGGAAAATGCTGTGAGTTGTTTGAAAAAATTCCTCAAAGAAATGTGATCTCATGGTGATGGACATCACCATGAGATCACATTTCTTTGAGGAATTTTTTCAAACAAATCACTACCTTGTTTCATAAAATGATTTGGTAGACATGTATGAAAAATGTGGTAGCATAGATATTTTTCATAAAATCCTTTGGTAGACACGTATGGAAAATGTGGTAGCATAGAAAAGGTAGTGAGTTGTTTGTTCAAAAATACCTCAAAGAAATGTGGTCTCATGGTGATTTCCATCACCATGAGACATGCGATCTCATGGTGATTTCCATCACCATGACACCATATTTCTTTGAGGCATATTTCAAATAGCTCACTACATTGTTTCATAAAAAATTTTGGTAGACATGTATGAAAAATGCTTTGGTATTCATGTATGAAAAATGCTTTGTAGACATGTATGAAAAATGCTTTGTAGACATGTATGAAAAATGCTTCGATAGACATGTATGAAAAATGTGGTAGCATACACATGTTTCATAAAATTCTTTTGTAGACATGTATGAAAAATGTGATAGCATAGACATGGTAGTGAGTTGTTTGAAAAAATACCTCAAAGAAATGTGGTCTCATGGTGATACATGACAAGAAAATGCAAATGTGGTAGCATAAACAAGGCAGTGATTTGATTTCAATTGAAATTTTGTCATATATAGATCATCATCTAGTTATTAGTTATGCAACACGAAGTAATTCTTTGAGTTTGAAAGATATGTAATGCACTATAATCAGTGATATGAATGTGTTTCATAAAATGCAATGTAATTAGTGATATGAATATGTTTCATAAAATGCATTACTTACATTTTTTCTTTGTGTGTTTGTGAACATGTAGCATTCAATGTCATGCCAAGGAAACAAGAAAATCCTCTAATGCCAAATGAAAGTGAAGCTAAAAATGCAAGGAGAAGAGAAACAAAAAGGAAAGTTTGCGAAGAACAGAAATTGTAGCCCATAGAGGACACATCATCCTAAAGTTGGGGGCACATCATCAACCATAAGTGAAGTTAAATGCACACCATCTACAATATCTCATGTTCAAAGTACATCAACAATCACATCTCCAGTTAAGAATTTGTGATATGTTTCACAATGTAGTTGAGGACTTTATGGTGGGAAAGAATAGGTTAGTAGTTCACATTTTCTCTCCAAGTGGAAAGCATGGCAAGAAAGAATAGGTTGGTAGTTCACATTTTCTCACTAAATGTAAAGCATATTGGGGTTGAGGATGTTTATTATATCATCATCGTGGGTAGGCATGTATATCATGTGTTTTGAATGTACAAGGGTTTATGGATGTTTGGATGTTTATTTTAAGTGTAAATTTTAATAAACAAGGGTTTGCAATATTGCATTATTGTTAATCAACTAGGGTGTGGAATCTACATTGGTATTTGATTATTGTTAATATTCTCTTGCTACCTTTCAATGCATAATGTATAATGTTCATAGTTTCATGCATAATTTTTATAGTTTCAATGTATAATGTTCATGTAGTTCATAGTTTCATGAATAATGTTCATATCTTCAATGCATAATGTTCATAGTTCATATTTTCATGCATAATGATCATAGTTTCAATGCATAATGTTCATAGTTTCATGCATAATGTCCACTTTAATGCACGACCTTTGTTGTCTTGATAAATTTTGGCATTGAGATTATGCATCACATTGTTGATGGAAGAAAGCATTCAATACAACAATCATGATAAAGATGCCCCATATTGTTGTCTTATATGAAGCATTAGCATTCATAATAATGTCTTTGATAGGTGGAAACACATGTGTAAATGCTTCAAAAGGATAATGTTCTAAATAAAATTCATGGTCTTTTGTTATGTTGCTAATGCTTGCCCCTTAGAGGATTTATCTTTTAAAGATATGCAAAGGTCAACATAGAGTGTGGATGCATTGATGTTGAATGCTCTAACACAAATTGGAACAAGCAACAATAGTGGTGATTAGGATGGAGGAGCACGACTTTATAGAGCGCATGCCTTATTTGTCAATAAGTATTGAGTTTTTTAGTGCGAGAATCCCTTATAAGATCACTCATAATATAAATGTAGTGTGTTGATCACTCAAAAATTCGTAATCATGAATAAACACATTAAGCACACCATAATGAACACTAGTTATGATGCATGCTTAACACAAAACCAAAAAGTTGTTTGATGTTGTCATGTATGTCATTCAACTTAACGCATATGTTGTACTCCATTCAAACAATCAAATATAAGATTCGATTTCATTCAATTATGACGCATAAAAAAATGCATTAGGCATGGCATAAAATTTTGATGTATAATGGAAATATAATCTACACCATTTAACCGTAATACATAAGTGAACTAAGACTCATCATGAAAGTTGCAAAGGGTTGTAACTTTCATTCTGCAACTCGTGTGACAAAACCAAAAGTTCTAACACGTCCATATGTGTATGTTTAGGCTAGGAATGGTCCTCTTTTGCACCCAAAAATGCCGAAACAGTCTGAGCTACATTGCATCGACAATATCCCTTAAGAGTCCAAAGTGCAAAATGGCAGCAATATTTGATGGGAATTTCATTGGACACCATGTCACTTAGAAAAATTCCATCTAAGGCTATGGAATCACATTGGTCCCCTCTACAATAACCTCTCTTAGTTTTTGATCTCTGAGGTGTTTTCTCGTGGTGTCCATTTTTTAGTTGATGAAAAAAGGGTCAAATGCAAGCAATGTAAAGTTGCAAAGGGGTGTAACTTTATTTTTTCAACTCATGCGACCAAAATGATAGAACTTCCAACACATCCAAATGGGTATGTTTAGGCTAGGCATGGTCTTCTTTCACACCCAAACACATTGAAACATCTGAGCTACATTGTACCAATGATATCCCTTAAAAGTCCAAAGTACAAAAAGGCAACAATCTTTGACGAGTAGTTACTCAGGCACCATATTCCTTATAAACATTCCATATGAGGCTATGAGATAAAATTGGGACCCTCTACAATAATCTCTCTTGGTTTTTGATATCTCTAAGGCATTTTCCCATGGCGTCAACTTTTTAGTTGATGGAAAAGTGTCAAATGCAAGCAATGTAAAGTTGTAAAAGGGTGTAACTCTCTTTTTGCAATTTGTGTGACCAAATCAACAGTTCCAAAATATATAGATGGGTAAGTTTAGGCTAGGAATGGTCCTCTTTCACACCCAAGCATGCTAAAATAGTCCAAGCTACATTGCATTGGCAATATCCCTTAAGAGTCGAAAGTGCAAAAAGGTAGTGCAATATTTGATGAGAAGTTACTTAGACACCATGTTGCTTAGAAACATTATGTTTGAGGCTACTTGATCATGTTGGGTCCCTCTACAATAACCTCTCTCAGTTTTTGATATCTCTAAGGCATTTTCTCGTGGTGTCCACTTTTCAATTGATGGAAAAAGGGTCAAATGCAAGCAGTATAAAGTTGCAAAGGAGTTTAACCTTTGTTCTACAACTTGTGTGACCAAACTGATAGTTCTAACACATCTGGGTGGGTACATTTAGGGTAGGTATGGTACTCTTTTACACTCAAACACACCAAAATAGTCCAAGCTAGATTGCACCAATGATATCCCTTAAGAGTCCAAAGTGTAAAAAGACAACAATCTTTGATGAGTAGTTACTCAGACACTGTTTCAATTAGAAACATTATGTCTGAGGCTATGGGATCATGTGGACCCCTCTACAATGATCTCTCTTAGTTTTTGATATCTCTAAGGCATTTTCCTATGGTGTCAACTTTTTAGTTGATGGAAAAGGTGTTAAAATACAAGCAGTGTAAAGTTGCAAAGGGGCATAACTTTCGTTCTGCAACTCATGTGAGCAAACTGACAGTTCCAACACATCCAAATGGGTATGTTTAGGCTAGGAATTGTCCTATTTTGCACCCAAACACATCGGAGAAGTCCAAGCTACATTGCACTGACGATATCCCTTAAGAGTCCAAAGTGCAAAAATGAAGCAATCTTTGATGAGTAGTTACGTAGACACTGTGCCACTTAGAAAAAATTTATTTGAGGCTATGGGATGATGTGGGGCCCCTCTACAATAACCTCTCAATTTTTTTATATTGTTGAGGTGTTTTCTTGTGGTGTTGACTTTTCAGTTGATGGAAAATGAGTCAAATGCAAGTAGTGTAAAGTTGCAAAGGGGTGTAATTTTTTTCCACAACTCACGCAACCAAACCAATAGTTCCAGCACATCCAAATTGGTATGTTTAGGCTATGAATGGTCTTTTTTTACACCCAAACATGCCAAAGTGGTCTGAGATACATTGGATTGGAAGCATGAAGCATACATGTGAAAGTTTTTCTAATGCCTCAAAAACTGTTAGATGCATGTAGTGTAAAGTTGCAAAGTAGGCTACTTTTTGTTTTGTACTTTGTGGGGCCAAACAGTTAGTGCCAACACATCTAGGTGGGAACATCTACGCTAGGCATGGTCACATTCCTTCGTTATAAAAGGGTCATAGTATTTCCTATTCAAAGGGTCACAACTTTTTTCCTTTGAAAATTTACAATCAAATTCATATCATCAATATTTGTGAGAACCTATATTAATTTATTTGCAATTCTTCAATGATGCAATACATGAAGTATACACAAGAAGCATGAAGCATACATGTGAACACATCAAGTATACATAGGAAGCATGAATCATACACATGAATAATGGTAAATAGTGAAGTATACACAAGAAGCATGAAGCATACATGTGAATACACCTAATACATGAAGTATACACAGTAAGCATGAAGCATACATGTGAATATGTGGTGTATACATAGGAAGCATGAAGAATGTACATGTGAATAAATGTAATACGTGAAGTATACATAGGAAGTATGAATCATACACATGAATACACATAATGTATGGAGTATACATAGGAAGCATGAAGCATACACGTGAACACATGAAGTAATCACATGAAGCATGAATCATACACATGAAGACATGAAGTATACACAAGAAGCATGAAACATACAAGCGAATGGTAGCATGAAGCGTACACATGGAATGGTCGATGTCTTCCTCAATGATATAAAGCATGAAGCATACAAATGAAGAAAGAAGCATGGTAGCATGGAGCATGAAGCATGAAGCATGAAACATTACTATATTCATATGATTGATTTAATGTTCAATAATCTTACAGGAGAATAATGTTCAAATATTATTATATATTTACAATTATAGAAAAGAAGAGTGCATGGAAAACACTTGGATTTTAAATATTTGAAGTAAACCATCTACAAATATCTATTGAAGCATGGATTTATAATGCAAATATGGGCACCATCAATAAAATACATGTGTATTAACCAAATATCTATGTAGGCATACATCAATATATGTTAATATAAGTATAAAATATATACAAAATAGCCATATAGGACTACAAGAATTCCATATAGGCACACAACAAAGGACCCCAATCAAAAGTCATTTCCCTCCAAGTGAAGAAAATGGACAAGTGACCTTTGTTGGTTGGGGGAATGGAGATGTGTATGACACTCATTTACTTTGAACTTGAGGGTTACTCCTATTTAGTTCTTGATCAAGCTTCAACTGTTACAATAAAAAAGTAAAGACATTAATATATAGAAATTAAATTATAAAAAATGATATATTTAACAAAATAATCACTTACTACCTCCAAATGATCTCTCTCCTCAATCGAAAGATTCACATGCTCAAGCTCTAGTGTCCCAAAGTCCTATAAAATCCATCCAAATAGAAATTAAACTAAATCAATAATTATTTGATTTTTCAATAATAAACAACTATAACAACAAATGTAATTTGAAATTTACTAATCTGCCTCATTCCCCCATGAGAGCCATCGATTATCTCTTATGGAAGATACACCATGCTCCATTTCCCTATCGACATCTCGGTAGGTGTTTTTGCTTACATCATCTGAAAATAAAACAACAAATTATTCAATCACAAAAACTAGAATAGTGATGTAGGTCATGGCTTATAATGTATGAGATAATCAACAAAATTTTGAGTCCTTATTGAACTATATATTTCTTACTATTTGTATAGGTGTGAATTTACACCCCCCTGCAAATTCCCCTTTTACACCATTCACCTTAGAAAAATCAAACCCGACAATGTAATTGTTGGTGATACAAATCTACACCCTGTTTGCTAAGATTTTCCAATTGCACTTAGCAGATTTGGACCAACATTGGAATGCTTTCAGGTTGTAGGTAACCTATTTGAAAGCAGACCTCTGGATTGTGGGCCGGCTTCCCTGTTTGATATCACTTAACTATTGAATTCCTGAGATAAGGGTAAGAGTTGCATGAAATAAACCTAATGCTGGAAAGAAACTAAAGTGATACACCAAAACAATTAGACCTTCTAACAACCTTGCACACTCAAATCAATATTTCAAAGCTAACTCACACAAATCCCTATCCAATGCAGTTCACATCAATAATTTATAAAGAGGTTTGTAATAGTGTTATTAAAAGGAAAAGACAAATTTCACAATCAATAACACTACTAAACAACACAGTTTATAACCTATAAACATACATTTTCTGTCAAATGGATGCATGAAACATGGGACAAGTTGTAAGGAAAATGACTTCACAAAATAGGCTAATCAACCATTAATAACACACCATAAAACATGGAGAGAAAAGGTAACAATGCTCCAATCTATTAAATCAAAGTGCTTATTGTATATTAGGTCCATCTGAGTTACAATGCAACTTCATGAAAAAATAACTCTGAGATAGTAGCTATCCTCCTGCTAAGAAAGAAAGAACCCCCTAAATGTTCAAAAATGAACATACTTAACCAACACTCACCAAAACCTCCCACACATGTGCTTCTAGAAGACTATCCTCGGATAAAATAAAAATGGCCCCAAAAGAACCTTCTAGCAGTCTCTAAAATGTCCTATACATGGAGAAAAAACAAGCTAAGTCAATAGCCATCCCAAAAGTGTGACAAATATACCTCCAGCTAGCCTCATTCTTCACCAAAATAGTCTAAAAAACATCTCACACTTCCGACACCCCTACAATTCATAATTGGTCCTATTTCAGCACTTGACCATATTCTCCATCATGTAGTATGTGTGTTTTTGAAAACACATGGCCTTTTAAAGCATTAAAGATACTGATTTTGTTAAGTGATTCATAAAACATCACTTAACAAATCACTTTAAAATTAGGCTCAAATCAAAGGGCCCCACCATTTTTCTGTGTTACATTTGCATTTAAAAGCACAATAAAAGTGATTTTAAAATCACTTACATGATATTTTTAGACATGGAATAAAATATAACATCAAATGTTATGGAAAAAACTCTCAAAAAGCCTCTAAGGCATTTGATCATCAACTTACCATATTCTGCATTCTCCCACACATGTCATACTTCATTGGTTTGCAAAGGCATATAGCATCAATAGCACTTGGCTCATAAGGCCGACCTCCAAGACTCTTGGAAAGCATATTCCACCATGGTATTGGCAAAAGAAAAGCATCACTTAAGGGTCTCATGGCAACACAATGTATTGCACACCTCAGCATAAGTCAAAATAACACAAGGCATAAAATGCCTAGGTGATTACACATGAAATATTGAAGACTTAGCAAAGCTTTAAGGAATGGGGAAAAGAAATAAAGTCATAAAAAAAATGCCTAAGGCAATAGTATGTGATTTTCGGCCCCCATCATATTTCACATGAGTTTGATTTTAAAAGAAAGGATAAAATATCCCATCGAAATGCAAAGAATAGGGTCAAACCCTAATGATAATATTCAAATGATGCAAAAATCATCATCATTTGGTCACTTGGAAGAATCTGGAAACATGATGCTCTACTGCCAGAGTTTGAGCAAACACAGGAAAAATGATGTCAACACTGGTTTTTCAGTCGGTTTTTTACACCCTTTGCATGAAAATGACATGGGAATGCAGGTAAATGTGTCTTCTTGCATTAAATCTGCATTTCATCACATTTTTGAGACTGTTTTTGAATCACATGCCGCAACCATGAACAAACTTTGATAGATTTTCTCTGTTGCATCTATTTTTCTGTTGTTTCCTTCCTCTTTTGACAGTGGCCATGAAAGCTAAAAAGCTTGTATGAAGCTCACTGTGCGACAAAAATCTTGCCAGAGTGCGGAGATTGTATGAGCAAGCTTCAAGTAATTATTCACTAGGCTCCATTTTTTTGAATTTGGGAAATAAAGACCACGTGCTTTGCTTCCTTCTTGAGAATAAAGGGTGGAAGCTTGTTTCCTTTTTGTTGTTAAAAAAAACACTCCATTTCATTTTTGTTGTTTCTCTGACTTGCAAAAGCTTACTGGCCACGGCCACGAGGTGTCATTATGCTTCATTTCTAAAAGCCCTCCTATAATCTTTTGACTTTGCTTCTTCTTTTTCATAAATCTTGGCAAAATTAAAAAACCCAGATGGGTTTTTGGAAAAAGAAAAAGAAAAATGGAATGTGTCTCGACCCTCATCATGTGAACTGGGTTTTCTTGCATTTGTTATTTTATGTCTTTTTCTTGCATCTTAAGAAAAAATCCTTGCTTGGGTTTCCCGTAGCATTCATTTTGTTGAACTCATTAACTGTTTGCAAAGAACCCAAATGGGTCACTGGATTTTTGTATAGGTTAGAATTGTTGCAAGAAATAGATGATTTTTGCAAGTTTATTTCATTTTTCCTGTAGAATACAAAATGTAGCTCCATTTTGTGTGATAAAACCGTGCAAGGTTATGATAACAGTGAGATTCCATAGGGGGTCACCTATTGAAACAAAAGCTTCCTTTGTTCATTTGGTAATGTGCTTTAATATTTCACTGTTACTTCAAGAAAAGTGATGAAAAATGGCTCTACTTGACTTCCTATATTATCTTCTTGTATTCAGCCTGGATGGGCTCCATAACTACATTTTTGATTGTCAAGGACACTACACCAGTTGCCATCTTGCACTGAACATGAACAAAATTTAGTACTAAAGCCACTACCTTCTGATCACAAATTCTGATGGAACTCTAATCTCATTGATGCAATGTTTTACCCTTGTCAAAGCTTTTCCTGTAGCTAATGACTGCATTCACGAGTTATGCCTATTATATACTTATGCATTGAGGGAATACATTAGGTTGTAAAACACCATGAACACTTATCTATTACTGACCCTTGGTAGCTCACCTCCTTGTACATTTAAAATCATTGTCATACTCTCATTTGATTGCCATCATAAGGTTTATGATTCACTTATGCTTGACTATCCTCTAGCTGCCCTGTAGCGTGATATCACTGTGGACTACCATTCATGGGATCATTGCATTGTTGTCCCATTCACTCCCTTAGTATTGTCCTTGTAGTTGTGTGCTATGTTAGGGCGATCCAAACTGAGGCATCACTCATTTTTTATAAGCCTTCTGTGTTGTTGCATTATAGCTTTGGCCACATCTACAACTGGATATAGAGCTATTGTAGGATACTGATGACAATTGGAAGAAAGGGTAGAAATGACTATCAATAACCACAGAGCTCAAACTGTTAAAGCAATATTTGCTTCATTTGCAAGTATATATTAGTTCTGTAGTAAAGGAAACTGGAGGATACATCCTTAGCAACATTTTTAACAAGAGGTGACATAGGCATTGTTAATGATGTAAAGACATGACTTCTATGTTGTCCTCCATAATAGCCTTATAGAATTTGTGACTGTCACTTCCATTGACTACCTTTTACCCCCCTTTGACAGTGACTATCTTGCCACCCTAGAGACTGTGCATCTTTCTCCTTAATTCCCAGTTTCTTCCTTCTAACACTTGCACTGTCATGGAATCTCCTACCACCTGCTATCATGAACTTTGACTGTTATCTCCCAATGAATGTCCACCATTTAAGTCTGCCTTTAAAGGTTATGATTGCATGTCTCATATCACGACTCCATTAAGCAAGTATTTCTCATTGATGATAGTGGACTAGTATTGGCACTAAAGCTTTGTTTCCATCTATGGTTTTGGTATCAAGCTTGTTCTGAAACCCTTTATTTCTGTAAAATCCTATCAACCTATTGCCATAAGTGGCAGGCACTTGGTTAATGTAACCACCATGTGAGACTACTACTAGCCTTTTAGCATTATGATTGCTCATGATTTCCTTGATGGCTATTTAGACTTTCCTTAAAGTCCTGCACAATCATTAACACTGTGACTTGGGAATAGTACAGTCCTTGAGACTGTTGGAAACATTGATCTCACTCACTGACATAAGTTGATGGCCTGGTATAGAGAGTAGAGGCCCCCTGTTTTCTTCTCAATTTCAAGACTTTCAAATTTGTGAATCCTTTGAGATGACTACTTCAGGTGTATTGTATTCAATATCCTACTCACTGTCATAATTGCTATCTCATGATCTCTTTTGACCACTCTTTAGGATTGGGCTCTCTGTGAAGTATGGCTATCCCATTATGCTTGCTCATTGATATTTACATGTATGGTCTCATTCATAGCTTATGTCTGATCCTTTACCCTTGTCAAATAGAATCATGATCTTTGCAGATTGCTTAAATGGTGACTGTCATCTCCTTTGATTGTCTATGCACTAACCCCCATTCATTTGATGACTGTTGATGGTTGTGCTTAGTCATTATGACAGTGAGAAAACTTATTACTATGACTGTCCTGGAATTATCACTAAGAAATATCAATCCCCTGGTCTTGCATAGAAACCTTGGACCCCTTTTGGCTGTCTCCATTTATTTTCACATTCATTTGATCAGTATGTGTTGTTGTCCTTCAATGATGATCAACATGTATTGTTGTTGTTCTTTACCCCCCTTAGGACTGTTCCTGTAGCTTGTATAAGATCACATAGAGAGCACTCTGTTGGTGCAATGTCACTGTCTTTGATGATGCATCAAAGTTGGAAGGTCACTGTCCATATTTGGTCATGATTGCCCTTTATGATTCACAGTGCTTAACCACTATCCTGCAATAGGACTTCCTTCATTGCATGGTAGCAATTACTAAAGGGTTGTTGACTATCCATTTTCTCTTAATGGATGATTGAACTGTGTATACTTGACATGACTATCCTATCTTTAAGTGGCTGCTCCTATTTAAAAGTATTGGAATAGTTTGTGATCATGGCTAAGTAATTCATAAAAGTGTATCATTATTCTCCATCAAAAAATCATCTTGAAACTTGGTCTACTGGAAACCCTCCTTACTTTGTGATGCTCATTCATGTTATATGATTTTGCACGGGCCTTCTAGATTGTCCCTAATTCCAGGACAACATTCTTGATACTGCCCTCACATTGATCTAATTGTACCTCCTCATGCAATCTTCTCAAGGCATCTTTACTGTCATATGGAAGAGTCATTACTATTGACAATAACCATAGGATTGTGTAAGCGGTGGACTAATTTTCTGTTGATGGGCATCCTCCACATGGTATGTTGTCATTGCTCTTGATATTAGCTTACTTTCACCATCGTGTTTGCTTCCTTCTTGCATCAAAATGGAAAACTCCATCAGGTAAGTGCACAATGGGAAACCATCATATGAGGGTTGCATTGTTGTCATAAACCCCTTTTAATGACATATTCATGATATGTAGATATCTATGTCAACTATAGTTGATGTTTCTTGAATGTCTTTTCCTTTTTCCTTTCCTCAAACCATCATACATTGATTGTTACCCAACAAACTTGTTGTCTAATGTTTGGTTGAGAAGGCCTTGAATTTAGCCTTGTGCAACTTCAGATTTTGTCTTTAGTTCCTGTCCTCATCTTTCATGTCCAGAATGCTTTCAATCTTGTCATGTTCTCAATCTCAAGGACATCATATTCATCTAACTCATGGGGCAGTGAATTAGATGGCTATGTTTCTTTTCCATGAAGACAGTTATGCTTTGTTTTGGATACCCCCATGCTTGTTGACCATAAGCTCCTGCAAAGGTGTTGTCCCTATACTTGTACCATGACCATGAGTCAACTATTACTCATGCTACTGTTATATGTGATAAACATGCATAGTCCCCTCATTCTAACTTTATTTGACAACCACCTGCCACATATGTGGGTGACCTAACAACTCACTTTCCTATGTGATGAGTGACTTCCCAATAGGGTCATGGTGAGAGGGGCTTGACAACAATTTGAAATGCTTCCTCATTATTAAATAGATGCATAATTGAACTTGATGCATCTTCAAAACACTTTGATGCATAATTGAACTTGATGCATCTTCAAAATCACTTCCTTTTATAAAATGGATCAAGGGTCCACTTAAGAAGATTGAAAGATGTACCAACATAGTACGATGCATCTTTTGAATCTGATAATGAAAGTTGATCAACTGGTATGATTCCATATTGATTTAATGCATTGATAAGAGATAAATCTTTGATCAAGTTGCTCAATTTACTTTTCTTTCAAAGCACGCCGAGCTCTACCCTTGTGGGAGCCACATTTACCCCACATGCTGTATTTGATCTGATAATGAAACAATAATCAGGCTTGTCCTAAATCTGCACATGAAGCAAACAGTTAGAAAATAATGCATGTGTTGAATTTTTTGGTTTAATGCACTTATGGATCAATTTATACATGCATAAGTAGGTGTGTATGCAAGGATTGAATCATTCATTGCTTAGAGCATCGCTCTAACACCATATTTTCTTCAGATGCAGGGTGAGGAGTGCTACGGAGTTGGGAGGGACACAAGCGGTTCAGGGCAACAACAAGGCAACTTGTAACCAGTCATTCACAGGCAATGACTAGTTCCATTCTTACATGCACATTCTCTCTTTCTTTTACTTATTCATGTATAAGTTGTTTCATATTTTCATTTGAATAAGAAAGCTATTCCCTTGGCTTGTGAGGGACATGTACCTTAATGATTATCAATAAAAGAAATCACAATTGAATACATGATTCTCTTTCTTGTTTGTTGTAATGCACCATTGAAATGGTAAAAAAAATGTAATCTAATTTACTTTGACAATCACTCCTTCATGCATGTTGAAACTAGCAGTTTTATGGTTTATCGGTAAATGTTTAAACAACATGAAAAGAACAACACTATGGTTACCTGATTTCAGTTGAAAGCTAAAAATCAGGTAACAATAATTCCACATCCTCCATTCGTGCTGCATCCACTTGGAACTTGTCTATAGTGTTGGTGGGGGAATTTCTTTCAGAGATGTGCACATGATGCACAAACCTTTGCACAACACCCTATCATCCTGACAATATTCCTACCTCTAAAATTTGCAAAGGTGTTACGTTCGCCATTGGGCCAAAGTGTAACATATATATGCACCTCTTAACTAGCCTTTGAACGACTCTTTCCCTCCCAAACTCACCTTCAAATGAAAATATTTCATTCTCATTCACTCTCTCTAGACATTCTTGGATGGCTTCTTCACAATTCTCACACTCTCTCACACCTCTTGAGCTACTTGTTGCACTATCAACTATTCCAACATCACAACATTCTTCACATGTACCATAGAAACTGCAACTTGGTGTCTTGTGAGGCTTCCTTTGATGTTGTTGTGGCCACGTCGAATTTTCCACGGTTGTAGACTTGCATTCCTCTCTCATTGGCCTTGAGTTGCTTTGGTCGAGGGTGGTATTATTTGCTTACTATTGCATTGTTGTTGGATTTGAGTAGCATAGTGCTTCTTGTAGAATTTGGTATCTTTTCCTTTCCAACATAGTTTCTTTATCGCTTTTCTATACTATTTCTATATTGGTCTTCCATGGAGGTGGAAACACCAAAATGAGGGTTTGACTACGGCAAGCCCCAAAACATCCCCAACATTTTTCCCTACTTTTCTTTGTGTATGTATTTATTCATGTGGAGATTGCGGGAGAATTGGAACTTTTGTAAGTTTATTTCTCACCACCTTTGTTCCCCTCTCTTTCATAACATTCCTTGCATTATCTCAGTCTCTTTGTTATTTCCTGCTTTTATAATCACAATAAACTTTTAGCTAAGTTTTTTAGTAGGTTTTCTATTATTTTGTCTATGTATTTTCACTGTCTATCCATATGGATGCCAACACACCTGTGAGATGCCAATGCGCTGAGCTATCGTACATGTTGTGTAGTGTTGTCCTCTAGCAGAGAGTTGACCAAGCCATAGTTTAGGTTTCAAATACCTGCTCGCTTGTCCAAACCTAACTCTCGAGTCAGTAGAGTGACAAAATAATTGAGAGTTCTCTTAATTCTCTACCCTTAAACATCAAACAATTCCCTAAACACTTGCATGGTTGAGGTAGATTAGGGCAACCTTCAACTCTCGACTCTCCGTGACATGGAGTCGTTGAGTGGTCAATCCCCCTCCTCTACATTTTGGCGAACCTACGTGAACATTCTAGTTCTGTTAGTGGTGCTGAAAGACCCTTCCCTCATATTCTAAGAGTGTTGTGGGTGTGAGTGTTTTAGGTGCATAGCCTTCCAACCAAACCTACAACCCCTAGTGGTGTAGCTAGGAGGTTCCCTAAGCATTGCATAATGAAACCTTGAGTGGGTCACCATCTAACTATGAAACCATTGGGGGCTCCTGTGAAAGTTTTATCTAGTGTATGCAAAGATGGCTTCCTTCCTACATCTACCCATCCCATTTGTGCAACCTATGAGTGGATCTCCTACTATAACATTTACCTCATAGGATTTACTGATGAACTATAATAGAGAACCATCTCCCTTGTACATCCCTGCACGTATCAATGGGAATACCATAACTAGTGTTCTTGCTGACCCTACATGTTAGATAAACGTTATTACAGAAGAAATCATATTAATAAAATTTTTACATAAGGATGGATATGATGAATTTAGAAGCACTATACGTACACATAGGGTGATCCCACAATATTGGTTTACACTTTCTCGGAGATCCTAATTTTTGCTGAAATCACATATTTTTAGAAAATATAATGATTTAAGCCTTGAAAAGTTCCATTTAAAGGATTTCAATTGAAGAGGGTTTGATCAAACCACCTTAGATCAAACCCCCTTGGGCAAAACCCTGCTACTTTTAAACCTTACCTATAATGGAGTCTCCTTTACACCCATCAAAATGCTGATAAAAAACCACTTTTGATTTATCTTTTGGGGGATCAAATGAATTCATTTAAAGTTTATTTTTTGTGAGTATGTAGTCCTTATTATAAGCTTCCCAAAAAGTATAATTTTAAATAAATTTAATTTGATTATTATATTTATTTTTTATTTCTTGTGAATGTAGGTTTTTCATTGAAAATCAAGCTCTTTGTTTTGCACATGTGGAAAAATAGAAAATTATTAAAAAAAAATTGAAAAATATCAGTGCATTAGATATTGAAGTCCTTGATCCAACAAAAAAATTTGAATTTTGATACATACAAAAAAAGTTATGTTGTATATGGTCCGCTTTTGTTTGAATTGTAATTTGTTTGACTTCAAAACTTGATTAAGGAAAAAAATTCAATAAAACACTATGAAACCAAATGAAAGCACTAGATATCATAGTTAAAAATATAAATTTGAAGAAAATAGAATTTATCCTTCATGGAAAAAAAATTATGTTGTATACGGTGAGCATCACTCCTTAAAAATGATGTTTATTGAAAAAAAACTAGTTTTCAAAGGAGATGGAAAAAGAAGTGCAATCTGATTCCAAAATTTTTGAAAAAAATATGTTTAGAATCTACAAAATAAATTCCACAAATCACTAGTTTGCATCATCAAATTCCTATCAGTTTAGCCGCTATAGGTGCCCAAAAGTGAAGATTTAGTTAGAAAAAATCAATTCAGTGTCCAGTTTGGCCAAAAATTATAAACCAGTATTGTGGGATCACCTTAAAATAGGCTTTCTGTCCCTCCCATCAGTTGTATCACCTTGTTAGTCTTGGTTAGGCCTAGGACTGTGAATGCACTCTTTGACATCATCCCAAGGTTTGAACTATTCACTATGAAACTAGGCATTCCTTGGCTAGCTTCCATGAATGCAATTCCCTTGGTAATTCATAAGTGCTTGAAGTTTTCCCATGAGGGTTTTGTGCATGTAGACTATGACACAAATTACAAACTGATGATTGCGCGTGGGGGATACTCACTTGATCACTTCTCACCTACCCCTATTGGTTCGCTCCCTCCCAAGATGAACTTGTATCAGACTCATGTGAAATACAAGAGTGGGGGCATAACGCCAAAGGTGAGATACCCTCCTCCCTATGCCATTTTGCAAAGAGATTGCATAAAGGAAGAACGTGAGGCTGCCTTGGCCATTTGAAAAAGGGAAGATGAGAAGTCCACTAGGGATATTGTTCTTCTTCTTCTGTTATCCTGCCTGCTACTTCCTCTTGCCCTATCGTGGCACCATCCACTTCCACTCCTATGCACTTGTTAAGGAGTTCGATGGTGCCTGCTTAGTGAAATCCCAAGCGTTCAACGTTTGAACTTCCTATCTTACCCACGATGCTTCAACCCATTTTGTATGGTAAGGGAAAGGGTCCCCGTGGAGCTTCTTCTATGTCTTGGCCTTTGCAACCTCCTATTGCCCCTACCTCTAAGGTAGTGAATGGGAAGAGACCTGCCACTAAGGAAATCAAGCCTACTCCCCTTGTTGTTGTTCCATCATTCTCTCTGTCTCTTCCTCATGTTCCCATCCAGGAGTCCCTCCCTTTACCAGAAATGATTGTGATGGATACTCTGATGGTTGAACAAGAGTCTTTCATCCCTTCTTAGGCCATGACCTCCTAGAGTCATAGAAATTTCCTTGTGCATGAGCACAAGTGTTGGAGGGAGGCTCTGGCCATTGAGCAAGTTGCCTTGCAGAAGAAGGAAGGGGAACCAATAGCTCCTACTTTGACATATTCTATTGTGTCATCCTCTTCCATTCTTCCTGCTTCAATTCCCTTTGCCTTAGTCTTGCGCCTAGCTCCCCCTATGAGCATGAACGATCCTCACCTGAAGTGGGTGTAGGTATTCATTTCTCCTTCAGCTGAGCCTCCCCTTCTAATGCCCCCTCTGGACATCCTGCCCTTTTCCAAATTTATGGACATTCCAAATGATGAATACCTCGATGGTGTCCACCACGGTTTTCTCCTCTTCCTCCTTTCCCTCTAGTTCATTTGTGGGGATTTCACATCCTCCAATGAAGCAAAAGATGGAGGACAACCCTGCTAGCAATGGGGGTTGGAAGAAGGGTTTAGCTTCTTTGGAGGGTCTTGGACATTGGTAAAAAACCATCCACCACCACTCCCAAAACTTATTTTTTATTAATTCATGGTGGCACCAATGGATGGGGAACTTCTTGCATGCATGTGATAAAGGTGTGTTGGTTCTTGGGTTTGAAAAAAGGGCACACAAGTCAGGTTTTCTATTTTTTTATTTTTTCACATCTGCATATGAAAGACCGATAACATAAAATTGTTTTAATTCATCCCTCTTATTCAACCAAAAATTGATTTTCTCACTCATTTCTCCTACATGTGATACAATCAACTTTAGCAATTTGACAATCCCTCTCCTATAAGGGTGGGTTTCAACATGCTTAGTTAATCTTCCAATCAATTGTTTAATCTCTCTTTTGTTATTTTCAATTTGATTTGAAATATTTTCTTGGGTTCCTTGTGGATACCTATGAACTGACAAAGGGGTTTGAGGTTGTTCTTTTTTGGGAGGCTCTTCGTGAGGGGGTGATTGTGAATTTTTAATATTTGGAGGTGGAGATTGATTTCTTAGAAATTAAAACAATGTTTAAAAAAAAACCTATTTCAATCTACATTCTAATCCAAATTCAAAATTAAAACAATAGAAATACATACCTCTTTGATCTCTTCGACCTCTTTGACATCTTGGTGAAATCCTCACAAAGAATTGCAAGAAAAATTCAATCTCCTTTTGGCGAGTGTGCGTTGGAAGAGCAAAAAAATGGGAGCTAGTGTTGCGGTTTGCAAAAAAAAGAGATGAAAATGAACTATTTTTTAAAGTAATTTTGCATTTGGAAAGCACCAGACTTGGTGCTCGCCAAATGGTTAACTTATTTGGCAAGCACAAAATGGTTAATTTCACATTTTTTCAACAATGTGGCACCTTTTTTGTGTCACATATTGGTGCACACACCCTTCAAATTTACCATGTTTTCCTTTCTCTTAAGACATTGAGTTTTTTAGGAAAGTGGTGTCTCAACCTTATGATTATAATAGGTTAATATATTGAGCTAGAGGGGTTGTAATAGGGGTACCCCCTTGTGAGGTTTGAGGGTCACACACCCCGATGACAGTTTGGGGGCAATGACTTGAAAGCCACATTTTGTAGAGATTATATTAGATTTTCTTAGCCTAGAAGGTAACCTTATTTTATGAGGGAATTATATTATGAATTTAATTTTCACTATTGTATATTGTGTGAGATTTTGATAGCTATTAAGTTTCCTCCAAATATTTCTTTGCAAGTATATTTTAATCTTGTTGATTTCATAATAATATATTGGTCGACTTTTGGAGTGTGGGGTTTTTCTCTCGAAACATATTTCCCCATGTAAATCACTCTATCGTGGTATGAATATTATTTATTTTTATTTCTATTTAGTTTTAATGGTTATTATGAAGATTTGAAAGTTTTTGCATAGCCCTCCTCTCAAGATTAGTGTAGGAAGTGTTTCTTCTACCTTAGCTTCCTTCTAGAATTTCACGTAAGAATAAAACACCACACCTGAAAATCCCCCCAAACATTCTTCATATCAAAATATATGTCATTTTAAAAAAAAAATTAGTAGGTTTCCCCCATGGGAATCCCTCTAAGTAGCTCCTTCTAGCTTAGTTATTTCACACACCCTTTGAGAAATGACACTTTTTTTTCACATTCAAGTTGTTGTAATAGCTTGTAGATAGGTAGTTCAAGATTGATTGGTAGTTTGGCCACTATACCATAAACTAGTTCAAATGGGCTCCTTATAATAGCCTTTGTATATGTCAGTCTATCTACCCATATAGATAATTTTATCATATGATCTCACCTTTTCTTGTTTGTATCAAGATTTTTTAATAATATTCATAACATGAATTTGTTGCTAGTTTTAGCCTACACATTTCCATGTGGATGATAAGGGGATGAATGTGTCAACATATTGAGAACATATGTTGATGATGTCATGAGACGTAAAAAATTTCCATTATTACTTACTACTCTGAGGTCACGTTGAACCTTAAAATGATCCTAAACCTTTATGGTGGTAAAATCCATCACTATATTTAGGAGAACTAAGTTTGTATGGCATGACTTAGTGAGTCTCATTTCCTTCCAATCAAACACTTTTTACTATTCATATTTCATGCTAGATGGTTTTAATCTATCATTACAACACATAGATCTCTATTACTAAGTGAATCCTCCATCTTCAATTTCCATAGTTCAAATTTGTCTCCAATGAATTTCTCTCCCATTCTAGATGTGCTTTCTATAACTCTAATTTGAAAAGAATATCACTACAACAAGATTCACACTCAAACAAGGACTAATAAAATAACCCCTATTCCTCATCAAAATGAGCTAACATGATAGCTAGGATACGATACTAAATAAAAGTAAATAGTACAAACAATTTACACAATCATTTCTACAAGAAGTGTCACAAAATATCTAATCTACATAATTTTAGGCAATATTTTAGAATAACAATAGTATAAATACCAACAATAAAATATCATAATAAAACACACATAAGAGTATGAAAAACCAATAAACCTTAGAAAAAAAATCTTCCAAAAAAACCTAGCCTCCAAAGCCCTAAACCAACATATTATTCAACAATAAAAAAGATTACAATACACTTATAAGCTCCTAGCTCATCCAAGATATCGAACTCTCACATTGAGGAAATGATCAAGTACAATATGACATGAATAAACTCCCACCGAAGCCTTATACTTATAATAAAGTAAGTAGTAATGATTTATACAAGATTTCCAAAAAAAATCTGGCCACTTCACCATCAATATTTAATGCCTAATTAAAATATTCAATGTATTAGGGGAGAGGTGCTAGTAGTTATGTAGGATAACTTTATGACCATGTAGTGATTACATGGAATTTTGTGGGACCTCCATTTAAAAAAATATCTATATCTACTCATATACATCTACAACCAAGGTTTGGAGATGTGATATATCAAACAACTCATCATATTAGAACATGTAGTGAAACAAACTTCCTTAAAATGATTTTTAAAGCTTTGACCAAAATTTTACCAAGAAAATTGCTTTTAGAATATCATACAAGTTTATTTAAAATATACCTTATATGCAACCTAAATGATATCAATACCTTTTAGTAACCATAAATCTTGTTATCTTTAATCTTTATATCCAACACAAATGATCCAATAGTCGAACTCAAAATACTTATTATTTTTATTAAAATAACACATTTTTTATTTAAAGCACAACTTATATTCATCTTTAAATGACCATAATTTCTTTTGACAAACTTTCACATTTCATGTTAAGATATAAGGTATTTATTATACTCATATTTTACATTTGTTATAGGACAAACATATAATACATGATGTACTCCAATACATATATATTTCCACTCCAATAATTGTACACATAAGAGTAGTATTTGTCTACATAACAACAATACTTCGTTAGATGAGCACCTTATTTTATAAATGACACAATTTTATTGGATAATTATGATATTTTTATATATAGCAAAAATATATTTATTACACTTGTTAATGAATGTATTGTGATTTTTTTATATGACATTCATAAGTTCTCATGCGTTTATATAAGGGTCAATCTTGACAAACATTTGGTCATTTCTTGATTTAAATGTGAAATATTTATTGACAATATATAATATAAATATGCTACAAGACTGAATTCTATAACTACAAATACTATACCAACAATAAGACCTCACACAACTATTGGCCTTTCTTTTCCATGTAAACCCAACCATTTAATGTTTTTGCTATATCAAATACATTATCAACATCTTAAAATATTCATTATATTCATTGAATAAATTTGTAGTTCATGTATTGACTCCTTATTACCTCTACCTTTCAACCCTCTTTATAATTAGACCTTGATTAACTACCTATTGATAAAAGATCACGGATCACAGAGTGTGATCTGAAACATTGATCCAAAAATATACACAGAGTTTAATCAAAAAGATAACGCTCTTACCTATTGATAGCTCTTATTCTTTGTATTTTTACTTTGTTCAATATAAAAATAAAAAATTAACCCACCCTTCCTAAACTATGACCCACTAATATATCACTATACTAAATACTTCTACAATTACCCATACAACCTCCACTCAAAAAATAATATACAATTACAAACTAGCAATTGCACCTTGGTGTGCAATGGGTACGCCGAATAGGTGTGGAAGGTGATTTAGGAAAAAGAAAATAGAGTATTGGTTGCATAAATGTTTAATATATGAGTCAATTGGCAGGGCATTTAGGAAGCGATGTTGTTTGAGCAAGAAAGGTCTCTATGGAGAAGTGATAGCTTCAACTATGCATCCACTTTGAAGGATCCAAACATGAATAAAACAAAACCTCTGAATCAAGAAGAGAAGTAGGCTCCATTACCAATAGGCTCATGTTATGTTTTGTCATAGGGAGAGAGAGAACCTCTTAATCAAGAAGAGAAGCAGGCTCCATTACCAATAGGCTCATGTTATGTTTTGTCATAGAGAGAGAGAGAGGGGGGATAGAGATAGAGATAGAGATGGGGTTGAATATGGAGGAGAGAGATATGGAGAGAAGGAGAGGGAGAGATAAAGATAGAAGGGAGAGATAAAGATAGAGAGGAGAGATGCATAGATAGAGAGGAGAGATGCATGGGTTTCTTGATAGTTCAAAGAGTTCATGGTGTTCTAATCTCTTCAATCATTCAACTTTCTTCAATTGTTAAGATTCTTTTTTAGTATCAAACATAAATTCATTATTGAATATTAAAATAAAATAATAAATTAATATACAATTTAACATTAGATATAAATTTGAGTGAATTTGTAATTCATGAGAGTGAAGTGTTAAAAGAGTATGTAAAAGATCCTATGAACCAAATAAACTAGTTCTAAGATAATCGTATTGCCCAAATGGTTCGAGAGTGGAGATGTGGTTGGAGAGTGCTGAGAAATAATTTCTTCAAGTTGAACTTACAGGTCAGCTATTCGCCAAAAAACATAAAATAAAATCATTGATTTACAATCATGATAAACAATAGTAGTGAACAAGAGGGACTACTGATCCATGAGTCAAGTTGTCATCAACTTAAGTATTTAACAAAACCCCAAACGACACAAATTGTTGAAAGAAATATTGTCATTGTATATATATATTTTTTATAATTCACCACCCTTATGCTAGTTCAATCTTATCAATTCATCACTATGATGTCCATTTTCAATTTCCTATTGTCCATTCAAGTATATTATTATTACAATAGAAATCACTCGTATTAATATCCTAATTTATCTCACTCAAATCATCACTTCCACATGATTCAAACTTCAAGTCACCCATCTAAGACCACATGATCCAATGGATAAATAAGAATGAAAGTCAATTACAGGCAATGCAGAAAAAGGTAGTTTGATATTCTATACATAGATTAGCCACATCTAATTGTCCATTCAGAGAAAATATGTCTTGAGCCATAATGTATCAAAAAACTTACATATCCAGTATACATCAAACACGTGTGAAGACACTTTTTAGTTGTCAGTTCCAACTTTTCAAATAATCTTAAATGTAATTCATCTAGATGTATCATCATAAAAATAATCATTGTTGACCCCACCCATAGACATTAAGCTAGCAAGTTCAACCAGCAAAACTCCAATTAGTAAAGATTAACTACTGAGTCAATATATATCCAGGAAAAAAATTCAGTTCATGCATGCACAACAAAAGCGACTTAAACAGAAACTGATATAATTAAAGTGCAAAGATGAACATATTTCCACACAATGTTGTGCAAATGCGACTTCACAAACTTGTCCTACCGATATTATAAAATTAGAACATTGAATGACTTTATGTTCATTACCTACAATTAATGTTAAAGGTCCACATCATTCAAAATTTAAATTTTGGGTACCCCTGTTTGAAGACAGAACCAAGAAGTGCTTCTCATCCGGAAATTAGAAAAGAATCTATAAAATGTAATGTTCTCAGCATGCATTGCAAAGTAATGGTTGACAGCTGGATGGCATTCAGATTTTCTAATCCAGATGTTACGCAGCAAGCATTGCAGCCTCGTAACATTACATTGATCACTTCAGCAAAAGCTTTAGAAACTTTCAAGCAAATACAATTGGTAGGTGTAAATCCAGACTCCAAAACCTTTGCTACCATTCTTCCTGCCTGTGCAAAAATGGGGCTTCCGAACAGGGTATGGACATCCATCAAAGCATATAAAGGATACTGGAATTTTTTCAGATGTTGTAGTTGCAACTGCCTACGTAGACATATAAGCAAAATGTGGAAGGATAGACAGGGCACGTGAAGTGTTTGACAAGGTCCCTCAAAGAGATGTGGTCTCCGATGTGCACAAAATGGATTTGCTGAAAAGGCTTGAAAAATTTCCAAGCAATTGCAATTGTTAGGTTTAAAGCCACATTCCGCAACCTTTGCTAGCATCCTCCCTGCCCATGCCAAAATGGGAGCTTTAGAACAGTATGGAAATCCATCGAAGCATAAAGGATAGAGGACCTTTGTCAGATTTAAAGAGTTGTGGTAAGGATATTGGTAAGAAACTGGCCAGTTTGATTTCCCCCATCTGAAGACATTTTTGTTTACAAAGATGTGACATATAACTGTCATTACAAACTTAAGTAAAACGCTGGATAATAGAATAAATGAAAGAAGGATGAGCAAAAACTGCTACAACATGGACCCAAAAAACACAAGTTCTTGTAGGAACAGCGGTAAAAACATGGGAAGTTGGTGTGTTCTGATTTAACCTGAATGCGCTTGTTATTAGGGATCTTGGCCGTAATTTTCATTTTAAAAGGCATACTTAAAACCAATCCAAACCTTATTTTGACGCTGCACCTCGCTAAATTTGGAGAAGTGAAAGGGCAATTCCAGCGAGGAAGAGTGGAACGGACTTGCAGGAGGTGAAGGAGTTAAGACAGAGCTCAAGAAACAAATACCATCTAATTCAAGTGAGCAGCCTTTGAAGTTTTCCAGTGAAGAGAAAAATGAGCAGAAAGGACTCGCAGATATGATTTCTGGTACTTCTATTGTTGATGATAACGCCTTCAATAAGGAACTACACGGTTTGACAGGTGGGTTCCCGGGTGGTGAAAAGGGCTTACAAAAATTTCTTAAGGATAACCTACCTCCAGCTAAACAATTAGGCTCCTCTAAATTGGGATTTTGTCAACTACAGCAACCTATTTTAACAGTTTATGACCATGTCTATCTCTAATACTCATATCTCTAAAGTGGATTTTATTTCATGTGTTCATCTGCGCAGGAGAGAGGAAGAAGCAGCAGCCCAATCATGTTGGAAGCCGAGCAAAGATGTCCAAATAAGGGGCTACTGCTCAGTGATTTTAGGTTGAGGTGGTCCCATAAATTCATTTTAAATTGCAGTGCATATTTTAAATATGGAGAGAGGGGACTAAAATTATGCAACCATTAGTCAACATATAAAGGGCAGAAAATTTAAATATTTTTCTAAAGATTAGAACAGGCAACCAAAATCATTCTCGGAATATATGGAACTGGAACAAAGATAAAGGAAACAGGTAGCAGAAATAAGCTAACTTCAAGTCACTCATCTAAGACCAAACTTCATGTCACTCATCTAAGACCACAGGTGATGGAGTAAGCTAACTTTACAAAGAGGAAATTCTGAATTCTCTCTCTTCCACATCATGCTCACGTTAACCAGCACTAGTGTAAAAGGAAGAAGCTTTTGCCATAAAATGGCTGTTTGGTCAAACCAATTCAAGCTATATATATTATTTTATGCATATTAAAAGGACCCACATCAAGCATACATCCGTTAGTTGCATGCCTCCCACGTTTGGCTTGGTAGCATACTACACGTTGCTTATGATTTCCTCGTTCTCATCGCCTTACACTATTTTGTCTGCAAGGCTGCAAAATCTTATGATCTAATTTTTTGTTCATTGTGAATAGATTTGAAGCTGCAGTTGTAGGGAGTTGCGTCTGTGATATTTTTAGAGATAGTTTTTGTAAGGAGATTGGTTTTGGTGTGTCAAAGACTGATGAATTATGTGTTGCAGAATTGATACAGTTTTCAATTTCAATTGTATAATGATCTGAACTTCAAGGAAAATTTATCCCGTATTGATATCATTCAGTGAGAATTTGTGCATAGTTATTTTCTTTATTGAATTTTTGCGCATAAGTTTTTGTCATGGTCGTGTTGATTAGAAGTAGAAATAATTTATGCAGAATCTTGAGGTTAGTTACTTGACATGGTTTCAATGAGTTTTTTTTTAATTTGCATGACTTTTTAAATTTAGAATTTTACACATTTAAAAGTTTAAGTCATACATCTGGAGTACAGGGGCGTGGATACTTTGACAGGGTGCCATTTCAAATCTGAGCATGGAAGAAAATGAACAAGAGTATGGCCAGAAGATGTGGGTACAGGAATGAGATTCTCCTCCCAATACTAAAGTCTACTGGTGACAATGGTTCCAAGCTTATCTTATAACGGTATATCAGACTGTAGATTTCATTAGATTTTTATACTTTAAAACCAACGGGGGCTCGAAACAACCATTCCTTAAAACCAAGTGACATAATAGGAATTGTTGTCTTTTGAACTCAAAACAATCTCCAAATTAGAAGCAACAGCTGTAGAAAGACTGGTTTTTAGTCTATGGAATGCAAACCGAACTCTATGGAATGAGGCGTGGAGATTTGAAACAGCAGAGCGGCCTCTTAAATTACTCACATCAGACAACATGCCTAGTCTATGAATATTTCTTAAGAAGCACACAATTGCTTGATTTGAAATACAAGTGATTAACCCAAGCAGCCAATAAAAGCGTTGAAGTATGCGAGGCATGGTCCGACAAATTCCAAAATGGATGCTTCATTCAATTGCAAATATCAAATAAAAGAAAACCCATGAATCCAGAAGCAAAATCCATCAGATTGACATACATACAGAACTCAAAAGCAAATGCAAAAAGTTAGTAGTAATACATTTTTGCGCATATATGTTCAAGCTTCGACATTGGTCTGGATTTTCCTGTGTAGCTCTAACTGTATTTAGAACGAGTTGAGGCAGCGGTGTAAAAACAGCGATGAATGCATTAACCAGCTGGAGGAAAAAATCATGACAGATGTGAATTGAAAAGACACCTGAGATAAGTAGAAATCAGATTGTAGGCGGTGGAGAAATCCGATTGCAGGTGATGAAGTAAATGCAGATAGCAATTGCTGTAGGTAAAAAAATCAAATAGGGGAAAAGACCACCGGTAAAATGAGCGTCCATGATCACTTCAATCGTTGGCTTGGTCTATTGAAGATAATAGGCCGTTGATTTAACATTTGAGGTTGGTAATGTTCATATTGGATACGAATTCGGCCTAAAATATTTATACAAAAAGTATTAACATCTTCCCCACAAATCATTTAATGCTTCTTACGCTAGTCAATGCAAATGGAGTATTGAATAGCAATGGGCGTGGAATATGTAAACCTTTGTACGACTTAAATTTTCTCTCTCTAACCGCGTGGATATCAAAGTCGGAGAATCGAAGGTTCGTGACATTTTCTCAGAAGTGTCGACGAAAAGCACGAGACATTAAGGAGTTCATAATTTTGATTAATTTCCAACCAAAGGCAGTTTTTCTAAGAAATTATCTACTTCACAAGAAAACTCCACACAAATTCTACTCATAAACCGTATTCAATTTGCTTACATTATCCCTTCCTTGCTTTAGCGATTGTATATCCATATTTTCGCCTGTGCTAATACTCATTTGTGGCACACTTGGGATTATATTGTTAAGCTTTTCGAGCTTTTACAGAACAAGAGATGGAGTATCAGCCTTCCACCTCCAATATCTCCATCGATGTCAACAACAAGTTTCATGTGTTTCTCAGCTTTCGCGGACCAGATGTGAGAAATACTTTTGTCGAGCATCTTTACGAAGCTCTTTCTATAGCGGGACTCATGGTTTTCCTGGACAGTGAAGAACTGGAGAAGGGCAAAGGCATCGATTCTAGCTTGCAAGCGGCCATTGAAACAAGTGACATACTCATCCCCATATTTTCCAAACGCTATGCGGAATCAACTTGGTGTCTGGAGGAGGCGGCGCGGATGTGTAGATCCAATTGCTTCATCATTCCCCTGTTTTATGATGTGGAGCCCTCTGATGTTCGTTACCCTCAAAGAGAGGGAGGTGCATTCGCCAAGGCATTCCAAAAGCATTACAACCATTTAGATCGACAGGATGAAAATACAATTGAGGAATGGAAAAGAGCTCTTTATCAAATCTCTTCTTTCTCTGGTTGGTCCCTGGAAGCAGAATTCGGGTAAGTAGTTTGCATCTTCTTTTGATTGTTAGGCCAACACTAAAAATATATGGCAGAATGAAATTGGTTTATTATTAAATATAATTGTAATTATAAAGATAGATTTGCACCTGTATTTACAGGTAACAAAAGAACAATTTAACTGTTGTATAAAAAAAAATTTATGTAAATTGAAAATTAAATAAATTAATCTATTTTATTTATATCAAATTTTGGATTCGATTGTTTAAGAATTTTTTCATTAATGTTTAAGGTTGAAATCAGAGATCACAAGGAAAAAAATAGTTGCAGACCAAGATCAACTTTAAGAAACAGATGGAAGATGGGTTGCACTATGGTCAAGGAAGACAAGTGTTAATTGTCCTGTCTTCATCGGCCTTCATTCAACCCACCACCTTGCACCTGTTTCTTAAGGTTGATCTTGACCTACTATCCAATTTTTCTTACACAATTGAATACAAAAATTGATATAAATAAATTGTGAAAACTTAATATCATTAATTAAATTAATCAAAAGTAAACCAAAAGACAAATTATGTTAAATTATAGAAATTTAAAAGAGTAATTCTTTATGTGAGAACTTTGGGAAGCTGAGCGATATAAATATTTGCATTAAAAATCTCTGCCGTGATATTAGCCATTTGTTTAGGGGAGCAAACTTTTTGTTTACTAAATCCTCATCTATTGTTCTGTACCTGTTCAATTGAATAAATGTGTACATCAATTGTAAGCAATCTATTTTCGCTAGCCAATCTATTTTATTGAAACATCTGTGAAAAATTAAATTAACCCTTTTGCACAGCGAGAAAACTGTTTTATTATTAATTTTTCAAATCAATCTGATCATCAAGTGACTCAATTATGCTAGTTAAGTTTCTTTTCATTAAAAATGTGAGATTTTTTTTAAATAAAATAAAAATATGTGATCTACGAATTAGCCATTTGTAGTAAATTATTTAGAAGCAACTCATCTGTTACTTCTCTCTCTACTGATTAGGATAGCAGGGATTCTTTTTGTATACGTTATGACTTAGCAGAACAACAAACGGTCTTAAGAGTTAATTATCGCCAGCATTTTATTAGTAACTAACAGCACCCACCTGCATTAGACATTTGTATATTCTAATTACTCCATTCTTAACAGTTACATCAGGCTTATTACTGGTTCAACAACTTCAAATGTTAGAAAAGTAATATTCAGCCTTCAGATAGCTTTACTGGCTGTCCTCAATATATACCATTCTCCTAATAACCACCCCTAATTGTCTTTGAAACATTTTTCATTTTATAAATTCATTAGATACTTCGAAATACTATAAGCTGGCTATATTTGTGGAATTTAATATGCTCCATATCTTTCTTTCTATGACCATAATAATAGTTTTGTAATTAGTTACAGCTTTAAATTTGCATCGTAGGGTCTGATACAGAGGTGGTGATTCTCAGGCATGAAGGGAGACTTGTAAAAGCAGTTGTGAAACGCGTGTTGGATATCTTGAAAGAGAGGGTTCCGCTGGATGTTCCTACGCATCTTGTGGGACTCGAAAAGGGTATTCGCGAACTCACAAACAGTTTACATCTGAGTTCGACGGACAGACATTTGGTGAGAGTGGGAATCAGCGGCATAGGCGGTGTCGGGAAAACCACCTTCGCCAAGGCCGTTTACAATAAAATTTATCGCAGATTTGATGCCTGTTGCTTTCTCTTCAACATTGGAGCTACTGCACAGAACAACACTAGACTTACAGACTTGCAGGGAAGAATTTTAAGGAGTTTGGTAAATTACCAGGGAGAAGTATCAAGTGTTGATGAAGGAAGATTTCTGATGAGAGATAGACTGCGAGGACTTCGGGCTATTGTGATATTGGATGATGTGAATGATAGAATGCAGCTGCATGCAGTGTATGGGGATTGGTTTGGGCATGGTAGTAGAGTCATCATTACTTCCCGAGACCAACATATACTCAATCTTGCTCAGGTCGAATCAGTAATTAAAATGAGTGGACTAGGGGAGGATGAAGCTCTCGAGTTGTTTAGCTGGCATGCTTTCTCTAGAGCACTCCCGGAGACCCCTTACAAAGAGCTTTCTATAAAACTTGCGAGAGCCTGCCAAGGGAATCCTCTTGCATTAGAAGTCATTGGAGCACAATTGTTTGATAAGAAGGAGCCAAACGACATCAAATGTTGGGAAGAAGCTGTCCATAACATTGGGGAGAATCCAGGCGTATCGAGAATCCTTCAAACCAGCTATGAAGGACTTAGCCATGTCGAGAAGCAAATGTTTCTGGATATAGCTTGCTACTTTGTTGGTGAAAAGAAAAAAGATGCTGATATTTTCTGGGAAGTTTTATACCCAAATAGAGTTCAAACAGCCATCAAGAACCTTTCGATGAAATTGCTAATCAACATCAGCGGCCCTAAAGATCTCCTCCATATGCATGACCTTTTGCGGGAAATGGGAAGAGGAATTCAAGAGCAGAGTGATAATAATAGCAGATTGTGGCTTCCTATGGGCGCACACAAAGCTTTGAACAGAGACAGAGCAGAGGAAGTGAATATGCTTGTTTACACAGGACAGAATGGCAGAGAACCTGTTAGCTTGCATAGCATGCCATCTTTGCGCTATCTATATTTGAAACAATCAAAAGTAGTGGGCAACATTGGAATGCTAGCTCCGAATTTGCTATGGATAAAATTTAGAAATTGTGAATTTTCAAGAAACAGACTTCAGTTGGATGACAGTTGGTCCCAAGTCAGGATCTTAAGTCTATATGAGTGTGCAACTCTTACGAAAATCCCAAACACGCACAACAGCTTGGTGAACCTTCAATGCTTGTACATACAAAGTTGTAAAGCTCTCACAGCACTTCCAAGCGCAGTCGGTAACTTGTCACAACTCAAACAGCTCAGGTTTTGCTGCTGTGAAAGTTTAACAAGCCTTCCTGATAGTGTGGGGAACTTGGTGCGGCTAAATGAGTTGTGTTTGAGACGCTGTGCAAAACTAAAAAGCCTTTCCAGCACTTTAGGTAATTTGGCTCAACTAGAAGTGTTGGACTTGAGGAGATGCACAGGTTTAAGGATTCTTCCCAACACAATTGGCGGCTTGGCACAACTGAAGATTTTGAGTTTGCATCGTTGTTCAGGTTTAGAAAGATTTCCTTACTCGGTGGGCAAGTTACCAAACCTTAGGATTTTAGACTTTAATCGCTGCTCAGGCCTAGGAAGCTTTCATCATATCGTTGTCAAGTTAGCCAAGCTTACGGAGTTAAACAGGTAAAAGATCATATATAGGTGTATTTAATTTGGTGTAGAGAGATTCTATATAAGAACTTTGAAAGAAGATATCTTCCTATTGAATTGTTTGAAATTTTGTCTCATGGTAAAATAGCAAGTAAAAGTATCTTAACTTTTGCAGAAGCGCCGGATTAGGAAGCTTGGTGCAGAAGAAGTTTAATGTCTACCTTAGTTTTTACGGAGCGCGGGAGGTAGGAGAAGCATTGATGGGCCATCTTCACAAATCTCTTCGTATATGCAGGAAGGATGACCAAAGTCTGTGCGCCGAATCACTTCGTATATGCAGTGGCGGGGAGAATGACCAAAGTAGAGACGTTAGCTGGGAAATTGAGAGCAGTGATATTCTTGTTCCTGTATTTTCGAAAGACTTTACCCATCCCGATTGGTGCAAAAGAGATTTGAACGCTATGTACCGTTCGAGTGGCCTCATTATTCCTTTCTATTCTGAATTGCTGGAGTACTCTATTTGCAGGAATTGTATCCCTGCTGTTCGTCATTTTGAACGTCTTTGTGATTTCGAAGCGTTATACAACAGCGGCTATCCCGTCCCAGCAATGCACTGGAACATGGATGCAGGCAGCGGCTATCCAGTCCCAGGAATGTACTGGGGCGTCGATGCATGGGCATGATGCTGCATCCCTCGTTTCTCTCACTGGCCTTACGTGCAACCTCTGGCCTCCCTATTAAAGCTATATGTCAATTATGAAAACCATAAAACTATGTAAATTTTAATTTCTTCTATGTTTATAGTCAATTGCCCTCTTTGTGAAATATAAATGCATTGTGATATTTTATATTATTTTTAAAGTAAAATGAGATTTATTACATCTTGCATAAAGAATATTTTTTTAATAAAATTGATCATTTTTATCATGTATATTTTTAATTGAATAATAATTAGAACAAGTCAAATAATAGAGAAAGATAAATTTTAAATTAAAATAAAAGAAAGATTAAAGGTAAAAACATAATGACTATTATTTTTAATAGTCATTTTAAGATGTAAAAATAAATATGAGTGGGTATGTAAGTCAAATAATAGAAACATTTTTATTATAATCTATTAAATTGTTGATAGGACACCTTTAGATGACAATTATATTTATTTTAAAAATATATATAATAAGAATAATTATGACAATACTTAATGGATGTATAAAAGAATAATAAGAAGAAATATTTTTGAATTAGAAATCAATTTTAAATATACAGATTTTATTATTTTATACAATTAATTTATAAATATTCTTATTTTTATTATATTATTTATGAAAGATGCATGTCTACAATTTATAATAGTAAATGAGAGAATTTTTTTTTTTTAATTAATATTCTTATTTTTATTATATTATTTATGAAAGATCCATGTCTACAATTTATAATAGTAAATGAGAGAAAACAATAAGATTTAATTGAATAAATTTTTTTATCAACTTTTGTGATTCACTGTGAGAATGAGAAAACTTTGTAGCACTTACTACATAATTGAAATAGAGAGAATAAAAAAAAATAACATAAAATTAAACTCTAAATGTTGAAATAACAATAATAAAGTCAAAGGGTGCGGTCCACGGTAAAAAGTTGTACGGTGGAGGAGGTTATATGAAGTCGTCTTTGCACCGATTCCCTCATTAAAAAAAAAAAAAACAATAATAAAAGTCAAATAAAATCAAATTCAATATAATGAAAACAAAGAACATAATAGAAAAAGAAGGAAATAAAAGAAAATTCAAAAATATTAACCACTCTTAAAATTTGATTAATAATAAAATAATGATTAAAAAAAAAATGATATTAACAAAAGGAGTCCAACTTAATGATTACTATAGAAAATCTAAGACATGATTATCAAAAAGTAATAAAATTCTAAATAATTATGAAAGATAATGATAATAATAAATTTATATTTATATATTTTTAGAACTTTACATGTTAAGAAATTTCTCAACATTTGCTATCCTAAAATTTCAAAAAGATATTAAGAATGTTTTTCAAATGCCAAAGCGAAAAGGAATGTGAAGATCTAAAGAAGGAAGATTTTAGATGAGTTGATATAATTCAAAACATTATTCATTAGTAATAGTGTTTTTATTTTATTTTAATTTTATAATTATGAACTCAAACTTAATACATGTTTATATTGCAACAAACAATACATAAATTATTATCTATTAGATGGAAAATATGTTTATCAAAATCTATTAAATTATATAGAAAATTTATGATGATCATAATTAAAAAACACATAACATATATTTTCAAAATGTGTTTTAAAAAATGAAAGATTAAATAATACAGTAGATTTACTATCAATGTATTTATTTTGTATGTTTTTGTTTTAAATAATATTTTAATATATATTTTTTATTATTATTGATCATATTTTAAGAGTGGTTGATATTTTTGAATTTTCTTTTATTTCCTTCTTTTTCTAGTATATTCTTTATTTTCATTATATTGAATTTGATTTTTATTTGACTTTATTATTGTTATTTCAACATTTAGAGTTTAATTTTATGTTCATTTTTTGTATTCTCTCTATTCTCATTATGTAGTAATTGCTCCAAAGTTTTCTCATTCATAAAATAGATTTCTAATTCAAAAATATTTCTTGTTATCATTCTTTTATACATCCATTAAGTATTGTCATAATTATTTTTATTATATATATTTTTAAAATAAATATAACTATCATCTAAAGTGTCTTATCAACAATTTAATAGATTATAATTAAAAAAAAAATCTATTATTTGACTTGCATACCCACTCATATTTATTTTTACATCTTGAAATGACTATTAATTATGCTTTTACCTTTAATATGTTTCTTTTATTTTAATTTAAAATTTATCTTTTTCTATTATTCGACTTGTTGTAATTATTATTCAATTAAAAATATACATGATAAAAATGATCAAGTTTATTAAAAAAATATTCTTTATGCAAGATGTAATAAATCTCATTTTACTTTAAAAATAATATAAAATATCACAATGTAGTTTATGGAGGGCAGAGGTTGCACGTAAAATACGGTCGGTAAGAGAAACGAGGGACGCAACATCATGCCCATGGATCCATGCCCCAGTACATTCCTGGGTCTGGATAGTTGCTGCTGCATTCTACGGTGGCAATGAAAACATTTTTCAATAAAAAATTTTCTAATAAAAAATGGTGTGCAAGTGGGAGTACTCGATGCACAATGACTATTGGCTGTTTGAAGTTTTGTGTGTATCCAGAAGCTCTAGTAAGGTCTGTAAAGCTTAGGGAGATTGGAGCAGAAGCTAAAGCCCGACAATGCACAAGTGCAATCTATTAATGTGTGGGTGGGTATGACTGTGAGTGCCAATGCAAGCAGAAGTGTGAATGCAAGCAAGGTGTAGATGAAAGTGGAAGTGTCTACCATCTACAGATTGTAAATAAATTGTGCTTTTAGTTCTTCGATTCATTTGCTTTGTTTTATGCACTCAGTTTTAGTGATCTCTATTGTCGTTAAAGGTTCGCTGGAAATAAATTGTGTTTTTACTTTTTGAATTCATTTGCTTTGTTTTATGCATTCAAATTCAATGATTTTTGTTGAGGAAGTGATAGACACACAAAAAAAGATGAGAAAATGTATGGGTAGGAGGACATTCCATTTCCTAGTTTGGATGGGATTTGTAAGCTTGATCACATGCAAGGAGGATATAATTGCATAGGAAATGGAGGGGTCATGCTTCTTTAGAAATTACAGGGTCATAATTTACCCTCTTCTCATACATTGTATCAAGTACCTTCTTTTATTACGTTTCAAAGTATTACATTGAAATGTAGGATTTTGGTAAGGCGGGTTGCATAAACATTTGGGGTTTACTAATTTAGGGCAGAGGAGTTGGAGTGAATAGATGTTCTCATATCAGCACATGGGTGTTATATGCAATTCCACCCTATGAAAGCAAAATTTTTTGGGGCATCTCATTATAATATATTCATTCAATCATGGTTACTATAATCTAAAGCTTGATATTGCTATGTACCCATCACTAATTCGTTCAGAATATGTACATACAAACAATTCATTTTCTTGATAATTTCATTATTCTTTCATACTATTTTGGTATATTGGTTATACTAGGAATTTCTATCTATTACTGAGAGCTCCCTTGTGAAAATTGATTCCATTTATTATAGTGACTAGATAGCTCTCACCCAATCACCCAATAATTCTCCATGTAAATCCTTTATACAAATAAGCAGAAGCATCTAGATCGATTGGTACTATTAAGTCTTTCTGAAATACCATGGCAATTAGGAATTAGTTGCTTGGTGATATACTTTTTACTATTAATGTATTATTTTATTTTGTTGTTAATTTGTATTATATATTGTTTGATCGAGTAAAGATAAGGGAAAAATTGTATCAAATCATTGAAAAACAAGATAATTATATAGAATAAAATTAATTTGTACATGATTTTTATTGTTATCTTTTATTGCTAAAAGAAAATTTATTGTTATATTATTCTATTGTGTTAATAGATATAAGATATTCTATTTAAACATGAAACAATTGAATGATCAAACAAAATCAAAGAGATTTGATCAAATGAAAGACATTTGATCTAGCAAAAATATCAAAATCAAAAAGATTTGATGAAACAAAAATCAAAATAAAAAAAATAAAATTGAGAAGCAAAAAATCAAAATCAAAGAGTTTTGATGAAACATAAAAATAAAAATCAAAGATATTTCAAAACAAAGGGATTTGATGAAACAAAAAATCAAAAATAAAAAGAATTATGGAAAAAACTAAAAAAAAAAAAGAGATTTGATGAAAAAAAAAAAAAATCAAAGATAAATTTGAATATATATATATATATATATATATATATCTTCCTAAGTTGGTAAAGCCTACTAATACTATATGCAAGGAATGTCAGTTAGGGAAGCAAACTAGAATTTCATTTCAAAGCAAACAACATTGTTCAAATGAAGTGTTGGAGCTTGTTCATATTGATTTGTGTGGTCCTTCTAGAGTCAGAAGCTTACAAGGAGACAAGTACTTCATGTTACTTTTGATGATTACTCTAGATTGACATGGGTTACTTTCTTAAGGGAGAAATATGAAGCTTTTGAGAAATTCAATATTTTTAAGGCTATGGTTGAGATAGAGACAAGTCTGAAGATTAAATGTTTGAGATCAAATAGAGGTGGTGAATTCACTTCCCATGAGTTTAATTCTTTTTGTGAAGTGCATGGAATAAAGAGACAATTATCTGCCCCACGGACCCCTTAACAAAATGGAGTTGTGGAAGGGAAGAACATGACAGTTCAAGATGCTGCTAGGACTATGATGCTAGAAGAAAATGTTCCTCATATCTATTGGAGAGAAGTTGTGAGTACTATTGTTTACATCCTCAACCGGGTACAAATCAAAGGTGCTACTGGTAAGACCCCTTTTGAGCTATGGATTGGTCATAAGCCTACTGTTAGATATTTCAAAATCTTAGGGAGTAAATGCTACATCAGAAGAGATGAAGATATAGGAAAGTTTGATGCTAGGAGTGACTAAGAGTAAGGCCTCCTAGTGGTACAACAAGAGATTAAGGAAAGTAGTTGAAAGTGCAAATGTCAAGGTTGATGAAGACATAACTAGACCATCCATAACCCGTGGATGTGATTCAAATGATCAGAATAATAGTTCAGTCATAGGAAAGAAAGTTCAAACTCAAAATCAAGTCTAGATCATTCTGGTAAATCAAAGATATTATCACAAAGATTTGAAATATTTATTATTAAATAAATTAAAAAATAAAATAAATAAATCAAATATTAAAAAATAAGTTAATTAAAAGATCAACCAAAAATATCAAAATTAAAGACATTTGAACTAAAAAAATCAAAATCAAAATCAAAGAGATTTGATGAAACAAAAAATCAAAATCAAAGAAATTTGATGAAACAAAAATCAAGATAAAAAATATTTGATGAAACAAAAAAATCAAAATAAAAAAGATTTCATGAAATAGAAAAATCAAAACAAAGAGATTTGATGAAACAAAAAAATAAAAAATAAAAGAAATTTCATGAAACAAAAAATTCAAAACAAAGAGATTTTATAAGACAAAAAAAATCAACTCAAAGAGATTTGTTGAAAAAAAAAAAATCAAAGAGATTTGATCACAAAAAGAAATCAAAGATAAATCACAAAGATTTGAAAATATTTATTATAAAATAAATTATAAAATCAAATAAATAAATCAAAGATTAAAAAATAAGCTAATTGAAAGATCAAATAATTAAATCAAAGAAAAAAATGAATAAAATAAAAGATCAAATAAACAAATCAAAGAGATTGATAAAAAGATAAATCAAAGCTAAATCAATCAAAAAAGAAAATTAGAAAATTGATTTACAAATATTTGATTGAAATATCAAATAAATGAATCAAAATAAAAATTAAAAATTAAAAGATTAAAGAAATAAATCAAAGAGATTTAATGACAAATAGAAATCAAAGGTAAATCACAAAGATTTGAGAATCTTTATGATAATGAAATAAATTAAATAAGAATTGATCACAAAGATTCAAATAAATTAAAAAAGATCAAATAATTTATAAATAAATAGATTTAAGATAAATCAGAGATTTGATCATAAAGATAAATCAATCAAAAAGAAAAAAACAAAGATTTAATATATAAATTAAGAAGAAATACTAAATAAAATATGTTGGAAATAGGATGTCATTTAATTGCAAATCCTAAACATTAATTATTTCATGTATCTCCTAAGTTCTTGGAATGTGTTCAACAACACTAAGATTAGGATGAGATTAATATTTGACGAAATAAATCATGAAATTGACATTTGTAGTTAATCCTAAATAATAGGAACATGTGGGTGCACACATGGTAAGGTGACACTTGCCTTGAGTTTAGTTAACTATTCGAAGTAAGAGATAACACTTCTGAATGCATGTAAAGATCCTAGTAGTTAGGGTTTGATGTTTGCATCCATGAAGTTTAGTTCAGTTCAGTTCAGATGAGTTCAGTTCAGTTCAGAATCAGTTTAGTTTAGTTCAGTTATGGTTTAGTTGTTTTCAATTAGTTTCAATTGTATGTTAGTTAACTTCAGTTAACTTGGAATGCATGGCTAATAACTTGAGTTGTATGACAAATAATAGGGACTACCTCTAGTTAACAAGGGATGACCATTCTTGCATGAATGGTGTTGAGTAAATGTTTCAGTTAACAAGAAATCACTTGGAGCCAACTTGGGTACCCAAGATGCTTTCTTGGATTTACCTCTAATGCATGTTGAGATATTTCTGAAGGCTCAGTTAAGTAGGATTACTCATGGGCACCAACTTTGAGGAAGAGCTTTGGAATTATCAATAGAATGAAGGTTGAGTTGTAGCTTCAGTTTGGGATGCCCAAATGGATGAAGCACATGTTTTAGCATTGTTCTTCACAGGATAACCCTATTTGCATGAGATATGGCATACCTTTTAGGGATAGGGCTTGAGCATGTTGTAATTGTAACTCATGTTGAGTTTACAAAGTTGATTAAAGCCTATTTATCTCAAGAAAGTTGAATAGAGTTGTAAGAGTTTTTATTGTAGGTTGTGAAGAAGATTGGTGAAGGCAGAAGAAGCATTCTCAAGCAAGAATTGGAGCTATTGTAATTTGGAGATTGAATAATAGAATAATTCTTGGTGGAGATTTTTCTCGAAAGGGTTTCTCCACGTTGCATCTTGTGTAATCTTTCTAATATCCTGTCTAGTTCTTCTATCAACTTCTGTGTACATTCTACAATAGTAAAATGGATTAATCAAGATAATCACCCACAAAGAATATATGTAACAAAGAAAAGTATTATTTAGATCAGAAATATTAAAGTTTTACAGAGTATTAAGCTAAGAAAAAACCTCATTTTTCAACATTTGGTATCAAAGCTGAGGTTGGGTAGACTACTGGGATTCCTTTCTCTTAAAGTTTGAAGGATTTGTTGGCTTAGTAGGAGCATTTATTATTTTAGTAATTTGTTGATTTTGGAATTAAGTTTTTGTTACAATGAATTCAAGGTTAGATATCGAAAGGTTCAATGGTTCTAAAGTCTATGAAATGTGGAAATTAAAAATGGAAGATCTTCTTGAAGAAAGAGATCAGTGGTTAGCAGTTAATAATGAGACAAAGACACCTACAACTATTTTAGATGAAGATTGGGCTAAGTTAGATAAAAAGGAAAGAGGAACAATTAGGTTATGTCTTGTTGATGTTCTCTTAAATGTTTCTGATGAAACCACTGCATATAAATTATGGAAGAGAATAGGGTCGATATTTATCAAACTAAGAGTCTCACCAATAAGTTGTATCTGAAAAGGCAGTTGTATTCATTGAAAATGAAAGATGGTGAATCTGTTGCACAACATTTAAATGCTTTCAATTTAATTCTCAGTCAGTTAGCATCTATAGATGTAAAGCTAGAGGATGAGGATAAGTGCATTTTATTACTTTGTTCTTTGTCAAATTCTTGAGAAAATCTATTTTTTGCAATTAGTGATAATGGTGCAAATCCAAAGATAAAAAAAATTAGTCCTACTCTCCCATCAGAGGAGATGAGGAGGAAGTCTAAAGAGGAAATCCAAGATGCCTTGTTTGTAAAAGGTAGGCCTAAGAAAAAGGAGCCTAAGGGAAACAAGGAAGGGAAGGGCAAGTTAGAAGGATGGAGTAAGGTAAAGTGTTGGAACTGTGGGAAACCTAGACATGTGAAGAAGGATTGTAAGAACAAGAAAGAGAGTTTTGATTCTTCTACAAAAGAGTCCTCGGATGATAGTAATGATGCATTGGTTATTTCAGCTAATATTGTTTATGATAACTCTTTGCTTCATGTTTCAGAGTAATCTTCATAGAGAGGATGGTAGTCATGATTCCATGAGTAACTTGGTACCATGGTTTAGTGGGAGTTGTTGGTAGTGACTAGGATACATCATTGGTAAGGTTATCTCCATGTGATTAGAGATATGGTTTCTTGGTCTAGAGTATATTTGTTATTGATGTCGTGGTTTACTCTTGATATGCATTTAGAGTTTGGCATATTACATGGTTCTCTTGATACTAGGATGTATAAGTATGTTATGATGCATGTGATCTCCTAAGAGGAGATGGTTAGATCATGGATGTCATGTTTATGTTCAAGGTTGGAGCTTTGACATTGATCTTGTGTAATTCTCTTAAGTATTGGGTACATTAATCATTTGCTTGATTACTTCATGAAAGTGTTGTGTTACATTTGGAGTTTGGCATGGATTGGTTGGTTTTAGGTCCTCATGGATACTTGGAGAAATAGGTGAGGCTAGAGTTCTCTTATGGTAAGAGACATTTGTTGAAATGGTTACTTGTAAAGAAATTTTTTTCAACAGAAAAGACCAAGGATCCTACACCTTGCTTGAATGTGAATTCAACACACTCGATGGTTTAGCATGCCTCCAAAGAGGTGGTTTGGATATAGAGACTTGGGAAAGGTATTGGTTTGGTTGATAATGGGAAGGTATTAATTGAGAAAGTTAACTCTTTAATTAATGTTACAAATTATCTTATGAAACCATATAGATAAGTTCTTTGGGTTTTAATCATTTGCTTTGAAGCTTCATGATTATACAAGTTGCATTTGAAGTTAGCATGGTTTGATTAGTTGGTGTAAGAAGGCCATTGGCCTTGATTCTTGTACTTGTTCTATTATTCCTTGTTTAGAATAATTGCAATGTATAATGTCAAGTGGGAGAATGTTGGAAATATGATGCCATTTAATTGCAAATTCTAAACATTAATTATTTCATGTATCTCCTAAGTTCTTGGAATGTGTTAAAAAGCACTAAGATTAGGATGAGATTAATATTTGGTGAAATAAATCATGAAATTGACATTTGTAGTTATTCCTAAATAATAGGAACATGTGGGTGCACACATGGTAAGGTGACACTCGCCTTGAGTTCAGTTAACTATTCAGAGTAAGAGATAACACTTCTAAATGCTTGTAATGATCCTAATAGTTAGGGTTTGATGTTTGCATGCATGAAGTTCAGTCCAGATGAGTTCAGTTCAGTTTAGTTCAGTTCAATTCAGTTTGGTTTAGTTTAGTTTAGTTCAGTTCAAAATCAATTTAGTTCAGTTTGGTTCAATTCAGTTATGGTTCAATTGTCTTCAATTAGTTTCAGTTATATGTTAGTTAACTTCAATTAACTTGGAATGCATGGCTAATTACTTGAGTTGTATGATAGATAATAGGGACTACCTCTAGTTAACAGGGAATGACCATTCTTGCTTGAATGGTGTTTAGTAAATGTTTCAATTAACAAGAAATCACTTGGAGCCAACTTGGGCGCCCAATATTCTTTCTTGGATTTACCTCTAATGCATGTTGAGATATTTTTGAAGGCTCAATTAAGTAGGATTACTTATGGGTGCCAACTTTGAGGAAGAGCTTTGGAATTATCAATAGAATGAAGGTTGAGTTGTAGCTTCAGTTTGGGATGCCCAAATGGATGAAGCACATGTTTTAGCATTGTTCTTCACAGGATAACCCTATTTGCATGAGATATGGCATACCTTTTAGGGATAGGGCTTGAGCATGTTGTAATTGTAACTCATGTTGAGTTTACAAAGTTGATTGAAGCCTATTTATCTCAAGAAAGTTTAATAGAGTTGTAAGATTTTTTATTATAGGTTGTGAAGAAGATTGGTGAAGGCAGAATAAGCATTCTCAAGCAAGAATTGGAGCTATTGTAATTTGGAGATTGAATAATAGAATAATTCTTGGTGGAGTTTTTTCCCAAAAGGGTTTCTCCATGTTACATCTTGTGTAATCTTTCTAATATCCTATCTAGTTCTTCTATCAACTTCTGTCTACATTCTACAACAGTAAAATGGATTAATCAAGATAATCACCCACAAAGAATATATGTAACAAAGAAAAAGATTATTTAGATCAGCAATATTAAAGTTTTACAGAGTATTAAGCTAAGAAAACACCTCATTTTTCAACAAAATAAACCTCACAAGTATTTGAATACATGAGTTTAAGTTAGAGTTTTCGATAGGGTTTAATTATAGTTAGGGTTCAATTAGAGTAAGATTTTGGACTAAGACTAGGGTTAGGGTTCAATTATACTTACAATTCAATGGAGGTTTAGGTTAAGGTTATTGTCCAAATAGGGTTACAATATAATTATTATGATTCAATTAGGGTTAGAGTTCAATTAGGATTATAGTTAGGGTCAAGTATAGGGTTCAATTACAATAATTATTATGGTTAGGGTTAGGGTACAATTTTGGTTAGGGTTAGGATTAGGGTTACTATTAAGTTAGGGTGGAGGTTATTGTTCAATTAGGGTTAGTGTACCCTTAAGATTATGATTATGGTTAGGGTTTGGGTTAGTGTTCTATAATAATGCTTAGGGTGAGGGTTACAATTGGAGTTCAAATAGAGTTAGGATAAAGCTTAAGTTTATGATTCAATTAGGGTTCATATTAGGACTAGCATGCAATTAGGGTTTAATTATTAAGGTTGAATTAGAGTTAGTATTAGTGTTTGGGTGTAATTAGGGTTTATTTAAGGTTGAATTAGGGTTACAACTAGGGTTCAATTAGGGTTATGACTAGGGTTTAAAAGTATTATTGTTCAATTAGAGTTTAATTATAGTAATTGTTATTGAGGTTCAATTAGAGTTAGTATTAGGGTTTGGGTGCAAATAGAGTTTAATTAAGGTTGAATTAGGGTTACAACTAGGATTCAATTAGGGTTATAACTAGGGTTATAAAGTGTTATTGTTCAATTAGAGTTTAACTATGGTAAGCGTTAGGATTCAATTATGATTAGGGTTCAATTAAGGTTAGGGTTCAAATAGGGCTAAGATTAGTGTTAGGGTTCTAAGGTTTCAATTAGGCTTAGATTTAGGGTAAGGGTTACAACTACGATTAGTCTTAGGTTTAGGGTTCAATTAGGGGTAGGATTCTACTATAAAGCTTGGGGTTAGGGTTATTGTTGGCTTTCAAACAGGGTTATGATCAAGGTTAGGTGTATGATTCAATTAGGGTTATGATTCAATTAGAATTAAATTTAAGTTAGGATTATAGTCAAGGTTTAATTAGTGTAAGGTTAGTGTTAGAGTTAGGATCCAATTAGGGTTAGGATAAAAATAGTGTTTAGAGTTAGGATTAGAGTCCAATTAGGGTTAGGGTTATATTAGGGTTATATTTTAATTCTGACTATGGTTAGATTCTAATTATGGATAGTGTTCAATTAGGGTTAGTATTAGGGTTAGGGTGAGGATTCTATGATAAAGCTTGGGGTTAGGGTTATAGTTAGGGTTCAAATAGGGTTACAATCAAAGTTATGCTTAGTATTCAATTAAAGGATTAGGAATAAGGATCAGTTAGGGTTAGGACCCAATTAGAGTTAGGGTTATACTTATTATTTAATTAGTGTAAGGGTTAATATTAGGGTTAGGATTAATTAGTATTAAAATTTAGGGTTAGAGTTCAATTAGGCTTAGGATTAGGGTCCAATTAAGGTTAGAATTTAATTGGGATTATGGTTAGAATCTAATTAGGGCTAAGATGAGGGTTGAATTAGTGTTATGATTTTATGATAAAGGTTGGGGTTAGGGTTACAATTGGGGTTTAAATAGGGTTATACTTAGAGTTAGGTTTACTATTAAATTAAAGGATTAGGAATGGGGGTCAATTAGGGTTAAGATTCAATTATAGTTAGGATTCGATCAACAAAAGGTTAGTCTTAGGGTTAGGGTTAAGTTTAAATTAGGGTTAGAGTAATTAGGAATATTTTTAGAGTCCAATTATGGTTAGTGTTTAATTAGGGTTAGGGTTAGAGTTTAATAAACTATGTTGATGTTCTATTGGGGTTTACTAAGGATCGAGTTTATGATTAGGGTTCAATTAAGGTTCAATCAAAGTTAGGGTATAATTAGGGAAATAATTTAATTAGGTTTAGGATATATATTACTATTCAAATATAGTTAGGAATCACTTATAGTTAGGATCATGATTACAATTCAATTAGGGTTAGAGATAGGGTTAGGATTATAGTTCAATTAGGCTTATGGTTAGGGTTAGGCTTAGAGTTAAGGTTATGGTTAATATTCAATTAAGATTAGGGTTAGGGTTCAATTAGGGTCAAGGACCAATTACAATTACAGTTAGGGTTAGGGTTAGGGTTTAATCAGGGTTAGGGTTCTATATCTAATTACAACATAAATCTTAATATTAACCTTAAATATAACCCTAACCCTAACCATATTTCTAATTAGGTTAACCCTATCCCTTAACCTAACCTTAACCCTAACCATAATCTGAACCCTAAACCTAACAATAGTTCTATATCTAACTATAACCCTAAGATTAATATTAAACCTAACCCTAACCCTAAATATAACTCTAATCCTAACCCTAATCTATCTCTAATTATAATCCAAAACCTAATCTTAGCCCTAAGTGTAATCCTAACACTAACTATAATTGTAATCCCAAACCTAATGCTAACCTTAACCCAAATTATTACCCTAACCCTAACCCTATCCATATCCCTAATTGTAACCCTTACCATAATCCTCAAACTAATCTTAATCCTAACTGTAACCATAATTCTAACCCTAATACTAATCCTAACCCTAAACTTAATGCTAAATTTATCCCCAAATCGAACCCTAAATCTATCACTAACCCTAACCCTAACCCTAATCCTAATTTTAATCTTAATCCTAACCCTAGCCCTAATTCTATCTCTAACCCTGGCCCTAACCTTAACCCTAACCTTCATAATTTTTTCTTTCATTTTGTGTTGTGAATGCTACTAGCATATATATACATATATAATGCTGAGAGATATCCTTCTCAAGGAGTCTATTTCTCTTTTATGTGAGTAATTGATTAAATTAGATAGACACCTCAGGAAAGATATCTCTCAACATTATATATATATAATGCTGAGAGATATCCTTCTCAAGGCATCTATTGCTCTTTTATGTGAGTAATTGATTAAATTAGATGGATGCCTCAAGAAGGATATCTCTCAACATTTATATATATATATAGTCTAATTTAGTGATAGATCTGCATTTGCTCTGTTATATCTATTAATTTGAGGGATAGTGGTTTTTAAAATGCCTTGGAAGGGATTTAATTATGTCACAACCAAACAAGTTCCCAAAATTGTATATAAAGATTCAAAGATAGTAGGTGAGGGTCTGATGTATGTAATTTTTTTTAGTGTATCAAAATTTCTCTTTTAATTCTTTAGAATGAGGGAAAATGTTTGAGAGATATCTAAATATGAAATGAAAGTAATTAAATGTCTTTAAATAAAAACAAATAGAATAAAAGTTCACAAAATGTAAGTTTAGTTAGTTGAAGGAAGAAAAATAAAGGGTACCAATCAACCAAAATTTGAATTTTGAAAAGAGAAAAGGTTAAGTCTATGATTGCAGGATCAACCTCATGACCAAAAAAATGGCCTTTTGTTGATAAATGATTAGATGCATATATAAGTATTGTAAATGTATAAATAGAATGAATATATTGGAGTATGTGTATATAAGGACAAGGTGAGGGCTTAACATGTGGAAACATGCATGTAGAGATTTGTTTAAGCTAATGAAATAAACCTAACTTCACACAAAATCATACTATTTTCACTATTTACATAGAAAAGGGCATAGTTATTTAAAATTCACCATTACAACATAATAAAATGTTTTTTCATTTTTCCTAAATTCTTATATCATGTGCATAGATGATGTAGATAATAAGATTTTCATATCTTCTTTCCAAATAATTGTATTATTTGGCATTGGTTAGTTTAGTCATGATTGGTCCATTGATTATATTTTTATTTTTATACAATAGTGTTGTAAGAGAATAAAATTCCTTTTACATATAAATATAGGCTAATTGAAAATTTTGTTAAATAAAGCACAATGAACTTAGATAATTTAACTTAATATTAGAGAATTGAAAATTTGTTATAAATGAGGATGAATAAGGAATTTGACTTTGTGAATTATGATAAAGAAATAGAAGTTAATGCCATAATGAATGTTGTTCTAGTGTTGAAAATAAAAGCTTACAGTTGAAAATGTTCCTCATGTTTCATGGTCTTTGAAATGTTTGTGTCCCAAGCCTACACCTCTTAGGGTCAAACCCAAGCTCCTTGGAAATTACCTATTTTATTGGATTGATCTAGATGATTTTGGACTTGTGCAACTTGTTGAAGCTCAAAACCACATCTTGCATCTCTAAAATAAAACCTTTGATCACTCACCTTAGGGAAACAAGTTTAGGCTAGTGTAATGTCAAATTCTTGATTAAACTATAGGTGACTTTGGCGAATTGACAAGAGGGGAGTAACTCTTCTATGCTTTTCGCTCTAGTGAGGCCACTGAGGTTGTAGATATTTGTAAGATAAATGTAAACAAATTGACCCCATGGCTTAACCAAATCTTATGCATAAAGAAACTCTAAAAGGCTATTAAGAAAATTAGTGAATAATAATTGTGATAGTATAAGCACAAAGTGTGTGAATCTAATTAAGCCAATTAGAGGTACATGTGATTAACCATTAAAATTTAAAATAGAACATGTACATATATGGATAATTTTTTTGGAAAAACATGGACTCAAATACCGTGGCAAAATTTTTGATGACCCACTACAAGAGAGTGGTCCACAAAATAGAAAATTAATCCTTTTACACATTGACTCATCACAGATTACTTTACAAGATGTCATTAATCCAACTTTCTTATTTATGGGTGCTCCACATGTGCATTAACTTGCATCACAATTGCTTATCTTGAGAAAGACACTCTATAACTCCCAATCTTTTGTCTCTTTCTCTAACTCTCATTATTAATTGTTACAATAATATTTCACATAATTTAGATAATAATAACAACAAATAATATCCCACAACTCCTTATGGACAAATTTAAATTATCCATTCCAAGAAAGTGGGAGACCTAACATTATACATTAGCATTATTGTTTAATATCACATTATCTTAAAATAAATTATCACCACATATCCTTCATACTTAGCTTACCAATCTTTTAGACCATAAACCTCTCAACAAACTAGATTAACCAGTGAGTCATGATATAACTCAAAAATAAAACTTGTTTAATATCATCATAAGTGAATTCTTGCAATTCCTTACTTTTCCTATACTTTGGAACCTACAAATTTCCTTGCCTTAGCCAGTATCACCCAAGCTAATAACCGATATGAGACATCTGATAAGGCTTGCTTTTTTTCACACCAATGAATAGAGCAAAAAAAACTAAGTTAGATTTCCTTTTTTAATTTTGCTTATAAATTTGGTAAGGGGGAAAAGTTATGCCCATATGGATTTTCATCTTCCTTGCAAAGGTGTAGTTCGAATAGTTTTCTCATGTTCATCTGATTGAGTTGAGTTTTTCTGCAAAGGTCGAATTGCTAAAATTTTCTTAGTGTACGTCTTTACGAGAAAAGTGGGTACATTCGAATGTGAAACTTTGGTTCCCATCCAGATATGAAATATGTAAGTCCATCGAAACATTTCTTTCAACCAGATTTTGTTCGGTTACATTTTGTTTTTCCACGGTGTTCAAATGTAAACAGTTTTTCCATAGGTTTTGAGGAAACATATTTTTGCAGGGAGCAGTTGAATTATCAAAATGACTAAGTAAAGTTATATGGAAAAATTAAGGCCATATTTTTGCATGCTCAGATGACGATGATTTCTCCACATGGCGACTTGCCGCCATCTATTTTCAATAAGTATTATTTTTAGAAATTGGATAAGGCAAGTTTTGCGGAAGGATGGTGCCCATTTTTTCGCCTGATAATGTCATCCTATGTGGAACTTTCCATCTAGTCTAGATTTGGTTCACTTGGAGATTGTATTCTAGCATGGTGCACTTCAAGGCTTCTGACCTGCACAAAGAAGATTTTGATGTCGATAGTCAAGAAAGATTTGTAGATTAAATTTCCACACCAACTTGATGAAGGGTTTTGTCCTGCATGGTCCTGATGGAGGTCAAAATATCATTATTTCACTTTTGATAACCTCAACTCAAGTTGCAATATGCTTGTGATTTACGATAACCATCAATCTATTTGATCAAAGGTTGTGTTTTAAACTCAATTTCACTTCAATTTTATAACCTGATAATTGTTAGATCTATTGTGAAAGATAAGATCAATGACCTACAATCAAAATTGTCAAATGACTAGGTTGTCGGCTTCTTTATGCATGAAAACAAGCTATAGTGCTCAAATTTTAATGCCTCTAGTGACCTCCAACAATAAATCCACAACGTTCATTTCATGAATCCATGGTCTCCCCAAGAAGAGATTGTAAGAAAGATCACAAGGCATAACATGGACCGGAGTTTGCAAGGTTACATTCCCAACTTTAATAGGTAATGTGATGACTCCAAGCGGTTATTTTCCTATGTTGTCAAACCCACAAATAGACAAAGAATCAGGGACAATGTCACTCTTATCCATATCAATCTTCTCCAAAAGGCTCACACTACACACATTAAGGGTAGAACCATTGTAAACAAGGGTACTCTTTATCCAATTTTATTAACAATAGCTATTATCATGAATGCTTCATGTCGTTTTTGAACTTCCAAGAAGGGTAACTCTCTTTGGTGAAAAAAATATCTAAATTAATCTCATTCATTCCTTGAACTTGTGTTGCCACATCGTTTGAATTTGTATTAGGAGGAACCATAACTTGTTGCAAGGTTGTTTGAAGCATACTATGGTGATTTGGTGAAGCTTGAATAAGATCCCATAGGGATATCTTATCGAGTGTATTCTTGAGTTGTTCGACAAGATTGTACTCCTTTCCACTATTCAAAGGTAAACAAGGAGCATTAGGCAAGATAGGTTGAGGAAAAGGTAATGAGATGGGAATGGATTTTTGTTGACTATTGTTCCTTGTATTGTATGTGTGAGCAACAGTGTTGTATCTCGTTTGTTGTGAGACATTATTTTTAGGTGGTTCTAGGATAAGCACAGGTTTGTTTGGAACTTGATTTTTTTTAGGGAGGGTAAATGATAAGTTGATATGTGATTACGTTAACATCTCTATGTTTCAGTTTGCCATGAGAAGCCTTAGTGGATGAACCTTGCGAGATGAAGTCCTCAAGGGCTTCATCTAACATATTAAATTCATCACTACTAAAGGGCTTGAGGGATAGGCTAACTTGGAAAAAGAGATTTGACATAATCAAATAACTATGATTTCTTCAAGGGTCTTTGTTTCTTTTGATGTTTTTAGTTTTTGGTGTTTTTTTTTGTTTTCATTTTCCAATGATTGCAAAATTTAAACTATGTATCTTAGAATGATGCAATAATGTTGGAAATAAAAGAAAAATATAGAAATATAATACTATTTTTAACTAAAATATGCAAGAAATGCTTTTCCCAATGTTGGAAAATCTAACTAAATGAACAACAATTTCAATGCACAAGAAAATTGTTTTAGAAAATTAATTCTTAGGTTTGATAACAAAAACATAAATGCAAATCAAAGCCTAAAAATGACTCAAAATTTTTATTGAAAAATGTCTGTACAAGGACTCATTCGCCCTAGGGCGAATGGGTCACAAATAAGGGTTTTTAAAATTTGACTTAAATTGTATTTATGAGGCGATCCTATGTGTTTCTGTTGTTGGTCTATAACAAAAAATGTTGTAACAGGTTTTCCAGATTTGATGCTTCTAAATGCAAGTTTGACTAAGGTTGAATAATGAACAATCTGACTAAATTTAATGTGTAATATGAATCTAAATGATTGAATGATGATTTCAATGCTGACACTATAAAAAAAAAAAACCCTTAGATCTAATGCAAATTTTTCTATTTTTTAGTGATTTTAAGAAATGCAAACATGCAATTTTAACCCTAAATGCAATGGTCACTAATGAAAAATTAAACAACCCTAAATGTAATGGAACCAATGCAATTCTAATGCAAACTATTACAAGACTAAGATCTAGGGTTTAGAGGACTCCAATTTTTTATTTTTTTTTGTACAAGGTCATTACTGTTTATGTTTCATTTTCGTGAACTTGACCTTGTACAACAAAATTCTAAAAATTGGAGTCCATTAAACCGTAGACCTTAGTTTTGCAATAGTTTGCATTAGAATTGCATTGGTTACATTACATTTAGGGTTCTTTAATTTTGCATTAGTAAACATTGCATTTAGGGTTAAAAATTGCAATTTTGCATTGCTTAAAATCACTAAAAAATTAGAAATTTGCTTTAGATTTGATTTTGTTTTCAATAGTGTTAGCATTGAAATCATCATTCAATCATTTATCTATTCATATTTCACATTAAATTTAGTTAGATAGTTCATCATTCAACCTTAGTCAAACTCACATTTAGAAGCATAAAATCTAGAAAATCCCTTATATAATTGTCTATTACAAACTAACAACAACAAACACATAGGATTACCTCAGAAATACAAAAGTAAAATTTGAAAACCCCTTATCCATGATCCATTCGCCTTAGGTTGAATGAGTCCCTCTACAAAAAATTTCAGTAAAAATTTTGAGTGATTTTTAGTTTTTTATTTGCATTTCTACTTTTGTTATCAGACCTAAGAATTGATTTTCTAAAACAATTTTTTTGTGCATTGAAATTGTTGTTCATTTAGTTAGATTTTGCAACATTGGGAAAAGAATTTCTTGCATATTTTAGTTAAAAGTAGCATTATATTTCTACATTTTTCTTTCATATCCAACATCATTGCATCATTAGATACATTAGTTTACATTTTGCAATCATCAGAAAATGAAAACAAAAAAAATCAAAAACTGAAAAACATCAAAAGAAACAAACAAGACCCTTGGAGAAAGCATAGTTATTTGATTATGTCAAATATTTTTTTCCAAGTTAGTGAATCCCTCAAGCCCTTTAGTAGTGATGACTTTGATATGTTAGATGAAGCCCTTGAGGACTTCATCTCACAAGGTTCATCCACTAAGTCTTGTCATGACAAATTGAAACATAGAGATGTTAATACAATCACACCTCAACTTATCATTTACCCTCCCTCACAAAAACCTCAAGTTCCAAATGAACCTATGCTTATCCTAAAACCACCTAAAAAATAATGTCTCACAACAAACGAGATACAACACTGTTTCTCACACATATAATACAAGGAACAATAGGCAACAACAAACCACTCCTGTCTCATTACCTTTGCCTCAACCTATCTTGCCTAGTGCTCCTCATTTACCTTCAAATAGTGGAAAGGAGTACAATATTTTTGAACAACTTAAGAATACACCCGCTAAGATATCCCTATGGGATCTTATTCAAGCTTCACTAAATTACCATAGTATGCTTCAAACAACCTTGCAACAAGTTATGGTTCCTCCTAATACAAATTCAAATGATGTGACAGCACTAGTTCAAGGAATGAATGAGATTAATTTAGATATTTTTTTCACCAAAGAGAGTTACCCTCCTTGGAAGTTCATAAACAACATGAAGCATTCATGATAATACCTCTTGTTAATAAAATTGGGATAAAGAGAACCATTGTTGACAATGATTCCACCCTTAATGTGTATAGTGTGAGCCTTTTGGAGAAGATTTATATGGATAAAAGTGACATTGTCCCTGATTCTTTTTCTATCTTTGGGTTTGACAACATAAGAAAAAAACTACTTGGAGTCATCATATTACCTATTAAATTTGGGAAGGTAACCTTGTAAACTTTAGTCGATGTTATGCATCATGATCTTTCTTACAATCTCCTCTTGGAGAGACCATGGATTCATGAAATAAACATTGTGCCTTCAACCCTTTATTGTGTCATAGTATTTCTATAACAACAAAGTTTACACAATCAAGGCCAAACCTGAACCTAAAAGTTGTTTCCATGCTAAGAAAGATAAATAAAGTCTTGTGAAAACATTGATGCCAACTACAAAAAAATGGAATTCACGAAGGAAGAAGAACAAGGGAAGAACATTGATGAAGTCACTAAGTTATTAGCAGATGATTTGGGTTCCTTATACTTCACACCAACATTCATGGGAGAATACAAAATTACAACAAAAGAAACCAACAAGAAAAAAGAGCCAATGGCAATGTCAACACATAATTTGAAAGAAAATTCACAAGAATCTACTTCATCCACTCTAGAAGAAGACATAAGTTATACAACGAACTTTGATGAGATGGAATACCAATAACCATCAAATTTGAAAGAGGTGGAGAAACTTTATGGAAGAGGTTATGAGCTCATAAAACATCTTGGTTACAATGGAAAAGGATGTGGAAGTAAAGAATAAGGCATTTGTGTTATTATAGAGCCTAACACACAAGAAACAATAAGTGGTCTTGGATATTGTCCTTCTAAAATAACACAAGTAACGAAAAGACCCTCACTCAACATCAAAACCATCATGTATAACTCCTCTAAGACAACTCTCACTTTGAAGCATCCTGAATATATTGATACATGTGAAGAATAATTGGAATACTGTGAGGATGATGAAGCTTTGAACAAAATGTTAGGAGTTTATGGCAATTAATTCACTCCCCCTAAGAAAAATGGGTCACTTGTGCTATGGTTACTACTAAACAGGTGGATGAAGAAAAGGAAGTTAATGAGGTTGACTATGAAAAAGGAAAATACAAGATCCTAAAATTTAGAAAAAAATGTACTTCCTTTGGGCAATACAATCAACATATTGATGGATATGACTAATGAAGAAAGAGTGATTCAAATAGGAAAATCCCTTGATGAAGATGAACAAGAAGATCATGCAACATTATTAGAATAATTTGATGAACTTTTTGCTTGGACTTATTGAACATGTTGAGTATCAATGCTAAGATAGTGATGCACAACATAGTTCTTGAAGAAGATGATAAACCTGAAGATACAAAAGATGAATCCTAAGATAGCTTTACTAGTTAAGGATGAGATGGAGAAACTTCTTGAAGTTGGTTTTATACGACCTGCTGATTATTCTCCTTGGATTTCAAACATTGTTGCAATCGCAAAACCTAATAATCGTATTAGGATGTGTATGGACTTTCATGGTTTAAATAAAATAGATCATTAAAAGATGATTTTCCCCTTCCTAACATTGACATGATCATCGATTCAACTACAGGACATGATTTTTTGTTGTTCATGAACATATTTTCTAGATATAATTGAATCTTAATCAATCCTCAAGATCATTACAAGACAACATTTGCTACATCTTGGGGAACATTTTCTTGGGTGGTTATTCCTTTTGGAAATTTTCTAGAGAATATAAAGGTAATAAATGTTGTGCAACTATCAAAACTTGTTGTTTCTGCAACCTTAATAGGGACTCATTCACCCTACGGTGAATGGGTCCTAGTAAGCCCTTCCAGAAAACTCTGAATCTGAAATTGAAGCTTAGGAGTTGTGAAAACTTGCTATCCTTGCAACCTTAATAGGGTCTCATTTTCCTTATGGTGAATGGGTCCTAGTAGGCTTTTCTAGAAAATTTTGAAATGAAATTGAAGCTCTAGACCAATAATTCCTTACTATAACTAGAAATCCCTGCTCTCAGATCTAGATTAGTCAAAAATCTATAAATTTTTTTTGATGAACTTGTTGGTGGATAGGGGTTTTCCTCTATCAAAACCAAAGTTGGGTAATTAAAACTTGATGATAAATGGAAATCTAAAACATGAAACATGTGTGTGATCCTAACCTTAAGTTTGTTTAACATCAAGATTTCTAATAATGCAAAGAAACCCTATTCAAGTGTGTTAGAATAGTTTCCTAAATGAAACATGAACAATGATGAATACCTACTTTAGGATATCTCAAACCCCCTTAATAAGTCACAAATATGACTATACCTCTCTTTAGGCTGAAAATAGAATGATCGTAGAAGATGAAATCACTTAGGAAATAAGTTATTAGGCTTGGTTGAATGTATTTTGCTTTTCCCAAAACCTAGAATCCATCATGATTCTCCATGGACATGTATCATCACTTCTTCAATAATGCTTGATCTTTAATAACAAAACAAGCTTGAAGACCTGCAAAAGCAATAGAATGTTTCTCCTAGACTTCACTCTTTCTTGCTCCTTGCTCTTGAATATGAATACTTGTGATCTCATATGAAAATTTTTTCTTGCTACTGAAAAATGAATGTGAAACTTAGATTTATAGGCTTCTTTCTCTAATTTTCCAATTATTAGATCTCAAAAGTTGACATGTGAAATTTGAATTTGAAACCTTAAAATGCTACCAAAAACATATTCTAAAGGGGGGGTCCTAAGTCTAAGTGAGGACCCATTCGCCATAGGGAAAATGCATCCCAGGCACTTACCTATGACACACATTGCTTAGTGTTAAACATCATATTAAATTAGGGTGCTAGATCTAAGTGAGGACCCATTCACCCTATGGAAAATGGATCCTAGGTCACTTACCTAGGACACACATCTTCCAATGTTAAGTGTTGTGTAATGGAATTTATGAATTTTGGGTTTTATCCCTTGAAAATTACATTTAAGTAGGCTTGAATTTGAATTAAATGGGCCAATTAAGAAAAATTAACTTCAATCAATTAATAAAGACCTATTTTAGTGTAAAAGTGTAAAGATACACCTTACAACACCAAAAATAAGGCACACTTAAGTGGACATTTAATTTAAAAGGGCCCTAAACTTAATGTGAATATGAAAAACATATTACAACACTAAATTAAGGCATAATTAAGTTCATTTTATTATTAATTATTCATTCCAAATTAAGTGTGAAAAAGGGATACTTTTTCCTACACCAAGTGCACTTCAAGGCTCCTGACCTACATAAAGGATATTTTGATGTCAATAGTCAAGAAAGATGGTTTGTGGGTGAGTCCATTTGAACCCATCATTTGCACTGAGGTTATTGTTCACTTGTAGATCATATTTACACACCAACTTGATGAAGGGTCTTGTCCTGCATGGTCCTAATCGAGTTCAAAATATCATAATTTCACTTTCAACAACCTCAACTCAAGTTATAATATGCTTGTGATTTGCAATAACCATCAAACTATTTGATCAAACCTTGTGTTTTAAACTCAATTTCACTTTGATCCTATAACTTGATAAATTTTAGATCTATCATGAAAGATAAGATCAGTGACCTACACTCAAAATTGTCAAATGACTAGGCCATCAACTTCTCTATGCATGAAAACAAGCTATAGTGGTCAAATTTTAATGCCTCCAGTGACCTCCAACAATAATTTCTTGAGCCTAATTTTGTAGTATAGTGTCATAAAGGCTTTCCCATGCCTTGTGGATGGATTTATGTTCCACCATTCCCATTCAATGCTATGCGACACACTTTTAGTCATCTCAAATTCCTTTGATGATACTCTACTATAGATTTCAAGGGATTCTTCACACTCAATCTGAAAGTTCTTCATATCCAAACATCATTATTGTACCAAAGGACATTCTCCACACATATGCATATCAGATTGTGTATGCAAATATTGGATTTTCCTCCTCTGCATATAGCTAGGGTTAGGATTTTTTGTTGATTTGTTCATCTATAAAATAAAATATAGTATTTATCTTAATGGTTTGATTCTAGTTGGTCTTTGGTTTTGTTCTAATTGGTTATGTTCCAAAATTATGGCCTAGGGAGAAAAGGGGGTCTTTGTAAAGAGGAGATTAAGTTTTTTCTATTCTAGGAAAAGGTTTTTGTCTATGATTCATTACATGATGATTCTCCTATAACTTGATTAGTAGCAAATATGAATGCATATTACTATGTGACTATTTGTTGTGTGGTCTCACAACATGCCCCATTTTTCCCCTTGGCAAATTGTGGACCCCTTTTTTTTATTTCTCACTTTCGCTTGCTTTGGTGTTGTTTTGGGGGTTGGTAAAATGCAGGTTTCATTTTCAATTTCTTGGTCTTTTCTTTAGTCCTTTTTCTTTCTCAGATTTTTTGTTTATGTCTTTTCATGAAGTTTTAGTATTTGATCAAAAACCAGAATCTCAGAGTTGTTGTGGTTGCATCAAAGAAGTTGTATCTTTGATTAGTCCTAGTCCCACCTGGTAATTCATCATCTGAAATTTTTTAATCCCAGTAGTATCACTTTCTTGTATCAAAGTCCAATAGTTTCTTTTCATTTTCTTTAGTCAAAATTTAGAAATTAGAGGTTCTATTATGAAATGTTTGAATCACTTTTGATCTCTCTTGAACTTAGTTCTCGATCCTTCTTTTTGTTATAGTTTTCTTTAAAGCTTGGATGTAAGTGTCTCAGTCCCTAATAATCTTTCAAGATTTGGTACCAAAAGTTGTTAATCTTGGTGATCACAAATGATCACATATATTAAAGGAAAGTGACACCAGAGTGCCACGTAAGATCTCTGCATTGTCTTTCTCCTCTAGTAGCTAGCCTGCACAAATACCTAGGTTTTTGTAATTTAAACCCTAATTCATAATGATTACACCTTTATTTGAGAAATTAATGCATTGTAATAGGTAATTAATGAAGGTGGCGAACTACTCATGTACTTCGCATAACCTCAAGCATGCAATTGCTTTTATAATAGTCTACTTCACATCATGCTACAAATTTGCAAAGGACATTGAATGAACGAAAATAATATTGTGGTGTGCAAGGAAAGGTAAATTTTGAGAAACTAAGAACATAGCTACCAAGGGTTTCAAGGTTACATTCTAAAAATATTGTCATCATTAGCTAGAACCTGGTATGTTTCGAATAACACAAATTTTGTTAATCATTTTCACACATGAAAATCTCAAAAAGATGGTATTTCCCTTTAAAAAACTAAAATGTTGATTATTTTGATTTGAATTTAACCTAAAGATGAATTGAAAGTTTTATAAATTCTTAGAAAATTTGGTTAAATTTAACCCTAACTTGCACACAAGATACATATTTGAAAATGCATAACACACCAACAAAACTAGTACTTCTGAAGCAAAATTAGAAGATGAATTCAAATACTGTAGTTCACAAGCTATACCAATTAGTGTGATAGTTACTAATACTCATATGGGGTGGTCTTATGATGTTGAAATTCGCACATGGGTATAGCAAGAAGATGCTTCTTAGTGTACTAGGAATGTTATAGAAAGTGGGTTACTTTTAGTAGGAGGGTTTCCAACAACAATGGAGGCCCCTGAATTGGTCATGGAATGTCTAAATAACTATGACCTAGACAAAAGAATCATTAAGGAGGGAAGAACTTATGCAGATCTCTTCGAGAAAGGAATTATATACACATTTGTGCTTCCTACATTTACTCAAATGTACCATATTGATATGAAGGTGAAAGCCAGAACCTATAGAATGTCGAAGAATGCAACAACGAAATTATGAATACACAATGGTGTCAGGAGTAGATTACAAAAATAGAAAAAACCAATTCTAAGGTCTATGTTCAACCTAGATGTTCAAGATACGATAACTATGCTAAGAAGGATAGCTAGGTTGTGAGATGCCAGTAAATTTGAACCATGAATGTTTGTGATCATATCCAAATTGATGGATAGTTCCATACCAATGCATTGGGGAAGGTTTATTAGTGACAAATTGCATGAACAAATAAAGTCATTTCCAAAAACCAGATGTTTTTATATGTCATCATATGTGATTTATTCTTATGCCTTAAGGGGAATTAAGCAAGGGTTGAAAAGGATTGGTACTCTAGGAAAAGAAGTAGGAAACAATTTAATATATGCTCATTTACCCCAAATTACTATCCATGGATACAAGGAGCATTATAGAAGAGTTAATGATGTGTTTTCCATGAAGCTGGTTAGAATAATGGAAGGAGATAAAGCTAAAATATTGTCTTTGGAAGCACAAAGTGTTATTAGACTGATTGGAAGCTAGTACATTCAATTTCCAACTTTCACTTACAATAGAGTGGGAGGGTTTGATGGAAGTCCTTTCATGCTACCTAGGTACCCTAAAAATAAAATGGTGTTAGTAGAATTGATGAGACAATTGAAGCCATCTCAAGCTCTTTATAGAAATGCTCATAAAAATACTTCCTTCATATTTCCTATTGTGATAGGGAATGATAAATGTAGTGCAATCAAAACAACTAATTTGTGTGAAGAAGAGTTGAAAAAATATAATTTGGAATACTTTCCATTCCAAAGGATGTATTATGACCTTGAAAGGAATATTTCCAAGAACATAGCTAGTTATTGTGCTCATGTCCAACACCTAGAAGATTATTGGATAAATTGTGAAGATGAGCACAAAGTAAGAAAAATAAAATATGAAAGATTATCATTATAATTTGCATGGATTCTCATGATTCATGATATCTCAGATCATTTGGAGAAAGATGATGGTGAAGTGTTGAGTAAAGCTTATAATGAAGATAGAGTGTATGATGAACCTATTCCAAACCTAGATTACAAAGGTGAAGAAATGACATCATTTGAGGAACATACTCAACATTGGATAAATGATTTTTGTAAAGTTTTAAGAGAAAAATGAATTGAACCCACATACTCACAAGATAAAAGAAGGAAACAAAGACATGAAAATGAGTTTGAGTGTGGGGAACCTGCTAAGAAGAAAAGAAAAGCTAGCTAGGAAATTGTTGGTATGTACGAGTTAGAGAGAAAACCCCTAAGGCTCCAAGCCAAGGAGTTTCACTAAAGCCAATTGGTAAGAAAAAATATGCCAAGTCGGGCAAAGTTAAATCAAAAGTAAAATCAAAATTGGCATCTTCCACAACAAAAACAAGAACTAAACATACTACTGATGAAGAGATAGGGGTAACAAAAAATACTGGTACAAAAACAAGGTCTTCATCTCAAAGAGTTGTAGCATTATTCACTTCTCACCCCTTCGTTAATATGGCTAGTGTAAAATAGGCACTAGGAAAAAATCTTGTGGTTTTGGATGAAATTTTTGAGGTAGGTGAAGCCAAGAGTAAGGAAAAGATGGATAAGTGGGGCACCATGTGGGAAAAAGTAAAAGAAAAGAAGTATAAAGATAAACCCATGGTACAACCAATGGTAGAATGAATTCTAGACACAGGGTCCATTACTATAAATGTTGAAGAAGAAGAATTCATACTAGGAACACTTGCTTTAGAAGCAGGAAATCCTGATGTTCTTGAAATGGAAACATGGGAGACTGCAAGGAAAAATTGTATTGATGAAATGGTTATTGAAGATACCTTTGATTCCTAGCCTTCACGTAGGAATGATCAAAATGATAATAAAAAACTGTAGGTGTTTGAAAAATCAAAGGAGGACAAGGTTGAAATTGAGAATGAAGAACCTTCACAAGTTTCAGGTGATAAGGCTGGAAATGAAGAAAATATTGATGTCGTAGGATATAAAGAAAATGAAATCCTAGAAGTTGATGTTGAACACCTAGCTAGATAGGAAAATACAAGTCTTCAAACTAAAGAGACAATGCCAAATCCTGGTAATCTATAATTTATGCTAGAGACTATTGAAGAGATTCCTATTCCAGAGGACATAGCACATAACTTAGTTCAAGAAGTAAGAGAAGAAGTTCTTGAACTGACTGGAAACCAAGAATAGAGGAATGTTATAGAGGTAGAGTACGATGAAGATGCACCTGATTGGTTAATCAAAGAATTGAATTCCCCAATGGAAGTAGAATTCTAGTACCTTTGGATCTTAAATGTTTTATACAAGAAGTGGAGACTCTTAAACCTAGGTGGGGAGCTAAAACGAAACATGTCATACAAAAGAATGCGGATGGAGGCAAAAAAATTCATATAGTTACCCCAGTAGCTGATAAAAATAGGCATGAGATAATTCCTAAGTAGTATAAGATAACAAGTATCAATGTTGGACACTCATCTTGGACACAAGAGTTAGAAGAAATGAAGATGAATCTAGATGCAACTATTGCCAAAGTGCAAAAGAATAAGTAGAAGAAAAGAGAGTTAAAAGAACGGGTTGTTAGCCTAGAAAATTTTATAAAGTCATTAACCCTATCTGGTCAAGCATAAACTGAATTTCCTTGGAATCTAGTACTTATGTCACAAGAACAGGTGGATGCAATTGCAACAGTTCAGCATAGAATGAATGTATTTGAAGAATGGATTGAATATTGGGTAAGGCAAGTGGAATAATTTATTATAGATACAATAGGGAAATATAAGGAAGCATACCATTGGTTTGAGAAATCTAGAAGATTTGAAGGAGAATGAAGGTTTCGCTAAGAACAGGTTGATGTTGAAAGGAAAAATGTAGAAACTCTCATGCAAGTGGATGTCCAAGAATTGATAAGAGAAAATATAATTTCAGAACAAGAAGTTCCATTTCCTAAAGAATGGAAGAAACCATTGAAATGGGAAGGTGACACATTGACACAATGTAGAGAAGGATTTGAAAAGGTCACCGAAAAATGCAGTAAGTTCCTTGATAAAGATCAAGAATTTATTGAAGTGTTAGCATGTCAAGATTGTCATCCCCAAACACTAGGAAAAAAGGGTAAAGAAGAAAAATCTTTCAAGGAATGGATTGAGAGAATAAAAAAAGACCTTGTTGAGTTGTTAACTTGGGAAGTCATGCGTGAGATCATACATTGTAGAAACACTATAATCAAATATGAAACGGAGAAATTTTAAATGAATGCCAGTATACTCCATATATCAGAAGAATATACTAGGCTCAAGTTCAATTGGAAGAAAATACAAGGAATTTCAAAAGAGCGTATGCACCGAATATTGAATTCCTTCTAAGAATATCAACTAAATAAAAGTGAAGAAAAGATCTCAAAACCTAAGCCCTAAATGATAAAAGGAAGTATTGGATATTGGATACCAAAAGTGTCATAGAGATACTTTGTTGAAAATGATTTTTGCAGGTTGTTTCTAGTCCCAATGGATGTTTCCTATCTATTATTCTAAAGGATTCCTATAGCCTTGTTTTATGTAGAGTATTGTGTACTGAAGTTTAAAAGTGAAGAGTGTTGCTACTAAAGAAGTCAAAGATTTGACTTTGTCTAGAAGATTCTGATGACAATTGTCATATTCCATGTGCTACATTTTGATTTTCTATTTATGATTCTCTTGATAAACTTTAAGTTTGAAATCTTGAGGCCTTGTTCCTATAAAAATTTTTTATTGCTTTACTTTTATTTTAAGTTTAGAATTTGCAGATGTCAAAAGAGCCAAAACTTCTCTAAGTTTTGTTCTTTTTTCCTATTTTTTGAATCATTTCATACTAAAAACTTGTATGCACATAGAATTTAATCAATATCGATACCATTTTGATAGCTACCTATCTCATGTATCTTTTGTAGCTGGTTTTATTAGTTCAACTAAACAAGACTGTGTGTTGCACCGTGTAAGGGTGCATAAAAAACCTACTTGGTGTCCAAACTAAAACCCTTTCTTTAAAATCTTGCACCATTTTATATGTAGCTATGAAGCAATCTAGTGAAGTATAAAGTGATTTTATTTGATTTTATTAACTCTTGGAGCATGTATGGAGAATAAATGGGAAATTTTTTAATTTTTAGTATTTTTATGCTTTATTTTAGATTAGATATTTAAATTCTTGAAAATGTTTCAAAAAATAGATGAATTGATGGAAATTTATTGAAAATCTTTCATTTTTTATAAAATTGTTGAATGGTTAAAGCAAAATCTACTTAAGCGATAGCAAAATTGTGGATGTTCATGAAATATTATTGTAAATATTTTGATTTCATGATATTATTTTATGATTGAATTGGAATCCTTGTACTAAATACTTATGATTTTGAATGGATTTAAAAATAACCATAGACCCCTTGAGATTAACAACAATATCACATCATACCATGAAGTGAACCTAGTATGGTCAAGACTTGGCTACTAGGGACTTGGGATTAAGCTAAGTAAACCTTTTCCTATTACACGAACACCCTAGGTTTCCCTAGTTCAGTCTTTCAAGAAAGATAGGTTCTTCGCAGTTTGCATGTGAGGATTGAATCTTCACTGTTGCTATGAGTGACTTCGTCATCAACACTATCTATACATCTAAAATCTAATGCTCTTTGAACTAACTAATCAAAGGTTATGGATGTTCTTCGAGCATTTTTTTTTAATTATTCTTTTTTTTGTCGTTTGTTCAAAGGATGGTGTAAATTCTTGCATAAGAGTAATGGGAGGGTTAATTTTTCATATGGATTATTACAAATGGTTGTATAGTAGGCTCATAGTGATCTAGTTGTCATAATGTGACAAGTGATTGAATGGACCATCAAGTTATGTTATAGTATTATGATATAAAATGCATGATATGTGACTTTGTACCCCAAGGTAGGAACAGGTCAATCCTTTGTAGTTCTCACCCCCTGGATGGTTATTTTTGCTTTATTATAGTTTTGATTTGTATTATCTCACACTAAAGCCTTAAACTCCATAAGATTTACATAAAACCTTTTCATATACTACACAAAAATATTCTCTTAAGGTGTGAGATAAAATTTGTTGCACATGTCTTGATGTGTTATTAGTCATCAAGTAGTGTTGAAGAGAAACCTACCTAGGTTTTGTAGAGCCTAAATTGTAGAGAGAAACTATCATAAGGGTAGTTCTCTATCAATTTTCCAACACCTTGAAATTCTTGGTAATAAAACTTGGAAAGTTTTTAGATAGTTTCAAGAAATTAGTTAGAAACACCAACATATACCTTGAGACCTAGAAACAAGCACAACTCTTTAAAAATGGAAAGGGAACCAACAATAATGAGTCCCACTTGTGGGACACCACATTTTTTAGCTCAAATGGAGGTGAAAAGTTAAAATCACCTTCATTTGAAAATATGTCAAAATGTAACTTTGTTCAAAGATTAAAAATTAAAGAAAACTTCAAATAAAGGAAATTTCTAGAAAAGAGAAAAAATATCTTTGGTTGAAGGTCCCTTTTTTCTATTTGTGGAAATTAATTTTGTTCATTTTTTTTTTCTTTGTAAAAAATGGCATACCTTTGAATGAAGGTCCTTGAATACCTTCAAACAAAGGCCCTAAAAGTGACCTTTCCACCTTTGGCCTCAAATTTTACTCAATTATTTTTGTTTCCAACCTTGGGTTAGACTAGCAAAGGGAATGAATATGAAAGGTAATTTGTAGGATCATAGCACTTGAAGTAAGTTTTCTAACAAGTATAATATTAAATATATTTAATTTGATTATTATGTTTATTTTCTAATTTCTAGTGAAGATAACTTTTTTAGTAATTGTTAAGGTCTTTGTTCCACACACATGGAAAAATAGTAAAATAGATTTTCTTTTTTTAAAATAACCATCATGGGTCAGCCCACAATACTTTGTCCCACTTTTTGGCCAAGTCAAACATTAATATCAACACTTTTTTATAAAATTTCACTTTATGAAACCTATAGCAACAAAACCATTAATAATTTAGAGATGATGTGAACTATTCACTTGTGAGGATTAGTGTGTAGATTCTAAAAAATATTTAAAATATATATAAATAAATTGTGACTTTTACATAACTTTTAATAAATTATTTTTAATAGTAAACAATATTTTTAAATAGTGTTGTTTATGTTGTCACACAACTTTTTTTTCGATCGGTGATAAGATTTTATTTTATTCATGAAAGGACCAAGATTTGGGTTGTCTCAAAACAAGGATGGTTACAAGGGGAACCATCTCCCCAAAGAAGGAAACCAACAAAAAGATTAAAAATCAAAATTACAAACAATCAGACCCCTTAACACATAGCACAAACACTCAAGCATGACATTTTCCTTTTGATCCTCCCTTTGTCTGTGATATATGAACCATACCAAAGGTTTCCTTCATCATCTTCTTGTTTTTCTTTCCCTTCACGAAAAGCCAAACTTCCTCCATCTTTGTTGCCTCCTTCTACCATTCCTTAGCTGGTGCACATTGTGTCCATGCTTCATAATATTCTTCAAGCATGGCTTTCCTAGCCTAACCTTCCGCTTCTCCATTTATCTCCCCTTTTTCCTGTAGCCTTGCTTGACCTTCTTTTTCCCTACACTTCATAGTTTTTGCACCATGATGGTTTTTCCCATCCACCTCTTTGATAGCTCTCCCGACATCAACACCATTCATAATGGTCAATTCCACATGTCCCAACTCCCCCATCTTATCTAGAGTCCTATCTAGCTATAGTGGTTCAAAATTTTCCACTACCTGAGTGTAACTCTTACCCAACTCTTCCTTTCTCTTTCTCTATTTTTCCACTACATAGTGTTTGTCTAAGACATTGTGCCACCAAAAAGTTGGTTTGAACCTTTTGGGCCTTGCACATTGTGTTGAAAGGTGTGCAATCTAGAATAATCTCCTACATTGAAATGGTACTCCCTCATAATCCAAAGGTTGTACCCAACATCCTTTTGAGGTTTTAATTGAGACCTCTTCTGGGATTGTCTTTGAAACTTCCATCTCCACTAAAATATAGGCATATGTGGAGTGTAGAAAATTTGATGAACCCTCATCAATCATCAAAAAATCCCCTAGAAAATTTCCTATAGCCTCTAAACAAGACTCAAACCAAAAATGAAGAGGAAAGTTTGGGAGTCTTACCCATAGAGGCACTTTATCAAAGCTCTTTGTTGTAGGATTGAAAGTCAAGTGCCATGGTTTCAGGGACAGAGAATTTTTTTCCTCCCAACTCCAGAAGTGCTCACATAGAACTTTGTTTCTATCTTCCATCATTTCAAAAACAACAGTGAAATATCCTCTGGTAGCTGGGTAGATTTGAACACAACCATCCACAATGGGTTCCTAGTGTTCAAAAATCCATTTATGGAGATCACACAACCTTAGAAAAGAACCCCTAAAGCATCCAATCAGTCCTAGATTTGAAAAACCTTTAACATTGTGCATTACCTCTTCCTCAAGCTCATTCTATAGGAGAACCTATTGGCCTTCAATCCATTTGCTACTTTCCCCCTTTCCTGGAGATGTGGCTTTGTCTAGGAATTTTCACCCCCTGACTGTATGCCGCTGGCATTTCCCCTGGAGCCTATCCCATGAAAACTTTCCCCTCTCACAACGTTCTCACCCCATTTTGTTGCCTTCTTTCCAAAACCATGACCCTCTCCCTTGCGACTCTTTGAGTTACAAGGTAAAAGAGTCTTTACAGCCCTAGCCCTTGCAAATAGAAATGGCTCCATAATTTTTAAGACAAACTTGTCACATATAGATTTTTTATTGAAAGGATAAAATTATAATTTTTAAAATATAGATTTTTAATATCAATATCTAGTGTATGGATATTTTTCATAATTTTTTATTGCATAGTTTTTAATAAAAAATTATGTCAAAGTAATTATAGTCAGAACATAGGTGTATGTCATCACACATGACCTGTTTTGTATGTATTAAAATTAATTCTTTTTTTATGAAACAAGAACACTAATACGTAGTGCACACATATTTTTTAGATTTTTTTCTCTATTTTTCTTTTTTTTCACTTGCATGAGACAAATACCTTGATGTTTAGTGAAAAAAAAACATTCACAAGAAATAAAATATAAAATAATAATAAAATTAAAAAATATTAAAATTATACTTTTTGGAAAGCTCACTATAAGAGCTACATACTTACAAAACATAATTTCTAAATGACTTTATTTAATTGTTCAAAATGTAAAGAAAACATGTGGTTTTTGCCAGCATTTTGATAGGTGTGAAGGAGACTCCATTGTGGGTATGTTTTAAGACTAGAGGGGTTCTATCCAAGGGAGTTTGATTTAAGGGGATCTTATCTAACCCTATTTAATTAAAACCCTTTAGATGGAAACCCTCAAGGCTTAAATCATTAGTTTTTCTAAAAATATGTGATATTAGGTAAAAATTAGGATGTCCCAAGTTTAGGACCCATTATTGTGGGATGACCCTCCTCTAAGTATTGATCTTCTTATTGGGTAAGTGCACAAAGATGGTTACCAAAAAGGGGGATTAAGTGGCCACTTTTTTTCTAAAATCAGGAAATACTAATCTTGGACGTGAAATTGAGGATAGTTACACTCAAAATTTTGAGATAGAATAAAAACAAGGATCGAAGTGCTCTGAGTCTACTTTCTAAACTACTAATTTATTTTGAAAATGGTTGAGATTAAGGGGTTGAAAATAGGGGCATACACAAATTGGTGTTTTTGTGTCAAAAAAGTTCATAACATAGCAACTCTTGTACAACCCTAGCACGGTGAACATTCTTTTAGTATTTTTAAAATTGCTATAGTAAGAAGTTAGCTAGTAGTATGTAGTTGATGAACCATTTTTTTGATAATTTTTAATGAATATTTAAATTTTTACTAATTTTCTAAGTGGACACTTCTTGAAAAACACAATTTTGGTCGTGCTACCCCTACAAATTTTGGAAACTGATTGAATTTTTTTTAAAAAAAAATTGTAGAATGGATTCTAGTTTCTAAAAATGTTATTTATTTTAAATTTTGATGAATGATTAATTTATAACGAAAAAAACACCAAACAAAATTTTTTTCCAAAAAAGAGACACAAACAAAATAAATTATGGATGAAAGGCTTCACATTGTCAGAAAGTGAAAATATTTACATCATTGGATAGCTAAGAGAGAACCTAACATTACCTAGGTGTTTGATTTGTTCGATATTGAACCATATGCAATCTTGATGGTGAGCACAAACCCGATTATGTGAAATATTATAGAATTTGCAAAAACACATCTCTGGTGGTTGGAAATTCCCTCCAAGCCTTTGGGTTGGTATTCTAAGGAAAATACAAATCCCAAGGCTTGGGATTATCAAAGCAAGATATAATGTGTGTATGTTATAACACACACATGTTATAGCGTGAGCACGTTATAACACACTCGTGTTATATCTTAGTTTTGACATGGTTTTTTGCATTTTTGGGGAAAATGTCTAGCAAAGCATAACATGAGCACAATATAATGCACTTGTGTTATGTCTTGCTTTATGTTAAATTCTACTATATTCAATGTATGTTGATATATTTGTATGTTTGTATGTACATGTATGCTTGTATGTCTTGTATGTATGTATGCATGCATGCATGTATGTATGTATGTATGCTTGTATGTATGTAAGTATGTATGTATTTATGTATGTCGTTAGAGGGAGGGAGAATTTTAAGAGAGAGAGAGAGAGTTGTCTAGGTAGGGTGGGAGGGGGGAGAGGGAGAGAGAGAATCTAGAGAGAGGGAGAGGGGCTGGAAGTGAGAGTTTAAGAGAGATGGAGTGGGAGAGAAGGGGTTGGAGTGAGAGGGACTTAGCTAGCACTGGGGTGGGAGGGATGGGGAGGGAGAGAGAGAATTGAGAGAGAGGGAGAGAGAGGGGGAGAGAGAGATGGTGAGAAAGAGAGATTTATGTAGGTATGGTGCCAAAGGGAGGGACTTAAGAGTGTGAGGGGGGTGAGAGGGAGAGACTTGAGAGACAGGTAGTGAGAGGGAGTGTGAGAGAGAGGGAGTGGGAGAGAGAGGGAGTGTGAGTGAGAGACATAAGAAAAGGAGAGGGTGTGGGAGGGAGTGACCTAAGAGAAGGAGAGAAAGAGGGGGTGGACTGAGAGGGACTTATCTAGGTAGGGTGGGAGGGATAGATAGAGGGGAGAGAGAGAGAAAGTTACATAGGTAGCTTTCCAGATGGAGAGACCTAAGAGAGAGGGAGAGAGTGGGAGGGAGATAGAGAGAGATAGATAGAGGGAGTGAGAAAGGGTGGTAGGGATTGATTAAATGAGAGGTACGTAGAAAGAGGGAGAGGGTAGGAGAGAGGGAGGGAGGGAGAGGTGAGATTTATAGATAGAGAGAAAGCAATATGGGTTAAGGGTAGAGGGTTGAGGGATTAGGGTGGAGGACCTATAGGGTTGATGGTTTCTAGGGTATTAGGGTTCAAGGGTTGA